>OZ026505.1:6946483-8146483 GCA_964019985.1 Aurelia sp. 4 Dawson et al 2005
TCCTAAGTATGACCCCGGGGGGTACTCCTATTGTGGCCTGACAGGGGGTCTAGTCAGGACTGAAGAGGGTCAATGCAAAACTTTTGAAAAATACCCTCAAATGGCAGTATATTTTTTACAAAAACCTTCAAATGGTAGTTGACGAACTTGAAAACTGGGTCATTTTGGTAGCACTTAGTAATGAAAATTTTCTACGGTTTTTCATAATGTTTTATTGCAAAACCGATGGAACAAAGCAAGAAAACTTTCAAAATTCATTTATGATTAATGCTCTGATGACTAAATTGGCGTCCGGAGGAGCGTACCGGGTTGAACCATAATAAATGGCTAGGAATCTAAGAATATCTCCAATTGGTAGTATTTGGTTGACAAATGGCGCCATTTGGTAGCCATTTGGTAAAACCCTCAAACCAACTGGACCCCCCTGTCAGGTCACAATAAGAGTACCCCCCGGGGCTATGACCGTTGATAGCCCAATAACGAAACGTTATAGAATCATGCAGAAAGAGGACGTAGAACTTCAATCTTTTCTCGCTTGAAAGGTAAACCCACAGATAATTGAATAGGGAACTACGATTTCATATATCAAATTTAGTTTAGATTGAGCTACCATGTGCGCCGAAATAAACTTATGCAGTTTTGACAAGCCACGATAAACCGAACACTGGACCGATTTTGAAGATTTATGACTGAACTCTATCTGACCTGGGTGATTTGAAACGCTCAATGCATGGAGGGGGGGCGGATTCCGCCCCCTTTTTATCTCTGTTGTTGTTTGAGATATGGCAACCAAATTTGGCACAAAGGTTGTTCATTATAAAAACAATGAATTTTTGAAACAATAATTTTGAAACAAATTTTTGAAAATTAAAAACAATAGCTTAATTAGCATATGAAAGTGTATTAAATGGTCGTAAAACTTTAATTTTTTAATGGAAATGAAAAATATAGATAAAAATAGATGTAAATTTATAATTTAGACTTAATTGGACCAAACAAAAAGGATTAAGAGAGAAACAATGTATATTTTTGACAGAGTTGTGCACGAAAACTTGGTTACCATGGAGACAAGGCTAAAAATAGAACACCAAAATTGTTACCGTTTCATTGCTATATGATAGAAAGTTAAACTTGCTAAATCTTAGCGGCATCCAGCAAACACGGAAAAACCTATAAATGAAAATATACGAGGGGGGGCGGAATCAGCCCCCCCACGGTCAGATAGGGTTAATCTTTAGCTAAGATCCTCTATTAGATGCTGCTAGTATTTTTGTACATTTTTTAATTTGCCTTAAAAATTCAGCATTTCCTTCTAGACTGATTGCATATTCGTAGATATCGCTATTGATAGACTGACGGACGCTCCAACTACGTCTTAAGGACTTTGATACTGAAATTTGGGATGAAATTTTCCCCTATCGATCTCGTAACTAGATAGGCAAACCATAGCAACACTGTACGAACACCAGGCAATGGTGGATGGGCCTAAGTTGCCGGCTCGAGCCTCCAATGTTAAAACAGCTCAGAGTTCAAGTTTACAGTGATAATAGCCATGAAAAAAAGCCACAAGGATCCATACGAATGTTTCCTCATCCAAGAATCAACAAAGCTTTCACTGTGAATCAGGTTTTCTTCATTTTTAAGGTCAATTAGCTTCCATGAACTTCACCGCAGCACCAACTGTCGAGGGTCGCTTGCCTCGCTTCCGGGACTATACTGCAGCCTCGCTCCAGCGGGCACACGTAAACGTGTTCATCTCCGTCTCAAAATTTTATTTCAAAGTCCATAAGGCCCAGATTGAGCAAAAATAAGAAATGTTGTTGTTGTCGTATTGTTGTTGTTGTCGTTGTTGCTATTTTTGTGATATCTGGGACTATGTCGTGAGGCTAATTTTCTACAGCCCGTTGCTCAAAAGCAGCTCCATAACGGAGTTTCTGATAACTATGGAGGAAATAAGCCATTCTTAATGAAATGGACCTCAGCATCTTAGTTGACCTTTCAGCCATAGGAAAGCATATGTAATTTGAAATTGTATTACAAAGTGTTTAAAATTAGTTTTAAATTGGTTTATTATTGGTAATTGTGCAATTTTCAAACACCGATACTCTTTTAGTCATACGGTCCAGTAGTACCAACTTATCCCTTTATATGATTGAAAACATGAAAACTTGTCAATAGGCTTCCATTGGGTCTAATAGGTTACGGATATGATAATTTAAGTATCCCAGCAGGGGCATGCCCCTGATTCCGCTTTGCAACTGGAATATTTTTCAATCTACTTTGCTTTTCCATATTCTAGCTAGGCCAGCGATGAGAACATACAATTCACTTGGTTGCTACAGATCAACAGCCACTGCAGTTCCCATAAGACATTTGATTGGAACATATGGCAGCAGCTCGTGAGTATTTTCGTTTCATTTCATTGCTATCTCAGAGTCAGACCACGTGCACACTGTATTGATATTACCTTCGATCCTTAAAAAAGTGTAACGGCCCAGCCTCCAGTTTACACTGCCTCTACATATCCGTGACACTTTTCTTCCTTCGATCTTCAGAACTTGGTAGCGGATCAAAACTGCACCGGTGTAAACTGGGTCTTTTTTAAACTCAATATGAAAATTTACGATAAACATATTACTTATGACACTACCTACGAAACAACTATACGACACCACAAAGACGGTACCAGGAGGAGCAATACATGACTACCTTCTGGCAAACCGGGTCTGTGGGTAGAAAGAACAAAGTGTTACGGATTAGGACTAGGTTTACAGTGTACCTGTAAAGTTTCGATCCATTACAAAGTTGTTACTATTGGAGAGAGTTTACACTGCTCCTGAGGAAGATTTTCCAGTAGGTGGAACATGAGCGATATGACACCCAGTGTGTGGCAGTTTAAATCTATATCAGTAGCGAGCCACCTTAACTTATAGTTTTTTGTGTCTTGAACTTGTTTTTACTTCATACACAACCACCTTTCAATGTTTCGTAATTTTGAAATTTTCTGTAGTGAGCCACCTTAAGTGAAGATCCACCTTAACTCGTAAAGCTCTCACCTGAAGAAGCTATGATGTCATGCACAGATAGCATTAAAAACAACGAAAAGTAAAACATCAATGCAAAAATAAGATGACTAGTAAGTGCCGTAATACTGCGCCTAGAGTATGCGAAAATGAGCAGTATTACAGAAATCTTGGGTCCTATCGGAGGAAATTGGGCAAAATGATGAACGAAAACTGCATTCCTTAGCCGTAGCCCCCCTGTCGGAAGCTCCAGCCCCTCGGTTGAAAGATTTCTGGCGCCATCCCTGGCGTATTGTATGAGTCAGCATTTGATTTCGGTCATTTCTATTTATGGTCTGTCTGTCCCAGGGTACTTAAAATTCCATAGCATCATGCTGTTGACGTATTTTGCTTAGAGAACAAAGTGAGGCCTGAGACTTATCACATGATAGCCGTTCTCAACTCTGATTATTTCCTTGTTTTGCAGGAAAGCTGTTATAAAAATGCATTTTCTTTGTTATGACATAAATGCTGAAGCACGCACTACACAATAGCAAGCGTCTTGGCACAGACTGTACCTTCTCTCAGGCATTGTATGTAAGCAGGTTACCACTATATCAAATTCCAAAATCACAAAATATTTTCCATTTATTTAACCAAAAAATTTGCTTGTTGGGTTTGATATGGAATTAGGATAAAGCTGTGACGTATCTGTTCATTGGACTCGTAAAATTGCATGTTGAATCCACAAAATGTGACGTATAGGAACTAAAATGCTATCATAGTATCTTTGTCATTTGATTTCGTGAAAAAGACCCCTCTCTAACAGGCCCCTGTCTTTAAGCTCCCCTTTGGAGTGTCAAAAATTAGCCCTTACTCCCCCCCCCTCCGGAGGCTTAATAGAGCTTTTACAGAAGTTTCAAAGTGATCATGGAGCATGTCAAAAGATAGACAAACCTTCTGCTTGACGGTCAGGGCCGCCGAGAGCGAGGCCGGGGCCCCGGGGCAGCTTATGGACACGGGCCCCTTGCTTGACACTTGCACTGAACATAATTTCCAGAATTTAAAAATTGTAGTGGATCTTTTTGTCGGATGTTGAGACTGAAGTGCCACACAATGTTTCCCTGAGATTTCTTGTTCAAATGCATATTAAGAACATTTATAAAAAAGTTTTAACTTTCTAACAGAGTGTATTTTTTCGAAAACATCAGCAAAGGCATGAGCAATAGTTCCTTTTGCTTAGTCTCAAGATGATTTAACGAAACAACTTTGCAATAAATTAACGCATTATTCTCCCATGCATTTTCTTACATTCCGTCTAAAACTTACAGTACGTATTGCTAAATTACTCTCCTTGTAGGGTACTTTTTAATAACTAGGGCAAGGCCACTGGGAGCAAAAACCATGTCTATTTCATGACTATTATCCTATCACATGAAAATAGAAAAGGGACATCAAGCTACCCGTAACTGCTACAAAAGGAAGCACACCTAATAAAGGGGCCGTGGTGGCTGTGTGATTTAAAACCGAGTTTAAAATTTTCTAGATCAAACACGAAGTTAAAGGCAAATATGTTTGTTTGGACAATCGGGGAAATCTTTTCTACGATACCATACATTAAAATCTGAATTAGGAACTTGTTTGAAAGATGCGATGTCGAAGTGTTTGTAATAACGCAGAAACTCCTGTGAGAAGATCTCTACATGGTACTTCAAAAGGAGGGCAGGACAACAAAAAGTGCATTCGAGACGGTGCACTCCCGCGCATTCTAAGTTGGAATCCTAAACGTTTCTTTGGTAGAACACGGCGTATCTTATCTTAGTAGGAGTCCCTCACTCGTATTTTTATAGTAATCCAGAACCCTATGCCTTGGCAAAGCTATTTGTTAGTCATTGCTTTTTTTACGTTCTACTTTAATCAAAATGCATCGACATCTTCAGAATAGTTATAGTACAAATATATTATCGGTGATCTAACCTATTCCATATTTTCTCAAACAGACCTTTTTAGCTATTCTAAACAAGAATCTGAATCGACGAGAGAATTTTCAAATGTTCACTATGGTTAAAGGTGCTCCAACTCAACCGAGCCTTTTGCATAAAGATGTGTGAAATATGGCTCGAGGTCGTATAAATATCTTTTCTGGAGTAGCTAAAAGGTCTTTGTGGATAGTCTACGTCTAAGTAAACCGTTTAACTGCAAGAAATGAAATCATGTTAAACAAGACATTTGTAGGTCATTTTCTGTGTATTGTCAAATAGGCAAAGAATTTTGCCGGCACGTTCGTTATTGAGCGCTAAGAAGTCCTAAAATGTCTATAGATTCACTTTGCGAGCCTTTTTTAGTGCAAAGGTATTAATTACGCTACTGAAGTCAATTTTTCGCGTAAGTTCGCTCTCGATGCTTAGAATAGCTAAGTCGTTCAATCTTTCTTGTGTCATTGTACTCCGCAAAAAGTTTTTGATGAGCTTGAGCTTGCTGAAAGATCGTTCTGCTGAAGCAACTGTAACTGGCAATGTACAAAATATCCTCAAGGCAATGCATACGTTTGGGAATATCTCGCCAAGCTTGAATTTGCTGATTTTGTTCAAGAGGCTGAATGGACTTAGTGATTCGTCTCCAAAGTTTGCGGCATGAATTGCTTTTAGGTGTATCATTTCTTCTCTCAATTCATCTTGCAAGATATCACCCTCGTATTTCTTTGCCAGGATAGCACAGGCTGCCGAAATTTGCTGCTCCGTTAAGGCAAGATATCTCCAAAGGAAACCAAACATGCCATCTACTTTGTATGCAGCATCATAGCGTGTTGAAAGGCCAGCAATGACTGCATCGACGATGACATAGAAAACATCACGTTTGAATGTTGCTTCTTCCACAGATTCAACTGCACCGCCTTCTGGAGAGACCTCTTCTTGTGTCTCGTCAAAGAATGATCTCCTTTTCGTCTTTCGTTTGGCAGGAAGATTTGGATCAGTTTGCATTCCTTCCGCAACCAACTTCGACTCATTCAAAATTTGAGGCCATTTACTGCGCAGATCTTTAAGGTCGTGGACAAGTGATTTAAGATTGGCGACCTCTATATCAATGGTTGCTTCCCTTGCTTGTATGATCTGGTTTCTTTGATCGATTGCTACCAAAATCTTCAACCATATTGCTGACATTAGGATGCAAGTAAACGAAGAGATGTACCTTATGGCGGCGTTAACTTCAGTGGCAGTCTTAGGAGTAAGATTCAGGGTATGAAGTTGCTCCAGAGCTGAACGTATACCTGGAAGATGAGCCGCAAACGGTCGCACACTTGCCACACGATCCGTCCATCTTGTACCTGACAGGCCATGCAATGAGGATCCAATGCTTCCTTGAAGTATTAACCATCGTTGCGGACTGCTGGAAAATAGGTTGTACACAGTTTGTACCATTCCAAAAAACGTCACTGCTTCTTTACAGCAAGCTGCAGAGTCTGCTCCACATAGATTCAGTGAATGGCATGCGCACGGTGAATACAGGCACAAAGGATTTTCAGTGAGGATGTGTTGTTGGGCTCCATTGTATTTGCCAGACATGTTTGCAGCGTTGTCATATCCTTGACCACGGCAGTCTGCAACTGGAATCCCAAACTGTTTCAAAGTTTCCAAGATTAACATGGCTATTTGAACACCAGTCTTCTTGCAGCAATCAACAAATGTCAAGAATCGTTCTTGGACAGCAAATTCTTGAAGCTCTCTCGTCAAATACCGGCTGATGAAGGTAGTTTGCTCAACATGACTTGAATCAGGTGTTGCATCAACCATGATTGAATAATATTTTGCATCATCGATTTCATCCAAGACATGACTGCGAACGTACTCTGCACAAAGACCAATGAACTCGTTCTGGGATGAAGCTGAAAGATAATGAGCTTGAAGTCTTTCACCTTTTTCCTGGGATACTTGAATCTTTGTTACATGCTCTCGTAGAAGTGGATCATAGTGGGAAAGGAGCTCAATGAGACCCAAGAAATTTCCATTGTGAATGTCACCAATTCTTTGTGAAGATCCACGAAAAGGCAGTCCTCTTTCACCAAGAAAGACAACAACATCAATGATTCTTGTGAGAATCTTCTTCCATTTCTGAGCCTCTGAGAGAATTCTTTCGTCAGTGAACATGTCAACTCCAGAAGATTCTTCCAAACGCCTCTCCACTTCTCGCCAGGCAAGGTAGCATTTTTTGTGCGCCGTACTGTGTTCGTGCTCGGGAAGCCTGTCGAAAAGCTTTCGCCATTTTTGTGCTGTGCTCCATCCATTTGCTGAAGCCAAGATTGACTGGGATGATCCTTGGTCCACTGCACTTGGGAAAAGTCTGCATGGTAAGCAGAATAAAGCACTCTTAGCAGGGCTGAACACGAGCCATCGTCTGGAACTCACTTCACCATTCTGTTGTTTGAATTTCAGCACAGACGTTGGAAATTTCCTGCCAGTAGTATCATTAGGAAACTGCTGTGGATGTGGTAGATGGCCTTTCCGTATCATTTCTTCGATTTCCAGTGTTGTAGGAGCTGCTGGAGACATTCCTATGTCAAAACCAAAATGACTAGGCTTGGTTGTTTCACCACGAGCGAATGCAGATTCCTCTTGATTTATGCTTGCTTCTAAAGATGCTCCAGACATTGATTCATCGGGTTCGGGTTCTGAGAGTTCTGGCGAAGCTGAAGCTGTCGGTTGAGGACCAGCTTGTTCTTCATGTGCGGGGCCAGGGCCGGGGCTTTCTTTTTCAGGTTGAGCTTGCTTTTTAACACCAACATCAAATAACGTCAGTGCACCTCTCCTTGTTTCTTTATCCCTTTGCTCCTTTTCTCGTCGTTTCTGAGCACCAGACTTGTGTTGGTAGAAGGACATATCCGCTTCGATTTTCTGCTGTGCTGTTCTCTCAAGAAGGTCTCCAAATCTAATCTGAAGCTATTGATGACTGCCAAGCTTTTATGTTAAAAAGTGGCTATTTTTGTCCAAACGTTATTCCTTTTAAGGAGCTATTTGTAATATTCAATTTCGTCATCGTTGATCAATCTCTTTCCAAAAGCAATTAAAGCAACTATTGAATACGAAAGAAACCAAAGTATAGGTCATTACAACGTAACAACAAATTACCGCCCAAAGGCATGACGTCAAAATACGCATCGAATTACGGATGATGTAACGCTACGATTTGGTTTGTTGTCACGACACAAAGTTTATTGCTAATGGAATGAACTGAGGCCCGTGATATCAATGCAGAGTGGAACGGACAAGATAAAAGTTTGATTCTTCCGGGCCCCTTGCGGGGCCCAGTTCGATAATATCACAAAAACATATAATGGAAAAACAAAGCTTAATTTTTACGGGCCCCTGGCGGGGCCCGGGCCCCGGGGCAGTTGCCCCGGCTACCCCCCCCCTCTCGGCGGTCCTGTTGACGGTGATACCTAGCATTTGTCAATAGTTTTTTATTTCAGAGAGATACCTATGCTCCAGCCTGTAAGGTTCATTTTGGATCACCCGGTATGACTGACAAAATAACCTGATGACAATCTTCTCATTCTAGAGATCCAGTTACGGCAGAATCGATAGCGAGGATCAAAGCGGAATGCGCAAGAGAAGCATTATACAGAGGTTATACTACGTTTGGAATCTTGAATGGCGGTGAATGCTGGTCTGGTCCGAATGCACAGAATTCATATAATGATGATGGGGCCGCTGCTTCATGCAGTAATGGATTAGGGTCAGCTGCAGCATACGACGTCTACCAGTTTACGTCTTAGTAGATAAATAAACTGATCAGTACAAAATGCACACAAGTCGTATGATGACGATAGCACTGCATGGCTTAGGATCTACACAGGAGAGCAAACATACCAGTTTATATCTTATTAGTAGATGACTCAAAGAAGTTATGCTTTGAATTAAGTGAGCGCTGGTCACTCAAAAATGTACATAACTCGCATTATGATGATGTCATTGTTTTCCTTCTGTGTAGTGAGTCAAGGGTTGCGGGAGCATGCAATGCATCAGATCAGTGGCGTGCTGGGGCTCATTCAGCAAGGGGGGCAAAGTGTGAAAATGGCGCCCCCACATTAGTTATTGCTCAAAACATGCTCAAAATATTCCCACTTTGATGCATACTTCATAGCTCTCCTACCGCATGTTTTCCGTGGATTTAGTAGCCTTCTATGCTCTTTACTGCAGCAGAGATACATCAAGTTAAAAGTCACGTTATAAGATGCTAGTAAATTTGCAGCAAAATGGCAAGGGAAATGTAAAATGGAGGGGTCTGGGGGCGAAGTCCCCAGGAAAATTTTTGAGGACGCACCTTCTAATTTTTCTCAAAACGTCTCCAAACCACCATGTTTTCCACTGCTAAAATATATTTTGTAACAATTTTATAATATAGTTTAGCATCACCAAGAATTTTTTGAGTTAAATTCTAACACATGGACAGAACTTGTGAGCTTTTTGTCGTGGAAGCTGTTTTTGGCATTGTTTCCAAACGATAAGAAAACTTAGCACAATTTACAAAGCTAAAAGAGCTATGATTTTGTTTTCAAGCATGGGGTTGACATTAATCACTTTTCCTCCAATCAAGGATATGGTTTCCTTTTCATTTTTCTTTTTCTAAGACTGGAAAAAAGTTTATCCCCCGTTTCATTCCCGTTTCGAAGTTTTTGACGGTAGCACAAAATCACTCACAATCTGACAAAAGTCGCCCATCGGCCTCTATTCTTGTTCTGTTCCCCAACTTTGATACTGCCAGGCATCTCCACATTTCAGTTTGTGTGTTCCTGAAAAATGTTTCAAATTTGAAGAAGAACCCTTGGAGAAAACATGAAAACTATCTGACTAGCACCGCAAAAAGGGTGCCTTCGGCGCCCATGTGTTTCGGGTTACCGTTTTGGCGCCCCTCATATTTCACTCTCAAGGGGGGCAGTTGCCCCCCTGCCCCCCCCGGCCAGCACGCCACTGCATCAGATAGCACTTTACTTCTTCGTAGATAGCAAGCCGCCGTGTCTATGTCTTTTTGATACTTTGATGGAAGCGGGTGCCATGCCGATCAGAACAAGGACAGATTTTGTAAGACAATAAAATCAGTTGCTTTCATTGACACCTAAATTCAAAGAGATTTGCGATTGCAGACAAAGGAAATTCCCTCAAGCGGAAATTCAAAACAAACGAAGGCGCAAAGTTTCTTTGAAACCGAGGTAGCTATCTCGCTTGTTGTGCATATCAGAAATGGTTTTAAGAGCAAACATGAGCGTATATTGAAAGAAGAACGATATATCTAGATATCTACCACGGGTATTTTACTTGTTTGGTATAGGAACCGACTTTGAGGCGATTCAATTCTCGTATTTTTTGAGTGCAATCAAAGCACTTACTTCCCAGCTTCTGAACAGCAAAGATGGAATGCCCGCGGTAAATGTTTAGATATATGTTCCTTCTTTCAATATGCACTCATGTTAGCTCTTAAAACCTACTTCTGGAATGCACAGCAAGCGAAATAGCTATCTGGATTTCTGAGAAACTTTGCGTCTTCGTTTGTTTTGAATTTCCGCTTGAGGGAATTTCCTTTGTCTGCAATTGCAAATCTCTTTGAATTTAGGTGTCAATAAAAGGAACTGCTGTTATTGTCTTACAAGATCTGTCCTTGTTGCCGATCAGTGCAAAATGACCTTCACTCGTATGTGTATCAAGTGATTGCCCTTTCCTTTTGTAGTAACGGGATCAATGTATGCCAGTTTACCCCTTAGCAAACAATTAAGCTTTGCTGTGCTAACTGCTATAAGGTATCCTAATACCCAGATGGAAGTGAGTACTGGTCAGTGCACAACTCGTACTGAGCAGTACTCACTCGTATGTCACTCAAATTGAAATCTAACTCATATCAATAGAAAGGGCAGTCCCAGAGCTTGCAAAGCGTGTCTCAGATTTGTCAAACGCTTGATTTTCCAATATCAACAAACAGGCTTGGCAGTTATGCACATTGCTTTTACGTTCCGACCACCAATAAATCAATCTTATCTCCGTTTAGCTGTAGCCTGTTTTTTTTTTACATTCAGATAAAAGATTTACAATATCAGTTACGTTCTACTTTACTTTCTAATTATGACTCTACGACACTACAGGGACAATTCCAAGAGGAGCGAGATTACACGGCTACCCCTTGGTTACATGAAACAAAACGAGGACAAAACAAGAAACTTTACGCAAAGAAACAACGAGGGAACGAAAAACATAAACGAACAACATACAATTAAAAACGGCATTAAACTTTGAGTTTAGGTAGCTTGTTACCAAGTAATTCCAGATATAAACAAGTCTGAGACTTGGAAACCTGGATAAAATTTGTTCGTTCTTCGAACCCAAAGATTTAGGTTGGAAAGAAAATTTCTTACTTGGTTGCAAGCTACCTCAAACTATTACGCAAAAAGTAACTACGAACAACACTAAATACAAATAGGGTTGGGGTATGGGGGTATTTGTAGGGAAATGGATAGATTAATCAAAGCGTTCTGTTTCCAAAATAAACTTAATCGTTAAGTTCAGGATTAAAGCATTTGCCTCCAAAGGCAGGTTTTTATCCCCGTATAAAAGAACCTGTAAAATATTAGAGCCCAGAGACTCGGAATATCCGTGCGTTTGGAGCACATCGTTAGCACCAGCGAGAAGACTGCGCCTATACTCTGTGAAAGAGCTGCAGAGCAGCAAAAAGTGTTCCGTGTCCTCTATGCCATCATTTATTGGGCACATTGGGTTTATTGTATCTTTAAAATTGTGTCTGAATTTGTGAAAATTGAGTTTGCTTAGTCCAACTCTCAACTGAGTTAAGGAGGCAGTTACCCAAATAAATTCTGGAGGTGGATTGTGATAAAGTGATCTGTAAGATTTTAACAGTTTCCTCAATCAAAGTAAAATTTTGACTGTTTGCAAAGTAGGCATTCATTTATGAGAAATTTAATTTAGTTGATAATTTGGGGTAATGGTTGCCATGGAAACCTACCATTCATAGGGGGCATTTTTTTCGTTTAGGTACATTTTTCTCCAAATTTATACTCCTGATATTCAAAATTCCTCAAGAATCCTTCTAGTATAGAAGTTCTCTTCAAAATGAATTACCAGTTTCTCCCTAGCAACAACTGTTGTTTGGGTAACCCCCAAAACCCTAGTTTCCATGGTAACAAACCCTTAACACAACATATTGAATTTTTGATAATTCATATGTTTCCTCAGTCTATTTGCAGTCATCTCTGAAGACTTGATGTAAACTGGGCACAGGGTTCAGAAATAAAATGTTCCTGAAGATAACACTCCCTTGGAAAGTTACTTTTGAGAAAACTGTACTTAAAGTTTGGCATGTCTATTTTCACAAGCATTGATATTATTTAGCACCAGAAAACATACCTCAGAACAAAACGTAATGTTTCAACATTTCCTAGCCTTTGTTCTCTCTACCTTTAGTAGTATTCCAAGTGTCCCTTCTTCTACAAAAGTTATCTTTGGAGCTGAAATGTGCTCCTCTACACTTTCCATGCTCTTCTTCCTTTTCTGTTTCTTGTTTTGGTTTCTAGCATTTCTTCTGCTATCTTGAAGATTGCTTTTTGATTTTCCCTTAGAGTTTTTACTGATAGTTTCTGGTTCTGTACCAGTACCAAAGCTACCAGATTTATAGCTTTTGCTTTGCTGCCTTATTTTCCATTTTACCAAACGTTAACTTCTTTCTGCACATTCTATATTTGTCAGATGTTCTTCTAGCAGCCGCATGAATGCGAACCTTGTCTTCATACCTAAGAGCCTCATACATGTTCTTTCCTGGTGACATCCCCATTCCTTGTATCATCGTGGCTTTAGATGCAGCTCCAGTATTGGCAACACAAATTGTCTCACACACTCCAATTGTCACCTTTGCTAATCCACAAAACATAGTTTTTGGGATCTGAGACCAAAGAATACCATTGATGCTTTCATTCTGGTTTTGTGTGAGACCCATTAAGCATCGACTTAGTAGCTCATTGTGACTTAATCTTTCAAAGATGGGCTTGAGATCTTTTAAGAAAGCATTGGGTAGCCTTCCATTTTCTGAATATGTTTGCTGATTTGTTGCTCTGTCTCTCCAGAACCTACACCAGCTGTCTGGACCTTGTGGGCAGTGGCAATGTTGATCTTCTAATGACTCATTTGGGTTCTGAACAATATGATGCAATATAGCTCTAACAGCTCTTCTCATTCCCTCTAGATTTCCAGAATTCTGTCTGATTGCAAAACCATAATAGTTCTGAATCTTCTTAATCATTTCCAGTGTCAATCTTCCAGCACCCCCTACTCCTTTGCCATCCAGCAATTTTGTTCCCTTCATTTCCTTTTTGTACTTTGTGAGGGCAGCACCCATTCATTTCTGCACATGCCCTACACATTCTTCTTTGATAACAGTATATGATGCATTGAACTTTGTTCGCATTGCCTCAGCTACAGAACCATAGCAGCTGCTATCACCATCGCCCACAAACTGACTGTACTTCAACTTTCTTTTATCAATGCTATCAGAAAACAGGTCAATTGCCCCTTTTGTTTCCATATGACCAGATGAGCCAATGTGATTTATCTGACATTGGCTCCTGTGTTCTTTGAACCATGTTTTATAATCATCTGAATCTCTATCTAAATGCCTGTGTGCAATGCATGCATGACAAACATGACTCAAGACTTTGTAATCAAGAACTTCCCCTGTTCTGACTGACAAAATAAAAACAACACCTATTTTAGAGGTGTGCCCACGTTTTTGCCATGTGCCATCAACAGTGACAGCTACACTAGCAATGGTATTTCCAGCTTCATCTATTGTTAGGTTTTCTGGCTCTTCAGTTTCAATTATACCTCTCAAACGTGATGCAGCTGCATTCATTTTGTCTTCTGCCTGCTCAACAAGCACTTTCTTTATTGCTTTGATGTGATTGTTATATGACTTTTTGGTCACTGGAGATGGAAGGTTCATCTTGGCGCAGAATTTACTCAAATTCTTCCTTCCAACTGATGCTATTACTGATCGCCTATTCACTTCAAAAGAGCCTCGTTTACCAGGCAGAGCTTTACTTGACCAGAAGTCTGTCTTAAATCCACAATTCAAACATCTTACAAACAAGGACTCTGCAAGGCCATTTTTCCTTTTATTGCACTGAAAAATTTTAAGCTTTGACTTTTGACTCATACAAGATCTGCAAACAGCCACTTCTTCCAGACAGGTACTCAAAATGGAGAAATCTTGGAGCTTCATTCCATGGGCAGGCTCCACTGAAAGCTTTGCATGTAGAGCAAACTTTCTTGAAAGACTCCTTGTTATAATCCTGCCCTGAGTCAGCTTGTTAAAGTCGCTATTTCTGAGCTTTTCAGCCGACATATTCTTGAGCTTTCTCGGTTGTGCAGCTAACCTGGGCCGAGCCACGGGAGTTGTGTCAATATTAGGCCTATCGTTTCTGGCTTGGGCTTCACGCCTGTTTACAGCCGTTACTGGATCTTTTTTTGCAGTTTCCCATGATTTCTTCCCATGGAATACCCTTTGCCGCTTTCTTACTTTCAGTCTTGGCATATTTGAATCACAAATTCAGCGATACAGCTCTGTGTTTGTACGAATTTCTATCACAGCTAACGATTGCTGGCTCCGTCCTCCAATCTAATGGCAATTTTTCAATTCAAGTCAATGTGATTCACCCAAAATGAGTTGAATTGAACTCAAGGGGGCTCCTTCACAATTTCTAGTCGAAATGGAACTTGTCCAATTTTGCTGGGGCTAAAAAAGCCCCTAGCAACCAAGATAAATAAAGGTGGAACATGGTTGTTAGGGAATCACATTGAGAGTACTAACTATTAAGATCATTTTTCTGAAGAAATTGTAGCAATAAGGCACAAAAAATTTATGCCAAAGGACTCTTTAGAGAACGAGGAATCGTAATTTACAAAAAAGAAAAAATGCTCAAAAAATTGTTTTCAAGAAGATTTTTTTGGGTAACTGCCTCCTTAAGTACGCAATCCCTTTAGGATTGTGAATACCATATACGGAGTTAGCAGGAGGTCTAATCTGTGAAAATAAATTCTTTTTAAAAATGCTAACTGAAGTGGATGCCCTCAACACAGGATCAAGTTTATTCCACTCAAACAAGGAGTTTGGATAAAAACTAGTTCTGAATTTTTCCGTTCTTGCCCTTATTTGTCCTACTACTGGCTGGTTTCGAAAAATATAGTTTGTTTCATGCAGCGGTGGAATGGGATCTCGGGTATAGTCAGGCGTCAAGTTATTGATGAATTTATAGAAAAGAATTAGACGTCTACTCCATCTTCTTGAACTTAAAGATTCCCATCCCAGCTCATTGTACAGCCTTTCCCGACATGTTCCTCTCCAGGATCCTGACACTGCTAACGCAGCAGAATATTGCACTGATTCAAGTTTGCCCATAAGGTAACTCTTAGATCCATCGTCTCCTTCAGGCACATGATAAATTACATCACCATAATCTAAATGGGGTCTTACGTATAGTTTATACAAATTGCTTAAAGTGTTTCTTGGAAGATATTTGGATAGAAACTTTAGCATACCGATCCCTTTTCTTGACTTAGTTATTGCCATTACTGATCCCTTTTCTTGACTTACTTTGTTAGCATCCAGGACTGAATTTCTTGAACGCCCTTCGATCTGCTGTATTGAGAGTGTTGCACATTCTGGAGTTGGTGAGAATTACATACAGAGTTGTGTGTCATCAGCATAGAGGTAGAACTTCATGCCTCCTTTTCGAACAATGTCTCTTAAAGGTAGCGTGTATACGAGAAAAAGTAATGGACCCAGCACTGGCCCTTGTGGAATGCCAAACGGTAGGGGCACATCCTTTGATTTTGCATCTGTAACTTTAACCATTTGAAAACGATGCTCTAGATATGAAACAAACCATCTATAAGCTGCACCTTGAATTCCACATCTGTTGGAGAGTCTCTTAAGTAGCTAGTGCAGAATGGTTTACTGTATCAAACGCCGCTGAAAGATTTAACAAAACAAGAATAGAAACCTTTTGTTGATCCATTGCCATCAGTAAGTCATTTTGAACTCTCAGTAATACCGTTTCTGTACTATGTCCTTTATATGCCGATTGCAGTGGCTCAAAAAGATCATTTTCCACCATATGCTGAATAAATTGATTTGCAACTGCCCTCTCAATAAGCTTTGATCATAAGGCAAATTGGAAACTGGTCTGAAGTTGGCAGTTATCACTTCTAGACTGGTCTTTTTTCAAATGTGAGTTTAATATAGCTAATTTAAAACGTTCTGGCATAACCGAAGTCTGCAATGACGATGACGTGTTTACGGGTATTATCAAAGTCATGACTTTTATAAATGGTTGCCCACAACGCTTCGAAATCCGTGTTTGCACTGGATCTAGATCACATCTTTTGTCATTGGTGACATTTTTATAAGTTTCTCAAGATCAGCTTCAGTTTGGTGACAAAAAATGTAATAATTTGGGTCTTATATTTGGGTTCATCGTACAATTTTACCATTTTCATCCCTCCCTATTCATGGCCAGGTCAAGATGATTTTGAATCTTCTCAATTTTCCCCACAAAGAAATCTTTTGTATTGAACCTTGAAAGTCATTTTCTGTAAAATTGGAAGCGTCGATTTTATTGTGAATTTGTGTAGTTTTCCGTGTCAAAAGAACTTTTAATCAGTGAAATAGCCAAATGGGATGGCGACAGCAAAGTACATCCCACGAGCTCAAAAATTTTCCGTCATTTTCCTGCTTTCCGCACTCATTCACCCTGGTCACGCTGCTAACAAGGCTTATGTTAACTGTAAATAATTGCAATTGTTTTATCTTTATCTGCGCAATTCATTTATCTCAAGACTAAACTGGGCATGGCCTTTGTGTCTATCATATCATTATACTTTCGCTGTGGGGGCCCCAAGCGGAAAAATTCCTAAGGGCCCTGACTGCCTCTTTTACGCCACTGGTTACAGATCCAAAGCTGTACCTGTACAGTGTAAACGAGGCCAAGGGCTACAACACTTTTATATCAGAGGGACCAGCTAGGTTTGGACTGCGTTCAAGCGATACCGGAAATTTTTAAAACGGTGAAAAAAGTAACGGATAGACCTCCAATCCAGACGAGAGTGGCACAATTTTGTCCAGCTGATTTTGAAAGCGGTAGATTTTGAAAACAGAGCTCCTAATGGCACATTTTGAAAACGGTATCGTGTGAACGCTGGCTAAAAATTTTGCTAGTGTCACATTTTTCACATTTTCCAAAAATTTGACGAAATCGCGTGGACAAGGTCTAAAGCACAAAGTTGCTACGGTTCAAGAATATCACTACCCAAGAACTAAAAGTTTTCTGCAGACAAAAGGAACAACAGTGTTACAGGGGCATGAACAGTGTGAACGGGAGGCCGATCCCTTACAATTTAATTTCAGATCCAAATTTGTACTAGTGCAATGGGAACAGGTTCTTATTCTGCCAGTTTTACACAACCTTGCACTGGTATAACTTTGGATCCGAAACAAGGTTGTACCGGATAAGCTTCTAGTAAAGCCTGATTTTCACTGACCTTCTCTGGCCACCTGATTAAAAGAGCGATTTTGCATAACAGTGGTCACTCAAGTCCTTTATTGTCTAAGATTCCGCCTACTCGGAAAATTCCACTGTCTGGATATTGGCATTAACGGAAGCAAGGCTAGTACACTGTTCCTGCTAGCACGTAATACTTGTCTCCTTTCTGTTTATAGACTAATTCCATTCTGGAGTAGTATAAATGCTCTTGAACAGTAATAACTTCGTAACGAAACAATATTGTAGCGGTTCGGCGTGCACGTGGTCTTAGACTCCCGGAGGGGTAACTTGAGTTTCCAAGATACGGGGCTGTACCATTCAAATCGTTCGAGGAAGTGTTACGGATTAGCGAGAACAATTAGGTGGTCCGTTATACTTTTTTACCGATCCAAAGAAATACCAGTACAGAATAATCGGAGTCTAAGCCCGGGAGGGGGGGGGGGTAACTTAACTTGTCCATGGTACAGGGTTGTGCTATTTTTTAGGTTACCTTTTTATGATAGAGTCTGGATTTATGTCTATGGTTTTCAACAATTTTTTGCACTTTCCGGATTTATGGGTATAGTTTTCTGGAAGAATTCATTTATTGGTGAGCTTTTTTTGGCATTTCCGGATTTATGGGTATACTTTGAGAAATTTCTCCGGATTTATGGGTATACTTTTGAGAAATTTCTCCAGATTTATGGATGGTACTTTTACAACCGTAGAACTTTGTGATGGATGTGATGGTACATTGGTACAGGCACATTTTTGGATCGTTAACAAAATTACAAAGGACCACCGTATCATTTACATTGTTCTTGCTAATCCATAACGCTTCTGCTCGTTATACAAAGTAAATTATTCTGCACCTGAACAGTGTAAGCACTCTCGAACAAACGTAGAACTTTGTGATGGATCAAACTGCACCGGTACGATGTAATCGTTTTATACTGAACCGATACATCTTTGGATCCCTAACGAAAGTATATCAGATCAACCTCACGTTTACAATGTGCTCCGAAAAGTCACACTTCTGTTCCCTCTGCCCCTGGGAAACTTTTCCCCTGAAGCAGTGTAAACGGTCTTGGACCGTAGGAAACGTTGGAACAGATCTGGTACAAAATTTTATCTACCAGGCGGAGCATAGCTAGGAGATTTGCTTATGTTTGAGCTGGGATTCCACTAAAAGATCTTAACAAATAACAAAAGACAAAGAGTAACGACCAAAACAATACACAATGCCATAAATCTCCAGAAATATCATCTAATTAAAGCGTTTTTCTATACCAGACCTGCTGAAAAATAATCTCTAACAAATAGCAAATGAAAATAAACAAATCAAACATTAAATATATCTGTGTTTTGGATGCAACTAAATCTATAGTCTGTTTCTAAAGTCTTCACATAATTCTGCGCCGCAGACGAATCAGTTTTGTTCAGATTTGTCCCTTCCACCTTGAAAAATGGATTAGTGCAGTGGGGGGACGACACACCAGTGGTACGGGAGAAGCGGGAACAGTCATATATCCTGCCCCTCCTGTTCAGCCAACGGGCAACGGTGCGCCATGAGGAAACAACGCGCCCTTTCAAATAAATTCTAATCATAAGAACTTTAGAAAATATCTGACGCAATAGCAAAAATAAATAAGCAAACAAATAGAAACAGTTAAAAAAACCGACAAAATTCAATGTTTCTAATTTTGTGCTGCTACTTCCTTCACCTGGTTTCAAATTTGGTTTTTGCTTTCAGAGATGCGGGAATTTAAGCATTTTGATCGGTTCTCCAAAGAATCACTCAGTGAAAATTAACAGCTAATTCTAAATGTAGTGCTTGCATTTTCCGTCGCCATGTTTAATAGGACGGCAAGTACACATGGGTGATCGCACAAAAGCCTGACTGTGCAAGGGTCTGACAATCGGCAAAGGTTATTGCACCTGTGCCAGTACTTTTGAAACATTACTGATAATGATCTTAAATACACAAATCGATCATAAATAATATACACTATAAAACAGCAACGTTACATTCTTTAACGTACCATTAACGTGAAAAATCTAATCAACTTTCAAAATCTTGTAGGGTGGTGTTACTTTGGAAAAGCTTCTTATCAATATTTTATGGAGAGGGGGGAAACCTGCATGACCTCACACGAGAAGTCGCAACTTTGAGCCCTATTGCACCGAGGGAAGCACATAACATGTTGCGAGTACGGATATGTACCAGCCATATGGGTGGGTTTTGGTGCAGAATTAGGGTACATTTCTCGAAAAATTCTCCTAAAACGAGGGTCGGTTTGACTTAAATCGGCAAAAAATAGCTCACATGGGAAAGTTTTCTGCCAGAATTCATCATAAAATGGGTTCGAAGGTAAATCTGGTTGTAAGAAGAGGGCAGATTTCTGAAAACCGGACGGCAGACCCCACTCCATCCTTTGGTCCTGCTCCCTCCCATGCTCCTAGCTCCCTGCTGCAGATCCCTAAATAGGGCAACACTTAACACTCTGTCTAGGGCATCGAACTCATAATTCAATGTTTCAAAAAGATAAGGTGGTGCAGCACTTATGTAGGTCATAATGCGTTGACATCAATTTAAGCAATTGCTTCTGCTTCGTCTACTTGATCCATTAATCTTAAAATTCTTTGACTGATGCATAAGTCCATTCAGAGGGAAAGTTAACCAGGTTCATGGAAAGGGTTGTCCGTTTCCTGTGGTAGTTTTAAACGATGAGAATTATACTTTCAAATCATTGTATCACCAGGCGCCATAAGATGCAACTACAGTGGGTCTAACTACGGAGGGCCTCAGTTTTGCTTGCCTTTAAGACCCCGTTTGCAGTGCCGGGTAAATCTTATCCGCATAGAATTTGTTCAGATTTGATTTGCGTTTACACTGTGCCGCACAAATTTTGTCCACTTTGTCCTCCCGTTTACACTGTGCCGAATAACTGTAGTCAGAAACAAGGCAAACTCCCACGATATGGGATTGGTGCTACATCAAAATCGAAAACTTTCGGACGGAAAACTTTCGGCAAAAAAACTTCGAACAAAAAACTTTCGGACGCTTTTTCGGGGATTTCGGACAAAACACTTTCGGGCAAATACGACATCAAAAAACAAGCATTAAACAAAAATACATGTTAAAAATAATTGTGATTCCATCATGAATATCAATTTACAGTAGGTACATGATGATCATCACATCAACAAAGACATTGGAATGTAATTTTCGTTCGATGGAACAATGATAAAATCAGCTGTAAACCAAATCAAAAGGTGCTGCCATACGTGAACTTTTTTCAAGAAACGCTTCAAGGAGCCAAACTTTTAAATAAAAAAATAAAGAAACCTAAGTACTATTGGTAAAACATTGATTTATTAACCTATTATGTTACGTTTCTTTGTGCTGTTCTAATTTCAATGAATTTTAAACTTTCGGACAAAAAACTTTCAGACATCACCACATTTCGGACAAATAAACTTTTGGACAAAATTTTGTCCGAAAGTTTGATTGTCCGAAAGTTTTCGATTTTAATGCATTTTGATGTGAGTCATTGCTTGCCCCTTCTTGAAAAAGCTTCCTTGTCTATTAAAATTAACCTCACAATGAATGTGGATAAAATTTCTCCGGATAACAGCGTTTACACTGTACCAGATAGCTATGTGAACTAATATAATCCACCTTCCTTCCTAGGTGACCTAATTTTGTTCGGATAGCCGCTCTCAAATTCGTGCCGATAGCTTAGGTGTAGTGTAAATGCGACACCTATCTGAA
Source organism: Aurelia sp. 4 Dawson et al 2005 (assembly GCA_964019985.1). Lineage (NCBI taxonomy): Eukaryota > Metazoa > Cnidaria > Scyphozoa > Semaeostomeae > Ulmaridae > Aurelia > Aurelia sp. 4 Dawson et al 2005. The sequence goes on from OZ026505.1 coordinate 6,967,830, forward strand.
CGAATTTTCATGCGGATAAAATTTATCCGGCACAATGTAAATGGGGTCTAAGACCTCATATCGCGTTAAGCAACAATGAAAACCATTAATCCGTTTATGAGCTGCTAGATAGAAATGCAGCTATACCTGACAAAATTCTAGCAGTCCACCTGTGCATCTTTTTCAAAGTTTTCCAAAGGAATGCATGGATTGCATAATTCCAAAACTAAGACATTTAGGATCGAGGGTATATTTTTGAGAACAGAATTTTGATGCCAGGTATTGCACTCAAGGGTGTTCCAGAAATGTGTCCTACTTGTGTGGCTTTGGTTTTTACACAATTTGTTTTAGACTTTAACTTAAATTTGAGACATGATTGATTAAGTCAATCTGACAATTGGATGCTTATTTACGGGGAAAGAAAGGCAAAATAAGTGGTTGCTTCAAAAAAGCACTTTTCTCTAGTAATGTCAAAATCTCGTTAATTTCTAAAGAAATGGTTCCAGCAATGTATTTGATTTTTTCTATTTTCAGAAGGGCTTATAATGTTGTTTATCTATGAGAAACCCTTTAAACATTTAAAGGAAATTTGAACATTGCACAGAACCCCTCTTTTAAACATCTTTCTTCAAATAGAAATTTGATGTAAAACAGACAACTCTGCCATTACAGCTCCTTCACAGCAGAGACATAAGTAGGGCACAATTTTGTTAAACACTGTGCACCTTTTCCAGCACTGTTTAAATGACTCATTTCCTCAATTCAGGACTATTCTTGTCCCTACATAAAATGTAAACTCTCTTAGCCAAAGTGCAATCGGGCATGCATTCAACGTTTAAAGTGAGGAGATGGTTTTTACTCAGCTTTTTGTGCCCATTATCACACAAAAACAGGTTGGGTTGTCATCAAGTGACTTCCTGATCCAGTCTCAGAATCTCTATGACTATGAGTTCCTGTTGAATCTGAATGAATGGGGCTTGGTGGTTTTGAAATAACCACCCCATCACTTTTCAATAAATACACTTCTGGCTCTTTTCCATTGGATTCCTTGCAAACATACTTTGCTTGTGTTGAGGACGCTTCACTGGATCCATTACCATTGTGAGTGCTATTTACAGGAGTATCAGCAAAACGATTAAGTTCATGAATACTGCATTCTGCTTCTGGCATTTGATTCTCTGAAATCACTCCTTCCTCACAGCCTTGTGTGATAAGCGCATACAACTTGGGCACAAACATACAACCAATGTAGGTATAAGTACACAGGTCAACTGTAAAAGCCATCACAATTGCCTTGTAAATACCAACAACATACTTGAATGTTGGGATAAATGCAACAACAATTATTGCAATTGCAATTGTGGTGAAGCTTAAGAATTTAGGCTCATTGAAAGGATGCTCCTCGTTTCTTTCTCTAAAAGCTATTACCATGGTGACAACAAGAGTAATGCATGGCAATGACATGCAGATCATTCGGCTCAGAGTCAATTCAACTTTGCACTCCAAGAAAAGCTGTGTGTTCCCTGGTGTTGGGAAGGGCATCATTTTGACTGGATCAATGTGCACCCAAATGAGAACTGTGATTAACTCAAGGAAAATGACCAATAACAGCACAGCATACTGCACAATGGGTGACTTGACAGTGACATATTTATTCACTAGTGCTGTAATTGTGTCCTTGACAAGAATGGTTTGAGCAAGCAACATTCCAGCAAATGTACCAAACAGCATAAAGAAATATGCACTTCTAGCACTGCACAAACTGTCATTTGGCTTTGTAACATGAGTTATTCCATAGATAAATGACAAAAATAATAAGAACAGGGAGAAGACTAGCATGGCTGGCTGGGATTCTTGCACTAGGATTGATTCCCTGACCTTGAAGAAGATTGCCATAAAGACCAATACAACAAACAATCCTATGCAGCTGACAGTAACTATAGCAATACCTCCAGCCATACTTGCAGTCAAGTAGACAATGGGTGTCTCTCTACATTCAGTTCTTTTAAGGTCAGTGTGGTGGCCCGTAGGGCATGCAATGCATGATGGTGAGTTGACTGTTTTGCTTATATGTAATGGGTCACAGTCCTGGCAGCTCCAACAACATTCAGTTTTAGCATGGACATATTCACCTGGCACACAATCCCTGCTACATTTTGAATCTGGAATGTTCTTATTTGGATGTGGCCATTGTATCTTGTTGACATCAATGACAAGCCTTCCCTTATCATCTACCTTGTCCCACGTGCCGATACGGACATATTTCAAATGTCCTTGAACATCTTGGATGTTTTCAATTATATAATGAGGTGATTTTGGATCTCCATTAGAATCAAAAGCAACAGCTCTGTTGAAAACTCCTTGAAAACTGACATTATACATATGGTTTAGAAGATCTTTTGGAACAAATGGTGCACACTTTGATTTGTTATAATTTGCAGACTTATAATCACATTTCAACTTGAGCATATCACTGATACCGTGAGATAATGCAAACACAGCATCATACAAGTTCCCAAAGCCCCCACTATTTGATGCCAACATTTTCTTGGCAATACTTGCTGGTGACTCTGATGGACAATGCATGTTTTGACCATGAAATGTACAGAAATATGTTTGGCGCAGGTATGAAGCAAGCCATGGGTCACATAATGCTTCTGTCTTTATCTTCCTTTCCAGGAAACTCTCTAAGCCAGGAATAACGGTCTTTTCAGTTGCCACAGTCACAATGCCAGCAAGATAATTTTTACTGACATTCAAACTTGGCCCTCTTGCAGACCATGCATCACTTGTTAGCCATATGCGTTTTATTCTCATCTTTTCAGCTTCTTGGAGGATCATCTCACCCATTGAAGAATAAGTAAACAAGACAACCAGTTTTGCTTTTGGTGTGTTTTTCAATTGATTTACAATTTCAAGGACTTTTGCTTTCACATTTGAACCAGAGTTTGGAATGTACGCATCATACGCAATGCACACATTTTGGCTTTGTGCTGACTCCTTCAGGGCTGAAATACCAAGTTTTCCATAATCATCATCACTTCCAATAGCAAACAAATAATTCCAGTTAAATTTCTTGATAATATCCAGCATAACTAAAACTTGATTCGAGTCTGATGGAATTGTGCGAAAAAATGATTTGTAGAGGTTGCTTTTGCTCAAAAGTCTACTGGATGCTTGGTAACTGATATGTGGGATACTGTATAATCCCATCAGACTGGCAAGTGGAATGGTTAAAAATGAATAACCTGGGCCAATAACTGCAGAAATCGGCTTGACTCCTTTCCCAGATGGGTTGCTTTTACAATCAAGGAAGTCTGCCCTGCATACTGAATTTGGTCTGTACATGGAAACAATTTCAATTCCTCTTTCCATCACTTTGGGAATATCCACACATCCATTATCAAACTGGTATCCTAGCCGGTATCCAGGTAAAATATTCGAATTTCCAACATGCTCTATAGCGAGTTGCATTACAGCAACATTTACAACCCCTTCTCTTGCTGCTGAGCTGCACATGCCCCCACTTGTTTGTGAGAATATTCCCTGTAACATGAAGTCTCCATCATGAATTACAGTATGACGAGTGTAGCCACGTTTTGTTGATGAGTAAAGCGAATCATTGCAAAATGAAGCAGCTGCAAATTCAACTGAGAGAAGGTGAAGTTCAACAACAAGCAAAATGGCTGCTAGGCCAACTTTTCCCGCCATGATAAGACGTCCAGTCTTCAGCATACCGTCCCAATAAATTAAGAAAGTGACCAGAAATAAGTGTTACAACTTTCCTGACCATCAAGTGAATAAATAGAGTGTGCTTTTCCGTGTCGAAAGGTCTGTTGTGTGTCTGCAAACCAAGCTGAGCTTCGTTACAGGACTACGCCTGTGTGGTGTCATGTCCTTCTGGACAAACATGTTGACAGAATTCGAAAACAATGTGACACCTTCACTCCGCTCCTCCACAATTTTCAATTGAGCCTCAAAGGAGGCGCTTTTTCAAGCGGGGCGCTTATTTAATTGTTCTGGCTTTCAAAGCAATATTTAAGTAAGGAAAAGAAAGTAAATGAGAGATTTTGAAGGACATGCTTTATGCCCTGAACTGAGCTACCCTCATTTTCTCAAATGTTGAATTGAACTGAACTGAACTGCCCTCCGCATGGCCCCCCAAAGTATACGAGTTCTCGTAAAAACCATTATCTTTTATAGATAAAAGAATAAATTCTAAACCTTTACTTCCCAGAGCAACCCGCAAATAACCATAGCACAGCTGCACGATAATTCGGCTAACGGCAAGCCCGTCTAACTAACTATTTATTGTTGATCCACAGGTTTGAAAATATACGAATCTGAATTCTAAACGAAACTTAATTGCGCGAGGTCGCGACTGGAAATCATTTGTTTCATTAACTTTGTCAAAATATCCGTGATTCAGGATCTTCTAAGTGAACTTTGCTGTTGAAGTTTATTTTGTGATAAATTTCGTTCTGATAAAGACTTTGGATAAAGATTCGTGTCTTCTGTTGTGATAGTTATAAAATGTTGATAAGTCACTGTAATATCACAAGAGGGAGAACACACTTTTGAATACAAGTGAAGCTTCTAGAAGGTGAGTAAGTGAAGAGAATTTTGATTGCTTACTCCGACGAGGGAACTTACCATGGGAACATTCACTTCACGTAACTTTGAAATGCCTTTGAATCGTGGATTTGAGAACAACTTCATCTTTAAGCCAAATTTTCATTTTCAATAGTGATGGGAGCTTATTTCTGCGATACACATTCCCGAACCGGTGCTTATGATAAACATTTTTTTTGATGGTCTCTTACTTTCCTAACTGATCGGGAGTTGATGAAGCCTCTTTTGAAAAGCTAAGAGAGACTTTGAAGGAACTGGACAGGGAAGAAAAGGAGACCATATTGATTGGTGATACCAATTGCGACTTTAAAAGTAATCATACTGGAAACGCCAAAAAGCTCAAACAAATTTACGCCGAATTTCAAGTTTCTCAAATGATTAATAAGTATACCAGAGTTGCTGTGACAAGAAATGAAAGGAAAGAGCAACGAACCACGAAAACGCTTATAGACCATTTTTCTACAAAGAGCCCTAAGCGCATTTTAAGAGCTGATGTTCTGCGAATTGGGATGGTTGATCATTATATGGTGTATGGGATAAGAAAAGTTAATGCATGGAGACTCAAAAGGAAAAACAAAAAGAAAATTGTTGAGACTCGTAGCCTTACAAAATACGATAAAATATCATTCATCAATGACCTACGCCAGATAAATTGGTCAACCATCCTTTCTCCTCTCGCAGAAAATCCTAATTTAATGGCATCCACTTTTCAGGAGATTTTTGAGTCAATCTTAGACATACATGCTCCATTGAAAAAAAGAAGGGTCCGTAGTGAAAATGCACCCTGGCTCAATCAGTCCATACGAAACTTGATGAAGGAAAGGGATTTGGCAAAGAGCATTGCCCAAAAATCTCCTGAGAAGTGGTCAGTATACAAGCAGCTTAGAAACAAGGTAACAAAAGAGATAAAAGTTGCTATAGAAACACATTATCGCGGGTTGATAGAAGAAAATAAAGATAACCCAAAGAAGATGTGGAAGACCATTAACAAAGTGTTAGATAAATCTTCAAAATCAATAACAACCTCATTTTTAGACGTTGAGGGCAATAGAATTACGAACGAAGCAGACATAGCAGAGGCACTAAATCATCATTTTGTCACAGTAGGCCCAAAACTTGCAGGTAAAATCGAACAACGGACGAATGATGATCCCCTAAAATACGTAGTTAAGCAATCTAGTGTCATGAAGTTTAATCTTGTTCGCGACATCTTCATACTTAACTCCATCAAGCAGTTAAAAAATGGGAAGGCACCAGGACCCGACGAGATTCCGACTATGCTAATAAAGGATGCTGGAGAGGTTATATGTAAGCCGTTAGCGATGATTTTTAACTCCTCCTTATGGCATGGTATTTTTCCTGATATCTGGAAATTGGCGAGAGTCACTCCCATCTTCAAATCGGGCTCGAGAAGTGATGCAAATAATTATAGACCTACATCAGTCATCTCCGTTTTTTCTAGAATTCTGGAAAGAATCGTGCATGGCCAGATGTATGATTACCTAAGATCACGTGGCATCTTGACGATTAGCCAATCCGCTTTTCAGAAACTCTGCTCAACGGTAACATCTTTAATTGACAGTACGGAGTTTTGGTATGAAAATATTGATCACAGGAAGGTTAATTTGGCAATATTCCTTGATCTGAAAAGAGCGTTCGACACCGTTAACAATGAGATCTTGCTTGAAAAATTAGAAGCGTATGGAATCCGAGAATTAGCCGGTAACTGGTTCAGATCATATCTGGAAGGCAGACAACAATACTGCAAGCTTAACTGCTATGAGTCTAGGACTAAGACTGTCACATGCGGGATTCCTCAAGGATCCTGTTTGGGCCCTCTTCTGTTCATAGTGTATCTAAATGACTTTGAAAAATGTTTGAAAGCATCTAAGGCTGGCATGTATGCTGATGATACTCAAGTATCGTTGGCATCTTCAAGTGTCGATGAGTTGGTTCGCAAAGCCCAAGATGAATTAAGTAATATTTCTGAATGGATGCGACTAAATAAATTAAGTGCTAATCCACAAAAAAACAGAATATATGTTTATGGGCCACCCAAATAGAACTAATAAGATAACCGAGCAAGAAAAACTAAAATTAAATGGCTCAGAAATAAAACGAGTGAAGAAAACGAAATCATTGGGGGTAATTATCGATCAAGGACTCAATTGGGAGGACCAATTTAAAGCTATCAAAGCGAAAGTACGCGGGGGCCTTGCTTCTTTAAAAACCCTAAAAAACATTGTTTCGCAATCTCAATTAAGCAATGTCTATCGTGCGCTCGTAGAGAGTCATATAAGATACGCTGATGTTATATGGGGTAGTGTATCCAACTCCAAAATGGAATCATTACAGCGTTTTCAAGACAGGGCCATTTCGATAATTGACACTGCCAGGATAAATGATGACTGGTCGAAGAATTATTTACAAGTTAAACAACTCATTACGTTCGATCGATCAGTCATGACATATAAGATCATGAACAGGCTATGTCCAGAAAACCTTTGGAATAAATTTCAACGAAGATCTCATTACTCTAACTATAGTACTAGATTTTGTGAGAACCTTGAAATCCCAAAGTATAATCTGGAATATTCTAAAAAGAGATTTTCTTACACAGCTCTAAAGGCTTGGAACGAGATTCCTATGAATATTAGGGAGCTCCCTACCTTGTATCAATATAAAAAAACAGTTAAAAATTCATTTGATGAGCTGAAAACCAATACAAACACGGCCCCCTGGAAGATCAGCAGTAGTTTGTTTTCTGTTTTAAAAATGATTGTAATTAGATTTATGTTTTTTTTGCTAAAGATATTTGTTGCTGAAGGGTCTCCGTGTATAAAGAATTAGAAAAAGAAATAGAAATAGATCGCCCATTTCGTTTTGCACAAAAATTCCACTTTGTATGTCAGGAGGGATGAAGATTAAGTGATAAGCTTAATGATCTAAAATGAAGTAAAAGGGGCATTTCCCACGTTTTCCGAGAGTCTGAAGGGCGTGACTCCGAAAAATTTCCTGGGGGACCCCCAGGCCCCCATGTTTCCTCCTTAGTGGCCCTCCGCAAACTGCAAGCCTGGATCCGCCCCCTGGCCAATACATAGGACAAACGGGACGACGCATAAGAGACAGCTCCAACGAACACAGACACATCTGGGGTTGCAGATCACTTCTGTAAACCCGGACACTCCGTACAAGATTTACAGCTACTGCCACTACTCCAAGAACATGACACTAGAGAGAGTGTGAGACGAGCCAAAGAAACATACTTCATTGGCTTGGCTAACACTCTCTCGCCCAATGGACTAAACAGAACCACAGACCGCTAACAAACACAATGCCACTTTAACTGTACCTACTAGCACACTCTCTTGGCACATGGTCATTCAAAATACTATTTTGAATGACCATGATTATATCACGTAACCCTTGTAAAGTTAACCGATATAGCCTCTGCGTAGCCACCATATCTAGCCAATCACATGTAACATCTCCTTTTCAAATCGCTGTACATATTCATATCGTCAATGTAACTACTACATAACGGCCCCGAAGAAGTCCTGCATGGCAGGATGAAATATTGGTATCTAATATATATTTGCTAATTTTGCACCTATTATTTGCTGTTGTTCTTCGTCGCATTGCGGTGCTCCTGCTCAAAAACTTAAAAAAGTATCCTTGCTATGCAAGACAGTGGTGGCAACCTAAATATTCCGACAGGGGAGCTGAAGCTTCCAACAAGTCGCTAAAATGGCTACAGAATGCAGTTTTCGTACGGCACTTCCTCCTACAAGAACCCAAGACTTCCTCCGACGTGGGGCTAGATACTTCAAACGGGGGCAGTAACTCCGCACTCTAGCCTTCCCTGATGCCACCATTGATGAAAAATGAGAATAAAGACTGACAAGAATGAAAACTAAAACGTTTGAAAGTGTTTGGTCCTGAACCCAGGGGGAAGGGTACTTGATTATTCAAGGTGACGTACCCGTTGCAAAATTTGGGTCTCAAATTCTGCAATTTACTACCTCTTAGGGTAAAAAAATTTTGAAATTTACTGCCGCTCAGGGGTGTGAAAATTGATATGATTCGTTAACTGAGATTTAAGAAAGTTTGAAGAACAGAATTGTTGTTAACATGATTCTGTAACGACAGAAATCAACAAGTTATTCAGTCTCAGCACGTTATGCAAACCTATCAAAACAAGTCGCAATTAATATCTAATCAATGATTGAACATTGACCATGCTGTCATATGCTCACACTAGGAAAAGGTTCTTCCATCACAGTCCTACCCTTACTTCTACGCCTGTGATATTTCAAAGTGAATGGAATTGCAGCATTTTCTTGCTCATGTCTGCTATACAATAGCACTATTATCTCTGGAACAACCGACCTATTGTTATTGCTGCTTACGGAGAAAGTTACTACTGCTTAGGCTACAAGTTACTACCACCTGCTACACTAAAAGTTCTACCGTTTAGGCTAAAAGTTACCACAGCTTAGGCTAAAAGCTACTACCGCTGAGGGTTTAGGGTTTTGCAACATTTTCCAACGGAATACGTCATCTTGAACTACTGAGTCCCCCCTGGGGGTCTGAACCCACATTCAGTTGCACATATCAGTTTTGACGACGAAACAAAGCAGAAAGCAAGACGAAAAAACAAACCTTCATTCATTCATTCATTCATTCATTCATTCGTTCATTCATTCATCTTATTTAACCACGATATCCGTTCATTTATAATAAGAGAAAAAATCTTGGTAGTTTGAAGATATTGCTATTTCAGTATCATCTGCATATATGTTGGCTCTTGAGTGTTTAAGGCAGTGCTCGAAATCATTCAAATAAATGATAAAGACCAACGGTCCCAGGTATGAGCCTTGGGGAATTCCACACTCTATTTCCATGATACTAGACAATCAATACAACAGTACTGGGTTCTGTTAGTTAGAGAGGATTAAAACCAGTTGTTCTCATTACCTGGTATTCCATATTTTGTAAATGTACTGATCAGTATCTCATGATCTACAGTATCTAATGCCTTTTTCAAGTCGAGAGAAGAGCAGATTCGAATACCAATGATCTGACACACCAATCAGTGAGGTAACTGTAGAATGAAACTCATGATCAAACAAGGTAAATAAATTATAAATCAAGATATCGGTTTTCTAACACCCTTGGTTTTGAATGAAGTTTGAATAAGCGCCTGTTTCGTAAAGGCAAATTTCCAGTCAGCGGAATATCCCGAGCGGGCGGAATTTTAGACAATGAAATGTTGCTCAGCCGTAACAATCTATTCAATTTCAGAGCAACATTTTCTCTCGTAAACAAAAGAATTTCCGTACGGTCGGAAAATTCCACTGACTGGAAATTAGCCTTAAGGTGGAGGTGGTGGGCGCTTATTTGAGGGTGGGCGCTTATTCGAAGAGGTGCCTATCATATAATTTTCCCAATAAGGTGGATACTTATCCAAGCGGGGCGTTTATTCTAGGGGGAACTTAATCGAGGATTGACGGTAATCAAAACAAACCTAAGGTTTGCAATGGGGCTGGTGTTATAACATTAAGCACGGTAAGTGAACGACTGACAAATATTTCTTACAAAAAGCTTTTTATCAGTGAAAAAACTCAGACTTTCACCAAATATCATGCATAGTATCATCTTGAGAACAAGTGCAGTTTTGTTCATTCAAAACCTAAAAAACTGTCCCTGCAATCATGCTATGATTAACCACGTTTTGTGAAAAAGAAATGCTGCAATAAATCAGGAATGTCAATGTCTTTCACTTTCTGTGTTTTCAGATCGAGCATGCGTAAGTTAGGGTAAGATGGGGTAAGGTGAACGGGGTAAAGCTAAATAACTAGGGTTTAAGATTTCCTCTCGTGAACATGAAATCTTACGAGGAAGATCTTTCATTCTTATTTCCTTCATCTTTCAGCTGTCACCCATATGGACGGCACATACCGGCAGCCTCAACATGCTATGTCTCCCTTCCAGAGGCAAAGGTATAAAGGTGTGTTGGGCCTCCTATCACTGAATATTACGAGCTTTGACCAAACACTCAAACTGAATTGCACAGCTCCCTTTTATCAGCTTCAAAGGAAATTTGACGTAAACAGCGTAAGAATACGTGGTTTCTCCAGTTACGACCGGCACCGTTTAACAACAATGTTACATCATTGCTAAATAAAGCAAACAAAACGAATTAATTTTCCAGACTGTATCGAGGAGGGAACTATAATTTTAGGGTGTGTTTGATTGGTGATTCCAAGCCTACCAAATTCTGAAAACAGTAGAGCGCTGATGTTTTTGCTTAGGCCAATTTATCCACGCGAGATCAACCGCTCAACATGTGCTTCTTATACCAAGCTTCCAGAATGATCGGTCATGAAATCTTTCTTCACTGTTTCTTGCAGGCACAAATCAAACACTTTTGCAGTCAAGAATTGATAAAACATAAACAGAGCTTCCCGTAAATCGAGCAGCGAATCTTCCCTCACTGCTCCTTGTCACTGCAACAATCTTCGCAACGGCTGTAGATATTTGAACGATCAAAAAATGTCCACAGCGCATGCGTTCATAGTCCCCGCGCTGATTGGCTGTCCAGTTCGCAGTTGACCCAAAAACAAGGCTATAAAACAATAGGGGGAGTACATTTCATTTCATTTTCATTATTCTCTCATGAAAATAGGAAGTAAACCACTCAAGCTCTAGTCCACTTAATCCATATTTTTCCAACTTCTTTGGTAAGATATCATGATTTACTGTATCAAACGCCTTTTTTAGGTCAATGAAAATCAAACCAGTGTACTTGCCCCTATCTATATTCACATACAAGTCATTTGTGGCAGCCATAAGGCTGGTGACGACTGAGTGTAAAGATCGAAAACCAGACTGACGCTTGTATATGAGCCTAATACTATCTAAGTAGTTATACAGTTGATTATAAACTACTTTTACGAATGCACGAGACAACACAAGCAACACAGAAATCGGTCTGTAGTTAGAACAATCATCTCTCGCTCCGCTCTTGTAAATTGGGGCAACATGTGCTATTTTCCAATCTGTAGGAAATTTTCCAGAGAACAAAGACAAAGTAAAAAGATCGCATAATGAATCAGAGATTAGAGGCAAAGCAATCTTTATAAAAAAGCTTGCGATACTATCACAACCAGAGCCGTGGGATGTCTTTATTTTCTTCATAACGTTCGTTACGTCATTCTCTGAAACAGCTTTGAAAGAGAAATTTCTCACAGCACTACCCAATTCGTACTCATTGGATAAAAATGGGTTGGGTTTTTCTGGAAGTTTGTCACTCAAATTATTTCCAATGGTGCAAAAGAACTCATTCATTGATGAAGTAATCTTTTTATTGTCTTTAATCGTCTCACCTTCAACATTAAGGGAGGGGATAGAAGTGGTCTTGCTGCTTTTGTTTATGACTTGGTTAATGGTCTTCCAGGATCTTTTAAGGTCTCCATGGCATTCAGAAATTTTTTCAGAGAAATATTCTCTTTTTAGCCGGAGATTTAACTTCTTTACGCGATTGCAATCCATCAAATCCATTTGCCGCATTTGACTTATAACAATCCATCAAAAGGGTGGATTTACTCTTTACTGCCTGGATTGTATCCCACCATCTTTACTACCATATATCCCAACAAGCTTGGAGAAAAATTGAACTGACTTCATCACCAAAATAATGCATGCAAATTCGCCTCGTTCTGCATGTTGAAGCAGAAGGTTCGGTAGGTCTTCCACACCTACCAAACCTGCCGCTTTCGGAATTTGACGATAAATCAAACACAAATTCGGAGTTTGCCAAGTCTACCGTTTCCGGTACTGGCACCAATCAAACACACCCTTAAATCGAAAAAGAAAAGGCCACAATATCAACGTCACTCGTCGGATCCGCAGATGCTTGCGTTGACGGATAATGGATAAATTTGTCGGTAGAGACACCGCAAAACGACGAAAGACAACAGCGAATGAGTCGATTTAAGGTTAAATGCGTTGCAATATTTCGTCCTGCCATGCAGGGCTGTTATATCATAATCTTATCGCAGAGCCTCAGGGGAGGGGGTGGGAACTTAGTACTTTTCATGGTACGGGGACGCGCCATTCTTTAGGGGTACTTTTTTCAAACCATTACGGAATTATGGGTATCATTGTCACAAGTTTTAACAGTTCACGGAATTATGGGTGTCCTTTTCGAGGGATTTTTAATAATTTTCAGAATTATGGCCCATATTTTCATTCGATTTACGGAATTATGACCCTAAAATCCACCAGAATTTGAGGACTTATGGGCACAAATCTTTTGGGCAAAATGGCACGTCCCCGTCAGATGATAGGTCAAGATACTCCCCTCCCCCCCCCCCCCCCCCGAGCGCAGAGCAGCACTAATCCAACTTAAAGCTTCTAAATTTGTAAGACGGTCTTAGATTCTGAATTTTTGCATTACTACGACCATTTGGATGTATCAATCTTTCAAATGAAGATTTGACGCAACTTCTGTTATTTGGTGATAAAGACCTCCAAGATGACGTCAACAGAAACATACTCAAGTTGACTGTTCACACAACCGGTCGATTAAATTCAGACAAATGTTACCAGCCACCATACCAAGTTCATTATTGTAAAGTTCCATGTCATCGAGTCTCGTTTCTCTGGTCCTTTGTTCATATGTTGCTTTTCGTGGCTGTATATTTAGTTGTATTTTAGATTAATGTTCTGCATGCGAATGGCCCTGGAATAGTCATGGGCTTTTGCTCCCCTTGGTATATTGTAGTATTGTATGGTAGCTCGTTCGTGGTCGTTCGTAATTCGTAAATTGTAAATTTTTTATTGAATTCATGAAAAGGAGGGTTCTGAATATCAACCCAGCACTTACATGCAAACCTCAAATACTCCTTTTTCGCTGCAAGATAGCCGGGGGTTCTTGCACGGGTGAACCAGTCCACTGTCACCCTACCCCTAATAGATCTCATCTGCAATCTAAACCTATAATCGGGTTCGCGACCTGTTACGAAGACAGTATGTTTTACTAGCATATTTTATTGTCGCACAATCGAAATCTCTGCATTGCACTAGAAATGTAATGTATATTAGTCGAATGAAACCTGTCACCTGTAGAATATGTATACACTTTTCATTGTTGTGCAGCAAAGCGATGTTATAGTGCTGAATACAGAAACCTTCAATTTGATAAAAGCTGTATGACAAACATTCCGAAAAGCTGTATCAACGGAAAGTAAATCCTTGAATTGTCTATAAATATTAATGACATGTACGCCGAAAAGAGATTCGTCTTTGAGAAGCTAAGCTATGTTTGATTGTTTCAGCTCCAGAATTCTTTATATGGATCGAAGGTCCTGCGTCCTTGTTTTCAGCGATAAGTGGACATTCATCCATTCGCGAAGTCGAACCACACATAGCTAAAAAATTGTATTCAAAGACTCAAGTTGTCGATCGTTTGATGGAATTGTCAGATTTCACGAGGCAATGGCATTTAGCTCAACTTGCACTTTGTTGAAAATTGGTTTCAAAGAACTTTGACTCAAAAATCGCTTGGAGAAGTGATCAATGCTAAGGGATATGATTCAAAGAAACGATAGCAAGCAGCTTACGAAGTCGAATCGCGAAGGCGAATCGTGGAGGCGAAATTTGATGGGGAGATACTAGCCATCGATAATTTTGAAATTATCACTGTCCTTCAGTCACTACAAATTAAGAGATACTTTAGAGGCATTCAGCTCAGGAGGCTGAGGCATACACACTTCGAAAGTGATTTGTGACATCCAAACCGACAATACTATGACTCATATCTTGCATAAAGTTTAGCTAGCACGGGCTGGACAAAATAGACGAAATCGAAAGGCGAGAAACATTGACATTCAGTTTACTTGCTGAAAAGCACTTTGCTGGGATAAGACTGTGTGGTGCAAGCTGAGAGGCATCTGGAGGAATCAAAGAATCTTCAGTGATAATCTCAAATAAACAATGGTAAAGTCAGCTGCTCGTAGTTTCATGAAAATTGTATTGCGAGAAGTAAGATCTAAATCGACGAGACAATTCACATTTTAGCTCGAGAATCTGTAGCACACAGTTGAGACTGGATTGCAAGAACTTAAATGACAACCTTTGAACGAAATCAGCAACCTTGAATCACCCAGTTGGTTTGTGGTAGCAGTGGATTTGAGCAAGTCAAATCGAGTAAAATTTGGCCGAAAATTGGATTCAACAAGCTAAACATCTAATCATTGGACGATACAGCAAACTTTAATAATGTTTTCAATTGAGTTGCTCGTAATTACCTATTTAATGACCAGCACAACTGCAGACATAATTTCAAGGAATTTATCAAAATGCGATTCTGTGATTTATGAAAACAAATTTTCAGATGGAACAAAGCGAAGGACTTTGCTCAAATATGGTGACTTTATCATTCAAACCGTTCTGCCGTTCAGCTCAACAAACGACAACTGCAACATTATCAAACAAAACGGTCTTGTTTCCATGATGTCATTAAAGTTTGCAATCGATAGAATACATAAAGAGTCAAAGCTAAGAGGTGGCTATCGCTTCGGGTATCACATAGACGATAGCTGTAATAGCATTCCGATTGCGATGGCAACTGGAATTGAAATCGTTTCTCAATATAGGTCTCAGTCTGTATGTAAAGTCCGAACATGCACAGATAAGTCAACTACAGCCAAACCGATTACTGCTGTTGTTGGGCCTTATCAATCATTCACTGCTATCCCTTTTGCAAGTTTGTTGGGGCTATATAAAGTGCCTATCATAAGTCCATCGGCATCGAGTAGGCTGCTCAGCAAAAAAGATCAGTATAAATCATTCTTCAGGATTATACCATCAGATGACATGCAGGCTAAAGCAATTTCCGAGCTTCTGCGAGCCCTTGACTGGCATTATATCTATGCAATTGGGAGTGATGACAATTATGGGAAGCTAGGTATCAGTACACTGAAAGGTAATGCTGTCGAATATGAATTTTGTGTTGTTGCAGAAGATTATATACCGTATATGACAGACACAATGGAAGCTAAAGCCAAGATGATAGTAGATAATTTGAAGGATCATCCTAATGCAAAAGTTGTTGTTGTTTTTGCATATAATGTCCAAATCAAATTGATACTATCAGAGGCTGAGAAGGCAGGCGTTGAACGAATTTGGTTGATGAGCGACGCATTCCAGATACTCGGACAAGGAAACCTTGGTCTGACAAGCAAATCATTAATCGGTATTTTGAGGATAGCACCGAAAAGCACGCCTGTTGAAGGACTTGAAAAATTCACTGAGGACTATGTCAAAGATAGCTCTCATTGCGATATATTTCTTCGCAAATTTATGGAGCAGCAATTCCACTGTGCATTCAACGAGACATCTGTATATTGTCCACACAATACTGCTGAAAGCATAGCAGAGGAACTGACCAGGCAAGATGCTAGTTTGTATGGAAATACAATTGACGCTGTGCAGGCTATTACTACAGCTTTGAATCACCTGATTGAGAGTAAATGCGGCAAATGGGAAAATAAAACGGAATGTTACGCAACGATGAGCATACCCCCGTCAAATTTGACTGTTCAGTTGTATAATACAAATTTTACCAGCAACCACAACACTCCCTTTAAGTTTAACAGAAATGGCGATCCAGCATATCCTTTTTATGATATAGCAAACGTTCAGTTGCGAAATGGCCAATATGGCCTTGTTAAGGTTGGGCAATGGGATCCCTTGAATAATTTACAGCTAGCAAAAGCGAATGTTTCATGGCCATTGTGGGCCGGCACAAACATTCCAAAATCTGAATGTAGTGAAGACTGTAAGCCTGGGTATTATGTTTCAGCAAGGACTGAATGCTGTTGGAGTTGCGAGAAGTGTTTATTGAATACCATAAGCACAACTGTAAATGCAGAAAACTGCACAAGTTGTCCTGAAGGGTATGTTTTCACTAGGGATCGATCAAAATGCGTTAAGTACACGTATTTGTATTTGAAGGTTGATGACGTTGCAGGTGTGTCTACACTAGTCATCAACTCCATTGGTATCGTTCTTGTTGTGCTAATAGCAATCGGTTATTACTATTTTAAGAACTCAAATGTTTTGACATTTGCAACGAGGCTTCGACATGTTCAATATATGGCCTTCACACAAGTCGCACTGTCCTTCATCTACGGTGGAATCTTACTGACGGAACACACAAAACATTACTGCAATATTGCAGTGTGTTATATGTATCTACTTAAGACAGGATTTGCTGTATTGCTGTTAAGTAAAACAAAGCGTTTTATGTCCCTGGTGGGAATCATACAGCCAACCACACATCTGCCATTAAAATGGGCCCATATGGTGACAATGGTGGTTTTGATTTTGATTCATGTCACTCTGACCATCGTCTGTTTGCAAATTGACCCATTTACGCAGCATACACAAGCACTGAAAGATTCCACATCTGTAGCTCTCCACTGTACCCCGGATTACACTATACTTCAGATTTCTACAATAATTGTCTACCCTAGTGTACTACTGCTTACTGCAACTGCCATAGCTATCAGAGAAAGAGACAGCGGAGATAGTGAATCAAGGTTCTTAAATTTCACAGCAATAGCACATTGTATCGTATCTGTTGCATATTTTCCAACCTACAAATATGTTGTTGGCATGTACAGGACAATCATAATGGCGTTCACAATAGATGTATGTGCATTTACATATATTGGCTGTTTGATGTTGCCATATCTGTATGTGGCATTCACTGGGATGATGAAGGTAGCATCCCCAAGGGAAGAGACATCCACAGGAGAGGTAACTGTAGAGTGGCATAGAGACAGATTGAGGTCTACGAGTCGAGAAGAACTGCAGATAAGATTAACACAGAATCGGTAAAGAAGGATTTTACATGCAACGTTTCATTTACACTAGCAAGTTAAACAAACCCCTGGCTAAGCCATTTCAACGAATGTTGTTTTCTAATTGGTTAATCAAACAAATTGAATTCATTCAGTTTCAGTGTTCAATTTTCAGTTTTGATTTGATTTTAAAATTCAATTACATACAAAAGATCTTTTCAAATCAATACAATAAACTAGAGTAACAAATTACAACGGATGACGAAACAAAATTACAAATTTTACAAACAGTGTACGTAGAACTTTGTATGGAGGGGAATTTCTTAAAGGAGCTTTCTCAAACAAATAAACGAATCGAGAGGGCAGCACTCCCTAAAGCCTGGTTTCCATATGATCGAAAGGATCGCTGGCGACGCAAGGATCGCACAATTTTGTGACCAGCGATCGTTGCGTCGAAATGGAAACTGTCTTGTTCAGTTTGCCTGCGATCGTTGCGTTGCCAGCCATCCTTGCGTTTGAGATAGAAAATTTTCTATCACTGCGATCGCAGCGATCCTTGCATCAAAGGGAAGTCGACTGAGCATGAATTTCAGCGATTGAGGCCTCTCTTCCAAATGATATTTCTTTGTTATATTTTACCACCATTGTGAGAATTGGATTTTGGCGCAAAATTTCTAAGATTTGTGCGATCGTTGTGATAAATGGAAACTACATGACGCAAGGATCGCTGAGAGTTGCTGGTCACAAATCTGTGTGATCCTTGCGTTACCAGCGATCCTTGCGATCATATGGAAACCTGGCTTAAGCTAAAAGCTTATCATTCAAAATTATGAAAATTTAATTTCATTCATTTGATTGGTTGATATTTAATAAGGCTTAGGTAAGCTGGTTTAACTACTTCAGTGCATGACATAGCTATGAAAATAGGGTAGCTTGATTTTTCGTAGCCAGTAAGCAACCATGCAATTCACCATTGAGAATTGAATGCATTAAAATTGCATTTAAGGTATTAGTCAATAGTACATAAATGCAAACATCCTCTACCACGGCATTCATATATCTTGCATCAGCTGTGTGAACGTTTGGCTATAATTCAGCAATGTGTGCAACAAATCTATGATAGATGAATTAGATAGCCTTGAAATCAGACGACTGATCACCATGAATTTAGTGCATATAGTTTCTCCTAAGGGTGAGTTTGATTGCTACCAATTCTATATATGTATGTATGTATGTATGTATGTATCATTTGCCACAAAAATTAAAATTTTACAGTTGTTAAAAGATGTACAGTTAAAATAATTACAATACAACTTACATGGCACTTTAATAAAAAACAAGTCAATAACACACCCCTAATCATAGTGGCAGGGATAGCATTAAAAGATCGAGTGACCTTATTTCCACAATGGTCCCCTTAGAGGTGGTTATAAATAATAATAAACAATAAAATTGTGCATGTTGTTCCCAAATCATGAATGCGAGAGAGGACACGCGGTTATAGTAGAATACATATATGTTGTTTTTCTCTATCAGTATATTTTGGAAAAAATTGTCTTTGATCTTGCGTTTGAATGAATTGACACCATTTGTAGATTTTAAATCCGATGATAGGCTATTCCTTATTTTTGGCCCCAAATAGGACAGACAATTTTGGCCAGTGTTACTTTTACGAAATGGAAGGTTTAAGTTCAACTTAGACCTTCGTGTGACTCGGCTTGCCCATTGGCTGGAAAACTTCATCAGCGTAAGCTGGAGCCGTTCCTTTGAAGAATTTCATTATGCTTACACATGTATGCTGATCAAATCTGTCCTTTGTGGGAAGCCAATTTATAGCTTTAAATTCCGTAGCCCTAAAATGTGCTGTGTTTTTCAAATTTTGAAGGCGGTAGACTTGGAAGACTCGGAATTTGTGCTTGATTGACTTCCCAATTCCGAAAACGGCAGGTTTGGCAGATTTGGGAGGCCTGCTAAACCATCTGCTCCAAAAGGCAAAAGGTTTGGCAGACTTTGGAGAGATTCTTGATTTCATTTGCAGAACTCTGAAAACGAGGCAACTTCGCTTGCGTTGCTACAGTAATCGGTAAATTTACTCTTTATCGCCAAGCACCAGACGCTTCTTCGTGTTTTTCAACTGGAAACCTCGTCTTTGCAGGATAAATCTGAAACCTGCTGCTTTGAAGAACTTTGCGTTTTATTGGGAGCTGTGTTTCTGTCTCTGCGAAGTCTACCGTTTTCGGGATTTGGTAGGTTTGGAATTACCAATCAAACACTACCTAAATATTCATAAATGATTCGGAAGAGAGGGAGATTTGTGATGAATGAATTTCAACGAAATGTTAAGTCATAAAATTCTTCCTATTAGTCTTAAATATCGTATAGAATGCAATGGTGAAATGTTGATTTCGAATCTGGCATCACATGGCACCACTCTCCTATAATTGCACAAGGTTCAACACTCTAAGTAGAAAAACATTTTCGAGTTCGCTGATTTATGCCAGGTTTGGTACAGAATACTTTTTCACGCATTAATCTCGCACTCGTTTCTGCAGATATTATTGAAGAGGCGGAACGAAAAGTTATAAGACAGGAGAAACTGAAGCACTAAGTGAATACTGAATTTCTAAATTTTAGTACAATGTTTGATGATGAATAGCTTACTGTTATTGTTGGCACATTTATTGTGCTATCTTTGAGTATCTTTGCGAGTTTCAGACTCCTTTCAAAAGCAATATTTCAAAAACTGAATGCTGTGCTCAGTCTTATTCAATTACCAAGAAACTGAATTTTAAATATTTTCTCTTTGGAACGGTCACTCAGCGTTGCAGAGGGCTATGGGCTTCTTTAAATGTTTATCGTAACTTCAAAAGGGTACAATCCTCGACCAAACCTCTTGTCACAAAATTAGTTTCAGCATTTCCAACAAAGATCACAGTTCCTACTTCTTTGCTGAAATATTATGTAATCCCCTTCCCCAAATCATTGCTTTGTCTTGACTCAGGACTCTTGCTTCATGATATTTTCTTAGTTAGAAAAGTCTCCAACATTGGCTTTAGATGCATGGAGGAGGGGGGGGGGGGAGGTGTTTGCTATTCAAATCTACTTTTCCCGCTTTGTGAAAAGGACTTTGGGGAGGATTTTCGGTCTTAAATACTATCAGGAACACTTATGAACGTCAAGCCTCTCCTGTGTGAGTCCAGAAGAGAAACGTGAAGAATCAAAATTTTTCAGATAAGCGCGATGCCAAATTACTTATCTGTTTCAGTGAATCATGAGTTTTGTAGCATGGACTGGCTACCATGATTCACAAACAGACGTTATCCAAAATGGCATCAGTTCTTTTGAAATGCATCATTCGCCTCGATATGACATTGAGTTAATTCCTAAACCACGCATTGCTCTCATCAACTCGTGAATAGTTATGTTCCTGCCCCAGGGGGGGGGTAACTTGAGTTTCCAAGATACGGGGTTGTGCCATTCAAATCGTAAAAGTACCACCCATAAATCCGGAGAAAATTCTCAAAAGTATACCCATAAATCCGGAGAAATTTCTCGAAAGTATGCCCATAAATCTAGAGAATTTCGGAAAATCATACCCATAAATCTGGGAATGCCAAAACAGCTCACCAATAAATGAATTCAGACAGAAAACTATACCCATAAATCCGGAAGATGCCAAAAATTGTTGAAAACCATACCCATAAAATCCGGAAACTATCATGAAAAAGGTACCCTAAGAAATGGCACAACCCCGTACCATGGACAAGTTAAGTTACCCCCCGGGGTTCCTGCACTGACATCAAATCAGGAATTGTGACACAAAGCGGTGCAGATAATCGAGTCAACAAATACAGCCTATGTTGTTCATTAAAACGGGCCGTAAACCATAGATACATCACAAAAATCAAAAGAGATGATTACGCTAAAGATGGCGGCGAGGAAATTTTTACCAAGATGCATTGTGTTCTAATTACGAATCCTTAACGATTCTATGGGAGTTCGATCAAAGAATGCAATGCATCTTCGCAAAAAGTTCCTCTCCGCCATCTTTAGCATAAAAGTCTATTGCAGACAGTATTCTTGTTTGCAAACATCGATGAATCTTTCAGCTAAATTGCTGTTTTTAATCCTGTCGAAAGAAAACTCTCAAGGAAAATATCTTAATCAAATGAAATAAATCTCACAAGATACATCAAGCTAAGAAATGTAAGCCATCTGACTTAGTTGTGGTAAAATGTGGAAAAGTCTTGATATCAGCGCACTATATGAGAATTCAGTGCAATGTATGAGATCTGATACAGTGTGTGTATTTTCGGTATCAACTTAAGAACTGGGCCTTACCAAGCAAATACATTTGCGAAAAGGCATTGTTCTTTGAAATCTGCAAAAAACCTTGACTACATTCGGCATCTCAAATCTACATTGGCAAGAACGCATAGCTTGTGAATCAAAGTTTAAAAAATCATGTACTGTGTGGATGAATTAAAACAACCTCCCTTTGCAATGCACTGTTACCCAGATATCAAGGCAATGACATTGCCACTTATAAAAACTAACTGTGGAAACGTTCAAAATGATTTTAGAATTTAGCTGAAACTGGCCACTCCGTTCTGAAATTACGAGGGCTTTTCTTGGGATCTCATGGTGAAGGCGCAGGTGACGTTGCGGTTTTTAGCGCCAATCGCTGGAATCATAGCAGTAGCTAAGCACTAATGGAGCCCGAGTGCAGACCCCTTGTCATGACGCTCAAGTGGTGGGGCTTTATCTATCGCGCATCAAACCCTGACCACCTGAGTGCTCCGGCTGGAAAGTACGAGGATTGCACAACTTCACCACAACACTTTCAAATGTCATTTTGAAGGTTTCGTACAGGTGCTTTCTCTCGAAAATCCCTTTTACTTTCAAAAAGGAGTGGCCAGTTTTAATCAAATAGATTTTTTTAATGAATTCAAATACGTCCACCATTAAACAATATATTTGCCGATATCTGCGGGGCGGGGATTGCTTTATTACCTAACCAAGTTTATCGGGTACCGGGTGAGTCAATACAAAGTTTATGCGTTATTCTATGGCCAACATCCAAACCTAAAATGTTAATCTGCCAGTCAAAGGGTAACTTAGATGAGAAAAATTTGTTTGGGAAAATCAAATATCTTTAAGACCCAAAGCTTATACAAATGTCTGTAAGGGGTTTGTATGGAAATCGAGCATTCCACACTCCAAACTGGTCCATGATTCATGTGACATTGAAGTTTAAATTCAATGCCATTGTCAGTTTCAGGAGAAGAGGCTTACTTTCGATATAAAAGTAAACCATAGCAAGAATGGAACGTGGAATTCTCGATTCCAAAACCAGCCCCTTTCAGGCATTTTTTATAATTGTAGGGTCTCTCAAGATGTGCGATTTTAGTTAGACTTTGGATAATAGCGGGTGTCTCAAAAAAGTATCCCCTTTTGACTAAACATGAGAACGAAACCATAAAATATTCGGACTTCTCGACTTCATAAGCATATTTGTTGATTTTCAACTTAAAATGCATATATCTTGCATTTTAAAATCGTCCCCCGAGCACCGGGGAGATATGAGTTCACAAAGTCAAACTTTGGTGTGCAGTTGAAACCAGAGGTCTCGTAAAATTTTTGAGAGCAGGAAGACCGCAATGCGACGAAGAACAACAGCAAATATGTGCGAGATTAAGAATATATATAAAATACCAATATTTCGTCCTGCCATGCAGGACTTCTTCAGGGCCGTTATGTAGTAGTTACATTGACGATATGAATATGTACAACGATTTGAAAAGGAGAGGCTACATGTGATTGGCTAGATATGATGGCTACGCAGAGGCTATATCGATTAACTATACAAGGGTTACGTGATATCATGATGGTAATGATATGTCGTGGATAGTATGACATGATGATGATGATGATGATGATGATGATGATGATGATGATGATGATGATGATGATGATGATGATGATGATGATGATGATGATGAGGATGATGATGATGATGATGATGATGATGATGATGATGAGGATGATGATGATGATGATGATGATGGTGATGATGATATGATGATTATGATGATGGTGATGATGATAGTGATTATGAGTAAGGATAGGGAAGGTAAGAGAGTGTGCTAGTAGGTACAATTAAAGTGGCATTATGTTTGTTAGCGGTCTGTGGTTCTGCTTAGTCCGTTGGGCGAGAGAGTGTTAGCCAAGCCAATGAAGTATGTTTCTTTGGCTCGTCTCACACTCTCACTGGTGTCATGTACTTGGAGTAGTGACAGTAGCTTTAAGTCTTGTACGGAGTGTCCGGGTTTACAGAAGTGCTCTGAAACCCCGGATGTGTCAGCGCGTTTATTTATAACGTCTCGTCGGTGTTCTTTGAATCTGTCTCTTATGCGTTGTCCCGTTTCGTCCTATGTATTGGCAGTCAGTCTTTTCGTTGCAATGCAAACAGTGTCTGCAATTTTGTAAACCCAGACACTCCGTACAAGACTTACAGCTACTGCCACTACTCCAAGTACATGACACCAGAGAGAGTGTAGGACGAGCCAAAGAAAAATACTTCATTGGCTTGGCTAACACTCTCTCGCCCAACAGACTAAACAGAACCACAGATGGCTAACAAACATAATGCCACTTTAATTGTTCCTACTAGCACACTCTCTTACCTTGCCTATCCTTACTCATAATCACCATCATCGCAATCATCATCACCATCATCATAACCATCATATCATCATCATCACCATCATCATCATTACCACCCATCACCAACACCACCACCACCATCATCATCATCATCATCATCATCATCATCATCATCATCATCATCATCATCATCATCATCATCATCATCATCATCATTATCATCATCATCATCATCATCATCATTATCATCATCATCATCATCATCATTATCATCATCATCATCATCATCATCACCATCATCATCATCACCATCATCATCATCATCATCATCATCATCATCATCATCATCATCATCATCATCATCATCATCATCATCATCATCATCATATCATCATCATCACCATCATCATCATTACCACCCATCACCAACACCACCATCATCATCATCATCATCATCATCATCATCATCATGATCATGATCATGATCATCATCATCATCATCATCATCATCATCATCATCATCATCATCATCATCATCATCATCATCATCATCATCATCATCATCACCATCATCATCATTACCATCCATGACCAACACGACCATCATCATCATCATCATCATCATCATCATCATCATCATCATCATCATCATCATCATCATCATCATCATCATCATCATCATCATCATCATCATCATCATCATGTCATACTATCCACGACATATCATTACCATCATGGTATCACGTAACCCTTGTATAGTTAACCGATATAGCCTCTGCGTAGCCATCATATCTAGCCAATCACATGTAGCCTCTCCTTTTCAAATCGTTGCACATATTCATATCGTCAATGTAACTACTACATAACAGCCCTGAAGAAGTCCTGCATGGGAGGAGGAAATATTGGTATCTAATATATTGGGACATATTTGATGTTGTTCTTCGTCGCATTGCGGTGTTCCTGCTCTCAAACCTATTTACGAATTATCACTGCAAGCATCCTCGGATCCGACGAGCGACATTGGTATCGTGTCCTTTTCTTTTTCGATTCATTTTGTAAAATGGCCTGGCCATGATTTGATATTACAGGCATATTGCGAAAGAAGTTCAACTTTGACCTCTAGCTTTTTCTTTTGAAAAGAATTATACCTTGAAATGTTTCAATTGTTCTACAAATGATTATTCCTTCGAGGAATCAGTCCGTGCATTGCATCCAAACCCAAGTGTAAAAGAAGAGGAAAAGGAGCACAGGCATGCTCATTTTGGAGATGTGGCATGACTTTATCATTCTTATCGCATTTTTATTAGATGTGTTTAATCACGGCAATGTTCATAAGTCTTTTATTCTTTTCAAAACAGAAAAATTGAAAGTTAAAGTTTAAACCAGATACTTTGGAAAATATCCATGATACAAATCATGGCTAGGCCCATTTTCAAAACCTCTGGTTTCGGGTGCACTAAAAATTTTGACGTTACCATCTTGTATCTCCGGTCTTTGGTGGACGATTTTTAAATGCAAGGTATGCGAATCTAAGTTGGAGATTGATAAATTTAGCTGTCCATTCGGACAGTAATAATGTCCTATCGCTTCGTTCCTATTTCCAGCCAAAAGGGGGTACTTTTTTGAGACACCCGATCGATTAACATGTCATCTTTGAATATCAGCCACATACTTTTTATTCCATATCCCACCAAACACGTAAAATTCTGTTCACTCAGCCGATATCTGAAGAAACTGGAAACAATTGTTCGAGTGTTTCTACCTAGGGTTCTAGCATTATTGAAACAGACTCACAAGAGTTCTTGATGTTTCTTAATAAACGAAAGGATTTACACTGAAACTGTATGAGGCCATTGGGAAGTGATGCACTCATCGATGGCTTCCTTCATCATGCTTGCATTTAGAATCCTTAGCATTCAATATATGTGTGTCAGTAATCGTTACCTGTTGTGATAAGTCAAAACGGGATTTGTGCATCAGTTTCTATGCTAAGTATGGATCTTATTTCAAATTCATGCGTTGGCAGAGCATGGGTAGTTAGACATCACAGTTGTGATTCATTACCACTTTGTTGTTTTGCGGAGGATAGAATCATTGTTACTATGGAAGAGCTAGCGTAAAATACGGAGGATGAAAGAAAGGAAACGTTTCCTTCATTTCAAACACTTCAAACTTCCTCCGCAGAAACCAATAAATTTTCCTCCGCGGCAGCATACAAACTGAAACATACAGTAAGTGCGGTGTATAAAGGCCGGTTTGTTGTAGTTGTAGTTGTCCTTCAGGTCGTTCGACCCCTGGTGATGTTATGAACCTGCCGTCTCCATCCAGCTCTATCTTTAGTGTCTTTGTTGAGCTGACAAACACTTCTTGTTGTCATTGTCTTAATGTTGTCAAACCACTTTGTTGCAGGTCTTCCTCTACCTCTTTTCCCTTCAATTTTACCTTGCATTATCAATTTTTCTAAACTGTTGTCTGCTCTATTTATGTGGCCATAATAGGTCAATTGCCTCTTTCTGATGGTGTTCAATAACGATCTTTCTGTTTTTATTTGGCCTAATACCCATTCATTCGTTCTTCTCGTTGTCCACGGCACCCTTAGTAGTCTTCTCCATACCCAAAGTTCAAAGGCTTCAATCTTTTTCATTTCTGTTTTTCTTATTACCCATGTCTCACTTCCATATGTAACAACAGGAAATACCAATGCTTCGGTTATTCTTATCTTAGTATTTAGTGTGATGTTTTTGTCTTTCATTATCGTTGTTAAATTGATCATAGCCTTCCTACCAAGCATTAGCCTCCTTCTAATTTCTTTGGTGTGATCAGAGGTTCGGGTTAATGTACAGCCAAGAAAATTGAATTCCTGTACTACCTCGATGGATTCCCCGTCTACTTCAAAGCTGTTAAGTTCTGCCGTCGTCATTACTTTTGTTTTCTTTAAATTTAGTAGTAGCCCTGCTTCTTTGCTTGCCTTCTTAACATTTCTGATAAGTTCTCCCAGATCTTCTTTGGTTTCGGCAATCAGGGTCGTGTCATCTGCATACCTTAAGTTATTAATGGTTCTACCATGTACTTTGATTCCGATGTTGTTATCATATAGCCCTGCGTTTCTCATGATAATTTCACCATATAGGCCGGTTTACACGATCATATTCACATAAGAATTGCTTCACAATTTCGTGATCGTGTAGATGGGCATCCCAAGTTGCTTGAAGTTATGTGAAGCAATTAGAATTAATCCCCTTTAATTTGCCATCACATATTTTCCATTTGACAAGCCTTCAAATGGAAAATATGTGATGGCAAATTAAAGGGGATTACTTTTAATTGCTTCACATAGCTTCAAGCAACTTGTGATGCCCGTTTACACGATCACATACTGTGATCGCATAAAAAATGTGAAACAAATTTTATGTGAATATGATCTTGCAAACCGGCCTTAAGATCTTCAGTAGAATTGCATGAAAACGAGTAGAATTGCAAGAAAAAACTTCTGCCGCAAATCAAACAAAGCCAGAGAACATAAGAAAGATATGTTAAGCCCTTGACATAGGATATCGCAGGAGTGCATTTTCTTTAATAGTCGAAATCTGCAAACTCCTTGAGAATTTTGCTCAGTAAATGGCAATAGATTTTCAATAAATCGTAATAGAAATGCTTGCCACATCACAATTTGTCGCTGGAAGGTAAGGGAAACATAAAGTAATGTCCGGCAACGTTGACTATCATGGCTAATTGCGCAACTGATTACAAAATCGAATCTTCCAAACGGTTTCCTAAACCACATTCACACGATACTGGCAAGATTTTAAAGCAGTAGGAAATTTGATGGCAAATAACTCTTTGCAATCTTGCCAGGAACTTCATGCCAATGATAGGTACCTTCATCTCAAGGTTCGACCACCCTCGCTTTGAGAGTGTCGCAAAATGTTCCGTTTTCATCGAAAGTCACGCGATACCGTTCTAAAATTCTGTTTTCAAAGTCTGTTGTTTTCAAAATCTTTCGACAAAAAGTACTGAGGAAGTCTGTCCGTCACGATTTTCACCGTTTCCAAATAGTGCCAGACTAATGCGAACGCAATTAGATGTGACGAGGGTTAAACAAAATGTTCCTACGCTTAATCCATTCTACGTGATACTTCAGAAGAAACGCAACCCAATTGTAATTTGAAATTTTGAAAAATTGATAAAATTTGAGTAGATGTAATGTATACCGTTTGAAAGCACAATCTTTCTTCTTCCCTGATAATATGCAGTTTGGATGAATTAATGAAATTATTTGTTGTTGAATTGATTTTCGTAAGTATGGCCAATTTGAAATGCAGTATGACTAAAGAGCAAAATCGACATCTTTTTTTACGGTAAAATATGAGGAAACAAATTTTGTTAACATACTTCAAGCTTAGAAGTACTTGAGGTGATGCCTTGAGTTAGGAAAAGGCAAACTCATTCACATTAGATGCATTTATTAAGAATGATCAAATATGCTTTCGCAAAGATGGATTTGTGACTATGTCAATTTCCTAGCGCTTTCCAGAATCTAAAGTAGGCCATAATAACGAAAACGACAATTAAGTAATGAAAAATTCAATAAATCCAACTAACTTGGATATCATTGGAAAGAAAAGGATTGTACTTTTTGATGGTATGCATCACATTGATTCAAATATCATCATTTCCTTAAGGACCTCGAACGAATGTGGGTTGCAATTTTTCTGAAACACACTGTAGTGGCTATAGAAACTGTTGCAGCTGGAAAGCAATACAAATAAAAAAAGAGAACTAAGGTGGAACTGCTTAGATTTTGAGTTTGAGTTTGAACTATTATCATTCTGAGTTTGTAACACAGAGTGTCTAAAACCTATGGAAAAAATATGTCATGTTGAACTTTTGTAAAACGGCAATACAGAAAATCGCAGTTTTTAAACTTTCAGTGTTCTAGAAACAACGTTTGAGAGAAGTCTTAAGATTTCTGAAAGGTAGAAAAGGTAGATTGAAAGATAATTGCGAAATACTGAAATTGAAAAGCTGCCATTATTTACACAAGTTAGATGTAGCCAATTATCAACAAGGTTGTTAATCTCCTGGCAATCTGAACCTAAATCGTTGTGAGTATTTGCATAAACAGATTTTCCACGAAATACAGCAAATAGTTTGCTGTCCGAATCATCCAACAAAAGACCGGTGTATCGAGAACTGGTGGCTTGAAGTCAAGGTTTATCAATATTGGAATCAAATGTTTAAACATCATTTACATTTACAACTGAACTAGAAATCAGGCTGCTTTGGTCAATGGAGGTAATAAATGATGAATATCTTCTCGAGTATGCATTCTGTGACAAATATTGAAGGATGTGATTTAAAAGACAGGTCAAAGGAAACAGCAAAAGAAACCATAATTGCCCTAAGAGGAGCATTTAAGACTACGTCTATGTCTATATGTCTATTATTACGGCATTATTTGAAAAAGGTAAAAATATGATAGCAGCAAAAAGGTAGCAAGAATTCACACGATGATGCCACAGTTTGAAAACAATAGCAAATTCCAAGGTGAAATACTCGTTGCAATCATCACAATGATCAATGATCCAGTCTCAAAGAAATGTACCTACACATGGCTCATAGTTGGCATCAATTAGCTTTTTACATTGCTATTAGAGTTGCACGCCAACATTAAAAAAATTATTTATTATCAACATTATTATTATATTCATATATCAGCCTCGTTTTGAAAGCCTCAACAATGCCCCAGTCAAAGTTTTTGAGTGTTTATAACGGTCGTCTTCATAGCAATGTGGTAAATTTTATGCAACCTTTCATCGCACACAGAGTCAAGCGTTCAGCATGCTTCGTGATAAAGTACTCTATAAATCCTTTGGAGGTCCATCACATGGTGTTGGGTTGATATTGTTACCCTATGTGCATAGCTAATTTAATATGTTTTCAACATTCCTTGCAATGCTATTAATTACCTTCAGTCGCAGTGGAATCTTATTTCAATAAATCGGTGGCATAGTCGTGTTGTTAGCTCTTTCCTTTGAAATAATTTGATCTGAACTGGTTATGAGTCGATCTCCACTCTTCGATGCTTGTTGCAGTGGCTAACTGTTCACCAGCCTGCAAAACAAACACATTTGAGTCAACACTGTCTGTCCAGATAGAAAATAGCAAAAGAGATAATCCTTTCCCTTCAGTGGCAACTTGCGATTCCTTTATCAAATAAGATGCACAACTGCAAGGGATTAAATCGAAGGCTCTTTGCAGTGCCCAAATTTTGAAATTAAGATATAATTGTCTGAACATTAATCGCCACACACTTATTGTAATTCTTAGGAGACTTTGAACTACGTGCAAAAAATGTATAGCCTTTTGATAAGTCGTTTTCAAGATCTTTCACGTTTCCTTGCGGCTTCGTTGAGGCTTTACTGCCTAGAGTATTTGATTGAAAATTTAAAGTACTAACAATACCAATGCTAAACGAGATGCATTAAAAAGTAACCATTAACAACTTGATTCTATGCTATCACGAGAAGAATTTATTTATCTCGATTCGGTCAAAAATGCTCGGATTCTCAGCTGTCAAAAACGTGCATTCTTTTAGAAGCAATCAAGCTTAAACCAAATTTAGGTATGTTACATATTCATGATGAGTTGCTAAGCTACTAGCTGGTGAATCAGAAAAAAGGACGTGCGCCTTTTAAAGGCTACTACTTCCTAAACATCAAAGCAACAATATTATCCATTATCAGATGGAATAGCCAATATGCTGAATCACTTATAGGAGCTTTCATGGCTTTTATTAGTCATTACTTGGCTTTAATCAGTTACAAGAGACTTTCTCAAAAAGGTCACTTTGAGAAACATTAAAAATATGCGCTAAATTCCTGAGCAATGATCACTAATCTTCTTACCTTACGGTAATGCCATGATACGACTTAGAACTTGCGATTGTTTTGGCACAATGAAGGACCTCCCCCTGATAAAAAACCTATTCAGGAAGATTCTATCCTCCCAAAAGGACAAAATAAATGCTAATACACAAGCATCCTTGTTGTGAGGATAGGAACCCGATTAATTGTCATTATCGTTTTCACTCCTTTTGCAGGCCTTATACGGGGATTTCTGCAGAAAATCTCCAATATCCGTGGAAAGGAGTGACCAGTTAAAATCGGGTGAATTACCGAACATAATCAAACATATCGGCAATGAAATGAAGTATTTTCAGTACCATTGCTCTGCTATTCAGGGCACAGTATTTCTTCAAACGCAATGCATTTTTTACGCAAAAGGCAGGGCATCATATCTTACAGCAGTATGACTTGGAAGCTCCTTCTAGTCGTCAATAAAAATGAAATAAAATGATAGAAAAACCTGGGGGCTGTCTGTCTTTTCCATTGTAAGAAGACGTCTGGAGATTTTGCTTGTTAGTTTCTGCTCACTGTTTGACACTAATGCGAAACATGGATGTTTTGGTATCAGTTCTTCTGTATAGCTAAAAGAAATTAACAGCTATTGTGAAAAATTATACGACAGCCTTCTGCTCATTATTCAGACTAATGCGAAGCAAAGTTGTTTAGGCCGAAAGAGATTAACAGTCACAGTGAAGAAGTAAATGATGGTAGTAGTACAAAATGTAAAAATTGTGATATGTTATCAAAGGAAAGGAAATGAGAATCGAGTTCATAAACTGCTGTGTAACTTACCAGTCCGAGCAAAAACTCATGATCTCTGGCTCTAAGAGAATCGCAATACAACCAGTATAAGAGCGGCCTTTAAAGTTCAAACCTCACGACGATGAATGAGGTGAAATTTCTAAACTCCTTCTGGACAAAATATTTACTAGTTACTTGTAAATTACAAACATGCGGCCGGGTAGCTGAATCATAGTATTGTTGGATATAAAATGATTTTGAATGAGGAAAAATCGTCCTCAAAAGTGTAGACTTGCCCCAAGTCTTTCAGTTAGACTTATTACAAATGACGAAATAAACTCGGGGTAAGTCTGCAAAAAGTGCTGTTTTACTGCAGGGGGGCTCTTTCAACAAGATTGCTTCTATGGAGGATTTGAAGTAATTGAAGAAAAATTTGAAAGAAGCATAGAATTTGACCTTTGGTGCTTGGATTTTGCAACCATGGAAATGAATTGCATCGTTATTCAAATTTGTTGTTATTGACTTGTGTTGAAAGGAAGGAATAAGAGGAAGTTGATTTTAGGATGCATCTCGAAGCAAGTTTACTAAGTCTTTGTGTCTTTGAAGTGCCTGGAAATTTAAAGGTGGATTTCTTGAGCTTTTACCATGTTCTACAGAGAGAATGTTAAAATTCCTTTGACATAACAAACTCTTTTGGTGGAGAGTTTGCTTCTTATATTGAACCCATGTGGAATTTAGCTTTGATCTTGCGGAACTGAAGCTTAAAAGAGAGATGTTTTGGTTTCTTATTCTATCCACTGGTGTCGAGCACAGCTTCGTATCTCTGTAAGTTTTGGATCTTTCTTGTTGTTTACTAGGTGCCATAAAAGTTTCCACCTTCCACGTCGGCAATTTCCAAGTATTTGCTCGTAACTTGAAATGAAATTTCAAACTCCAGCCCCTTTCCAACTTCACTGCAATTTGTCCTTGGTCAGTCGCAGTCACTGTGTCGCTTGATTGTTGCTTATTCTTTTCTTCGAGTCAGCCAATAAAACCCTATCAATTGTTAGGCCGGCCAATGATAACCTATTCATTCTTCCTTTCAACCAATCATGTAAAGTCTTAGCATGTGACTGCAATTGTTTTAACAGTTGACTAATTAGCAAGGTATGTGCTCAAATCTCAAATTCACTCAGCTTCATACAGATTAGTAAGCGCCCTTCGGCCGCAAAAACGTCAGTAACATTTTCATACTAAATTCAAGTTTTGCATTTGCGATCAACGTGAAAAGCTCGAAAAACAATACCAAATTGTACCGAATAACAACACTACTCACTTTGGAGCATACACAGGCAGCCAGTATACGAGTCTACCACCTTTACGAAGATACACTGCAGCGAAGCGAATTAGATCCAAGATAATATCTGACAGCTGATGAAGAGAGCTTGTTGGGTACATCTGATCCTTTCTAAAAGAAAAGCAGAAAACTATGGCTTGGAATTTTTGTTAATCTTGAAGAAAATAACGGCTGGAAAGGATAGAGAGAAATGAATGAAAGCTTCAATCAATTTGGTATCTTTTTTTACCAGAATTATCTCCTGAAGAAATTGATTTCCTCGCAAAAGCAATGTCACCGGTAATCTATTCAAGGTGAACAGATCTGTGGATGATAATAACTAACACAAGCTATCAAAATATTAATTAGAAGGAAGGCGAATTTTCACAAAAGAAAATCCACCTTTTCAAGATAAGATGTGCGAAACTGAAGTCTTTTCTAGTCTGAAATTTCAGAATTTTGACCCTAAAATCTGGTTCTGCGTACTAAGTTTAAGGAAGGAGCAAATTTCACGTTTGAATCTGTCTTTAATTCAAAATTATAACGGTTTAAAGAGTTGGAAGTCATCAGAGCTTTGTCAGTTAAATCAAATGTTTGGACAAATTTTTAAATTCTGACTCGAATTTGGATTTGGAATTCTTTATATCGCCATAATTTCCGAATGAAAACAGGTATTAATGTGAAAATTTCCTTGAACACCAAAGTTTGTATGGAGAGCAAAGTCTAAGCCGCAAAACTCCAAAATCTCAAACAACAAAGACTTCAATTTTCACACTTTTTATCTTGAATTGAAAAGGTGGATTGTCATTAAAAGGAGAGCAACTTCTTGCACACTATGTTCAATACAGCAATAGTTGATCAATCTAATTTCATCGCAAGGCTTAAAGGGGTAGGGTCATGTAACCGTAAACAAACCCGTTATCTCTTTAATCTGTATGGCTGCCCATACGTGGCAATTGTGCTCTGCACAGATTATGGTGGATGGGGTGAATCAACAAAGAAGTAACTTCCAAATTCCACGAACATCTCTGCAACCGTATAAGATATGAAAGCTTCGTTTGTTTCTCTCCGCAGCTCAAGAGTCCATCTTCAAAACAGCACCTTCATTTTGAGAAAAATTTTGGAAAATCTCTGTGATATGGCCTATCAAAATACTGGAAAATCGTCAATTCGAAAGAAGTTTATTTACATTACTTGACTCAACCCCTTTAACTATTGAACTCCAATGATTTCATCGAAGTTTTAGATTGAAATTCATTGAATATAAAAGGTTGGTGAGATGTAAAAGAGGGATGTCCTACTCTTCCTTTTCAAGTTTTGGTAACTTCTCTTTTGTTGCATTCAGTTTTCTGCCACCTTCTCGAATACCATATGGCGCTGCAAAACACAGAAACGACCTTTCTTAAGACATAAACACAATTCCATGCGATGAAATTAAAGCAAGGTTCAATAACCGTGATGTAGCCTTCTTTGTAAGTTTAGACAATATACAGTAAACCCCAAAATTTAAGACCTACAGCTTTCGGTACCTTTTGACTAAAATCATGGATGAAGTCTTCTAAACGTTGTAAGAATTAAAATACACAGAGCATGTGATTCAAATGATAAGTGTTCAGTATCATACGCCCAAAAATATATCTTTTTCAAATTTTAAACCCAGAAATAAGAACATTGCAAGTTCAAGTAAGACAACGTTCCAAAAGGTTTTTGTTCTTGTCAAGGTTTTGCTAGTTTAGAGGGTGGTATCAGATACAATTAAATGTTGTGCTTTTCCAAGATTAATCCATGAAGCTCAAGTTCAGGGGTTAGGGTTTCTGGCTATTTACCAGTACTGAATGGAAGGTGGCCTGCCCAAGAAGAAACAAATAATAGAAAGTTAGTTCGTCGCTCAAAAATTTCTGTCAGTAATTCTAAAATGCCAAAAGAGTTAAAGGTGTGCAGTCTAATTCGTTCACTGAGGGTATTGTGTCTTTCATGGTGCGAACTCCGATGACCTAGTGTCTAATTCACCCATGATCGGCACAGCAGTTCTATTTCTTGAGCTTTCTTCTTTAATTGCGGCTTGCCGCAATCTAATCGAAATGAATGAAAACGTTGCCATTTCATTCGATACACGAAGTGTAGAAATGTGGAAACGTAGCAATCTGGCCAATCTCGATTCCAAGAGGAATCTACTGCTGCTGCTATTCAACTTCCTTGCCTCATTCGGCTTTGTCTCGAAATAAATATTTCCACTTCAAGGCTGATCGTGCGGTTAACAAAATCTTTAATCTGTCTCTTGTTTTGTGTAATGTCTATTGGCCTCATTTGAATTGTTGTCACAAAACGGTTTCAACGAGTGGTTTAAGCAATTACAGATGAACAATCATAAAAGCAACAGTTGAATAATTTTTGTGACAGACGCAGACAGGCACTGATAATAGGTATCCGTCATCATCTTTACCGGAACGTGGTACAGTTGTTCTCAATGTCGAAATCGTTGCACTTACTGAAAACTAATATTTCTAGTTGATCATGAAAATGGCTATCAGTTATCTTAATCAACTTACGATCAGTAATAATAGCATCAAATATTTCACAACACCGCAGAGGAGACTGAGTAGCATCTGCAACCATAACATCTATGTATTGATCAAGCAAACCATAATGAGCGTAATTTGTTCGAATCATCTCATCACGCGCTACAAATAAAAAATATCAATTTCATTTTGAGAACAATAGTGGAAAATCTCTGTGATATGGCCTACTAAAGAAACTGCAAAACTGTCATTTCGAAAGAAGTTTATTTACAATACGTGATCCAGCCCCTTTAACTATTGGGCTCAAATGATTTCATCGAAATTCTAAACTGAAATTCGTTTCTGGAGCAATCACGTGTTCCAGAAAAACACACAGATTTGATTGGGCCCAACGATGAAATTTTAACCAATGGCTTACTCAATTTCAAAATATTACTTGCTTTCTTACTTGAATAAAACATACATCATTTTTCATGTTTGTGTTATGATATCTGAAATATCGATCTTAAAAGTTCAAGTCCGCCTCCATGTGTAAACCAGAGCTCGGTAAATTGGCCTCGGCAAATTGCTTGATGCACGTCGAATATAAAAGAGAGACTGAAGAAAAATGACAAAGAAAAACGGCATAGTGGGTGATTTCTTGGTTACAGAATATGACATGATCCAGGTTTTCGTTCAACTTTTAGTAAGGCAATCGTTGATTTATTGCTGTACTTCAAGAATTTGCTAGGGTCAAAATGCCAAAGCTCTGCTTAGGAAGTGACACAATTTTGAAATTCAAGAGTTATATTTTAAGACTCAAAGCACCAGTATCGATAAATGTGGTATTTATACTAAAGATGACTTTCAAGGAGGATAGATAAATTGGATAGTGATGGAAAGACTCAGCGATGGATAAGAAACCTATACTGGGAACAGGCTGCTGCAGTTAGAAAGGAAATAAACTGAGTGATTGGATCAAAACTGAGAGGTATTTGACACAGGTGCGGTTTATCACCAGATTTGTTTTCGTTTTACAGTGAAGTAATATTGAGGGAAATCGATGAGCTGCACGGAGGGGTTATAAATGGACGTAGTGGAAGCAACATCACATATGCAGGTGATACCACCTTGATTGCTGAAACGCAAAAAGATCTCCAACATATTTTCGATATTTTCGATACAGTTATAGAAGACGACAAGTCCTTGGTGTTGTCATTAAATTCAAAGAAAACATACTCGATGACAGTATCAAAGAAGCAGAGTTCACCAACATGCAACCTTACAGTAAACGGAATAGAGATCAAACAGGTTGAAAAATTCAATTGAGTAGGAAGCTTTCTAAAATCTGATGGCAAATTTGGTTGAGAAATAAAACGAAGAACTGCATTAAGTAAAGGGGCATTCAACAATAACAGATCTAGTTTAACAAGTTCAAATATCACCATGTCAACGAAGCCGAGAGCCTGAAACGTGGCATCTGGTCTTTCTTTCAGTATGGATTTAAAAAGTGGAGTATCTAGTCTGTTATGCAAAAATGTTTAGAGGCAACATAAATGTGGTTCATTAGAAGAATGCTACAGATTTCAGAGACCGATAAAGTGTCAAATGAGTGAGGACTGATAATCGCTAAGGTCAAATGCAAACAATTACAGAAAATAAAAAATAAAAAAAGTGACATTTTTGGGATATGAAACATATCGCCCCCGGTCATGACACGTAAAGAACAAGATTCTAGGAATATTTTTAAATTTATTTGCAAATGATTAAATAAGAAGGTAGTTACAACGAAAAATCATAAAAATGATGATTCTGGTATTATTATGCCTTTTCCAATAATTTCAAATATGTCATTATCATTCGTTTTGCCAAGGGCCCCTAAAAAGCAGCTCCGATGGACTGACAGGGCAACTGTGTCTAATTGATTAAAAATGAAAATAGAGATGAGTGACGACACGAATTGCAATTTAATTTGAAGAGGATCTTCTGCCACCCTAAAGCTATTTTGAAGTTTACAGATGGGAAACTTGCGCACTAGCTAGGATAAGCAGAAAATTTTATTAACAAAAGATAACTTTTCGTTTGCAATACTGCACACCTCTTCCAAATCAACTAACAAATCGATGTTAATCGATGTTAACTTCGATTGCCTAGATCCTGTCAGCCTTTGTGGCAGAGCTGAAGAAGATAGTAAGCATTCCCTCCTGCACTGCCATTTTTTCGAAGAAGCACGGAGAAATCTCCTTGGAAGCTTATCACATATTCCTGGATTAAACATAGCAGAACTGGATACACCATCTTTATGCCACTTAATTCTATTTGGAAATCCAGATCTGAGCCAAATTGCAACTAGGACGATTATGGAAGCAACAATTAGTTGCATAAAGGCAACGAAGAGATTCGAATGAAGTACATCCCAAAATCAACAAGCAGCAACCCCCCCCCTCCATATTTCTTTTTTGTAGCAGTAGTAGTAGTAGTTGTTGTTGTTAGCTCTGTCTCCCATTTGACGTTAGGTGATTAAAACTTCAAAATTTTTTTATCATACAATGCGGGTGCAGGGTAATCGGTGGATGGGATTCCTGCTGTGTGGCTGGATGGCTCCTCCCCTTTGTTTTCTCGCTTGCTATCCTGATTGGGGTGGCGCGGGTGGCAGGGGGTAGTGGCTGTTTTGTCTGCACATGGGGGTCCCATGCTCATTGACTTGCGCTCGTTTTTTTACACATTGAAGCCTTACAGGGATCTTTGCCTGACATCAAATGTGAGACAGACGTAAATATAGTCTTTTCGTTCTTTAGAAAAATTAAAATTTTGAATTGTGAGTGTCTGTCAAGGTGGGAACTCCGATGACATAGTGTCTATTCCCGCAATGACAGGCACAGTAGCAGTGAATTTTTGCGTTTATTCTTAATGGATTATATATATAAAAAAATGTTAAAAGAGTCAAGACTTCCTCATAGGTTGCCGGCCATCTTTAAGCAGTTTTGAGACTGGCTATTCGTTCAGTGCAAAGTCTCCAGCACGGGTCAACCCGAAGGCAACCGAAAGAAACCTTTTGCATTTTAATACCATTGGATGGTAGCCAATGAATGAGGAGTTATGTCTTCGCAGCACTAGCTTAATTTCATATTCATTGCATTCATGCTACAGTAACTTAAAGGTCAGATAAAGGCAAATGCGATTTTTTTATATTCATAATTTCAAACTATGGGGAATCCGATGGCAATAAAATTTTTTAGCTTTGCGATGCAAAAGGATAAGTTTGGGGGTTTTGAAAAAGGGCACTCCTTCAAAAAACCGCGTGATGATAGAGGCCTGGAACTAGCTAAGTCATGACGTGGAATGAGTCATAAGAAATCCATCACTTGAGAGGCCCAAGGCACTTGAAGAAGTAACCGTGAAGAACACATGCCGCGTGGCAGATACACATCGAACAGTAAACAAAATAAATTTTGGATGGCGGCCAATAGCTTCTCTGATATTTCCAAAGATCGAGTATTGAGCTCCACACCCTCATAGTTTTCCCTCGATGCAGAAGAATGAATTGAACACAGTCAGACCAAGCTTCCTGTGTTCTGCTCTCCTCAAGTGGGACCGACTCTGAAATGGAAACATAAAAACATCATTTGAATTATTTTAATGCAAATTAGCAATTGAATATTGATTGTCTTTAGCTGTGAATGGCTGGGTCAAACCATGGTATTGATCAAACATTTAACTATTGTGTTGTTTCAAAAGACTACGGAAAAACAAGCCTTGATCTCCCCAGTGTTGGGATTCTTCCTCCTCATTAGACCGACAAGAGCCTATCGAAGGCACATTTGCGTGGCTTCACGAATAGTCTGTAAATACAAAATATATTGTAAGAGGCACCACTGGCCACCTAAAAAGTTTGCAAAGAACCAAAGAGCTATCGAAGAAAAGGAAATATAAATGTGGAGAAAGAACTTGCCCTTACCTTATCCATGAATGTGATAACATGGCCTAGTCCTGATATGGCAAAATCCGATGTCATCATGTTCGAAGAGTGGGTGAGTGCATCATTCGATTTCAACTATAATTTCATGTTTTGCACGTTGAAGAGTTCTCAGAAAGGTGCTCTGGAAGCCAGCTAATGCACTTGTAGCAGCCAATGAATGTTTAAAGTAGTTAGGATTGAAATATCTTGTGCAGACCCCCAATGTTTTCGTTGTTGCAAGTCGTACGGGTTCCCTTTCCAAGTCAGTCCACAGCTCACTGCTGCGACAAGTCTGTCCGCGCCAAAGTTCGGAATATATATTCTTCTCTTCACAAGCTGACGTGCTACGACGATAAAGTACCTACTTTCTCGGCGTTTTTTGTTTGAGATAGTTAAAATAAGTAGTCATTTCTAACTTTCGTGACTTGACAATCGGTGAGTGCAAACAGACTCCTCCATTCCCTCACAGCTTTCCAATGACTCGATCGACTCATTCCACGTCACACCTCTGCTAGATCCAGGCTCTTTTACTCGCGCGGTTTTTTTGGAAAATTTGACTGAAAAACGGAATTCGACAGGCGATTTCGATAGGTTCCAGAACTCATATCGAAATTTCGTTTGAAATTTTGAAATCTCCAGGCCGTAAATGATGGAAATCAATAAAAATGTCTTTTGCCTTTATCTGACCTTTAATCTGATAAGTAAAGAAAATATTCAAGTACAAAGGTAGTAAGTAACAAAGTTAGTCTAGCAAGCTGGTTATGCAAGCTTATGTTTTTTTTCAACTTGGCAAAAAGTGTCCATTCGAAAAATCTGAAAATCAGTTTTTTTGTCCTAGAATGATCAATTTTGACTTTAACGGACTATACCTCTGGACAAAGACGGGTTTAGTGACACTTTAGAATATTACGTCATTGGGAGGAGCGTATTTGGATTCTATATTCCAAAATGCCTTAGTTTTCAAAATTTCAATTTTGGACTCCTCAAAATTGCTTTGATAATTTTTGATCTTTGAAATACTATCTAAGATACCTGAATTTTCATAATCTGGTCCGAGGAGCACCAAAGGATGAACGATTCCGTTGGAAATCACAATGAAAGGCAAAGAGATTTTAGTCAGTCGGTTTTCATTAGAATATAACCTTGAATTATTTAAAAAGATAATTATATTGCTGTAATACCGTGAAGAGTCCAAAAAGCATAGATTGAAAGCTATTGGAGCATTTAAGGATGCAAATTCCATAAAGTAAAAGCTCATTTCTGCAGAAGTTTTGTTGATTTTATCATAAATAGTTAAAAGAACTTTTTAAGAGAACTATGTTGTAAATATAAGATGATAAAAATGCTTGTAAACTGAACTTAAGTGACTTGAGGCTTGAGAATATGTTAGCGAGCGATTTTGGATGAAATATTCCAAAGGCCGCCTGCTTATCTTCCTCAAGCAAAAGTCCAGCTTACTGTTATTTTTGATTGGAATAACGGCATTCTTGATGGCTCTAAAGGGAATAAATCAATATTTTTCTGCTCTGATACGTCTTACTAAAACAAAATTTCTCACTCCTGTGACTTCCAGCATGGGCTGGGTGGTTTTGGTACAGTTAAATATATCGCGTTAATTGGAATAAGTCTTCCTTATGTGCTCCAATCCAAAATTATTTTGCGTCAAGATGTGGGCAATAACTTCCTTCGCAAGTGCACAAAACTTCATTAAAAGAGCACCAAAGGATGAAAAGTTATATCATATGGAATATTTCAATCATACCACTAGTTGAATATGTCCATCCTTCGGGGCTCCTAACTTCAAAGCGACATGGCTTACGATCAGAAACTGCTTTTGGAATCGGGGGGGGGGAGCATGGAATATTTAATCTTTCATTAATATGATGGAACTTGAGGTTTATATGGCAAGTAATTGCTTTGCCACTCAAATAGTGTCTGTAAATTTGTTGAACTAAAGGATACTTTTTGCCAAGTTGAAAAAAAGCACTTACTTATGTGTTATGTAGGCTTATGAAACATAGGGAAGAAATGCAAAACGAGGCTGGGAGCGAACCCGTCGCAAAGGAAAAAATATGGCGGGCCGGAATAGAGCCGCCGGGTGCCAGTCTGTGGTCTTGGCACCCGATCGGTACTTGCGCGCCAAAATTGGCACCTGATTCAAATCAAAACAGCCTCGTAGGAGGTTGGCGAAGCCGCCAGAGTAGAAGACCTCCAAAGATGGATCAAAGAAGCTTTAAGAAATGCATCAGTTACTGCTACCAAAAAGGTGCAATTTTGTCCAATAACAGCGATTTGGTCAAAGTGAAATAACTGGAAAACTGGTCCTGGCCCTATGATCTAACTTGGCGGAATAAAACTTCAGAGTACAACGAACATGGCGAACAAGGTAGGATATCTGGGAAAATTTGCAAAATGTTTGTGAAGTCCTGTTACGTTGCTTAGATCGCGATAACTCGATCCTTCTACAACAGTACCATTTCCTCATAAAATCAGCATTACTCCATCAGTTTTTGGAATTAAAGGCTGAGAATAGTTTGAGAAGTCAGTGGAAAGACCATCAATTCGATTTTGTTTCTGGATTAAATAATGTAATTGCTGTTCGGAATATTTGCACAAAAGTAGCAGACAAACATTTTGCGTCTGAAATTCTAGCCCCTCAACAAGGCCCAAGGAAATTGTTGTAAAAACAAATCCACTCTTGGCCCTACGGAGAAACTTCCTAATTTTACAGTTAACATGTTGGTTAACATGGCAGTGTACTGCGATTATCCGAGAAAATGTGCGAAATGTGTTATTTTCATTTTTGAAAAATTACGTTTCTGACGGTAATTTCTCCAACAAAAAAATGGCCTATGGGCCTAGGCATTGCTGTGTTTTGAACTGGACAAAGCAAGTAGGCTTGTTCTCCAGCTTGTTCTGTTAACTTCGGAGAGTTGAAGAGAAAGTTGAAGGGGAGAAACTGATGATCACATCATATGAAATGAATAAAATTAACGTTGTCTGCTAAATCAAACGATTTTTTGACATAAAAAATCATTTCCGTCAAAATACTGATCTAATCGTTATTGGTGGAGTTTGAGTGCACAGCTGCTGTAGTGTATTTTGTAATTAGCTTGTTTTGTCTGTACATCAAATAAATTTATTGGAGAACCTGAGG
Source organism: Aurelia sp. 4 Dawson et al 2005 (assembly GCA_964019985.1). NCBI lineage: Eukaryota > Metazoa > Cnidaria > Scyphozoa > Semaeostomeae > Ulmaridae > Aurelia > Aurelia sp. 4 Dawson et al 2005. Next base: position 7,010,556 of record OZ026505.1, read on the forward strand.
ATACCAAGCCAATTTTGATTCCATTTGATTTATTTACATAAAAATATTTTATCCTGTTAGGATTACCTTCATTTTTATGAAAGCAAATAAATTGAGAAAGGGAGAACCTGCACCCCTCACTTGAGCACATCCATCTCTCACTTTAGCACATACAGGATTTGATTTAGAATCAGTCATGAAAGCACTTTTAGTGCTCAGCATTTTTCAGAAAAACTAGAATTTTCCAGCTGCACCAGAAGACTGTATGCAGCTTCCCAAGGGGATGGTTCTTGAATGGATGTTCTAGATTTCAAGACTAAGAGTAAAACAGTTTCAAATTTTCACTTTTTTGTTGAGAGAAAAGCAGTTAAAATTTGAAATTGTTTTACTCTTGAAATCTAGAACATCTGGGCCATTTTGACATTTTTAAAGTAAAAAACCATTGGTTTAGTTATCAATGAAAATTTCTGAAAGTAGATGTAGAATGTACATCTTTCAGAAAGGCAAGATGTTATTTACATAGTACCATTGAAAAGTCATATTTTGTGCCAGTATTTCCTTGAATGAGCATCCTCCGTTTGCATGATTGCATTCCCCCAAGGGCAGTACTCTGGTATCTTTAAGAAAGGGATTCTCAAGTTACTTTTTGGGTCTGAAATTTGGGTAAAAAGGTTACTTTTATGGACAGTCATTTTGACAATTAATTTTTCAGATCAATTTTTATGCTGAAAATTATTCTTTGTGTTGATTTTTTATACCCCAAAGTGCAATCCCTATCCTACTCATACTAGAGGAACCCCCTCGGCTAGTCCCCTGAATACTAAAAACTGGTCAGGCCGACAAATTCTGCACTCAGCAGACGTGCTCGCAAATTTTAGTGTTCCTTGCCTTATCATCGTTCAAAAAAGAGCGAATGCTTTGTTTGAGTTGGCCGTAAAAACTTCTTTGCTTTGCAGTTATTCTTCATTGCATGGACTAACAAGTAACAAGATTTGTATGTGGCCTCCAGGACGTCATCTCCAACTCCTTCCAACCATTCAATATCTCATGAAAAGCACAATGTAGCTGGCTTGGCTTTAGGGTGCACTTTTCCGGTTTTGAAAGCCGAAGTGAGCTGACCAGTCAGCCATTATGGCCTCGTTTTCGTTTGCATTCTCTCCCGATGTTTAGGCTTATGTGCTAAGCCTTGCACTTGAACTTTACATACAAGGTATCCAAAGGCTGCTTAGTGGTTATTTGCTCTTCTTTCATTGACTGATTGAGTAATTTTAGCGCAGAGTCTGTTCATAGCTGACAAGCTTTGCACAACATCAATATTGATAGAACGTCCAGGAAGCAAAGCTGTAACAACAAATAGATACGTCTGCTTTTACGATGACTTTATTCATAAAGGTAGACAAATGTTGTCCAGAACCTGGCATATTTTGAAAGACATGTATGAACAACGGACTACAGAATCTAAAAGTGTTTGCCAAAGGAAGTTCACAGTTCTGTTATATCTTGATTCAACATTTTAGGTTTTCCAGATCTGATAGTAAATAGTGATGAAAGTATTTGAACGTTATGTCCTCAACGTATCAAGTTACTTTCCTTCCCCTTGTGCACCAAGCTACGTCCAAAGTACATCTGGTACACATCAATTGATCGTTTGATTCTAAGTATAAAGGCGTGTATCAAAAATTACAAAACGTCCTTAAAAGTGCTCATGAAGATGTCAGCGAAAAATCAAAATTGGCAAACGATTGCAAATGCTGTAAAAAGATCCTTCATAAAATCTCTTTAAGAAGCAACTATAATTATCGAAATTTTTGGAGGCTCTAATGTGTACTCACTGACCAGACATTTAGGTTTAGGATCCAAAATTCAGCCGAGGCATGATTTTTCCCAAAGTTTGGGATTGAAATCTTGGGTGTTTCCGTGGGGAGCTCCATAAAACGTTCTAACACTTGAAAGATCTGGTACCAAGACTGCTGGATAGATGCGAATGAATTAATCTGAGATCAAGCTCTTGGAGAAAATGAAAAAAGGAGAAAGAAAAATGCCTTTTTTGCATTCTTTCCTTTCATCTTTTTTATCTTTCATTTCCGACCTAAATGAGCCTCATCTCGGGTTATGAATGAATCAATGGTTCACAGCTGAAAAACCGAGCAAAGTTATCATATTCCCATTACATCATCTTTTAGCCACGATAGAGAACTTAGATTTATCTGACTTTGCTTGGCAGCTAAGAAATGGAATAGGGCTTATTATGCAAAATCAAGTCGTAAGGAATCTCTTCACGAAGAGCAATATATAAGTTCTCTTCAATTCCCCGAAGACTTATAAAAGGTTAACTTCTAAACAAACACTGAAGCTTGCAACGACATGGCAACAAGTGTGCCGACTTAATCTGTTACTCGTAAAACGATTTATTTCAAAAGTTTTCAACTCTCGGAAAATATAAAATGGACTTTGATCTTGCTTTGTGAGGTGAATTTTATTATTTGATCGAGAATTTTTGGATTTTTTACGAGCATTTTGGAAACAAGGAGCTTTCGTGAAGTTGTATTTACCTGAACTTTCAGTGCTAAAAACACAGGCAAAATCACAGAAAGTACTTATGACTCTCCGTTGTCAAGGAGGGTTCGATTTATTCTTATTCATCCCAAATCTTAATTGTTGCGAGTTTCAAAATGCATCACATGTTCTGGTGGACTCCAGGGCTTTCGCGTTCAGAAATTAAGGCGCGCGACCAAAAACTCGCGTGAACTGTGTGGGGCGCGCGAAAAAAATATCAAACGATACTAAAGGTATGTGTCATACTTCCTAAGACCAAGTGAGTGAGACAGGGTCAGACACTAGTCAATGAACGCAAAGCTGCTTGAGAAGTCTGACATTTAAGATAGCATGAATCTCGCAAGAAGATGGCCTAAAAAATGAGGCTGGTTAAACTTGAGTGGAATGAGCAAACAAGGTAGCTGAGCTGCATCCAACGAATAAAATCAGCATCAGGGAGTTACAAGGTATGTTTTAAAACAAAAATCATTTGTTTACAAAGTTTTCCGGCGTGAGCTCCCAGATGAGACATCGCTCTCTTCAAGGGAAATTTTCTATTACCGGGCGCGCGATCATTCGCTCCCAAACGAACGTTTGAGCGCGTGCCTGCGCGCTCGCGCGCTATTGCGCGCCCCCCACTGAATGCCCTGGACTCTCAAACGCAATTTAAAGCCTCAAATAGAGTATGGTGTAAATGCTAGTCATTTTTCATAGTCACGTCCCTGAAAATAAATTTGCAATGAGATTGAAATCAGCAACTTAGGAATGCACTGACTTGTTCTTAGACTGGGTGGCAATGCTAGACTGCTTGGGAACTAAATAGTTTTGAGTGATAAATCCTTATCTTGATTACATAAACATCTCCAAGTCTCCTATGAAGAAATATTGAGAACTTAATAATTACACTTGTAAATTAAAGATACGCAATTTTAACCGACTGAAACACTAGCAAACTTGCTGTATGCTTTATAAACCTGGCGTTATTTTGTAACTTTGTAACTTAATTTTCTTGGCTTCGAAAAGCTTCTTTGTAAGGGGCTGAGCTGCTTATCTCAAGCCTCTTTCATGGCAAGCTAAAATGCTTCATCGACAACAATTCAAAGTTTTCTAAAAATGGTAACTTACTATCAAGAGGGCGAGTGGCCGAGTGGCTTATACAATGTTCGTCAGGTGAGTGAAGTTAAGCTCGGTTGAGTGAGGTCAAACTCTGGATGAGTGACCTCAGAGGTCTGACCACACAACTCACCTCTTCGTCTTTCGGAGGGGGGGGCGTTAAACTAGGGGTCTCATGCCTGGATGTGGCATGCGCAGTGGGCCTAAGCTAGCTTTCAGTAGCTAGAAATCCTGAGAAGCCTACTTAAAAAAAATTGAAAACAAACAAACAAGACACAAAGGACAGTACATACCCCTCCATGAATTATTTCCAGCTCTAGATGACTTTCCTGCATGAAAAAGAGAACAATTGGTGTATAGATTAAGTGCTCCAAGACGTTTAGTAAAGCAAATGAATTTTAAGGTTCTTGTAGACGTTTTACAGGCTGAAGGAGGTAATGTTTGGATTTCTTCAAATGTGATCATAGGCTTTTCATGAATCATTAAGGAGGTCAGCGATACGTTATATAACCGATTTCTCTGAAGCGACTGGCTTGGAAGGAATTTTCGCCACTTTGCTGTTATTCTCACATCGGACTTTGAAGAAGTTTCAAAATTCTTCAAAATTACAGTGTATTTGATATTTCAACTCGATTGGGAATGTAACGTCGTCAAATCTCTAAATCGAAAACAAAATGCGTGAAATATTTGTACTTGGAACCAAATTGCAGACATTCATAACAATAGTATCTTAATAATTATTCTATGATTCTTCAAAAGGCTTAGACATTATGATGGTTTTTAGGTTTTCTTTGGAAAATTTCTTGAATTCTTGAACAAGAAGAACAAACTTCTAATTCCAAAAATATTGAATATTTCTACCATACTCAATCTTCACGTTTTAGTTGATTTATCAGCTTAAAGTAGCTGGATAAGGAACTATTGGGGAAATTTTTGATGTGGCTGTTTTCTGCTGAGTTAATTTAATGCGACTGTTCAACGAAAATTCAAAATGAATTTCTCCTCTTGAAAATTAGCTTTTGCATTTTCTTCTCACAAAAAAATGAACTCCATATGTTTTGGGATGGGTGGGATATAGATTGATTCCCAACAAGTACCTTTCGTTGATCTTTCACTCAAAGATCAGCCTGTATCTAGACAAGGATCTTTCCCTTTGAATTTAGCTAATTACAAAGGAATTTCTACTTTCAAAGTGCGATATTTGATGCACAAAACGAGGATTTATTTACATATTTCCTATCCAGCTCCTTTAAGGGCATTAGCAGTTGACAGGAATCAGAGAAACGTCTCCAAATGTCTATGAAGTTTTTGATCCATCCAGCATGTTCGAGTGTCATGTTCTTCTAAGGAAAAAACGGCACCTACTTGTACAACTATAGGATCTAAATAACTTCAAAATCCATTCTTGTGCGTCATATTACTCCTATCACTATATGTAATTTAACCAACATTTGTTGGTGACTTTGATCAATCTTTTAACAGGAGCCATGTTAATGGCACAGCCGAGGCTCAATGCGAGCTGATTTATACTTTTTGGTTTCAAAATTGTAGTTTTAGCTGGCAGTGGTACGGTCTCAAAGAGATGAAAACCATCATTACCAACGTTTAAAGTTATGTCGACGAAATAGGCAGGCATATAAGAAGTTTGGTGTCTTCTTGTAGTTTTAGGTTTTAGCTGATAACGAGTATGTTTTCCAAAATAATCTGCGATCTATCTTATTGCTTATATTCGTTGTTCGCCAAATGTCAATATCAATTGCTGTACAAAGATCAGATGCAATCAATAACTAAACGCACAATAGTTCAAGAAGTGCGCATGTTTAGCTGTGCAAATTTCAGACATACACGAAATGAACGCTTCGGTATCATAATGTATATATGAATAGATAATGAGAATGCTCTATCGATATCACAGTCAGCTGCGTAAATGATGAGGTAAAGAGCAAAGCAAACAGTTTTGATTCACAAGAAGGGACAAAAAGGTTCACTGGCGTCCGTTCATGTGCACGATCATTAATTAAGCACCAATGTCAACGAATCTCGTGAATAAGCTTTCTTGGGAAGCTTTAGTTACACGGGGCCCTTTACGGGCATGCTGCAGTTAGAGACTGTATGAAAATCAAATATGGCCTAAGCGAAAAGTATGAATTCACATTGCAGTAGCTTAAATGATAGAAAAGTCAATTAAAGCTTTCCCAGCAGTTCAAACATAGCAATGGTGATCCATAATCTCTGTTTAAGCCAAATATGGTTTTAGATAGTCTGAGACTGCAGCGTGACCGCTATGCAATATGAGTGACAATAGCTCTTTTAAGTGAATGACCCAATATGAAAGATATGATTTTGTAGGTCTGTAATTGGTCTATTGCAGTTCGTAATCTCGGTGCGTGAAACTACAACCTGTGAATACCGGGAGTGCCAAAAGACCTTCACCTGTTTGAAGCCTACTATTGGGAAAATACTTAACAAACTCAACAAATAGATTCAAGCTTGTTTGATGAGGCTGAATTATTTCTTGTGATTTTCTTCTAGTTCTATGGGACTGCAAACATAATGGGTAAAATCGAATAATTGAATATTCAACTATTCCAAAATGCGCCAAACGTCCAAACTCGCTCAATAAATGCTAGCTTCTAGTGAATGAAATTTTATACAATGAAGGGTCGATTAACAGCAACTTTTCTACGCCAGCTTCGAGAGACATTGTCTCTAGTGAACAATAGAACTTCCACCCGCTCGGAAAATCCAACTGACTGAAAATCAGCCTCAAGAGTAATAGGGAATCCCCCATTTAGAGATATATGTACATTTCTTTTCCCTCAAGGTTTAAAGTTAATACTTGCAAAAGATATCAGATGATATACGCTATTGCTAATATAATGATTTGATTCTTAATTCTTCAAAGGGAAGAAAGGTGTTTGAACGAGAAGCTTGTTCATAATTCTGATCAAGAATTTTAGGCACGGTTTTAGGCATAGTTTACTCGCATTTCCGACGTAAGGATGCTTTGAAATCAAATTTTACTGACATTTCAAATGTTTTGGAAAAAAGATGAAAATAACCCAACGCATCTGGATTAAAAGCCAAACAGGTTTGACCGGCAGCGGTTGATTGCAAGTGATAACTAACTGAGATATTGTGTTGAAGATGCCTTGGAAGATTCGTAATATCAGTTCGTTGTGATTTTACTCTTAATTTAACAAGGTTTTCAAGCATGTATAAGATAATTTTCGCCAAAAATAAATCGGACGACATTTGACGTCAATTTGCCGTGTAGATATCACTTGTTGGTTCCATACAGGTACTCCCAAGATAACGCCAAATGAAAATCCTGCAAAGCCTTGAAGCACGGAATCGATGTTAGTGAAATAAATCTCTCTATCATAGACAAAGATCGAAAAATCTTGAAAGACTGAGCAAATGGATGGCAGAATAAGTTGATGAAACTCAAAATCAGAAGTTGCAAAACCGCCAAGACAAACAGTTGTAGAGATCAATGGTCGCAAATGTTCTGAGATATATGGCATGTTGAGTGAGAGAGAGAGAGACAGACAGAAACAGAGAGAGAGACAGAGAGCTCAAGGCCTGGGCATGCCGCTTCCCTCGATAATTTCAGCATCATATAGCTAAGGCCTCTAGGGAGTTTGACTTGATAATTTTTGAGAGTTTACTGATAGCAAGAGATCGGCCATCATTGAATTCCCAACAGTTGTCAATTCCACTCTGTCTTTTTTAGTTTTTCCAAGAACATTTCTTCTCGGTATTTTTTTCCTTTGATAACTAAATTACATAATTTATAAGTGTTTTGCATCTATCTTGAGAGTATCACATGCCAACAAATAGCTTGTTTACTCTGAGTTTCTTAGGTTGATAATGAATCATGTTGATTCGAAAAGTTCTAGAAAATTCCAAACACAGAAAAAAATTATTCGAATCGTATAGTTTTAGGCCTTGCCTAATTTAACCGCTGGATATGTCAAATGCTCTGCCCTTCTTTTGCAGTACCGCGAAGACATCTTCTCACTGGAGTTTTAGCTCTGCTACGACCATATGGATATGTCAACAACTCAAACGAGGCCCTTATGCAAGTTTTACTGTATGACGATAAGAACCTTCCTTATGACCTCAATAAAAGCATACATCTTCTAACTTAAATTTTATCAACCAAACTGGTCGACTTGATTAGAAATTCCCAACCCCATCATAAGCCTCTCAACCACCATAGCGCAATTAGCAAGTGCTTGTTGTTGTAGTCATGTGTATTGTTCGTTTCCTTTCTTTTGTCTCGTTTCAACATGAGTAGTTTTTACCTTTATGTTATCGCTGCAGGGTAGACAAACTCTTTTGCTCCTTGCGGTATCTTTCTAGTTGCATAGTAGAGTAGTTTTGTAAGTAGAGTAGTTAGTAGAGTAATTTTGTGTATGTAGACTATTTAGTAAAATGTCTTTGTAATTTTTGATTGGAATTAAAAAATGTCAAATAATGATGAATAAGCATAATACGATGATTGTTGTCTTTCTTATTGTCCTGAGATTCATAACCAAGTTGCTCTTTCCTCCTGACAAGCCGAGAGAAATCACAGTTAGCATATCTTTTGTAATGATAATGTAAGACTCACTAAAATCACTTGATGTTTCGTGCCGTCAGAAGCTGGAAAGTTTCATTTCTATCCGTGTATACTTAGCTGTACTGACAGAACAAAAAACTACTCAAAATAATATTGATTCACCTCTTCCGTAAATGATTGATCTGTCAATATCACTACCAGCAGTGTATGCGCCGAAATGAGCACAACAAATCAAAATGCTACCTAAAATCGAAAGATTCATTGACTTTGAAATATGAATAGAGTAGTAGCAAACCTTGACTGAAATGTTTTTCAACAGTACACTGATTCTTTTTCATCAAGGAAAAAGGCAGGAAACGGCTTTTGTACTGGAATTCAAATTGAGGTCACTGGTCACTATACCTATACAGGATGACCAAACTGTTTATCTGATCAACTTTTGGAATTTTAAGATATTTTACAAGCAGACACAGTTATCTAAGATGTCTGATAATTTGAAGGAATTTTCCCTCATTATTCAGTGAATTATAGCATAGTGACTATGATTGTAGGAAATTTAAAGCAACGTGTCTTCACGGTTAGGAAAATGCTGACACATTAACAGAACAAAGCAAGAGCGACAAAGCAGAAAGTGCGCATGCATGCGCATAAAATCGTAACTTTGAGCGCAGCTAGCTCCCTGTAAGCATAGTTTATAGCTGTAACAGATACCAAAATTGGGCAACGCTTGGTATTTTCTTCCCTGAACCCTAAATTCTTGACTGATGGTTTCACAAACGTTATCTATCCAAACACTTCCTTATTTCAGATTGATGGATGACGTCATTTTACGCAGTTTCTGCTCTGTCAGCTAAAGTCTGTACACCCAAGAGAACCAGCATCAAGAAAGTAACTGCTACATACCTGTTCCAACAAATGGATCATAAACAAAAGAGCCCTTCTTTACCTATGAAAAATAAGATAAAGAGGGATCGCAAAAATCCGCTTACCAGAACATACATCTCTAAAAAAAGCGTTTGGTTCTTATGTGCAGGGTATCTCAACAAAATCGTTCGGCGTTTGATTACATCCAAAAAATAACGATGTGCTGAATGGGCACTTGGTCAAGTAATCCTTTTTCTGAGAATTTTACTCAATTTCTGACACAAAATCCTCCAAATCCGCTAAAAATTCAAGGATTTACGTGCCTCTGAAGTTAAGTTCATGCGAAAGCTGAAACTAGAGACTTCGAGATGATAGTTTCCGCAAAAGTCCCATGGACCATAGTTTCTGTTACTTCTCGACTTTTTTCAAGGCAAATCAAATGAGAATTGAAGAGATTTACGATAACTTAACTTTCAAGCGTATGGGTACTTTGAGGAAACAGATTCAGTCTCACGTCGATTATGTTTTGAGCTACTGATTTTGGATACATGCAATAACAAGCAAATTGGAAAATAATTGTTAAGGATTAAATTACTTTAGAAGTCCTAGTTGGTTTTCTCTGATATCAACGAAGGCATGAAACTGGGTAGCCTTCTTTTACCTCGATCGTCAAACTGTAGGTCATCGTTTCTGTTATTTCTAAATTGTTTCAGGGCGAACTAAGTGGGATTCAAACAGGTTTTCGATAACCTAATTGTCAAGCACAAGGATGCTTTGAGGAAACAGATTCAGTCTCTCGTCGAGTACGTTTTGAACCACCGCTTTTGGACTTATGCAATGTTAAGAAAATTTTGAGAATGATCGCAAGAATTAATTTTCTTTAGAAGTCCTATTTGGTTTGCTCTGATATCAACGAGAGGCATGACAATGGATAGTCTTCTTTTACCTCTAGCTTCAAGCGTTTAGCATTAAAAGTTATCTGGGGGTCTCTGGCTTAAGCCGCTGCATATCTTCTATCTTTGATAGCTCGCAATGCAAGACTCTGCTCTTTGAAATGATTTCGAATTCTTAAGGGCACAGTTTTCACCCCAAGAGCCTCTTCATGCTATCGTTTTTGACTCATGGAGTCTATGGGATAGCTGAAATTTTCCTGCCCGTCGTGCAAGTTGTCTTTTGTCATGGTGTAAAGGATTATTTTGGCGGTAATGTAGCATGGAGTCGACAAGCAAATTGATGACACCTAAGCAGCTAAGAATGTTCCCTGCGACTCTCTCATTCGGCACTCACTGATTCCCTTGGAATAATGACGTCATTTGCCACAATAGGAAATAGAAAAACAAAGCAAACACACTCTTTCCAATCTCTATGAGAGCTGTTTGAACTCTCGATCAACCAATAAGTTTAATAAACAATCCTACGAGAAAAGGTTTAATATCAATTGCAATTTCAGGGTACTGGACCTTACGTTTTTGATCCATTTATCAGACTAGGAAAAAGGACACCTTTCATCTTGAGTCTGTGTTTTACTTCGAACTATATTTTTATCAGTGCCAATGTATGGGCACGCTATTGCTAAAGTAATATTGATTGATTATAAACACTGTACCCAGACTTGATCATGGCTCGGAGGCCTGCTCCACGAGTGCCCCAAGGGTTCTTTGATTTCTTTATGTATGCAAACATTGAACAATATTTTCGAGACAAGCTGTAGTATAAAATTCATGAAATGAGGATTTAGGTTCTTCAATTAAATTCCTAACAAATCCAATTATGTTTCTTTGCTTCCTGTCTTTGAAGTATCTTCGTTTGGAACCCTATAGGTAGAGTCAGACTTATGTAGACGTATAGGGTGACTAGAGACCAATTTCAACTTTTCGTATTTTAAAAGATTATCAGCTTGATGCTTTGGATTGTCACAGCTGAATATTGGATCAATTCATTTGTTCCTGAAAATAAGAACCTTTGAAAAACCAGGAGGAAAGATTCTTACATAAAGGAGTAAACATTGACGATTACAAACTGTGCGTTCTTAACTGACAAAGGCTCTTATATTCGTGCTTCTACCGGGTGAGTCAATAAAGACGCCCGGCGTTTGAAAGGATCCTGATCCCTGAATATCGAAGCAATGAAATTGAAAACTGTCTTTTAATATCCCCGATATGTCAAATTAGGTCGAGTAATCTACCCGGTTTTAATCGGCCATTCCTTCCAGTCGAAATAGGAGATTTTCAGAAGAAAGCCCCTTTCGAAAACCTGCAAAAACGAGCGAAAACAGCAAGCAAAACTTCCCTTTGTTCTCCTTTCTGACAATAATGACTCTTGAAGGTGTCCATGTATTTTGTCCTCATGAGAGAATGGAATCCCCCTGAATGAGTCATTCACGCTAGTGGAAAGACTTTTCAACCCGCCAAAACGAAAGCACGTGCTAAATCGTGCTGAAAGTTATCGCTGTGAGGTTAACACACCAGCTTGTAATTTTAGCATGTTTTTTAAGGTTTCTCAAAGGATCTCATTTTAGAAAATCGCTTACAGAATCTGAAGGGAGTGACCGATTTTAGTCAGAAAAATTTCTAAAATAATTGAACATGTTAGCTATTTAATCAGGTATTGGAAAATATCATTGCTTATATACTCAGGGAGCAGTAGCCTCTCAAACGTCGGGCGTGTTTTTTGACTGACCCGGTACCGTAAAGGAACCTACTAATAATAGGGAATGGTGAATATTGAAAGTGATTAGAGGAGGAGGACATACATTTATGTTCATGAAGATTACTGCAAAATATTTTCACAATAATATCTAAGGCAGTTTTAGCAGCTTGGCGTTTACGCGTCGCATAAATCTACGAGTTTGAAGTCTGAGGCGTCAATAGTGTCTGTCCGACGCCAGTAAATTTTTTCTAAAAGTTTGTCGAAAGTCACAGTCTCTGAAAAAATCAATCTTACTTTGCCTTGGTTTGCCATGAGAAATGATAGCTGTGGATCCATGGAAGTATTTCCAATAAAATGTCTCGTTTTCAGTGAATATTTGTGTATCATATCCCTTTGTCCATAAGCAACCTACTAAAACAAGATGTCAGTAGTTGTCTATCGCGAACGTCTAAAATTTCTGCCGTCCACAACGGGCTTTTAAAGCTTAAGCCTTGGGAAGCAGGCTGCATCTAGCCTGATACCAAGACCCGATCGGGTCTGGTTATCAAGTTAGACTGATTCAGCCTCCCCCTCCAAAATCCTGAATTTAGTATCCATCACAAGAAACGTAGCTAATTCAACGGTAGTCCTGAACATAACATCGATTTCCTTTAAAACCCGGAGAACTTCAGTATGCCGGTGACAAGAGTGTGCCATTTTGCGGAATCACAGCCTGAAATTTATAATTTCTTTGCGAAGACGATGCCCCAAAACTTACAGGCCTTTCAAATATATACTCTTAAACTAAATTGTGACCGCAATCCATAACTTTAACCAAGTACGTGAGACTTGATCAAAAGCAACGTCCAAAAAAGAGTTATCTTTTTAAAATGAGACATCAAATTTATGTCTATTTGTGACTTTACCAAAACTGACACCCTAAAATTCGTTTTCTAACAGAAAAATGGCACACCTTGTACCGGTATATATGGTAGTTTCTCATTCCCCCAGGCTTTAAAACAGGGCTAATAAGGTAAGTGACGTCATTATGATGCCAGCTAACAATGTTTGTACTCTATGCAATGAAGAAATTATGGTAACTTTCATTGCTAAGGCCTTGTTCAAATTTGAGCTGCGAAATTAGAATACAAATCACTTTCATGTCAGTGTCTTTATTGAGATATATGATAAAACGTGTATTTTTCATAGTCGTATTTCAAGGCGGTAGATTACTAGTCATACTTCTAACAAAAAGCCAGATCTCCACTAAGCGGAAAACGTCAAGCTCATGTCAAGCCACGAAAAGTACATATTCCTACCTTTAGCGGCTCGACAATTGTCCGCGGCGACAACTCAATAAGCCAATAAGATTTTCTTAAGTTTTCGTCTCGACATTTTTCCGCCTAAAGGAGATCCGGCTTAATGACTGCCTTCTTGAAAAAAATTCAATGGCCCCTGATGACTACGTCATCAAGCTTGGCGAATAGCTTTTTGAATGTCTCTTTGCAAACTTTTTGTTGGCTTCCCTGGATCTAATTGCGATCGAGGGGCAATTTTCTCAAGAAATCAAGTACACTTTCATACGAATGACAGAAGATCTTCAAAAATCTAAAAGAAAATCTGAAAAATCTGAAAAACCTTCATAAAATCACCGAAATCCCAAATTAAATCCGAAAATTTAGGAGAATCTAAAAAATCCTAGCAATCTTCACCAACAAAAATGATAAAAATTCCTAATAAGTCTCTTTTGACAATTCGTTGAAAGTCTCAAAATCGGGTAATTCCTTAAAACCTTACCAAGCCTAGACAATGCTTAAAAATCTCGAAAAAGTCTAGGGATGTCAAAAGTCTAAGTATATCAAGACGGCTTGGATGTATCAAACATCTAAAACAACTTTACAAAATCTCCTAAAAATTCTGAGAATTCTCTGCAAAATCTGAGAGATTTTTAAAATCCCAAGATCTGGTACGCTATTCTTAAAGTCATTTTCCAAATAAGTATCAGTTTCAATATTTGTAAATATTTGTCAGTATTTGTCAACATTTTGTGCTTCATATTTCTGATGCGAAGTGAATACTTTTGCCGATGCGAAAATATTCGCTGCGTATTAGAAACGAGAAACACAAAATATATTCACAATATTAAAAAAATTGAAACTAAAGGTTAATGACAATAGATTAAAAAGAAAAGATGGATAGAAATTGGAACAGCAATTTCATTCCTTCCTTTACTTTTCATTCAGTTTACAAAATCACACTGCTTGTGATTCTTCCATTTTATGTTTGCTATCTACTTCCAAAAGGATATCAAACTCCTTACAAACAGATATGATTACACTGTAGATTGCACCAGGGACCTCCTTGCTATACTTTTTGGTGTTTAAAGGTAATGCGACCAATCAAAACAATGCAATTCTTTAAAACGCAAAGGGATCTTCATTGATTTAGCTAATCACTGGCTTGCGCTCTATAGTCACGCGATTTTGACATTCGTTGTTCTTCTAGTATCAAATCAGTTTGTTTGTACTGTGAATTTGTTTTCACACGAACAAAACTGAAAAGCGCTTTTGGTTATTCAACATTGTTGTTCATTACATTGCGTGATCGTTGTTCATTACAGCTATTAACTAAGTTTCTCTCCGCAAAAGCCTTCAGGTTGATTCGTTGCTTTTAATGCAGAATTTGACAATCTTCTTCCTAGTTACACGTTACTTTAGCTATCATTCTCTAATACGAGTGGTCAGTTTTCTTTCCACGGGTTACAGTGTCTAATGCTGCATTTGTAGGAAGAAGAGTCCGCTACTGAAAGATACTTTTTAAAGGAACAATAGCAATAACTCTCTAATGTCATCATTGGTGCAATTGTCTATTTCATTACTCACCAGTCTACCAAAGTAGATATATTCCAGACATTTCTCCCCATCTGAATTGCTACTATAGCTCAACAGCAAACATAGCGTGTGATCAGGGTCTTTTAATTTCACTTTGCCTGGAGTTATCACCATGTCTCCTAACTTCTACAAAATGAAATTGGAAATAATTAGAAGCTTTCTACATTGTACCAGGTGAGTGACAAAGCAATACCAGTTAGCTAGGTTACCATTCCCTGTATATTAAAGAGATGATAACGGCAAATGCTCGTTGTGTTGAGGGATGTTAAAATATATAGCGTTCGGTCGAAGAGGACTAAACTGCACAAAGAAAACAAGCATCAATTTTGTCTTCTGCGCATTTTATTCTTCTCTCATTGCTGAATACAGCCAAAGTATCGACCTCTATTCATTATGCTATGTACCGGGTGATCCAGGAAAACGACACAGATTTGATCAAAGCTAATGACAAGAACCTTGGTCCAGCCTGTCCCTAATAAGTTTCCAAGCTATCATAGACAGTTAACTCGAAATACCAACGTATTCTTAATGAATACGTCTCTCCGAGTTTCAATAAAAGTAAGAATATGCCCGTATCTAATCGTCCCAAGGGACCTTAACCTATTTAAGCGAATTCAACTAGGCCATTCAGTCATTCTTATGATCCGAACTCAAAATCTACCCACCGCTCCTCCCTCAATGAAGGGTCTACTCTCTTCCTTTCAAGCGCAACTCATCGAACTCTCCATGCCTTGGCAGTTTGAAAGGAAGAGAGTCAGATCCGGTAAAAATACCAACGTATTTTCACCGGATCTGACTTTCTTCTTTTCGAACTACTAAGACATGGAAAGTGCTTCGGAGTTTCTATTGAAAATGACTTTGGCTACTCCTAAGAACTGACCAGACTCGTGAAAAACAGTAGAAAACACTCGAGAACAGAATGGACTCGTCACTGCTTCCAACACTCAAAAGCGGGGCAAATCATGGGTTACCAATAAAAGGCCTCTTAAAATCAGTCATTTACAATAGGTTATCAGTCTACGTGACCCCTATCAAGTGCATAAAAACTTTTTTACAAGTTTGGGTCACCGAAGAAGAGTTGAAATGAATCGGCCTCTAAAAATTACCGAATAAATAGAATTACTTTGCAAGGTTAAAAACTTATCTCTCGAAGATGTAAGATTAAAAGGGTTACCATGAAAGGCCCCTAAAAGTAATCCATAGACGATGGGTCATCACTCTGCCTGACCCTAATAGGATATGCTTGCATAACAACTGTTTTTCAATTGTCGGGTTGCCGAGCAGAAAGCTAAAACGAATCAGTCCCTAGAGCTGAATGAATAATATTTTGATGGTTTTTGCAAGAAAATTGAAAGCCTATTTGCATGGCCAAATAATGCAAAAAACTTAGATATACTATAGGGCCAAAATCGAGTCGTAGAGCAGCTCTTTGTTGGTTTGGCTCTGCATGCTGAGCGGCGTTGTGGTCTTGTTGGTGCACCTCTCGGTTTTTCAACGCTTTCCCTTGAAGTAGTTGCAAAAGATCTGTATTTGGAGCACCTAGTGGCATTTGAATGGCAGCCATCCGATCTGTCAGCGAAGGATAAATACTCTAAATAGCGTTCTGATTTTGAGTTTAGTTACTTGTAGCTCATTAGAATGACTGAACGGCCTTGTTGAATTCGTTTAAATACATTGACATCCCTTGGGACGAGATTCTTACTTTTATTGAAACTCGGAGAGACATATCCGATGAGAATATATCTCTGCTTGATATCTGCCAACTAACAGTTGGAATACTAATGTTGAAATTCCAACCTTGCTTCCGTCTCTCAAAACTAAAGCTTGTGGTTTTGGCCTAAACTGCAAACAAACTGTTTTAGAAAGTCTCCTGAATTACTGGAAAACACAAGAATAAAGCATCGTGCCGAGGAAAAGATTTGAGTACAATCCAAAACTATACTGAACAATCAAATTCATTTTGTCACTGACAAAATACATTTCTGTAGAATTCCTTTCAAGCTGGAAGTATTTTATTTTCGCCGAAATTTCAAGGTCTGGCGACTTAAAAGGCTGTATGAAATAAATTGAACTTTTCAATACTTTTGCACTCATCTAACTGGAAGCAGAAGAAACCTAGAACCCAGCAGACTAGTGACAAGCCAAAGCTCAACAGGAAATGGCTGACAAGAAGACTCAAAATACAGGGTGTCCCAAAAAAGTGTGTGCTGTTTGAACGGTTACCGTGAAGGAGCTGTGAGTCCAATTGTCATCTTTTTCAGATTTTCTGAATCGCGGAGACTTCAACTTTGAGTTTGGCACCGAGTTGGAGCAAATCTGACGATTAGCTGCTGATTTTTGTAGCAAGAAAGTCAAATTCACTGGGTGCCTCAAAAGCAAGGCATTTTCATTTATTACCTCAATAAGCGTAAGAGATTTCTTCAGAACAAAGGATGTTTACGGACTTTTGAGGGATTTCGTTGAAAACAGAACGAGAAAGGCCTATCATTTTTATTCCGTTCCGTATGATGGTACAGTTTGTTTCCACTCCCCAAAACGCTGCACGCACTAACTAATCTTATTGCTAGTTTATTACCTAACATTATAACATGAATTTTAGCAATAAATGGACCGTAGCTTTAAATTTTTACCAGGAAACATATTTAGGAGTAATAAATGACCAAAACTTCTATAACGTTTACAAAGAGGTCTTTGGAAAGCAATATTATTGTTTTAAATCAATTTTATGACTTTGGAGAAACAAAAATGACTGATGGATGTATACCTTGGCCTGCAGCATTGTGGCTGCAATAGCAACCCTTAGTATGTTTTTTCTAAATAGCTTTCACAAAATCTGATCCATGAATACCTGATATACATAAGAAAAGCTAAAAACAGGGCTAGACTCATTATTTCGCTCAATTTCTTTGCTTTTAACAATGATGGAAAACACCAAATCCTCTGGTTTCGAAGCAACCAGTAAATTTGACTTTCTTATCGCATGAATCAGCAACTAATCGTCAGATTTACTCAAACTAGGCAAACTTTAAGTTGAAGTCTCTTCTGTTCAGAAATCTGAAAAACAGGAAAATTGGATTCAAGCTATCTTCAAAGTAGACATTCAAAAGACGAGCGCGATTCTAGGACACCCTGTAAAGTATGCAAAATCTTATGGCAAACGAGCGAATAATTCCTGCTAACTCTAAGCAACTGTTTCTTCGTTTTCGAATAAAGATGATGTTAATCACCTACTCAAAACCTGGCGTTCCACCCATAGAGCTAAGATTTCTTCTCTGTGCGTAACGAAAACTGAGTTATGCATAGTGCGTCTAATTACAAATATATGAAATAAACTTGCATTTATCCATTCTTTTTTAGTTTCTAGTGACATCTTTTTATTGAAAGCTTCAACGTCTAGTCTGAATGACGTACTCTCGTCTTTGAAGAATTTCTAGCAAAGGAAGCAAAATAAATACGTTATATATACAGCAGCCGTAACTTCGATAATGAAGGAACTCTGAGTAATTTTGATACTATCATCTGTCAAATTTTCTTTTCACTCAGGTCAGGCCAGCCCTCTCATGACAGAATGGTTATTCAGTTTTTGCCAATGATATCTTCGGCATGGCTGATGAAAATTTAAGATTCAAAGGACAAACCACTCCATAAGGCCAACCTTATACCAGGAGAACTGACGTCATTCTGTTTAACCATGACCTTGGAGCACGAAACTGACAACGGATATTGCACGTTAGTAATATCTTAAGGTGCATACTTGGAAACAGCCTGGAAAATGAACCAAAACAACAACCCACACCGTGAATAATGATTTCACGTTCGCATAAACTCTCGGTATGTGAAAAGTTATTCCTGAGTCCAATGCAGTATCTGATTTTATTACCAGAACGAAGATACAAAGAGCACATACACTGATCATAGCGAAACATTATGTAACAAAAACACGGCAACCAGAGCGACTTGTAGCATACATACCTTTGACCATATACGGACGGCTTCTTTCTGACTCAGAACCTCTTCAAGGGAACAGCCACAGGCCCATAGCTCTACAGCATACCTTGTAGGAACACAAAAGGAATTCAGAGGTGCAATGCTGAATTGGAATGATATGTTTTTGACGGTATTCACTGCGAAACCTACTCTTTCATATTTATTAGGAATTAGAAATAAGTTACTCCAGTAATGAATGCACTACTATTACAAACTTTATCTTTATCAGCTGAAACTATCGCCACAAATCACTCTTGATTCTGGTATGCCCAGGCCAGCAGTAGCGTAGCCCCCCCCATTTGAAACTTATACTGGGTGAGGCAAAAATAGCAAACACGTTTGGTAGGCTGTAAAATAAAACTACGTTGCCAAAATTCAAAAATGAAAACTTAATCTTTCACTCAAAGATAACCAATACTTGAAAATGCTGTTTGGTATAATTATTCATCACTTGCATCAAAAAATTAGGCAAATGCTGGTAGAGGGTTTGCATGAAAACGAGATTTGTACGTTCGATGTTGGACCATGATCTACTTCCATTGAATTAAATTCAATACAGCTGTCAGTTCACAAATTTCTAGTAAACAGGCCTCGCGCACATCAGCATGGCTTTCCTGCCATGACAATATTTCTAATGTCCCTTAAAATGTCCAAAGAATTCTTATTTCAAATGCGTACAGTCTTTCATAAAAGTCGAGAATTCCTACCAGATGTAAGTCTTGAAGACATTCTTGTTTGTTCGAGATCTGTACTGTTGTTTAGGAATAACGTATAAATATTGCCTTCTTGTCATTTTCCAGAATGAAGATGTTGGAGAATGTAAAACAACAGTCTGTCAACATGAAATAGCAATCAACTGCACTCTGGTTGCTTAATCACAGGCAAACATCACTTGCTGCTGTAAAGCAATATACAAACAGCACTATTCTTGGATAACATTGTTGAACTTTTTCACAAGCGTTTCTAAATCCTGGGGCTTAGAAATGCATTTCCATTGACTGCAATCTAAAAAGCTAAATCCATGCTTGGTCCTCTAGTTGGAAAAGTTTTGCAGGGGATTACAGACAAAAATCAGAAGTTTGCTTTGCACAGGAAGTGTTTACAAGAAGAATCAGCAAAAAGAACTATACAAGTTTGCATTTACTGCCAATATTAACTTGAAAGCGGCAGTTTCCGGGAATTCGTTGACGATATGACTTTTTCCCCGTAATTTCTTCATAGCTTCAATGAGATTTGATTATCACTCGGCAAATTTTTCAGCACTGAACCTTCCATAGAATTCAACGTGTCTTTAAGTTCATTTGGATACCAGATATCAAATCAGCACACCATCTTTTTGCTGACTGCTTCGACCATGTCTTCAAGGTCATAACTTTGAAACATCATTTCATTCCAATGGCTAATAATTTATAAACTCTATCTAGAAGTGAATGATATGACTTATTTTGACCAAAATTTTCTCTCAACTTTCTCTAACTTTATACAACTTGTTGATGGTTGATTGATGTAGCTGCGATGAAATTCTGTCTTTTCTGCAAAGAACTGTTGCTCCTTCTGCAAGTGAATTCATTTGTATATGCTTCATTGGGATGAAACTCGTTTGAAGAAGATCATTCTTGACTATCTTAGATCGACATCGAGGTGAATGCCACAACTAATTTTTGCAAACGATTTTTGAATATCTGTGGTTTTCGATTTAACGAAAGTTTCCCAAAAAATTTAGACCATAGATTTTACAAGCTCTCTAAGTAATTTTACTCCGATTCCCAGTTTACCCAATTTCCCAGTTTTCCCAGGAATTCTCCTCAAAATCCGAGCTTATTTCATTCCTAGGAAACCTAGGAAGTGGGGAACAATTTACCCAGAAAAATCATATGAATTCCTAGGAAATACCCACTTAATTTGGTATGGGATATGAAAAACATCTGAAAAAGGATTCTTACCAAAATGAAGCAGTCCTCAAGAAATCGTCAGAACGTGTGAAAAACCATTTCAAAATGTGTGAAGTCTGCACTGTATGTATGTTTAGAAACAGTATAAAAAATCTAATTTAAGACGTTAGCAATCAAACACAACATTGGTAAACACTAATGTCTTTTGCATTTTCAAGGGACAGTAGTCTATCAAACATGGGCGAGAAAAAAAGCAAACTCTACCTCATTAAAATTGATCTGTTTGCAATCTTTGCAATGTCTGACTCCTCCATGCAGTTCAACTTGAGAAATGGTTTCTAAAAACGACAAAACTGGAGCAGTTCAAAGGAAATGAAAATTTTATATTTAATCATTGCTATATCAGTGTTTCTGGATGATCCAAAATAATTAAAAGATAAATTCTCCCATGCTTGCCTGTATTTCTTAAACCTCTACTTTTCTCAGTTTGGGTAGAGCATATGATATTTAACTTAGAAAGGCAAGGTCTTGTTTACAAGAGCTAAAGATAATAGAGACCTATTGCTAAACACATACAGTAGAGAAACTGAAGTGGATGACTCACCTAGAAACATTATCACTCATGTATCAGACCAAAGTTAGCAAAATTGCTGGCTAAGATTTTTGCAACATAATTTACAGTAAAAAATGCAAAAGCTAGCGGATAACTCAGCTAAATCTAATAATTCTTGATTGTCAACTAGTAGGAGTGACAGGGTAAAGCGAAGTTCTCTGGCACGTTACTCATTACGTCCAAAACTTAGCCAAGTCATCCACTAGTTCTCCTTCGCCTACAAAGGATACTTTCAAATCTAGCCAAGTTGCTCGCTAGTTTTAATCACCTACTAGCAGAGGCAACAGTGCAATGAAGTTCTCCGTTATCTCTTTTCAGAATTACGTCCAGATTTCGCCTGGATTCAGATGCTGAGGACTGAGCAAAACATAAGTATGTACTTTTAAATATCCATAACAAGTGCTATATCTTTTAATACTTCTAAAGCGATATTCTGAAGGCCTACTCCTATGCTTTTCTTTGATAAATAAGGCTTGGTAAAGTAGAGCTCTAAGGAATTCAAACGTAAAGAAGAAATGAACCATATGCTAAAATGAGATTTTTAGTTTATTGCTAGTATTTTAGTATTCTAGTATTCTAGAAGATTTGTAGTATTTTTAGTATTTTTAGATTTTTAGTATTTCAAATTAATTAACACTGCAAGCCTTTAAGTTGTTGGATTCTGTAATCAGCACAAAAAGGTTGCACTGTAAAACTTTGTAAATGACTTAACTATTTGAGGACAAAATCAATGCTGATAAAAACATTCTCAACAATGAAACTCTGTGGAATAGCTTTAGCTGCACCGTAACTTTTCAAGAGAAATCGCTAAGGAAAACTTTTCTGCATATCTGAAAGATTTGCTGATGGGGCTCCTCTGTGTCAACTATCCAACTTGCTGCTTGCTGTCCAAAGCTCTGATGACTTAAACAATACAAAACGATAGATCAAAGTCTAAAATTTCATCAAATGATACAATTAGCACAACATCAGAGAGAGGCAATATCTCATTTTGGCAAATGGTTACTTTCTTCTTGCTTTCAAATTCTCTGGAGACCTATTTTGCAAAAACTACACATTAACTAAAAACACCCAGTAGCCTTTTTAGAACACCCTATACATTGCCTGATATAAATTGCAGCCTTCTACCAATTTTCTGGGATAATTCACTTGTTGAAAAGGCTACAAAATATTACAGTAATCTAACCTCTATCTAACCTCTTTTGTGAAACTACAACAAAGTTAGGCAGAGCTTCAAAATTTGGAATCTATGTGAAAAAGGACCCTAGGCATTTGGAAAAGAGAAAGTAGGCAGAGGATTAAGGCCCCGTTTACACGAGATCGGATCCAAATGGATCCGTACCCAAACTGTAACGGATAGGCCTTGCGTTTACACGGGACTCGACGGATCCGAACCCATTTGGGTCTGCTATCCGTACCCGAATGGGATCACTTTCAAAAGTGATCCCGTTTGGATCCGATCCCAAAAAGTTCTCGTGTAAACGGGTGGGATCGCATCTAAACTGGTAAGGATAGGAAGTGACACGATTAAACTGAAAATCCTTTGCTGACATTTCAAAGAGGGGAATCAGAGATGAGACAGAGTCGATTAGAGTGCAAAATTTCAAAGGATCTGATTAAAAGAAGAGAAAAGGTTTACTAGAGCGCTGCTTAGAGTTCATAAAATCCAAATGGATCCGATCCCGTGTAAACGCCCCTCAAAAAGTGGATCGGATCCAAATGGATCCGATCCCATTTGGATCTGATCTCGTGTAAACGGGGCCTAAGCTTCATGTTATCTAATATTTTGTCACAAAGTTGGACTACTTTCAGTGCATGCAAAATATCATATTCATAATTAGTATCTGCTTAGCTGAAAGGAGAGACCTACAGTAATGACAATAGTGCACATTCAAATGAAGACAATTCTCTGTAGGATTCTTAAGAATTTCCAAGAACTCTTCACAGACTCTAAATAAGCATGAAAGACTGTGAATTTTCAAAAGGAATCAACTTTTGTTCAAGAGTATTCATCTGTGCATGGCATGCACTCTATACTTGCTGCTTGCCTTGAAATGCTTGGCAAGAAAATATACAAACTTACATTTTCCTGGTACTTTGGTTCGGATAAGCAGAGTGAAAATGTGGCACAAATGCAAGCAGAAATTGAAGACAGTTCCTGAGGATGAGAACAAGTAAATATATTCTCAAAAATTTACCAAAATGAATGATTATATTTTTCATATTAATTAATCAATGTTACATTCTTTTGACTGCTTCTAATGTTAGATGGGTGTTTAATCCATCAGCCATGCCACACAAAATTCCTCGGATAGTTTCATTTCATATGTCCAAGTATAGGTCAATGACGTGAACCTTGGTCAAGTTTTATGAGCAGCCAATTTCAAAGTTCTGTTTGCTTCCCTTGTTCATTTCTGTGGAATCATAGTGACACAGTATCTCAAGTAATTGATATCAATACTACATCTATTTACCATAACAAGACTGCACAGACGTACACCCAGGTATTATCTACAATGGGCTTTCACTTTTTATCCAATTTTTGCTAGTTTTCACATGCATGCCTGGAGTTGTAGGCCTGCTTGACTTGAAGAAAAACAAGCACTGAATGCTGTTCAGATCATGTATCATTGGTTAAAGTAAGGTCAACTCTTGTCTGTAGACACCTCTGGTCTGTGGAAAACAAGCAAACAACTTTTGTTTTTGTCGATGGAAAGACCATATACCATATCCACTCACTTTTGTGGATGCTGAACCTTACTCAGTTTTCAGTTTTCATTGAATCGTTAATCCATCCTAAATACAACTCTAAACAAATTACTATACAATTAAATACATTACAATACCATAAATTAACTAAAAAAATCTACAGTACTACAAACTAAAACTAAAAAAAAAGGAAAAAAGCATATTACATGATTGTATTTATGATAGATTAACTTAGGAGGAGCTTTCCTACTTTACATGTAAACTTTTTATAGCAAACTGCCAATGAGAGACTTAACTTTCTGACTGGGAAAATTAAGGAATGCTGGTACTGGGCAAACATATGAAACTATCTATTCAAAAAAATGCTTGGAATATCTTTACTTTATTGTGCTCATCAGGTCATACCTCCATTCTGCAGACAAGCAACAATTCATTTTCGTAAACAAAAACAGGCTATTCCACCTTGTTTCATTCTCATTTGGAAATTTCCATCAAAAACTCCATCAGACAAAATTGATCATGCTCTAAGAAATTTGAAGCTTGATAGCCAAGAAACCTTTCTATTGCCGCCATCATCCATCAAAAAACCAGTGACTGTGATTTCTTTGTGTTAATTCAAAGCAAATGTTCCATTAAGACTTTCCTTGGACTCCGATTCTATGACCATACTTTGTTTTCATATTCCCTCTGGAGCTCTGATGACTCCAGGACTCAAGGGGTTAGGGGTCATCGACAAATAATTTTCGTCACAGTTAACGGAATTGAGCCGTTAACTGCTTGACCCCCCCTCCCCCTTCTTAACGGACCATTAAATTTATCGCTAGATTTTCTCTTGTTGTGGATGTCCCACAAACTCTTGTTACAGGCCTCAGTCCTGGTAATATCAGGCGTACGATCGCACGCGCACGCCTCCACACACGCCTGAAATGTCCAAGGCGTGCGATTTTTCGCACGTGCAACAATACTTTTCACTAATGGCACTTTCTTAGGTTTTCTGTGTGGTTCGTGATGAATGATATGATTCGTTCATTTGGTTTGCTTCCCTTCATGGGCCATCTACCGACAGTGTTTCCAGAAAGTTTCTAAAAGTTTGTAGCGCTTTTTAATTGTCGTCTTCATTGGTCCATTGAACTGACCAAGATACAGAGTGGCATACCCGAGAAGTCAAGAAGTTGGGCAATCCACTCTTCCTGTTGTCTCGTTTGATGAAGTGCGAAGATCAATTCAAAATGAATCAAGATTCCATAAAAGTCATTAGTAGATTAAATAACGGGATTAGAGCAAAGAACTCCGAGTACTTTTCAGTACTTCTCAGATAGTAAAGCCTTACAACTATCATAGCAAAAATAAGCGTATCGCGAGTTCTGTTCGGTGGTCTAAAATTTAGAAACTTTTTTTAGAGTGCGGGGACACAATTATTCACCCTGACAGAATGATTGTGTCCCCCCTTGCTTGTTGCAGTTCTTTCCGCACGATTTCTTGCTGGGATCATTGCTACGATAAAGTTGGCAGGTTTCTTGCACTTTTTTTATCCTCCGATGCATTACAAAACTAAAAACGCTAGCCATGTGATCATCAAGTGATGGTTAAACAAATCAAGGAAGATTTCACTCTTCCTAAAAAGCATGCAAGTGTTTTCAGCGCAAATGGATTTTTGGCCGTTTTTCAATAAACAAATGGATTTTCGCCGAAAGCGTGTGAGATTTTTTGGGAGTGAAACCCCCTCAAAACAAACAGACAGTTCTGGAATCTGGATACCTTCGCCGTTGTAATAAATTATTATGGTGACTTCATCCAGGGGGTCGGGGCAATACACTTTTCTTAGAGGTGATCAGTAACCCATAAACAATTCTGTAATAACTTTTTCAAGGACGAGATCTCTTGCTCAGAACGAAATGTCACTGAAGAACACAGAGGAATAGAAAATCTCTATACAATTTAGCAATGAAATAAAAAACTCCCAATATAACTTTATGGAGTACCCTTTGGAGTTAATTGTTCCAAGAATCAATTATCTTGACATCAACGAGCTGTTCCAGCAGCAGAATGTGATATTTGGAAGGCTATTAAGTGCCCTAAACATTGATAGAAGGCACTTTTCTGGATCGAAAACCATCGCACGCCTAAAATTTTCAAGGCGTGTGAACAGCAACACGCCATCAAATTTCATATTACCAGGACTGAGGCCTATTATGTGTCTTGGGTTGGGGCCTAAGCCTACCGTAACTTCTTCATGCAGATCGCAACATCAAAAGTAAGCTGTGCAGCGCCGAAAGATTTACTGCCATGAGTTATTCTTTAAGGATTGATAACAAAATATTACTTATTTCAATTTTCATCACAAAAGTAAAATTTTTAACGGATTTGAGCTGGATCCCCTCCCCCCCTAACGGCCCAATTCTGTTAACTGTGATGAAAATTGTTTGTTGATGCCCCTTAAAGTTCACCCATTTATTGACACACCCCACCTCCAGTCTGAAGAAACAAATTTTTTCCATTTTTGGTTACAGTTAGGCTAACAACTGTCTAACTGCTGACTAACGAGTTAGCATGCTAACTAGTTTGCAGTGCAGAAACTTTGACAGACAGTTCAGTTGGGGTGGGGTCATCGACAAATAATTTTCATCACAGTTAACGGAATTGGGCCGTCAACGGCTCGACCCCCCAAAAGTAAAATTTTTAACGGATTTGAGCTGGACCCCCTCCCCCCTAACGGCCCAATTCCGTTAACTGTGATGAAATATCACTTCCATGTCTGGAGAATCAGATTCAAAATCAGATTCAGATTCAGGAATCAGATTCGAAAAACAGTCCTTGCACGCAAAACAACATGCAACAAAAAGAAATGATTCTTATTACAACTATCTACAATGTCTAAGTAATCAAATGCAACAAGTTTCACCAAAATATCTACTGTGGTTTTCCTGGAAAACGGGGTTTTTGAGTGTTGACTTACACAATACAGTAGTAGCTTAAACTGACCATTGCTTACCCCCGTCCAAAGGACAAAAGAGAATGAAATACAATTCTTATTACAATTATCTACGAGGTCCAAGTAATCGAATGCAAGAAGTTTCACCAAAATATCTCTTCTGGTTTTTCTGGAAAACAGGGTTTTTGAGTGTTGACTTACACAATACAGTAGTAGCCTAAACTGACCATTGCTTACCCCCGTCCAAGGGACAAAAGAGAATGAAAAACAATTCTTATTATAACTATCTATGACGTCCAAGTAATCAAATGCAACAAGTTTCGCCAAAATATCTCTTGTGGTTTTCCTGGAAAAACGGGGTTTTTGAGTGTTGACTTACACAATACAGCAGTAGCCTAAACTGACCATTGCTTACCCCAGTCCAAAGGACAAAAGAAAATGAAAACGATTCTTATTACAACTATCTACGACGTCCAAGAAATCGAATTTTTCGTCCTTTGGACAGGGGTAATCTAAGGTCTGTTTAGGCTACTACTGTATTGAGTAAGTCGACACTCAAAGACCCCGTTTTTCAAGAAACACCGCAAGAGATATTTTGGTAAAACTTGTTGCATTTGATTACTTGGACGCCATAGATAGTTGTTATAAGAATTGTTTTTCATTCTCTTTTGTAGTTTGGACGGGGGTAAGCAAAGGTAAGTTTAGGGTACTACTGTATTGTGTAAGTCGACACTCAAAACCCCGTTTTTCCAGAAAAACCACAAGAGATATTTTGGTGAAACTTGTTGCATTCGATTACTTGGACGTCGTAGATAGTTGTAATAAGAATTGTTTTTCATTCTCTTTCGTCCTTTGGACAGGGGTAAGCGAAGGTCAGTTTAGGCTACTACTGATTGTGTAAGTCAACACTCGAAAACCCCGTTTTTCTAGAAAAATCACAAGAGATATTTTGGTGAAACTTGTTGCATTTGATTACTTGGACATCGCAGATAGTTGTAATAAGAATTGTTTTTCATTCTCGCTTGTCCTTTGGCCGGGGGTAATTTAAGGTCAGTTTAGAGTACTACTGTATTGTGTAAATTGACACTCAAAAACCCCGTTTTTCCAGAAAAACCACATGAGATATTTTGGTGAAATTTGTTTTCAGTGATGATTTGAACATCATAGATAGTTGTAATAAGAATCATTTGTTTTTATTGTATGTTGTTTTGTGTGCAAGGACTGTTTTTCGAATCTGATTCCGCAATCTGAATCTGAATCCGATTTTGAATCTGATTCTCCAGAACTTTAATTTCCCCGGAACAAGATTCACATTCAGATTCAGAACAAGATTCAGATTCGCAAAAATCTCATAATGTATCAACAATAATGTAAAAAGTTAGCATCTTACACAAACCAAAATCAATTTACTGATTAGAACACTCCATTAGCTTTATTTTAAGGGGGCATTCAATTTCAAATATCAGGGGGGCTTTCCAGGAAAACAGGGAACATGTACCAATGTCCCCAAAATCTAACTACGTCCTGGCAAAATGGCCCTCAGCTGCCATAGAAAAACTGTTAAATTTCTTGATCAAAACCAATTTACTAATTATAGCTGTCCATTAGCTTCATTTTAAGGGGTCATACAATTTCATACCTTTAGGGGGCTTTCCAGGAAAATGGGGAATATGTCCCACAGTGTCCAAACATCAAGCACATTCATGTAAGTCTACCCCCGCCTGTCACCTCCAGAACAGTAAAATGATTCCATTAAAACCAATTTACTGATTAGAGCTGTCCATTAGCTTCATTTTAAGGGGTCATACAATTTCATACCTCTAGGGGGCTTTCCAGGAAAACGGGGAATATGTCCCACAGTGTCCAAACATCAAGCACATTCATGTAAGTCTACCCCCGCCTGTCACCTCCAGAACAGTAAAATGTTTCAATCAAAACCAATTTACTGATTAGAGATGACAATTAGCTTCATTTTAAGGGGTCATACAATTTCATACCTCTAGGGGGCTTTCCAGGAAAACGGGGAATATGTCCCACAGTGTCCAAACATCAAGCACATTCATGTAAGTCTACCACAGCCTGTCATCTCAGAACAGTAAGACGATTCCATTAAAACCAATTTACTGATTAGAGCTGTCCATTAGCTTCATTTTAAGGGGTCATACAATTTCACACCTCTAGGGGGCTTTACAGGAAAACAGGGAATATGTCCCAAAGTGTCCAAACATCAAGCACATTCATTAAAGTCTACCCCCGCCTGTCACCTCCTGAACAGTAAAATGTTTCAATCAAAACAAATTTACTGATTAGAGCTGATGATTAGCTTCATTTTAAGGGGTCATACAATTTCATACCTCTAGGGGGCTTTACAGGAAAACAGGGAATATGTCCCAAAGTGTCCAAACATCAAGCACATTCATGTAAGTCTACCCCCGCCTGTCACCTCCTGAACAATAAAATGTTTCAATCAAAACAAATTTACTGATTAGAGCTGACAATTAGCTTCATTTTAAGGGGTCATACAATTTCATACCTCTAGGGGGCTTTCCAGGAAAACGGGGAATATGTCCCAAAGTGTCCAAACATCAAGCACATTCATGTAAGTCTACCCCCGCCTGTCACCTCCAGAACAGTAAAATGATTCCATAAAAACCAATTTACTGATTAGAGCTGTCCATTAGCTTCATTTTAAGGGGTCATACAATTTCATACCTCTAGGGGGCTTTCCAGGAAAACGGGGAATATGTCCCAAAGTGTCCAAACATCAAGCACATTCATGTAAGTCTACCCCCGCCTGTCATCTCAGAACAGTAAAATGATTCCATTAAAACCAATTTACTGATTAGAGCTGTCCATTAGCTTCATTTTAAGGGGTCATACAATTTCATACCTCTAGGGGGGTTTTCCAGGAAAACGGGGAATATGTCTCAAAGTGTCCAAAGATCGAGCACATTCATTTAACTCTAGCCCAGTCTGTCATCTCAGAACGGTAAAATATTTCAATCAAAACCAATTTACCGATTGGAGCTGTCCATTAGCTTTATTCTAAGGGGTCATTCAATTTCATACCTCTGGGGGGCTTTACAGGAAAACGGGAAATATGTACCAAAGAGTTCAAACATCAAGCACATTTCTTTAACTCTACTCCCGTCTGTCATCTGAGAATAGTAAAATTTTTCAATCAAAACCAATTTACTGATTAGAGTTGTTCATTAGCTTTATTATAAGGGTTTATATAATTTCATACCTTTAGGGGGCTTGCCTGGAAAACAGGGAATTTGTCCTTAAATGTACAAAATGTAACTGCATCCTAGAAGAACTACTCCCATCTGCCGTCCAAAAACTGTAAAATTTCTTTATCGAAACTAATTTACTGATCAAAGCAATCTGTTGCCTTCCCCTTTAGGGGTCATAGAATTATATATGTCTGGTGGGCACTTTCCACGCAAAAAAGGGAATATATATGTCCTTAATAGACGATTCCGCAAAAGATGGCGGACTTCATTTCACGCAATGCATGATAGGAATATGCCCCCTAGTAACGCATAGCTACCAAAACTTACAACTGCAGCATAAAATCTTGACCGCAGCTAAGATAGATTTAGGCCGTCGCGACTTCATCGTGAAATCTATACTCTCATAAGCCTTCACTAGCAATAATTTACAGTTTGTCTTCCAACAATATCAAGATGTAGATGGCAAGCTATTTTCGTTGTTTCGTTAAGATTTCAAGAAGATTTTGACCTTGTTTACATAACTGATTGAAGTGGAGAATTGTTGAAGAGACCCTGGATAAGAAAGTTCTAACAAGATTCGAAAAAAGAATGAAATAATGTAAATTCTTTTCTCTTGAGATTTGCACAACATAAGTATTGCACTGGCTTCAGTTCACTCGACCAAACACAACGTTCAAACTCTTTAACTTTCTTTCAGAGTTCTCATTCTTTTGAGATTTTTCTCCGCCAAGTCTGCCTACTGTTAACTCTACTGTTTTCAGAATTTGCATCCTTTGGTAGGAGAGGTATTTATCTGGGAAGTCTACCGTTTTCAGAAGACTTCGCAGACTTCAGGTGTCCAAAAGAATATGCGTGGATTTTACGATAAAGTTGAGATGCGGCGGCCTAAGTTTATCGTAGCTGTGGTAAAGATTTTATGCAGCAGTCGTAAATTTTGGTAGCTATGCGTTGCTAGGGGGCATATTCCTATCATGCATTGCGTGAAATGAGGTCCGCCATCTTTTCCGGAATCGTCTATTGTACAAAATTTAACTACATCCTATCAAAATTACTCCCATCTGCCATCCGAAATTGTAAAATTTCTTTATCTAAACCAATTTACTGATTACAGTAGATCAGTCTATTACCGTACCTTCCCAATTAAGGGTCATAGAATTTAATACCTCTAGGGGCTTCCCAGGAAAACAGGAAATATGTCTTAAAGTTTGCAAACTGTAGCTTCCTCATAGTAAAATTACCCGCATCTGACATCAGAAAATGGCATAGCCTTCTTTTGAGGGAGCATATAATTTTATACTGTGGGAGTCTTGGCAGGGAAAGGGAGAATATTTTCTAAAGTATACAAACTGAAAAGTGCTTCTTTGTCTATTTACCCTGTCTATTGCCTCAAACAGTAAAATTTTCCAATCAAAACTAATTATATACATGGTATGTAAGAAGGATGGTCAGTGATGATTCAATCTAATTTCAGCTCAGTCTGGATTTCTATCAACAATGGAAAGGAATCTTGCACTTCCTCTTTTGCATATGTTGCCAGCAATGTTGCCACCATTTTCTGTGGGCTTATGTCCCTGCTTAACAGGCACGGTTTCTTTCACACTCCGTGCATTAGCACATATTCCCCTCTTTTCCTGGAAAGCCCTCTGGAGGTATGAAATTGTATAACCCCTAAAAGGGAGGCTAATAGACTGTTCTAAGCAGTAAATTCGTTTTGATAAAGAAACCTATAGTCAGTCTTTGGACAGCAGATCGGGGTAACTTACTTGGTTGCGGTTAGATTTTGTACACTTTCTACACAAGGACATATTATCTTTGTTTGATTGGAAAACCCCCCAGAGGTATAAAATTGTATAACTCCTCAAAAGGAAGCTAATAAACTGCTGTAATCAGTAAATTTGCTTTGATGGAAGACTGGGTAATTTTACCAGGACGAAGAAACAGTTTGTACACTTTTGGACATATTCCCCGTTTTCTTGGAGAGCCCCCAGGGGGTATGAAATTGTATGACCCCTTAAAATGAAGCTAATGGACAGCTCTAATCGGTAAATTGGTTTTAATGGAATCATTTTACTGTTCTGAGATGACAGGCGGGGGTAGACTTACATGAATGTGCTTGATGTTTGGACACTGTGGGACATATTCCCCGTTTTCCTGGAAAGCCCCCTAGAGGTATGAAATTGTATGACCCCTTAAAATGAAGCTAATGGACAGCTCTAATCAGTAAATTGGTTTTAATGGAATCATTTTACTGTTCTGAGATGACAGGCGGGGCTAGACTTACATGAATGTGCTTGATGTTTGGACACTTTGGGACATATTCCCCGTTTTCCTGGAAAGCCCCCTAGAGGTATGAAATTGTATGACCCCTTAAAATTAAGCTAATTGTCATCTCTAATCAGTAAATTGGTTTTGATTGAAACATTTTACTGTTCTGGAGGTGACAGGCGGGGGTAGACTTACATGAATGTGCTTGATGTTTGGACACTGTGGGACATATTCCCCGTTTTCCTGGAAAGCCCCCTAGAGGTATGAAATTGTATGACCCCTTAAAATGAAGCTAATGGACAGCTCTAATCAGTAAATTGGTTTTAATGGAATCATTTTACTGTTCTGGAGGTGACAGGCGGGGGTAGACTTACATGAATGTGCTTGATGTTTGGACACTTTGGGACATATTCCCCATTTTCCTGGAAAGCCCCCTAAAGGTATGAAATTGTATGACCCCTTAAAATGAAGCTAATGGACAGCTATAATTAGTACATTGGTTTTGATCAAGAAATTTAACAGTTTTTTTATGGCAACTGAGGGTCATTTTGCCAGGACGTAGTTAGATTTTGGGGACATTGGTACATGTTCTCCGTTTTCCTGGAAAGCCCCCCTGATATTTGAAATCGAATGACCCCTTGAAATAAAGCTAATGGAGTGTTCTAATCAGTAAATTGGTTTTGCTTTGTGTAAGATGCTAACTTTTTACGTTATTGTTGATACATTATGAGATTTTTGCGAATCTGAATCTTGTTCTGAATCTGAATGTGAATCTTGTTCCGGGGAAATTGAAGTTTCTCCAGATGGAAGTCGAAATATCATGTCGTGAGTCAAAATACTGAAGTTGAAGAAAATAATGAATAACTTACCGGCAAACGAAATTCTGAATGGTCTTGAGCATAATAGCAGAGATACTGATTGTTGCAAGAAGAATCCATCTCTACTGCATGTTCAGTTCTCTATCGTTCTTTATTCCCGTTCTGCTTCGCGCCAAGAGCAGCCAAGGCTAGGCCCAAACTCGTCCCCAGAGAAGGCCAAATCATTTTTGTGGTTGTTGCTGCTTCCTAAATGGCTGTTGTTGTTGTTGAAGCAATGTGGAATCATCAGAGCTTCGGACCCACAGAAGAAAAGGGGCTACTTTTTATCCCCCCAGCCATGGCACCGCCGTCACAAGAATAAGCAGAGAATGCAGATGCAGCTTTTGAAAGAAGTTTCGAAATGCGATAAAAGATAAGTCGCCAAGCGATCATTCTTGGCTCGGTCAACAAAATTTTCGAACTGCCTGCTTTACTGCGAAATTTCATCAAAGAGTTGCGTTATTGAAATACGAGAACACACTTAATTTCAAAGAACAAATACAAAAATCTTTTTTTTTTGACGAAATACGGAAATCTGTCAAGTTAATATGCCACTGATACCACTGGTTACTTACATTCATGATGCGGTTCTGTTATTAATTCACATGGTTGTACCACATCGATTGGAACACTGTGACAACCATTTGACAGTGTCACGTTAAAAAGCAAAAATTATCTCTTGCTGAGTACCATTAAATTGAGCTACGCAGTCATTTTACTATCTGCACGGGACAGAAAAGATCCGAAAATCCGTTGAAGAGTTATAATACATAGTTATAGAGTTATATTACATAAATCCGAAATACGTCGTAGAACATTAGAAAAATGAGTGATCCGTCAAGAAAGGAAATTACAAACATCCGTTCTGTCAAACTATGATAAATACAAAATCCGCTTGCTTCTAGTAATAAAGAGGGTATAGAAGGGGTTTTGACTAGCTGACTAACAGTCTGTTTTCTTTACTGACACTAATGACTAGCTTTGTTAAAAAGCCAAGACAAATAACTGGAACCTAACCATATTCTTAAGTCAGTGGCGTAACGCACGGTGGTTGGGATTAGAGCAACTCCTAAGGGGCGCCGAGCTTTAGGGGCCCCTACGAGTTTCAACAGTGTGCTGATGTATGTAGCAGTTTGCACTGAATACTTTAAGGCCCTTCTAAAGAGACCCCAAAACTTCTAGTGAATTGGACACATTTGTTGCTTAAACTGAGCGCAAGTTTGGTTTAATATAAATGATGTAAACTGCAAACTTTTCAAAGATGGCTTGTTACCTTCTAGGGAACAGTTTCAATTTTCCATTCAACTAAATTCGATTCAATTCGATTTCGGTAACCCAGTCGAGTCTGCACGCAGGCTACCAGAAACGACGTTCAGGTAATACGAAAGTCGAATTTAGCACCACAAAGGATCATGGTGGGGTGGACATAACTTGACACCTTGGCTCCTCAGTAAGAACCACTAGACTGATTGCATATTCGTAGCTATCGCCATTGATATGTTGATGGACGTTCAAACGACGACTCACTTCTTTGCGCTTATAGAAACGGATATGACCTAAATCACCTGCAGTTTTGTCTCAACGGCGAGACTATGGAATGGCCTTGACGCAAAATCAAGATTAACAAAAAGTTTCAAACAATTTAACCCTGTCTCGAAAACTCCAGAACAGAAAGGAACCCTTTTTATTCCTGCCGATCGATTAACTACCTTTACTTTTTTAATTTTTTTTTGTATATTGTAAATTTTCAAGGGTTTATCTTTTTTCTTTGTACATGGCAGCTTGTAAAGCAATTTATGTCTATATGGTTGATAGCTTTACCCTATTTAGATAAACAAGAATCAAATGGAATCAAAAACACCCACCCTAGAGCGCGAAAAAAGCTGTCTTCCTGGAGCGCTACACTGTAAAACAAGCTATCGGTACTTAGACGGATGTTTCTTGGAGCTATTCAAGCAAAAAAACTCCTACCTACAAATGATATTTTGCCTGTTTGACGCAAAAAGATCTCCTAAATTTGTTCGGTACTTCGAGATTTTCATTGTTGCGGCCGTACAGTCGAACTCGCTTTGTTTTACTTTGGCGGGAAGTTTAACCCTATCTAGACTGGGATTTTTCAGCAACTAGAAGACTAAGGGGGGGGGGCTGATTCGGCCCCCCCACTCTAAAATCACTATTTCTTTGTTTATTGTGATGAAACTGACCCTACTGGTAGCAGTTTGTATGATGTATCATGTAACGTAAAAAGAATTCTAAAAATAGCTTTGACATCATAATTATGATGTCACAAAATGGCACCACGTCACAAAAAATGAGAAAAAACTACCTTTTTTAGAATCCAAGTAATTTTCTAAGATTCATTCATGCAGCCAAACTATGTTGATCAAAGCAGTGATGGAAGATGAAAATCTACTTAGATATTGGAAATTTTGATTTTAGAAAATCCACGATGGCGGAAAGAGCGATTAAAAATCTTGTCTTTTCTTAATTGACGAATGTAGCCAAAACAGAAAATGTCTCCATATATTACAATGACAATGTGTTCAATGATGAGTCGTTGTATGCTTCATTTTCTTTTACCATTTTTTTGTAATTTTTGTGTAAAAATGCTGACGTTAGCAATTTTTTCCGGTTTATCGACTTTTATATAATTCTATTGACAAAGAAATTGGAACAAAAGGAGGAGAGGGAGCTAGAGAGTTGAGAATAGTAGTTTGATGTCAACTTGAGAATATATTGACATATTAGAATAGTTTCTCATGATATGCATGAAAAATTGATTGTTATTACAGCCACACTTGAGAGTTTTTACAGCGTTTAGTATTCGTAAACACAAAAAAAGATAATGGTGCAAAAAATTTCCACAAAATTACACAAATTAGGTAAAAACAACCCTACTGATTAGCTTTTATCGATTCATCAGTGCTGGAAAAAATTGTGGTCAAAATATTCTTGCAGAAAGGCTACCTAACAAAATGCGGCCATTTTCTTAAAGATGACGTCATAGATAAAGTCACGTGACATATAATTGGTCTATTTTCAATGTAAAAAATTGATCAGGCCTTACAAATCACAAATGCAAGAAGTAACAAGGATACTATGAAGGGATTATGATTTGAATTGGAATTATATCCAAAAATACGGGCTTAACTAAAAAGTTAGCCCTGACCACCTTGATAAAAACAGCCACCACCCACCCCAATTAATTTTTTTCAAGATTTCATGCAAAATCATACTTTTCATAGATAGAAACTAAAAGTCAAACAACCACAGGCTGGTTCAAATTACCAGTTTGGAGCAGTGCTCCATTATGTAGGTGGGGGACTGAATGAGCCCCCCCCCAGTCTGGATAGGGTTAAATTGGAGAAAAATCAGCCAATCCGATCACGTTATTCGTAATCTTCCATTCTGATTGAAGAAGATTTTCGTCCGGTTTGAGCGGTTTGAGGACAGTTAGGAATAAGGCCCTCTTTGGAGCGACAACAACAACAACAACAACAACAACATAAATTCAATTAAAAAATGAGTGTAAGTTGAGGGTACTTAAGGTAACTCTGCTTTCCGCTCCATTGAGCAGCGAGTAGCCGTTTCTCAGAAAACAGTTAATCTCTCCAATACTATTCGGTCTAGCAAAAAGTGGTAAAAAGGACGTTATTCTACACAGTCCTGCAAATCGAAAGATATGCAGGAAAGAGCGATTAAAAATCTTGTCTTTTCTTAATTGACGAATGTAGCCAAAACAGAAAATGTCTCCATATATTACAATGACAATGTGTTCAATGATGAGTCGTTGTATGCTTCATTTTCTTTTACCATTTTTTTGTAATTTTTGTGTAAAAATGCTGACGTTAGCAATTTTTTCCGGTTTATCGACTTTTATATAATTCTATTGACAAAGAAATTGGAACAAAAGGAGGAGAGGGAGCTAGAGAGTTGAGAATAGTAGTTTGATGTCAACTTGAGAATATATTGACATATTAGAATAGTTTCTCATGATATGCATGAAAAATTGATTGTTATTACAGCCACACTTGAGAGTTTTTACAGCGTTTAGTATTCGTAAACACAAAAAAAGATAATGGTGCAAAAAATTTCCACAAAATTACACAAATTAGGTAAAAACAACCCTACTAATTAGCTTTTATCGATTCATCAGTGCTGGAAAAAATTGTGGTCAAAATATTCTTGCAGAAAGGCTACCTAACAAAATGCGGCCATTTTCTTAAAGATGACGTCATAGATAAAGTCACGTGACATATAATTGGTCTATTTTCAATGTAAAAAATTGATCAGGCCTTACAAATCACAAATGCAAGAAGTAACAAGGATACTATGAAGGGATTATGATTTGAATTGGAATTATATCCAAAAATACGGGCTTAACTAAAAAGTTAGCCCTGACCACCTTGATAAAAACAGCCACCACCCACCCCAATTAATTTTTTTCAAGATTTCATGCAAAATCATACTTTTCATAGATAGAAACTAAAAGTCAAACAACCACAGGCTGGTTCAAATTACCAGTTTGGAGCAGTGCTCCATTATGTAGGTGGGGGACTGAATGAGCCCCCCCCAGTCTGGATAGGGTTAAATTGGAGAAAAATCAGCCAATCCGATCACGTTATTCGTAATCTTCCATTCTGATTGAAGAAGATTTTCGTCCGTTTGAGCGGTTTGAGGACAGTTAGGAATAAGGCCCTCTTTGGAGCGACAACAACAACAACAACAACAACAACAACATAAATTCAATTAAAAAATGAGTGTAAGTTGAGGGTACTTAAGGTAACTCTGCTTTCCGCTCCATTGAGCAGCGAGTAGCCGTTTCTCAGAAAACAGTTAATCTCTCCAATACTATTCGGTCTAGCAAAAAGTGGTAAAAAGGACGTTATTCTACACAGTCCTGCAAATCGAAAGATATGCAAATCGCAATGTTTCCGTTACGGCTCGCTTAGCAAATTATTTTTCATAAGTTTTTGCTGATTTCAGAAAAGTGGATTCATCTCCAAAACTACTCGAAAAATTTTTGGTTTCCTTTCACTATATTTTTAGCTAGGTCGTTGATCTACAACTTTACCAAGTCTGATTGAAAACGCTAGGCTAGATTTGGCGCAATCAAATTTTATATTTCTGTTTACTTTTTGACAGTGAAGGGTAGAAACCTTGGTCAACAGATTACCATGTTACGAATCACGCTTGCAAACACTGAGCCTTAAAATAACTCTCTGAAATGCTCCATTGGCTAAAGAATGAACGAGATCTATTGGAAATGCTATATTCAAGTCTCAATAGATATCCTTGGAGCGCTTGTGAAAGTATCACGTCTTGAATGTTGCCAGCAAAACCAGCAATTTCACAACCTTCACTGTGATCCAGAGCATCGAATTTAACCAAGATTTGAAGTTTTCGATTCCTTTTTGATTTTGCACTTGAGACATGCACTATGACCTAGGGATTCATGTGCTTCAAAAATTTTCGAGATCAGTCAACCGAAAGCGAGGATATTGATTTTTGAAGTTAGGCCTAAATCAGATCTTTGTTTACATGACCGGAAGAGGCATGGCACTGCTTTAACAGCAAATTACAAGTCCTTGTATCTAGGCTCAGACTTCACCGATCCTTTCCATTTTAGTCTCATTCTGATTCTCTAAATGTGTGCTTTGAGGTATGTAAAGCAAGCTAAAATATTTTGCCTTTTTAGGACCATTTTTAGACAATTTCACAATGGTACTTTTCTAAAAATTTCTTGTCTTCCTAAATCAATTGTAAAATTAAAAGCTGAAGACAAAAAAAGTATGCTTCGCTATGCTCTTCAAAATAATTTCAGCAATTAGAAACACCTTTCTAACAAGTTTCTATCAAAGGGCTGGTGCCAGTTCGAACCCAAAAATTTTTTATGACTATTTTCATTTCACAAGTCTTGAATTTGAGTTCTAAGATTTTTGCATGTAATAACCACTAAATTTTAACAAACATCCAGTCAAGGGTATGAAGGTGACCAGGCCTTGTCTAAATGTTAAAATAATATAATTACTAACATTTGAAACACTTTGCAGGGCTTTATTTGTTAAAACTTTTGCAAAATTTAAAATTTGTGAATTATTTTAGGGACAAATGGCTGAAAAATACCATTTTGGCCTTTAAACTGTTTGACTTGAGCGTTTAGCGGGCTTAAAGGACAAATAAATGGCCTTCCCTGTGACTCTGCATCTGTTTCAAACAATTGGAAAGCTTTCCGCTTGACTTTATCTAATTTTTCATTACGAAATGTGCAAAAATGTTAAAATTACGTACAAAACTTGTAAAATTAAGATTTTTGTTAAAACTTTTCGGAGGCGAATTGGCACCAGCCCTTTGGTAGAAACTTGTTAGAAAGGCGTATCTAATTTTTGAAATTATTTTGAAGAGCATAGCAAAACATACTTTTTTGTCTTTACCTCTTAATTTTACAATTGATTTTTGAAGACAAAAATTTTATTGAAAAATACCATTGTGAAATCGTCTAAAAAAGGTCATAGAAAGGCAAAATATTTTAGCATGCTTTACATTGCCTCAAAGCACACATTTAGAGGATCAGAATGAGACTAAAATGACAGAGATCGGTGAAGTCTGAGCGTAGATACAATGAATAGTAATTTGCTGTCAAAGCAGTGCCATGCCTCCACCGGTCATGTAAACAAAGATCTGATTTAGGCCCAACTTCAAAAATCAATATCTTCGCCTTCGGTTGATTGATCTCGAAAATTTTTGCAGCGCATGAACCCCTAGGTTATGGTTCATGTCACAAGTCTAAAATTTTATTAGGATTAGGAACTTTATTTTTCGGCATTAATTTGATAAAACGGGCCTAATGGATCACAGTGACCTTGCGTGTACTTTGAGACCTTCATGCGCATTCACAAAATATCAATGTCTTCAAGAGTCCACTATGAACAGAGATTTGAAACTAAACTTTTTACAAAAGGGGTTTTACTCATTCCTTTGTCCTAATCAGTTGACCAAGGTTTCTTCCACTCGCTGACGAAAAGTAAACAGATATGTAAAATTCGGATTGCGATAAATCTAGCCTAGATTTTTCAATCAGACTTGGTAAAGTTGTAGATCAACCATCTAGCTACAGATATAGCGAAAGAAAACCAAAAATTTCTCGAGTAGTTTTGGAGATAAATCCACTTTTCTAAAATCAACAAAAAGTCTTGAAAAATAATTTGCATTGCGATTTGCATATGTTTCGATTGCCAAGACTCTGCAGAACACGCAGAATAACTTCTTTTTTACCACTTTTCGATAGACCTAATAGTATTGGAGAAATTAGCTGTTTTCTGAGGAGAGTGGTTTGCAAAACGGCAACTCGCTGCTCACTGGAGCGGAAAGCAGATCAGCCTTACGGCTGATTTCCAGTCAATGGAATTTTCCGAGCGGGCAGAAGTCTTTTGTTTGCGAGAGAAAATGTCGCTGTGAAATTGAATAGATAGTTATGGCTGAGCAACTTTCATTGTCTAAAATTCTACCCGGTCGGAGAATTCCGCTGACTGGAAATTGGCCTTTTTGGAGTGAGGCTAAAGAACCATTTCGATGGAATCTGAAAAGTAGCTAGCAATTTCCTGCGTAGAGACTCTACTGATCTATTTCCAATGAGGTTGTTCAGTTCATTAGATTCCGCACGTAGGCTAGCAACAAGGCCGATACCAGCCATGACAGCATAGGGGGGCGAAAACCAAAATTTTTCAAAGATGATACCCTTAACAACAACAGCAACAACAACAATTGCAAGAATTACGTTAGATTTATGCATTATATGACGGATCTACCTCCTCAGTAACTAAAATTTAGCTTTATGTAGCATCCCAGCCTTCCAATCAAAACAGTTAGCTAATATCAATCAAAAATACGCTGTAAATTCAATAACTTCTGTTTAAATCTATTCTTAACGCCAATATAAATTAATGCTGTTATGCATTTTTACTTCTAAAAACCTCCAACAGTAGCCATTTAAATCACAGAATGTCCGACAAGGGAGCAAAATTTTCAGACAAAGCACTCCGCCCCCAGCCTCCTATTGGCTTCAGCCCTGGCTAGCAATCTAAGGGCTTGCGATTTGCGATTGTTTAAATGTATTGACTCACTTCTCATGCGATTTCATTGAG
Source organism: Aurelia sp. 4 Dawson et al 2005 (assembly GCA_964019985.1). NCBI lineage: Eukaryota > Metazoa > Cnidaria > Scyphozoa > Semaeostomeae > Ulmaridae > Aurelia > Aurelia sp. 4 Dawson et al 2005. The sequence continues at coordinate 7,051,768 of OZ026505.1, forward strand.
AATCCAAGGGTATTTCAAGGAAATTGACGATTCTGTATTTCCTGCATATCATACTCAACAGTCTCAGCAGTCTTCAATGATTTTGCAAAATTCTAGCTACAATCAAGCAATTAAAAAATGTGTTTATATTATAGTGCATTTCAAGAAATAAAGAAAAATACCGTGTTTAAATTAACGACAAAGAGTAAAAACCATCACAAAGGAACCAACCAACTTGTTCTCAAATAACTTGAGCCTGCCCTTTAAGAAATGAAACTTAATGATTTCTCATTTCACATATATCTGCTGATCGATGAAATGGTTGTTCGATCCAATCCTCAAAAAGTTGAAAATTAATGATCAATGGAGTTTCAATAGCTGAATCCATCCACAATCTAGCACTGAAGCTATTTAGAAACACCTAAAACAATTGAAAAGAGGGTACACAACTTTTTTGTAAGAAACTGGTTTAAAAGAAACTAGTACTAAGATGGCCAAAATTTTAAGAAACTCTAGTACTATGTCTGAGAAGTACTAAGAAACCTTTAAAAGTTAAAAGCATCGATATTATAGCTAATAGACCGTTGAAGCTTTATTCTTGAGCAATATCATCTAACCGTTTGTGTTTTCAACATAACAGAACATTGTTTATTCCTTAATCATGTTTTAAATGTCAAGAAACATATCTGGCGCAGTGTTAGCAACCACATTGATAATTCTGCATTTAAGTAATAAGAAACCAATTAAGAAACTTTTAGTACTAAAATGTATGAAATTTCATGTGAAATTAAGAAACTTTTAGTACTATGGTCTGATCCAAGTTTCTTATAAAAAAAACGTGTAGACCAACCAAGATTCATCATTAGCGTACCTTTTATTCAGATCTTACTCTTGTAAACAAGGTTTTACATCGCCTTTAACAAATACCAAGATAAAATAAGTACTGTAAATAAAGATTTAAGTACCAAATGTAGCGTAGATGCTAAAAACACGACGTTTCGAGCTTATAATCGTTATCAAGTGACTCGAAATCAGTCGCGGCGAGCAAAGAGAAGACAGCAATTGACAGATAGGAGAGAATGCGAGATGCGACGTGACGCAGCATCAATAAGGAAACGATAGGAATTAAGAATAGAGAGTGGGGAAGGGGCCTACTGCAGATAAGTAGATTGCTTATTAAGTCCACTTGGATAAAGAGTTTTTAAGTTAAAGATAAAGCGTCTCTTGAAGATTTTGATTCTGGTGGCATCCTAAGGTGCATATAACAAGCCAAGAATGGACATATCGCCCGTTAAACATTTCAGTTCAACTAATCATTCGACTGACGATATATCCATTCTTGGCTCTAGGCTTTTTATATATATGCACCTCAGGATACCGTCAGATGCCAAACCTTCGAGAAACGCTTCATCTTTAACTTAAGAACTCTTTATCCTACTGGACTTAATAAGCAATTTACTTATCTGCAATAGGCCCCTTCCCCACTCTCTATTCTTAATTTCTCCCTTTTCCTTATTCATGTTACGTCACGTCGCACCTCGCATTCTTTCCTATCTTTCAATTCTTGTCTTCTCTTTGCTCGGCTCGACAAATTTCGGAGTCACTTGATAACGAGTATAAGCTCGAAACCTCGTGTTTTTAACTTCTACGCTACATTTGGTACTTAAATCTTTTATTTACAGTATTTTATCGTCTAATTTGCATAGTACAACACGCAGCAAACTTGATTCTATTGAATTATGAAATAAGTAAGTTTAGAAACGGTTTTTGAAAATTTCTGCAGAATTTAAGTGCTATGATGAAGCGCAGTAAAAGGATTTAGCTACCCAAACCATAGTTCCAACAGGCATACGTAGGACTCTGAAACTGTCCAAGATGGTTCCTTCGTGGGGTCATGTGATTGTCATGTAGTATGGAAAAAGGCCAGAACAATAACAACATACCACCTAATCATAGGAAATTAACGCTCCTAAGGATGAACGTAAATTGAATTTACTTAACTAGGATAAACCTAGGATAGAGTTAAGGTGACAGAAGAAAGACCTAGACTAAAGGAAATTTTTGTTAGCCAATCACTTAATTCCATTACATGAAATTAATGCTGAAACAAAATTTACGCTACTTGAAATTTATACGAAATGTGAATATTGCCTTTAATTTCACATAACGTTAGATTCCTATAAGAGGGTGGCACGAAGAAGAATTTCCTTTGTGGGCTACTCCGCTCAATCCCAAGGTCCCGGCGCTACAAAAGTCCTAAGTTCTACGAGGTGCCAAGCAACATATGCTAACTAAATCGGCATGGAAAAACAAAGTATTAATGAAAGTATCCTTAATGACATTGTGGAAATTTATATGTTATATTCATAAACTAATTAACTATATCAACATCCTCGGCATCTTGTATATTTTAGTTTCAAGTGGCATAGGCAGTTTTGTAAATGTAGCGCCCCATGAGTTGATTCTTAGGTACCAAATGTAACTCTTAAAGGGACAAGAAAGAACTGCAGCCTTTGCTATCGTTTGTTATTGTTTTGGTGAATTTCATGCGGTCAGTTATTTTGGATGCTATGCAGAGCAAGGTGCTGAATTCGCGCAAAGCATGCTAGTCTCTGTACTATCTTTAACACCGTCCGCTCTTGAAAGCAAAATAAGGAATGCAAATATTTTATCCAAAACAATGGAACTATTTCTCAGTGATTCTCTCCTGCTCCATTGGTCATTTGCAAGCAGTCTGAAGTCTCAGAGTACATGAAAATCAAATGTGGCCCAAGTGGAAACAATGGATTCACACTGCAGTATCCAAAGTTTCGCTGCAGCTGAACTGCTTAATCTGTTCAACCACACTGAATTGTGGATCTCTTGTTTTCGTTCAAGCAAATTTGATTTTCAGAAAGTCTCAAATTCCTGCAAACCAGCAAAGGGTTCTAAGTGACCATAGCTCATTAACAAATTTCTTCTAAAAATGAAATCCAGCCACAAGTTAAAATCACTACTCATCGCTATGCTGACGTATAGACGCATATTGCCTGCTTCCAGTAATGCTCGAAGAATAAACGGAACCCGGGAGTGCACTTGACCAGATTTTGGTCGCGGACGTGCCATCGAGCGGACGAGTGGGCGTGCTTCAAAAACATACCCGTTCCTTATAACAATTTTTTGAAAAAAGTATACCCAACCTTGTCCCAATTTTTCGAAAAAAGTATATCCGATCTTATATTTGATACCAAAATCTTGAAAATCGGTACCTTTCCTTTTACCAAAATTGTGAAAATTGACACCGTTCTTTATACAAATATCTGGAAACTCGATACCCTTCCCGATGGCACGTCCCCTTACCCGAAATATATGTAGTGCAGCCCTCCCCCCAGGCAACCGATCTGGAAAACTTATAGAAAAGGTATTCTTGATTATTCCATCAGAACGAACAAAAAACATTGAAATTAAGAACAAATCTCATAGACTCGCCTAGGCGGTGCCACTTCACAACATTAATAGAATTTTTGACTCTCCAAGCATTCAAACAGGGAAACTGAGTGATACAATTTTGATAAACAATTGATGAGAAATTTTCATGCTATACGTGCCAAGTACGTTCTATGCAGCTAAGAAACTAATGAAAGATTCTGCAAAAGAATTTCGAAATTCCCGAAAATGTCCTTAAATGTTGAAACTAATTCTCACATCTATACCTTAAGGTCCATGAAAGGATGCTGGCCTTTCGATGATAAGCTAATATATTGCATTCTATAAATCTATGCAAACTACGTGTGATACAAATAAAAGTGATTAGATTAGAATGGGTCAGAAGAGTTAATTGCTCATAGGATCCTATGTAATGGAACCACATCTTCTTGTCCAGTATTCATAAGGAAGCAAAGTACAAGAAGCATTTCACCGCACTGGTTCCAGTCACCAATGTTGCACGAAAATGTTTGCATCAATCAATAAAACAAACCGAGGAGGAAATCTTTGCAGTTTTCAAAAATTGCATTTTGCAGTGGGTAGCCTTCGGGGATTCTTAAAAACTTGTATCTTCAGGTGGGTCCCCTTCGGACAATATCAAAGGATTAATTCGCTAGTAGGTCTCTTCTAGGAATTCTTCAAATATTGCAGTTTTATGTGTGTCTCTGTCAGAGACTGTAAACAATGTGGATGTCTAGTGGGTCACAAACAAAATCTTTCAAAGCCGCATTTTCAGTTGTTGCGGGAATTGTTCAAGTTCTTCAGGCTCTTTGAGATTCTCTGAGGAGTCTTCAAACATTGCATATTTAATCAGATCACCTTCAGAAATTTCTCAAAAATTGCATCTCTAAGTGATTATCCTTTAAGAGCTCTTCCAGCCTCAGGTGCTCCAGTGACCTTAGTAGGTCTTAATCTGGTAACCGGTTACCTTCAACAGCAATTAAACTCTCTTCGGGTCACACAGACATCAGAGATATTTCTTTAGAAAGCCGCCATGGATCATCATTTTGACAGCCACTATGCACGAAGTAACTTTGTCTCCAATCAGCCAATTTAGATCAATTCCATGAATTACTCCCTTGCTCAGAAAGTTTCCTCTCGATCACTGCCTTTCCTTGAAAGACTTTCCGAGGGAGGTGGGTCGCATAATGAGGCTGTTGTGAATAATTTATACCAACCGATTGCAAGCTGGCTCAAGTCCAGGTCATCGAGCAAAATTTGACAAACGCCCATAAAAACTTTGCGATCCAGTTTACCATAGTCACCCCAAACCATTACCTGTTGTGAAAACAAGATAAATGATTTAGTACTTTCATGGATTATCTGACTGAAATTTAAACAATTGATTTGTGGTGCAGAATTTGGAATGAACCTTGAATAATGGACTCCTAGTAATAAGCTCACAGACGGAAAATCAGATTTTGTGCCAACATCTTTGACCTTAGCGGCTCTTCTTTGAGTTCAGTAATCATTGGCTTGGTTGTTAGTGTCACGTGGCTTTAGATTCTTTGTTCTTTTGGTGTCAAATCAACTTGCTTGTATTGTTAATTTGTTCTTTGCGCGAAACATACTGACGAACGTGCGACGAAACGCGTTTTGGTTAATCAATATTGTTTTCTTTCTTTTCAAGGTTTCAGATTAAAGGCAGTCTGTCACGTCTTTGATTGGCCACAACAAAGTCAGAGCTCAACACAACGGATTCCTTTGTGAATTTGTGTATTTGAAATAAAGGAGTGCTAATCGTCTTGATTTTCTACGGTATTAGAAAGTCGGACGATTAACAGCCATTCAAATTTCCTATTCTTGGTATTGTCCAAATCACCCAATCAAATGCGTGACAGATTGCTTTAAATTCGTTGTTTCCCTAGCAGGATTTAACAGTTTCCCCCCAGTTACTGGTTAATTTAGATGTTTATGTTTTACAGACTTCACAATTTCTTCCACAGATTACGGTGTCTAATGCTGCATGTGTGGGTTTAGTAGGATGATTGAAATGTCAAAAATAAGAAGCGATACAAAGATCATATCATATTTCCATACGCTAGCCACAAAGAGCTCACAATTTTCTGTTGTCATGTATAATGCGATACAAGGATGCGTTTTTATCGTCAAAATGACTAATTTGTCGCAAAAGACTCAAAATGAATTGCACGGCGTAAACATGAGCAAACTATATTCATCTAAGAAATGCAAGTCGAAATTAGAAGTCATCTAGTAATGATAACTTCTCCTTTAAACCCCTACCCAACGGCTCCTTTGCTGTTCAGGAAAATATAAAGTCTCCAGCCCTATGGCACATTAAATGACTTCGGGTTCATAATTTCTTGTACAACAATAAAGCTAGTTACTATGTGCATATTATAAATGCCGCATTCCTTGATTCTCTTCTCAAAATAATTTCTTGATACCCCGATCTTCACAAGAGAAACGATCAATTTTCGGATCTAACGATCAGGAATATCTTGCGGCTTTGAATATTTAGCGTTACAGTTTGACTAATCAGCCGTATTAATCATTTTGCTTGCATTCATCAACGAGGAAGGTGAAATAACCGCTTTATTACCTATTTCATTTAATTTCATTTTCATTTTATAATATTTATACAGGGTAAAACATTCAGCTAACTGGTTTACAATGTACCCTGTTAAAAAGATACTTACAAAAGAAAAGAATCTAAATTTACACATAAATCAAAAATAAAACTACAATCAATAAGATCTATACAGCTATTAGCAAAGTGTATAAAAAATTATAGATATGATCATGATATGGTAGAATGTGATGTGAGAGAGAAATTAGCTAGATGCAAGGTCTGCTATGCTTTTTTTGAAAGTTTTCAAAGTCGGGGACAATTTTGATTCTAGGCTGAGAAAGTTCCACATTGTCGCGCCTTTATATGAAAAGCATTTTTGGCCATTTGCAGATTTTCGCATGGGAATTTCTAGATCAGATCTGGTATTGCGTAATTCTCTCTTACTTCTATCCGAGAGTCTTGAGAACATTTCTGTAAGGTAAGTGGGAGCCAGATCATTGATAGATTTGTATACCATACTCAATGTCTCCATTCGAATAATTTCACTAACAGTGAGCCATCCAAGTTTCTTGATGATAGGCTTTGCAGAAGCATCATATCTACTGTTAGTAACTATTCTTACAGCCCGACTTTGAAGTTTTTGTAGTTCGTTTATTGCTGTGGTGCCACAGCTTCCCCATACAGGGCAGCAATATCTAAAATATGGTTCTACAAGACTTTTATACATACTTTGTATTGTGAGAAGAGGGACATACTTTCTGGAGTATTTCAATATCCCTAACCCCCTGGAAACTTTTTTCTTAATAGCAGAAATTTGTTCTTTCCAGTTCAAGTATTGATCAACCATTACTCCAAGATATTTTGCCTGCTTTATGATAGAAACAGTTTCTTCCCCTACATCAAAGAGAGGCTTTACTCCCTCTACCTTTTCTATGTCGTTTAAACGCTTCCTACCACCTACCATTTGAGAATTCATTGCGTGCCTCGACAATGGCGGACGTGTTCTGAATCTGCTGCTAATAGCGGTGAGAGAAATGGATTTTGTCGCTTTGAAATAACTCAAATAATAACAGTTTTGCAATAAAATGATAATAAAACTAAATAGAAACATGCGACGATAATTGATATTGAATGTGGTTCAAGATTTGAAGTAAATTTAAAGAAAATAAAGCTCGTTTGTGAAATGGCTGGAAAAGGCCGTGGAAAGAATTCTGACACGCCCTCTGATGGCGAATCCGTTGCAGGTCTCCAAGCTTTTATGGAAGATAGATTCAAAGATTTGGAATCAAAAATGGCCACAAAAGATTGCATTAGCAAGTTGTTAAAAACAATTCATGATCAAAATACTAGAATTAGTCAGTTGGAGGACAAGGTCGCTGTGCTTGAACATCATATCAAGCATTTGGAAAAACAAAATGACGACAACGAACAGTACCAGCGCAGGCTGTGCCTTCGAATCCATGGCATTGATCTACCACCAGAAAACAAAGCTGAGTCAGGTGAGGACTGCCTCAAAAAAGTTAAACAAGTATTTAAAGAATTAAAAGTATCTATACCCGATGCTGTAATAGACCGTGCCCATCGGATTGGCCCAGTGAAGAAGGTAAACGGAAAGAATACAAGGCAGATGATTGTAAGGATGACAACATGGCGCCATCGTACACTGATTTATCGCGCGAGGAAAAATTCTGATAAATACAAGGTCAGATTGGATTTGACAAAAAAGCGAATGGATCTCCTCAACAAGGCAAATGATCTTTTAAAAGGTTCTGGAAATTCGTTTGCATTTTGTGATGTGAACTGTCGCCCTTGCTTCTTTGATGATGGGAACTACAAATATTTTGACACTTTGAAAGAGTTTGAAGAACTACTGAATGGCGGTGAAGAAGAAGAAGCGGATGAAAATGAAAGCTCTGAAAATGAAGAAGATGAGCAGTAAGAGGAAGAGACCACTTGAATTGTTTTTTTTTTCACAGTCGCATTTTGCCAGTCTTGCGTTTAATTCAATATTTGTTGTTTAGATAAAACGTCGGGGTCTATACCAAAATAGCTGCCATGTCTGTCCCTGCCCCCTCCAAATTTCCTCTTTTTTTTGCTATTCTGAAGAACCTTCCGCAGTATCATATTGCTTGGGGGGGGGTGCTTGAGTAGTGTTTCAATTTAAGCCCTGAGACTTTTTTTGCCATTGATTAAAAGTGAAGAACTTTCATATCTAAAATTTTAGCAGCTATGTTGGTATAATGCCTTATTTGCTTGTATTTTTTTTTAATGTTTTGAATGTGGGTTTGGCTCATATCTCATTTTGTGTGGGGTTTGGCCTTTGTGACACATTCTCTATCACTTTTGTGGCCTTTTGGAGTGGCCTTTCCCCAAAATATTTTACTATGGGCTCGTTTTTTTTTTTTGCAGTTGGATTGAGGGATGGTTTCTGGAAATCTCTTTGAACTCGATCATTTGTTTACCTCGAATTTCGAACAAATTTGCTACTTGAATTAGACTATCCATCCTTGCAAACAAATTTTTGTGGTAAAAAAAGGGCTTTTCGTTCGTGAGCAAAGTCCCAGTAGTCACAAATATTGAATCACTTTCTTTACAAAGTGATATTCATTTTAGAAACAAATACAAATAGGAAAAAATTGCTAACAAAGAAAATCCCACACTTTCCCGCGTTGACACGTAAGCCAATGGAAATCGTTCTTTTTAGTATTGTTTGTAAGGTCTTTTGTATTTGTAATTTGTCATTTAAGTTTCGCCTTTTGTTATGTGTTGTAAGATGTGGCAGTAGTGGTTGCATTGTTGCGTATTGCCCGAGGGGACCAGCGGGACGGTTTCTGCACGACGATGCCGGTTGAGATCAATCGATGGCGAGCAACAATAGGGTGTTTTCATCTCTGCATTCAAAGATCATGTCCCCGGGGCAAAACTGTTAGGCCGATTTCGATACTTTTTCGAGTCTTTAGGCTGTTTTGGTTTTGTTATTGTTTTATAGCAGTCTCGACTCTTGTTCTTCCCTTTGTGCTAATGATACAGTTTTTTGCAGTGCACTCCATGGAAACTGAGTCATGTTTCTTGCCTTTGTTCGCCCGCGTGCATCTCTTTGCAAAGACAGTACTTTACCTGACTGTGGAACTTTTCAAGCGATTCCCTGTCGGCGTCATAGGTATTGTTCGGTATAAACGTGTACCTTTGAAGCAATTTCTCTTCCTGTATTCCTATTTTTATATTGGATGTTTGACATGTGACTTACTGCACACGCAATGGTTGGTTTTCCGGGTAATTCTGCTTAGTGGTGATGTAGAAATGAACCCTGGCCCTGAAACACTCGATTTTTGTACCTGGAATTTAAACAGCATTGCTGCATATGATTTTTTACGAGTCTCTTTGATAGAGGCCTACAACTCGGTTTACAATTATGACCTTATTGGTATTGTTGAAACCCACCTTGACAGCACCGTTAATAAAGACAGTCTGGCACTATACGGATATACGTTTATCCAAGATAACCATCCTCATAATGTGAAGAGGGGTGGTGTTGGGCTATACGTGAAGGATTCCCTTCCTTCAAAAAATCGTTCTGACCTTGTGACTCTTCCTGAATGTATTGTTTACGAAATTCAATTAAATAGGAAAAAGTACTTTTTCGCAGTTGTTTACAGAAGCCCAAGCCAGGACCAGACAGAATTTGATAATTTCACTATAAATTTTGAATTAATGTTGTTCAAAATGCATGCTGAAAATCCATTTTGCGTCGTCATTACTGGTGATTTCAACTGCCGATCAACTCAGTGGTGGGAAAATGATATAGATAACAACGAGGGAAAGCTGTTTGAGCCATTAACATCGGATCTAGGCCTACACCAGTTGATTTCAGAACCAACACATTTAATGGGTGATTCAAAGTCGTGTATTGATTTGATTTTCACAGATCAGCCTAACCTCGTTATCGAGTCTGGTGTCCATCCTTCACTTCATGAGCAGTGCCATCACCAAATTGTTTATGGCAAATTATCTGTGTCACATGTAAAACTCCCTCCATACAAACGCAGGATCTGGTATTACGACAAGGCAAATTTTGTTGCCATTAGGAAAAGCATTGAAATGTTCCGCTGGCATGAACACCTTAACAATATGTCATGTCCTGATGATCAGGTTGAATTACTCAATGAAATTCTGTTAAATATTTACTCCAACTTCATACCTAACAAAGTTAAAACAATTAGACCTCATCAAGCACCCTGGATAACAGACCATGTTAAAAACTTTCTGAGGAAAAAGAATCGTGCTTACAGAAATTTTGTGAGGAGTGGCCCGCCAAATGACAAGAAAGAGGGAATACAGAAGATGATATCCGAAGGTTCGAAACTGATTGAGGATGCTAAACGAAATTACTTCCTTAAGGCTGGTAATGCTTTAGCGAACCCTGGGACTTCTAGGAAAAGATATTGGTCTTTAATTAACACTGTCCTAAACAAGGCTAAGATTCCAACTATACCGCCCCTCTTAGAAAATGGGTTGTTTATAACAGACTTCACTGAAAAGGCACAGTTTTTCAATGACTATTTCATACTCCAGTGTACGACGATTGATACAGATAGCGAAATTCCAACTAGTTTTCCAGCACCTCCTTCCCTGATAAATGACTTCCCTATTACTGATGAAAAGATATTGAACATTATAAGGTCCTTAAATCCTAACAAAGCACATGGTTGGGACGGAATATCTGTTAGAATGATCAAATTAAGCGATGCTGCATTAGTTATTCCACTAAAAATAATATTCGAAAATTGCTCGAGGTGTGGTCTATTTCCCAAGATATGGAAATACGCGAATGTAGTACCGGTCCATAAGAAGAATGAGAAAAATCTGAAGGGGAACTATCGACCAATTTCTCTCTTACCAATTTTTGGGAAAATACTTGAGAAACTTATGTACGATTCTTTATATTCACATCTCGTTTCATGCAATTTGCTCAATCCGAATCAATCAGGTTTTCGTCCCGGTGACTCAACTATTAATCAGTTAATTTCCATCACACACACGATCTTCGAAGTATTTGACTGTAATCCTCCCCTGGATGTACGTTCTGTTTATCTCGATATTTCTAAAGCATTCGACAGGGTATGGCATGACGGTCTGATTTATAAACTAAAACGTTGTGGCGTCTCAGGAGAGCTTCTTCCACTTATCCAAAGTTTTCTTAAGGATCGAAATCAGCGAACAGTTCTAAATGGACAGAATTCTAATTGGGGAGATATTTCGGCAGGAGTGCCCCAGGGTTCTATTCTAGGACCCTTGTTTTTCCTCGTCTATATCAACGACCTAGCTGCTGAGGTTAAGTGTAAAGTTAAGCTTTTTGCTGATGATACATCGTTGTTTACGGTAGTAGAAGACTTAAACTCAGCTGCCAATGATCTGAACCATGACCTTGAGTTGATAAGACAGTGGGCTCATGATTGGAAAATGTCATTTAATCCAGATCCGCAAAAGCAAGCTGTTGAATTGGTATTTTCTACAAAAAGAATTGAAATGAATCATCCAGATATTCGGTTTAATAACATACCAGTGATGGAAGTAGATGAACACAAACATTTAGGGATTATCCTGGATTCAAAACTGTCATTTTCGTCTCATATTAAGGCAGCTATCTCTAAAACAAGAAAAGGAGTCGGTTTGCTGAAATATCTCTCCAAGTACCTACCCAGGCATACCCTAAACGAATTATTTAAGCTCTATGTACGACCCCACTTGGATTACGGAGACGTCATCTATCATATTCCGGCTAAAGTGTGTGAGTTTAGCGGCAATACCACCTTGTCAAGCTTGATGGAAAAGCTGGAGTCCGTTCAGTACTCTGCTGCCCTTGCTGTTACGGGAACATGGAGGGGAACATCACGGGAGAAGCTGTACGCTGAGCTTGGTTGAGAGTCATTGAGTTCCCGAAGATGGAGTAGACGCCTTACCTTGTTTTACAAAATGTTGAATAACCTGTTGCCTGAATATACAATGGATCCAATCCCACAACTTCAGCAATCACAATACTCTCTTCGCAATCAGGATGTCATAGGGCGAATAAGGGCGAGGACAGAAAAATTCAAATCCAGTTTCTATCCAAATTGCCTGTCTGAATGGAATGAATTATGTCCGGAAATTAGAACTGCACCATCAGTTGCTACCTTCAAGAAAAAGTTGCTCTTGAAAATTCGTCCCCCTGCTAAGTCTGTCTTTGGAATTCATGACCCAATAGGCTTATCCTATCTCACCCAACTTAGAGTGGGTCTAAGCAAATTAAACCTTCACAAATTCAAGCATAATTTCCGGGATACCATAAACCCAATGTGCCCCACTAACGATGGTATTGAGAGTACAGAGCACTTTTTGTTGCTTTGCCCTTCGTTGAGGTTCAACGTCGAAACCTTCTCGCTGGGGTTTTTGCACTACTACGACCATTTGGATATATCGATCTTTCAAATGAAGTTTTGACGCAACTTTTATTATTTGGTGATAAAGACCTCCCAAATGATGTAAACAGAAGTATACTCGAGTGGACTCTACAATACATCCACACAACCGGTCGATTCAATTAAGCCAACTGCAACTCAGCCACCATGCCAAGTTTCATTTTTGCAAAGTCCCATGTTGTTGAGTCTCGTTTCTCTGTTCCTTTGTTCATACGTAGCTTTTCGTAATTGTATGTTTAGTTGTATTTTAGATTAATATTCTTCATGTGAATGGCCCTGGGGTAGTCATGATCTCTTGCTCCTCTTGGTATCGTTTCGTAGTATTGTATGGTAGCTCGTTCGTAGTCTTAGGTAAATTCGTATATTGTAAATTTTTATATTGAATTTATAAAAAAAAAAAAAAAAACCACCTATCACAAGACTTTGTGTCTTGGTCACATTTAGGGACAATTTGTTTGCATTAAACCAAGATTTAAGATATACGAGGTCCTCGTTGACGCATCCATTTATCAAGGGAATGGACTTTGAAGAGAACGAAAGGCTTGTATCATCCGCGTACATGTTGACATGTGAGTGTCTCAATGAGAAATGAAGATCATTTACATGATAATACATGATCATTTACATCCCAGTAATGAAGACCTATCACTGGGATTGCAGAGGAACAAAAGACCTAATCAAATCCATGGTCCGTTGTCATAAAGATAAAGTGGTAGCCTTCGATCTTGACTAGAATCCTACCTGCTTGAATGCTCTGGTTGCAAAATCAGAGGATTCCACCAATTCTGCCAAAACATGACCACAGACCAAATCGGCTGGGGTCTATATTACCCATTTCATCAAGTCATGTGACTATACTCCTGGGAAATTTCAGTATGGTACTACTCCTTGCATTCATGGCACGGATTTTTATGGCGCGAAATATGTTAAAGAAATTCAAAAGGATATTTTATCACGAGATTGATCACCTGACTTGCAGCGGTTGTAAACAAATCTTAGCCAATATTGTTTACTGAGTTCAACACAGGATGGGTTGCTGAAATCAATGCCAAAACTCAACCTGCTCTCAAGTTCGGCACAGGCTGATCTTATTGACAATGTGAGCGTGAACAGAAAATAATTCATCTCAAGGAGTGCTGGAGGGCGCTCAAGGCATTTTATTTTCTGCCATTTATATCATGCTACCTAATCTCAGCCCGTTGAGATTTCATGTTAACGCAAAGCGAACTAAGTGATACTTTTAAACTAATCCCGTGTTGAAGTCAGCACTGGCTGCAATTTCACATGTAATGAACTTTTAATTACAATAAGAAAATGAACATAAAGGTGAATCAATTTAGAAACAGATTAAACTTACCTGCAGAGTTTTCCCTCTAGGACTCGCTTGAAATTCAAGTTGCTGTTGATAATGAGGTTCCAGCGTCTTTCTTGATGGTTTAGTTTTCTTCTTAGCAAGGCATTTCTTTCCATCCATGAGATATATCTTCACATAAGGCGCTAGAAAGCGAAAAGGGAAACATGCTCACAATTGCTTATAAAAATCACAGCGCAATTTTTCCACACAGGCTGCTAAGAATTGGTAATGCAATGAATGGCGGTTACCGAAGTGCCTTTAAGGAGCTACGCGACAAATCATGTGCCTCTAAATAAAGTTTAATCGAGAAATGTCGACGAAATTTTTGCTTTTCAATAATTTGGTTTTCCCGTTGTTGAAATTCTCGAAAGAAAAGACAATAAAAAATTGCGCTGAAGACGGTGGAGAGAAATTTTTACCAAGAAGCACTGCGCTTTTGCTCGAATCCCTACATAACCTTACAAGATTCGTAATTGAAACGGAAATCATGTTGGCAAGGACTCCTCCTCCAAAATCATCAATCTGAAACTGTGGCCCTTTCTACCTTTTTGCTTTAACTTATGAAATGTAAGCTGTGCAGTGTGAGTAGAATCATCTCACGCTGGGATTGTTAGGTGGGGATGATTTGCGGAACAGCAGAATTTGAAGACAATTTGTAGCGGAATATGTAATTTTAGCAATTTCTCGGCGGAACGACGGAATGCGCCATCCCTACCGGACGCGGATTTTCTCAAAAATGATATGCTATAATTGATGAAATACTGCTATAATGAAATACTGAATTGTCATGAAATTTTATGGATTTGCGGATCTTTCATCTGTTATCTTGTAAACAAAGGTCGTGGACACATCTTTGTTTTTCTGGTCAGCACTATGACAATATTTTCCATCCTTTGTACAAGAATTTTAAGTGCAACTCTCCTCCTCTTTCCGCCTGGATGGATGAAAATGTCTAATAATGCTAGTTTGTGCCATCATTGATAACGGAGTGGCAGGACGCAGAATTCTTGCTAAAAATGACCGGAACGGCTGATTTTAATTGAAAATTGTGCGGAACGGCGGATTTCTACACCTATTGCTGACCCCCACTGTTAGGGGGAAAGAGGAAACAAAGTTTGGATATTCTGGTCTGGCACAAAACTTAAAACATGAGTTGAGTGATGCCATCCTATTTCTGAATCCTTTCGCAAGGCAATAATTGCCTTCAGGTCCAAACTAAAGGAAAAATAATCTTATACATCTTTCATTTTTATTGCAAATTTTGCAGTATATAACTTTTTAATTTTCAAGCACCTTTTGCAGGGCCAATTGTAAAACAGTATTTAGACTAAATTGTGCTCTGGGTAAATAATTTCAAAATGAAATGAAATGAAATTTCAAAAAGAAAATGAAAGTGAAAGAAGAATAGAACATAGCCAATGAAGGAACATAGAATTTTCGTGCAGAGGATGGAAAGAGTGCGATTCTAAAGAAAGAGGCTATAATGAAAATCAAAACTTAATTCATTAAGATGGTTAATCAGCTCCCAAAACTTATTTAGCACGTTGCCTTGAAACAGTTTTAAATATCGTTAGAAAAAGACAACAGATCAGTTCAAATTCTTCGTGATTTTCGACGCATGTAGCCTACATGTAGATCCATTTTTCAAAAGGAGAAACGGTCTACGAAGCAACGAGCAAAAACTTCCTACTACGGTTTCCAGATTTCTGGAACTAGATTGATGTTGCCTTTTGTGTTGAGAAGTATTCACACAATATTGAAAAGAGAATTCACAGCCTTACCTCCGTTGGGGGGTACTGGATCTAAATTGTGTGGGGGTGTGCCTAAGAACAAGTTTTTTCACCCGGCTCCAGATTTTTTCCTTTCAAATGACAGCAACTTCCAGGAAAATTAGTCAAAAGTATACTCCACAACACCAAAATGGGACTAAATAAAAATAAGATCTAGCTAAATCTTCCCTTTTGATGGGTTTTGGCAACTGGCTCCAGGAATATTTCCTTCTTTTGATATTTCGCTCCAGGAAAATAGGTGAAAACGATAACTTGAAAAATGGCACATCTCCGTCCGACAAATATACTAAGTACTCCCACCCTCTTGGCACAGTAGCAAACTTGTCTGTTTGTTTTAAAGACCCTTCATTCTTTGGAAAACTGGGTCTACCCACAGGTTACCATGCATCTTGATGCAAGAAGCAAAACAACGAAAAATTGTAGCTCATGTACCTGGTAATGTTTTAGAACCGGGTTTTCTTAGCAATCCTCGAGCTCGAATTACTTCGACTTCAATGATGCCTCTGCGATCGAACATGCTCAGCTGAATGTCTCCCATGTGCGGCGAACCTACAAAGGAGAAATACAAGACATCAAGTAAAAGGCTGCGACTATACTGTGCTATACAACTTTGGATATGTGGCAAAAGTGGGCCACCAGTTTCCCCCGTTTAATAACAAAACCGCAAAAGAGGGCAGCCTCGCTTTTACAGAGAAACTTAACTAAGCCACAGCAAACTTGAATAAATGAGTTGAGCTGAAAAAGGATGCAGAGGAAAGCAAAGAAAGGCAGGAAGAAACTACGATAAAGACAAAGGTGTGTTTTGCGGATACATTTTATTCAATAACAATTATTTTGTTCCTTTCACCAAATCAATTTTGGGAGAGAATCCTCCTGAACAGCCACAATGAAGACGAAAGAAGACATCATCGACACACAGAAAAGGCATAGTGGTAGGCCAAATGCTTCCGATGCATTGCAACAATGCAAAACCCAATATAGCACAATTCACGTTTCCCAATACCCATGGCGTTACGGATTAGCCTCCCTTCGATACTGCCCCCGCTAATCCGAAGCACTCTTGCCTAAGAATTAATTTGTTCTGGAGCCGTGCAAACGCACTTGAACCATGACAACTTTAAACGGGTCAAAACTGTATCGGTAAAACGCAAACGTGGATAAAACTTACAACCAAGTTTTGAGCTGGTACACTTTGCTATTGCTAGCGGTGCAAAAAGTTTTAATTGATCCCATTTGCATTGCACAAGTGCAACTTTTGATCTGTAACAAAGTATGAAGGATATGACTCTTGTTTACAAATTTCTTGCAAATCCTTAACACTTGAACTTCCAGTCTACAGAAAATTCTTGCTCAGGAACAGCGTAAACGATCTTGAACCGTAACAACTTTGGAATGGATCAAATCTGTATAGGTAAAATGTAACCGTGGCTTAAGCATACAACCCAACCTTCAGCTGGTACAAAGCTGTAATTGCAAGTGTTGCAACAGTTTGAACAGACCCAATTTATAACTATGGATTCGTAGCTAAACTGTCACAGATCATCATCTCATTTACATTGTTCTTGCTAACTGTCAACATTTGTTTCTTCTGTCTATAGAATAACGATTTACATACCTTCTTGGATCCGTGACCCATTACAACTTTGTAGCAGATCAGCCTGCCGTTTATACTGCTCCCGATCCATAACAACTTTGTTCGTCTCATTTATAGCAAATCCTGGAGCAGTGTAAACACTCCTGAACTGACACAACGTTGAAACGGATCAAAAGTGTTCTGGCACAGCGTAAAGTGGCCGTAGACTGTATTCACACGATACCGGCACCATTTGCAAACACTGAAAAAAGTGACGGATAGGCCTCCCATTCACAAGAAAATGGCACAATTTTTGCTAGCAGATATTTGAAAACGGTAGATTTTGAAAACAGAACTCCAACCGGCACATTTTGACAATGGTATCGTGTGAACGCTAGCTCAAATTTTGCGACTGTCACATTTTCACCATCTAAAAATGTGCCGGCATCATGTGAACGTTGTCTTAGTTCCTATTGAACTGCCAAGTGATTCCTATATAACTGCAACAACCGCTACAGATACTGTTACACATTGGAACATATTGTGGCATTGCATATAGGTAGCTAGACACTATTTTTCTTAAACTCGATATACAAACTTCTAGTAGTTATCATTTATATCTCAAACTCATAATTTTGGGCAGCTTCCCACATAAAAGAACTTTATACATACATTTCAGTAATTCTCAGTATCAAAGTCCCTTAAAAATAGCATATCCCCGCTACAACGAAAATTGATAAGTTAAGTCTTCTAATGTGAATTTTCTCAAAATCAAAAAAGCTAACTCAAAGATAAGAATGCCATTCAAAAAGGGAAAAAGTATTTAATATAAGCAGAGAGACTTTCGTCGTAAAAAGTACTTTCATCCTGCAGCTATAAAGCG
Source organism: Aurelia sp. 4 Dawson et al 2005 (assembly GCA_964019985.1). Lineage (NCBI taxonomy): Eukaryota > Metazoa > Cnidaria > Scyphozoa > Semaeostomeae > Ulmaridae > Aurelia > Aurelia sp. 4 Dawson et al 2005. The sequence continues at coordinate 7,069,803 of OZ026505.1, forward strand.
GAAAATTATTCTAATAGTAATCCAGATACCTTGCTTGCAAGAATCCTGTGTGTGTAGCGTAGCGGTCAAAAACAAGACAAAATTAAAATAAGCAACTTACCGAGCACCTGTCTGCCAACCATTTGTGCTGGACCAAGACCCTCGACGAAATCAGTGAACTGCGCATCCCCAATCTTCCTCGGATTTGTTGGTACCCAAGGACTGCTGTTACAAGAGGATTGAAGCACCATTACACAAACGCAATATAGATATCACACAGTTCAGCGGGGGACTTAGAGAAAAAAACCCTACCGATTTTCATCACATAAGGTCTCGAAAACACCTTCGAAGGCAAAAAGGCTAACAACAGGCGGCAAACTTTGACTTTCATTTTCTTGGCTAAAATTTTGTTCTGCGTGCAAAGTTTAGTGATAGAATGAATCTTTACATTTATAGCTGTCTTTATTTCAAAATTATGGTGCTGTAAAGATTTGAATTCAGAGTTTGGGCAAAATTTTTCCAAAATTTTGACGTCAAGGTCAAAGCCCTCATGAATTCAAATCTTTGTATCGCCACAATTTCGAGAGAAAGACAGATGCAATGTCAAAAATTTGCTCCTTTACTAAAATTTGCAAGGAGCGCGAGATTTTAGGATCAAAACTGCAAACTTCAAGCAACAAAGGACTTCTGATTTGATGTCTGTTACCTTGAAAAGCAAGCGTCCAAACAAGAGTATCAATTGAGCGTGTGGCCGAGTGGTTAAGGCGTCTGACTCGTAAACCAAAGGTCAGAACGCCCGTAGATTCAAATCCCACGCTGGACAGTTTGGTCGCTGTCCGCAACACTAGCCCGGGTCGACCAGAGCCATATGAAGGAAATCTGGTAGCTGTGGCGGGTAGCTGCGGCGGACTGATGGTAAAACATCCGTGGCCCCTGCTAGAAATAAGTCTGCTAGACTTTCGCGGGCTAGCCACTTTAAATATGAATACCTACCTACCTAATAATGATAAAATTGAATGACTGATCTTACTGAAATAAATTTCCTTATCTAGGGCCGTTTCTACTACTGGTTGTCCCGGAAACAGGTAAAAAAATCAGGCAAAGTACAGGGATGAGAATTTAGCTGTAATCAATGACTAATTAATGCCAAAATGTTTGTCAACAGTTAACTTGAACATAAATATCTCGATATGGTGCTTCCAGAGCTAAAATATTAATCCTGAAAATTCAACCTTGCCTCCACTTCTACACAACGTCAAAATGAAAAATAAATAAATTCAGAGAAATGCACAGATGGCACAATGGGAGACTTCTATCAAATTGGACAAAATATGATCTACACATTTCCACATTTAACCAAAGGATTTTTTCTTATTTGATGCAATTCAAGAATTTCTTTAGGCTAAAATGCCAAAGTGACAACGAAAACGAGCTTTCAACATTATTACTTAAGGTACCAACATAAACAATTTTAAAGCTACCTGTCACAGAGCATTCTGAGATTGACTAACCATTGAATGAAGCTAAAGTCTCAAAACTGGACCCAACCAAATCCGTATACTTTATCTGCCCCAAACCAATGTATGACGTGTGATGGAATACAGAACTGACGTTACATTGTTATGCAAAAGGGACCAATGAGCATTCAAAAATACTTACCTTCCTTCAAAACTTGTCAGAGTTAATGAGCTTGCCAGACTAGAAGAACTTCCACTCCTTGTGCTGAGCTCACTTGTTACAGATGACGTTGGACTACTTCTGCCACTACTGAAGCTGTCTTTCCGTCGTTTTCTGTAGGCAGCATCAAAGCTTGGGTCATATCCAGAGTATCCATCGACAGCTGACCTTCCAACATTCTGATGCGCAAGATGATTGGGAGAGTCTTTATATAACGACTGACTGCTCTGCGCACGACCATGACTTTTAAGGTTCGGGTTATAGCCAGATCCAATTCTCGACGCCATGACGCCACCAGGAACTTTAATGCAATCGCTGCTACTGCTCCTTACTGAAATAAAGGTTTATGAAGTAATGTAATTTATCAAATTTTTAGAGTGCAGTCAAGTTTGTTAAAAATATAAGGAACTGTTTTTAATATTACGTAAAGGGTCATTGTGATCCAGGGTCCGTTGCAGGAACGCTATAATTCCCGACTGTGTACAAATCAAATTTTCTCTAAGCGGGAGCTATAGATATCCAATGCAGTGACTGATCTGACAGCACATTACAGCAAAATAAAACTTTCCATAAATTAAACAAGTGCAGTGTGCGTGCATGGTTGCCGCTTACATTAAATTTTATTTTAGGACAGTCTGAAATTTTAGGGCGCTTGCAAAGGACCCTGGGTGAGAATGAGTCTTTAAATGCAATAAAGTTAAACTTTGAGGGAGGACCTATCTTAAATGGCTCTGAACGGTTGTTATCGGTCGTTTGCCTGACAGGAATTGATTTTCTACGCCTCCCGAAAACGTTGCAAATATTTAGACAGCAGGACCTAATCAGTTGGAATCTAAAAACAAAAAGACACTATGCTTTCTCGCATGATCACTGATCAACCATTTCAAATAATCTATCAGTTCCTTGTGTTACTGGTTACAAAGTTCTTTCCAAATGCCATGTCTTGAATTACTTAGATATGATTAGAGGTGAAACTTTACCGCATACGCAGCAATAATTCTTTAAAATGTTTACAATTCAATAAAGAAACATCTGAACAAAGCTAAAGCCTCAAGGTCAGCCTGCTTCGTTTGCACTCTTAAATCGAATAATTGACTACAACTTCTGAATGAAAGTCAGACAGTATTTCTTGAAAGAATGAATGCTTAGATTGCAGTATGTTTGCTCATGAATTCCATTACGCAAGTTTTACAGCACCAGTCTTAACCAACAAACATCATTGCACAGATATTGAAATAAACCAATGAGGGCAGACGTGTAAATTCTAGCATAAAATCAAAGTTGTCCATCCTCCACATGGTCACTTCATATGCTGCTATGACATTTACCTAGACATACTGGGTTACTACAAAGCTGTACGTCCCAGGTGTCCCATATGAAAATATCAAAATTTGGTTCTGTCAAGCAAAGAGAATTTTAATCGAATCGATAACTGATCAATTTCAAAAACTTTCTCGATAGATAACGTGACATAGATACCTCGTTTGTTGGTAATGGTACATTGAGAGCTGAAATATATCCTTCAAAGTTGCAACTTGCCTCTATCCTAAATTAGAGCTTTAAGGCTTTGGCCTGGGGAAATTCTTGAAGCACATCGAATTTGGAATTAAGAAAAATAGCACAACGAGTGACTTTTAGCAATGCTAATATAATATGAGCTACATTTTCCCTAAATTTATCAATCTATCAAATCGTTTACATCTTACTGTGCGTCAAGACCATAGTTAGGCCAGGACACAAAAGCTCTGATATGGAGGTGATAGCAAATTTGGACTTTAAGCGTTAACATTTTTACACTCACAGCACCAACACGAAGAAACGAGGTGCTCAATTTCAAGCCTACTTTAAAGGAAACTTATTGATATCTAGTGATTAAAGCTGAATCGTCATGATTGGACCCTATAAAATATGTGAAAACCTGGTACTATCTGCAAATTGCATTGAAAAACGATAAAACTTGATTGAAATCGAAAGACGTTCATGCTAAAACAGATTCGATGCTTGATATACAAAGTCTTAGCCTTTCGGCCTCTCTTTTGAAATGACTTGCAGCAAACTTTCTGCAATGAAAGAATGATGACATACAAGGAGGTATTTTATGATCTCGGTAGCAAAGAGCCATAACGAAATGGCGTAGGACTCTTCAACAGACCGTGTGTTAATTTGTAAACAGAGGAATATACATACTGCTAACTTCTATATAATTCATTATTAGCAAAGTCAACAAGGGTGAATTTTGCACACAACAAAAAGGTCCCGCTTTCCATTGTCACAAAACAATTCATTCTTATAAGAACGGATTTCATACCTGCACAAGATGCATAGAATGGATGCACTCAATCAAATCAAAATGAATTAAAGAGAGGGGAAAAAACAATGTTCGGCATCGCTGATGATGCGATGTTTATGCTTTACAAATAAAATTGCCTTGAAATGTCCGGGAGCTGAATCCTGTGTTTTGCAAAATTAACCCTCGCTCACAAAGTAAGAGCTTTTCGTTCTTGAAGAAGATTAATGGTCAAATAACTAAACAATTGATCTTTAAAAGCTGCGAGAAATGATTCCCTAAGGAATAAATTTTAATATTTATCTGTCACATATGCCATAAGTGAATGTAAGAGGGCAATTTTGCTATATAAAATGGCACTGTTATCTTTAGATCTTCATTATTCTAACGACCTAGACCATTTGCAAGTTTCCTCTCTGATCGTGTAGTTTGCACTGCACAAACAAATCGTTCTCACTAAAACCATTTGCAAGAAATTACATTTCAAGGCACATTTTTGTGACCAGATTAAACGTAGTTGAAAAATTCAGTTGTAAAATGCCATTTTACCAAAAGCAATCTTTCCTCCAAACAAAATTATGGTACATGCACGTCACAAACTGTCAAGTTTTAAGATGGCTGTATCGTTTAAATTTTACAGCATTACAGACAGCAATCACATTAACTCTAAAGATATTATTTCTGGAAAATTTTATATTTTACTAGCATTTAAAGTATTTTGTATTTGAAAATCATTTCATCAACTAAAAGTCATTGTGAATTTCTGAACCATTTCATTCAGTACCAGTGAGGGCTCTCCAGAAAACGAAATACTTCATCATTCTCCCTTCACTTTTATTGCTTTTGAGATATGCAGTTGATCTCCGATGCTTGCTTTATCTTGTTACGTCGACATTTCCATTAGAGTTCGTGCTGCATTGCAATAAAGGTTTGCTATGCTAAGACTGATAGGGTAACGTCTTCTGGCTTCAAATTCGTAAGTCCTACGTATTCTGTACGCCTTTAGTGTGCCTGGTAATGCCTGTTCCAATATCGTTATGATTATGTTGTCTCTTGTGATGACTTTGGTTTAGCTGCCTTGACGTCCTTAAGTCTCCCAAAACTCTCTATTTATCAAGAATCTGCATCTAATACGTACGTAGTTTAACAAATTACGTTAGCTTGAATTTACAGATCTGTTGCTCCTTGACTCCTTCGTCTTTGAGATTTAGCAGTTTTACACCCCTCTAAGATTCCTTTATCAGTCTTTTATATTCTTTCCAGATAATTGATTACTCAAAGTTGCTGTTATGTTTATATATGTTTACCTCGAAGCTATCTTGCTGTTTAAGTATAAATTACACCCACGCTATTCAAGCTTACAGATCTTGAGGTCTTGACTCCTTCATCTTGAGGTTTTATAGTTAAATATCCTTCCATGTATCCAGTTTTTCAATTCATTACATTTCTTGAATATAACTTATTTCTTAAAGTTGCAGCTATGTTTATACATGTCTACTTCAAAGCTTTCTCTTTGTTTAAGTTTAAATTACATGATCAGTGTAATGCTTGCTCAGTTTTATCCAAGCAGCAAAAAAGGCAATATATGCAGTGGTGATCCTCATGAAAAACCATACCTCCAATATTTCGTCGATTGATTTCTCTCTGGCTAGCGTCTGAGTATGATCTTTCAGTTCTTTCTCCTACGACAGCCGAAATACGAGCACTAGTCACTCCACCGAGCTGGCGACGTATCGCTTCAGTCTTTTCGTTTTCGTCTAGTAAATAAACAATCGTCAATTTGTCAAGTCGCGGCCAGATCTAACGTATCTGATCGAATAAATTACGCAACTTTAGTGCTGCGGTGTTCAAGTATCGTCAAGTTACCATGGCATCATAGCACCTTCGTATTATCTAACGTCTCTTAACGGAAGCTGAATTTGCCATTAAAGAAACATGGAAATTGGAATCTTGGAACTGTGGAGTCAAGGAATCGCGGAATATCGAGAATGAAAGGCAATTAAAAAGGGGATTGTAAGGAACTGCGCCACGAGACATTAGCACTACTCAACACGCCATAACGGAATGCAGACTAGCTATTAATGAAACAGGGAAATACGAATCCGGGTACTGTGGAGCCAAGGACTCGAAGAATATTGCGACTGAAGGGCAAATCGAAAGGAGTTTGAGACCAATTACAACGACCTGCTATATGGGATTCAAGTGAATTATGGCAGGAAAAGGTCAGAATTCTTGATCAAGAAAACGTTTATGAAGGGCTAAAGGAGATGAATTCTGAACTAATACTGGGAGCAATTCAAAAGAATCTTATGCAGTAAGCTCGTACGTAGCAGCTGTTTAAAGCGCAAATAAAACGTTACCTTTTAGTCTAACCGTTCACTAGTCCAAGCTCCACTGCTCCTCTTATTCCCTGCTTCGCATCTTTGTGACTACAGATCAGATGACCCCCAGTTGCTTGATGAAATCGCCACTTCAAAGATACCGCACATAAAACAGGTACCTCAAAGCATTGTTAGATAAACAGTGAAATCCTACAACTAATTTATTGTTGGATCGAGTCTTGCGGAACAACCAGAAATAGAAAACTGGCGCCATGGCGACGTAGAGTGCAGTGCAATTACGCAAAAAGACTCTTAGATTTCCGTAAGGAAACATTTCTATGATAGGCATTAAAAAGTCGGTTTTGGTGATTTCAGATTACGTACCTCAAATAAAAACTTTATGAAGAGTGAGCTCATTTTTGTGGCAGAAAAAAAAATAGAGCGGCACAGAATTTGTCGGAGATAGTTCATTGGAAGGCTCTATCGCTTCCGCTCCAGTCCATCAGCTCGTGTTCCCCAGTTCATAAGCTGACTCCTATATAATACATATATCAGAAAAACTACATCATAATTTTGTTGTGTTCACGTACGGACCCATAGATCGTTGTATCGATATATCTGATCTCTCAAAATTCTGTTCTTCCATCTTGTTCTCCCTATCTAATATCGAAGGATCCATGGATTGCATTGAGACTTAATCAGTAATGCTGTAGATGTAAAGCTACGTCAGAAAATGTCTTTCAGATCAAAGGCTCAGTTAAAGGGTGTAACTAACAGTTACACCAGATATCATCTGTATAATTCATGAATACAATCCCAGGATAGCAGACATAGCCTTTTTTGATTTGGCTTAATTTTGAAAATAAAGAAGAGACATATGACCTGACTTGTTTGCAAGTTACAACAGTTATATGTACAGTTGCTAAATATGTGCTGCGCAAAATGCCGACAGAAACTTGACATGCATGCGGACGAGAAGTAATTCGACAATCGCCTTACTTTATTAGCGTCCTAGCGAGGAAATCTGAGATTTTCCGAAAGAATGATTGACCAGGCAACATAGTGTGTCCCAAAACCATTGTTTGAAGATTAAGTAGATATAAAAAATATCGATACCATGAATCTCCCCCAAGGACAGACCTTTCGTAAGATCGACCATAATTTTGCACATCTGCTGCATATTCATAAAGTTACAAGCATTTGAGGTTCAAAGGTGTACAAGAGCTGAAACCAGAGATTTCGTAACATTGTTTGCAGTAAAGGAGCATAAGGTTATCGTTTGTTTTGCTTCTCGTCATTTACCACAGGTAAAACAACCTAAATTCCTCTAACACTGATTCAAGTTTATAGATGCTTTTGATGAATTCGGTCAAGCAAAGTTTGAAATGATTCAGCCTATCATTGGTTAATTTTCCCTGCAATGTTTTCAGATACCTGCGTCCTTAAGCAAATCTTTACAAAGGCTGCAAGAAACAAAATTGCTTCAAAATCCAGTTGGCTTCGCTTTGATACTAACGGGGCTATGACAATGGATAATATTTTTTTACATCGATTTTGGGAGGTTTTTTTGCAAAGCAAGTCATATTAGGGGTCACATTTCGGACAAACTTGATTATAAAAAACCTCGTGATTCAGGAAAATTTCATCTGGAATTGATTTAAAATCTTAGGTGTAGGGTCATCTTATCATAAAGTTCATTCATTAAATCGTCAATTTTCAATATTCAATTAAACAAAGAGCAACCTTTTTGGGTCATTCCGTAATATGTAGTACCTCTTTCTTCGTTCAAGATTTTGATGTAGAAATTATGATGTATCATCAAGCTTGCTACAGAATTAGACTCATGAACTCTCTCAGGGCTCCTCAAGTGCAATAATTAAATTTGTCAAATTTTTTGGTAATGGTAGGTCTACTTTCTTCAGAATTCTCTCGTTTCTTCGAGATTTTCGGAGACAATACATGACATGCATATATGATAACATTTGAACAATAATAACAAATAAGACACAGTTCACTCAGCATGAAAACAAATCATCAAAATAACTTACCAATAGGTTGTCGACCAGCGGTACTTGGAAGCATCCTCTGTCTCCTTGGCGAAGATCTGTTCATATCTCCAGGAGGAATTGATTTATTGGGTCTTGAACCTGAGCTTGAGCGCCTCCGTAGTTCATTATTAGAATCCCCAAGAGTTTGGGAAGAGAGTTTAGGGTCAGATATTTTACGCTGACCCCTGGCATTTGGTGGTTGCAGGTAGTTCTGAGTTGTACTTGGCCTACCATGAGGAGTTCCACCTTGAGATCCTTGACTTGATATTTGGTCTCTCGTGATAACCGGCATCTGCCGGTAAAGAGAAATTCCCTTTCCTTGCTGCACCTGAGTCTGTGGTGGTTGCGCTGGATTCGGTGAATGCGAAGGAGTATTTCCCAACGGTGCTTGCCTGAGTGGTGCTTGGGTTGGTTTTGGATTTGTTGGAGTTACCGCCTCAGTAGACGTATTAGGCGCTTCGCTTGTGGCTGTCTTTTCATTAGCTAACTTAAGATCCAGTTGAAACTGCTGTTGGAAAAATTTAGTGGCCCTTTGCAAGAATGAAGTTTGTTTTGATTCACTCTGAGTGGTACTCGTTCCTGATTCAGTGCCAGTCGTACTTATTGAGCTAGTGTCTGAAGTGCTTCCATCATTATACGTGCTTTTACCATTTGCTTGCCAACCAGGTGCTTGATTAGAATTATTATTGGCTTCGTAAGGCGAAGACACAGGGCCTCGATGGGCTTGAGTCATATACGTCCTTGTTGGAGCATTACCTTGTTGCGATCTAGCACTTCTACTGTCAATATCAGTGTCACTGTCAAAATGTCCTGCTGATGAACTGCTGTGGTCACTGGAGTAGCGCGGTGAAATATGCCCCCTTGGAGTCGAGCTACCGCTTGATGGAATAATGCCTCTAGGAGTTAAACTTCCTTGAGGTGTATAGCTGCCTTGTGGAGTGTAGCTGCCTTGTGGAGTATAGCTACCTTGTGGCGTTCTGCTACCATGAGCAAATGGTATACGTTGTAATAAACCGGGCGAGTCGTTCGATGAAGGAGTGTGCATTTCCTCGCCATCTTGTGACACACCTAAAATTAAAACACAATAGAAATTCGAAAAGATTTGATGTTGTTTATATCTTACGAAACGGACAAAGAATCCTCTAGTCGATTATAGCCAATTATAGAAACGGCAAATTGCTCGCCAGGCATAATTGCACTTCCGTAACATTAGACATTAACAAATTCGAAAACATTGTTGCACCTTTGATCAGGGAGACGGTCAAAGCTCTATTAAGCCCCCTCTCTGATAAGCACTTCCTCTCTGATCCAAAATCTTAAATAAGCCTTCCTCTCTATTGAGCCCCCCCCCCCCCCAACTTATAATAAGTTCCAGAAATCACAAACGATGCACACCTTATGTTCCTGTTGTTTTCAACGATCGAGAACATCCGATACAATAGGTTATTGTCAGGTTGACAAAGTCCCCAAAGCAGAGCTGGTTTCAACACGGCTAATTTACATTAACATCTCTACCAAGAACGATGGTTGAACCTGCTCTGTAGTCGATTCTTGAATGCGTCTTTTCAATAAAATTAGGTTTCGGTTAGACAGAGTATTGGGTGCAGAAAACTGAATTACTGCCCCAGCCTCCAAAACAATCGAAGTGGTATTGAAATGTATTCAAAGTATGTGGCCTAAAACTAACTTGAATCTCAAGTGGAATACATGAATAACTTCATCAATGGTTTACTGGAGAGAGGAATGAAACATCATCGCATTATATCTGAGGTGCACTAACCACTGTTTCAATACAGCAAACAAACCTAGAGTGCTTAAAGTTGAATTTAATTGCCAGTTCTAAACAGATTGAGGAAAGTCAGCATGACCAAAACAATAATACTCAGTTTTTGAACATCTGCAAGATGGCAGCAAGCAAAGTCTGTAGCTTTTACTGTTTACAACTTAGTAAGTTGATGACGTAACAACACTGAACTGGCGGGAATCCACAGGGACCCCGGGAAGTTGTATAACCACCACCCCCCCAATGATAAAGAAGCATTCCTCTGTAGCCTAGCATTACGTCATAGCTTCGCAATCACAAAGGAGGCTACAGAGGAAGACCTCTTTATTATTGGGGGGGGGGTGAGATCATACAACTTCCTGTGGTCCTTGTGGAGAATCTTAAAATTGCTGTAATTTTCAAAGTAATGACGATATCCATGTTCTCTTTTCTGGGATTATGGTAAATTACATAAAGCTCCCTTCGATATTTTTCAGTTGAAAGAATGGAGCAATAGCATTTTACACATTTCATTCCACAGTTTTTTGCAAAGATTTGAGTCCTATGAACCGTTTCGTTGCCTTCAAATAAAAACCTTTCCAGGAAACAACTTGTAAGAAACAGTAGGCTAAATAGACCATTTACTATTCTAAGCCTGGATCGAGCGTTGCTTTTATACCATTTTATACGCAAAGTTCAATCGAGTGGCGTTTGGGCATCTATCACTATTGTACACATTTAAAAACGCTCCAAAATGCATCAAAGTGTCGTTTGATTCAGATTCTCTTTTAGAATAGCCAAAAGATCTATTAACGAACTGCCTCAACTAAATTAAAACAGCTAAGAAATGTCTGTAATTTGCATTAAAAATGCTGCGACAATGTAGAGTGACAGCATCTGATTTGAATCTGTTTGAGCACGAATTACGTTATTACTTATTTTGAAATCTTACGAAGTAAACTTGCAGCCCCTCTTATAAAACTAAGCTAAGTCCAGCATCAAAATATAAGAAACTCGCTAAAAACTTTTGGTGGCGAAAGGTTCCTAAAAATTAAGAAAACGCGTGCCTACCAGCTCCGACTTCACTTTCTTTTGAAAATCAGTGTATATGCCAAATAATTCATTTATCACTGTTTGATTGGATCATAAAGCCTTACCCGGTGAAGCAGTAGGAGTTCTGTAATATTCATCATTATGATCTGATAATTTTCTGTTTCCTTCTGCCGGAGGATCGATTCTTTGACTCCGGCTTGGTGTCATATTATTCATCGAGGGTGAAACTAAAAAGGAGGGCAAGCCGATTAAATTGTGATGATATTTCAGGCATGGTTATTCTGAATCGAGCTACCTGGACTTTTTCAGTAAAGAAAACAAATTGATCGGAGAGATGCTCACATTTGATCCTACGGAAAGGCGAGAACATTTTCCTTCCGATACAAATTAAGCTGAATATGCTGCATTACTCAAAACTTAAAAGAGATTCGACGGTCAAAATACAATCTAAACTCTCAAAAACTTCCACGTTGAGCCTTCACGAGGAAACTGTCTGCACTTTGTGAATGTTGCATTGAATTTTGGAAGAAGTTTTTCCAAGCTTCATATACTCAGAGGATGTCATTTATATGGCTTTTGCATGGTACATGCCCCCTGAATTGCACTCTTCCTTGACATCAGTTCCCAGTATCAAGAACTTTGCTACGCTGGGCTGAAAGAGAGATGGGGGATCGCATATACGGGTAAAACTGTATTCGGTAGTTTTGCAAGATTTTGGAAGACGCTTGTAAAAATGTAAAAATTGAAAGGTAAAGGACAAAGCTATTAAACTATACGGACAAAGATGCGGGCGGTTATAGGATGCACTTGCAACAGATGTGAATAAACATGAACCCTCGTTCTTAATCACAAGTGGTTTGTTCTTGCATGAGGCTATATTAAAAGTCAACTGATCCATAATAAATAATATATTTTTATGCTTGCATGGCTTGCAATAAGACTTCTCGCTTCTTTGTGTTACTTAATCTTACACTTTTTGGGAAAAAATAAATACTTAGCCAGGAAGGCCTTAAAATAAATGAAACGTGAGTCAGTTTTTGCAGCAAAAAATTGAAGCGCAACCACTCTTGAAACAAGCTCTAGTTTAATGACGAAAAGCTCTCAAATATCGCTGTTTTCAGAGCTACTAAGTACTCAATACAGTTAATTTCATCGCAAGGCTGTTACAAAATCAGACTGCATCTAAACTATCAATTAGCCCCATAATGACTCGTTTCGCTCACTTGAATCAATTATTTTCTGACACAACAGTTTATTCCAGTTATTGTAACTTCACTTAACGTCCCACTCTCAACTCATTTCAATTCCTTGATTTTAGTCACAGAGAAGTACTTACAAATAAACTCGATTTACAGTCACTCCGACCTTAGCCAAACACAATCATTTTGTTTTCTGTTCCAAAACACAAATAATTCCTTTCGTAGTTACATTTGGAAAGATTTTACAAAGTCTTGAAGAAATCCATGTAAGGGACTGTATATAAAAAGCTGTAAAATGACTCAATTGTTCCCCATCATTGTTGCTCCTTATTTGATGCCTAGAGCCCCAATCCCAAAGGATGACCAAGAATTTTACGGTCATTTTAATGTTCTCAGCTGTTGCTGCTACTGAATGTTTACTCATTCGTTTGATAACATTCCATCAGATTTAAGGAAATGTTTTCGTCAAATATAACGAAACGGCTGCGTGGCATTTTCTTGCACATTACCCGCTGTCAAGCTGTTCCAACGTTTCAGGTAAGTACCGAGTTACCCCAAATTGAAAAAGCTTCGGTAAGGACATGAGTGATTGTACTGAAATTGAACTCCCACGAGAAAGAAAACTATGCAGAACAGTTATATTCATTATATGACATCACGAACTTTTATTTGTTGCTGTTGTCAAGGTGCAAGAAATGGACAAAGGGATCTGCCACATCTAGAACCATGAAATGTGCCTTCCGTCGGAATCAACTCTGACTAAATATTCAGTTAATCAGCATTATAAACAACACTGTATATGAAAACTGTAGAATAACTAAGGTATTTTCCCGTCATTCTTGCTCCCTACTTGATACCTAGAACTACAAGAATCCTACAGAATGACTATGAACATTACAGTCATTCTAATACCCTACGCTGTTGCTGCTACTGAATATCTACTTATTCATTTGATAATATTCTATTCGATCTGAGTAACATATGTACTTGGGAGTCAAACATTTTTCAGACTATTTACCAAATTCCTAATTGCTCGTAATGTTGATCCTTGCCAACGTATCAACTTAAATCAGAAAACTCAGTCTGAAAATATCAGTTGTATCGTTCTCAAAATACACGTGATTTCACCAAAATCCTTCATCTCTAAGTATATCAAAGCCGATGAATAACAAAGTCGGTTATCCTTGTAGTACGTCGTTACTATTCAAAGCAATTAATTATTTAGAAATAAGACTTGGTACTTTGAAAATGACATTGCACAACGTTTCGAGCATTACTGTTCATTAGGTGTACATTTAGGAGTATTGATACCCGATGAAGAGTAATGCTCGAAACGCTGTGTGATGTCATTTTCCAAGTACAAAGTCGAATTGTCTAAAGAATTCATTGCGTATAATTCAAAACAGGCCTAAATCTATTATCAAGATCTGCAAGCACTCCATTCTCATGATAAAAGAAAATATACGAGAAAGGTTGAATGACAGCCCAAAATATACAACTGTGCCACAGCCTCTTCGCATACATAGTTAGAGATAGAAGTTTGATCAATAAAATCAAATCAAGTCAAGTCAAGTCAGATCAAATCAAATCAAATCAATCAAATCAAGTCAAGTCAAGTCAAGTCAAATCAATCAAATCAAATTAAATCAATCAAAGCAAGTCAAGTCAAGTCAAGTCAAGTAAAGTGAAGTCAAATAAAATAAAATCAAATAAAATCAATCAAATCAAATCGATCAATCAATCAATCAATCAATCAAATCAATTGATCCAATCAAATCAAATCAATCAAATCAAATCAAGTCAAGTCAGGTCAAATCAATGAAACCAAATCAGATCAAATCATACCATATCATATCATATCAAATCAATGAAATCAAATCAAATGAAATCAATCAAGTGAATTCAAATCAATCAAATCGATCAAATCAAATAAAATCAATCAATCAAATCAATCAATCAAATCAATCAATCAATCAATCCATCCATCCATCCATCCATCCATCCATCAAAACAATCAAATCAAATCAACCAACCAACCAACCAACCAATCAATCAAATAAAAATCAATCAATCAATCACATCAATCAATCAATTTATCAATTAATCAATCAATAAATGAACCAATCAATCAAATCCGTCAATCAATCAATCAAATCAAATAAACAAAATTAAATCGATCGAATCAAATAAAATCAATCAATCAATCAATCAATCAATCAATTCAATGAATCACATCAAATGAATAAAATCAAATCAATCAATCAATCAAATCAAATCAATCAATCAAATCAATCTATCAATCAATCAATGAACCAATCAATCAAATTCATCAATCAAATCTATCTATCAATCAATAAATCAATCAATCAATCAATCAAATCAATCAAATCAATTAACCAATCAATCAATCATCAATCAAATCAATCAATCTATCAATGAACCAATCAATCAAGTCAATCAATCAATTAAATCGATCAAATCAAATCAATCAAATCAAATCAAATCCGATGAATGTGGCAAATGGCTTGAGGGCTAGGTGCCTTTCAACATGCTCACCTAAATCGTACTCACCTGGGACATGACAATAACTTCACTCTTAGTCTCACCCCGCTTGCAGTCACATTTCATGATAGCAAACATTTTTACCATGTGAAAAGTTGGAAGCAGAAGCTATTTTCTGAAACTGCAAAAGTGTTTTCAAAAACTGCCAGCAACAGCGCTCACACTTGATGACACAAGGTTTTATTTCGACTACCAAATCTTATTTAAGCATTTTTCCAAGCTATCATTAATCAGATTTCAACATATAAATAATAAACTTTTCCTAAATGTACTCAAATGAACCAGAACAAGAATGTAAACGCAAATTAATATCTACCTCGGTCTTTTTGTGCCTCCTTGAAAGATCCTCTCGGTGACGTCATTGGTGTTGGCGAAGGTAATGGTGTTTCATAATTATGAATATTCAATGGGTACCAGTGAGCGAGGCTGTCCAAACATGCATCGTGCATGTCGATAACAACTTCACCAAGGAATTCGTTTGGTTCAAGACGGTCGTAATCCCAAATTGTAAATTCCAGGGAGCGATCATTTAGCTGGAAAGAATAAAATGATTGCAATCCAGAGTGTGAAAATTCAAGTTTCTATTTAGATGAGGGTCTACAGGTTGTTTCAGAGAAATTTGAAAATTTTCAAAAACTAATAAGATTTGAATAGATGCAATGTTTACCATCTAAAACCCAACTTATCTTCTTTCCACTGGTATCCAGCTTGAACACATTGATTGAACTAGTGGATGCAGATTAATTTATTGAATCACATATACTGACGTCTCAGCAAGTATGACCAAATTTTAAAGAAGGAAAGTGGTAAGACATTTGCATGACCAAAACGTATTCTATAGAGAGCTCGCTTTATCAGTTTTAACAAATATATATCATAGGGTGAACTGGCATCTTCTATGCAAAACGGTATCACCTCAAATGCTTCTAAGCCAGAAATGTTGCCATTAAATTTTCTTTGCAATAGACCTTTTAGCTAAACAATCTTATTTTGAGCGTGTTGTACGATATAGATTTAGATAAAACATTCAAGAATAAAATTAATCGTACCTTGAGCAGAGTTGTTCTGAAACACGACGTTTCGAGCTGAGCCCGTTATCGACCTTTTAGCTATTCTGAGAAAGAATCTCAATCGAATGATACTTTGCTACATTTTGTAGAACTTTCGATTGTGCACAATAGTGATAGAAGCTCTAACGCCACTCGATCGAACATCGTGTATAAAAATGTATAAAAATAACGCTCGATCCAGGCTCTTTTGCTGAATAGCTAAAAGGTCTATTTGGTTGTTCGAATTGCCTTAAGCCTAAGTCATAATTACTTCTCGTAGTGGTTTCCAACTTCATCTACATCCACTATTTCATAAATCATATGGACATGAAAAGTCTCCAAGGTGTAGATGGAATGTACCACTAATCATGTACCAACATGATTGATGGCTCTTCATGCAAGTGTATTCAGGGTGGTGATATTTTGAAAAGTGATGAGTGCACGATAGACTGAAATTTTCTATGGCTGAATCATACTTCCATTCTTCTTCAAGAAAAAGATTTAGGTGTCGGTTTTGCCCGATCGCAAGGAGACAAAAGCTTCTTCATGCCTTGGAGTATATCATTGGGGGCATCATAGCCCCCGGTCCCTACGCCATATGGAAGAACGCCCCCCCCCTTTCCTGGCGATACCTCGCAACAAAATCGCCTCAATTGTGGACTCAGCTTGAGAGCTCATAGTGTGCCCAATCACAATAATTGAATCAATGAGCTAAAAATCCAGCAGTATACAAGATAATTGCAGATGCAAATTTAGTCGTTTAACTGGATAAAAACGGAAAAGTCGCTGAAAGCTATATTTAATTCATCTAAAAGTTTAACGATTGACAAGATGACTTATGAAAATTTTGAATTCCTATTTCAAATTTACGTCTGGAAATAAATTTGTATTACAGTAATTTTGATTGAGAGAGGTTATTGAGTTTATACCGCGAAGGTATCCGGTTATAAACATCATAAATGATTAATATATCACATTGATTTGAAATGAAAACGTTTTGTTCTTTATCAAAAACAAACTGCTGAGATAATATGGAATTAGGGATTATAAAACAGTCGTTAAATTCACAAAGTTTTCATCTAAATATCACAAAATGATCCTAAAACGCCATACAATCAACTAGTAGGTGTGCCAAAATACATTATACACTTTTGACACGCCACGATGAATCATACATTTGACTGATTTTGAAGATTTTGGACTTAATTTTTAGCAAACAGCCAAAGTTAGATCCCAGGATTCTTTGCTAGTATTTTTGTTTTCAGTCTTTAAGTGAGATTGTTTCTGAGACCACTGAGAACGATCCAAAAACTTCGATCAAATCTCACGAAGGCGCAGCATGAATGGACAAAGCGAACACGGTTCAGGGATTATTTGGGGATTTAAAAATTTGATTAATGCAAATTTCTAGACGAGCATTGCATTACTTCGACGACTGGCCTGTTGCGAAATTCCACAGTAACTGAAATAAAAGTGCCGCGAAAGCCATTTTCTGTATTACAAATCTGAAAAAATTTCGTGCTTACTTGGCCTCATGACGCTTCCCTGCTTGTCTTTTTAACCCCTTTGACACAGAAACGCAACCAGTATCAAAGCATGGATTCAATGAAATCAGAAAAGGAAATGAATTTCTTTCTATCGCTGCAGGAAGAAGTTTTGTCTTTGTACATTCATCTCGAGTCTTTAAACATTTGATCGACGTTTTTTGATTGCTTTCAGTGTTTGCGAAAATGAAGATTTGAGAAAAACGCTCATAGATCTAAATACTCAAAACAAAATATCTTGCAAAAAACGTAGAATCAAAGTTTGGCTTTTTGGTAAAGATTAAGTCATAAAGATTCCAAGTCAGTAAGGTGTGCGATTTATCGTGGACAACTAAAAATGAATTGTTTATTTTGGCGCACCCTGATATACCTGTTGATCACTAAAGAAGTATCGCCCTTTCATGTGTCTCCAACATTTGACGGGAAATAAATGATTCTGATAAACAAAATCAGCCAAGCAGTGTTTTACCCATTTCAAGTCAAGTGACCATATACTCTTGATAAGTTCTTTTTGCCATGCTAACTTTTGCATTCATGCCATAACCTTTCATGGCGCAAAATATGTTAAAGAAATCAAAACACGTTTCATCAAGAGATTGATCACCTAATGAGGTGATGAATGATTTACTCATATAAGTATCACTGTTGAGAAATAGCTGCTTTGATTTAATAGTGGTCAATTATTCTCAAGAATCCTTAGGCTTGCAATCTCAATTAGTTTGGTAGTTTATGTGAGAATTAGATTGTAAGACAATATTGAAGCTATCCCTTGCAAATAGACGGAATCGGCTGAGGTTTTTTTACCCATTTCAAGTCATGTGACCACACCCTTGGGATTATGCTACTGTTTGCATTCATGGCACTACTTTGCATGGCAAAAAATATGTGAGACAAAACAAAAGATGTTTTATCAAGAGATTGATCACATGACTTGAAAAGGGTGTAAACAAACCTTAGCCGACTTTGTCTATTGAGACCAATTTACAGATTCAGAATTGGACAAAACCTGGACTTGAAAGTTATTGCAGATGATACTGAATATAAACGATGAAAACTAATATTTGATGTTACTTACCAAGACCTTGGTCACTACTGAAATCATTGTTACAGAAGTGCAATGTACGAAAAGGTTTAGGTAGCTATATGAAATCATCATACTAATGTGCTGAATACTTAAAGGTAATGCATCCAAATATAAGGACAGCTTATACCTAATCTGTCAACATCCATCAAATTCTCGGCAAGTAATTGATTGACACATTTTAGCTTGCTATATCAAATCTTCATTTGTCAAAGCAAATAGGGCGTTACTGCCATTTTTGAGTGAACTTAATGGTTTCTCTTGCTAGGATCTCTCCCTTCCATCTTCACATTTTTCAGTGACCGATTCACCTTAGCTTTAGTTACCTATTTTTCGGCAAAGTGCTTTGAGCGATGCTTAGTATCGGCACTAAAGTTAAAGTAATATTCGAACTGATCACATGAATAGCAAAGAGGGCTGGAAACAACCGTTTGCGATCACATAATCATGAAACGTCACAGGCAGTTGGACAAAGACTTCGTAATCCATCCTTTGCTTTGTGGAATTTCTAATTGCTAGATTTCAGCAAGTTTTGCAACTGATTGAAGAGAGATCTTTGTTGATCACATGCCTTTCCCTAGGAGGCCTACTTGTATGAACGTTTTACCTCTAAAACATTGGAGAGATGCTGTGTAAAAACATGTATATTAAGCCTATAATAATTGTTTCCTGAGGCAATACCAACGCGATAGGCTGTCAGTACAAAACGGAGCTTGTGAGACTTTGTATAGAGGGTGAGGATTAATATTTTAGGTATTTCTCGAAGGGAACAGTTATTACATAGTTTATTACCCTATGGTCAAGGTTGGATGCAGGCCTTTCTTTTCTAGCCAAATAAAAGTACGAGCTGAAAGCCATAATAATCGTGGGCGTAGTATAAAGCCATTGTAGACGAGGCCACTTTTTAGTTTTCCAAACTCTTGCTCGACGTGTTCGAAGCACCGATCTCTGTTTCGAATTCAAAAGCTGAGTTTTGACATGTAACCGGGCATTACCGGATAATATAATGCCCAATAGTTACGTCACATTAGAACGCTTTCAGCCAATCAGCTTGCATAAAAGAGTTGTTGCCCTGACCATAGGGTAACACTGCAGGAAATTAAACAATCTTAACAATTAAAAGTTTCAGTCATGAACACCTATTTAAAATATTATTGCTGAAGAATGGTGATTAAGCAGTATTCAAAGTAAATTAAAAGCAAATTAAACATGCTGTTTAAAAACGATCATATTTTTTAAAGTGAATATTTACCTTCTGATGTTTGACGCTATACATGAAAGTTAGATTCCATCTGGGAGACAATGTCCTCAAAGCTGTCTTCGTACGTCGCTTGCTTTGAAGGCTAAGGAGATTCATTGCAATTTCGTATACTTAATAATTGTTTTAAGACTATTAATGATTAGAATTTCATATGATGAGCATTTCATAATTAAAGTCTTTCATTTAAGTAAGAATAACAATAATTTGAAATATTGCAGACACGAAAAGTGTTTGTAGTTTGATATTTTGGTGTAATTGAAAAGAAAGAATTTGCTTGGCAAACCATCAGGAGCTTTCAGCCCTTATGATGTTAATCAAATTAGTTTGATTCATCAAAGAAACATGCTGAAGTAAAGTTGCCCAGTATTTTACAGTTGTGAGAAGGAAGACGTTGAAGTAATTTAAAATATAATGCATAATAAAGTTTGGAGTAAGTCATGGTTAGCAATCGAGAGCAAGTATACTTTAAAGGTTAAAAATGGCAGCAGAGGTAGTTAAAAGGCACTCTGGAACTGAACTCAATTTTTAACTCATTAGGAGTTTTTAAGATCGAATTTAAGTTTTGCAAAGTTTATCGGCAGTCTGTGATTGATTGGTCAGTGTCATTAATCTGAAGCCCTAAAAGCCGAAAATAAGTAAATAGCTGCAAAGAAGAGTAACGTTGAACAATCAAAATGTTTTTGCCGCACACTTGTCAGTTCGGTTTGAGCGAAGAGCAAATTTTGCTTGTTTTCTTCTATCGCTTATAGGTATATTTGTATCGGTAATTTGCTCTTCGCAGGAACCGAACTGACTAGTGTGAAACGAAAGGTGCTTTGGAATTAAGATTAAGTTGTTTTTTCTCTTGCAGTTTGTATAATGTTGCCCCTAGTTACATGTTAATTTGGTACACATTTTTTCCAATATTCACAGTTTTTTCCATAGATTAGTGCGCTTAATTCTGTGTTTGTGTGCTTATTACGATGAGCCCCTTACTTAAGGTTATCTTTAATATTCATTTACTTATTATACATCAAAAAACACAAAACTTGTGATACCTTCGATCAGGAAGGAAATAAACTTTGACGTAAGGATTCCTTGGCGATCCATTATCTCGTGGGAGAATTCCTTCGGCACCGATAATCGTTACATACAGACTCGATGCCTCTTTATCGAAGTCCAGCTTGATCTAAGAAATCAAATACAAATCCTTTAAATACGAGCAAAGATTTAAACATGATAGCCGATCTTAGTATGTATCTTCATAACCAATACTTCATTGTTAACTGAGACCAAAAAGGGGAATTTAGATGGAAAGCTCAAAATGTGAAATAAAAGTAAGAATTCGCGTCAATTGTTGGTAAATTTTGCTTTGTAGTGTTAATCATACCAACCCTAGACTTGTCCTTTAACATTTTGCTGACTGCTCTCGAGATGGGGTAAAGAGAATGTAAACAGATTTCATCGGTGGGTGAGATTTTCTCATTCACTGCGAGATGCATTTTGGGTGCATGGCAAAAAGTTTCCAATTGCGTTATTTGTAGTGCAATGGTCTATCGTACAGACGATAAGAGTCATTTCTTTTGATGTAGAGTTTAGTAAAATGTTTTTCATGTAAGAGAATTGGTTTATAAAAATGATGACGTTACGACTTGAAATGTAGCAGAAATATAAAAACCATTGTAAATATGAAAGAAATGACAATATGAAACATGCTCTCCCTTCATTTTGGCAAATCACCTAAAGTTTTTCAAGCGATTTTGTTGAAGGACGGGGGGAAATATTTTCACTGGATTTTTCTTTTAATTTTTGCAAAGTTTCAATGTCTATGCTGTCTGGTAATAGTTTTCAATGACTGCTGTCTTCGTTGTACACAATTCTTTGTAAAGCTTCGATGGTATTTTTCCACCAGCTTAACCAAAAGCTGTAAGATTTAGCCATAAATCATCAAACTTGGTCATGTACACGATTTATCGTGTCCTTTGAAATGTGCATCATTCGGGATAAAAATGCTAAGCAACATACCTGAACTCGTCCAGTAACATGAGGGTTTCCACGCTAAAAAAGATCAATTCAAAAGAATTTCTTAAACAGAATGTGAAAAAGCGAAGATACTTACAAGGAAGGCTCCTAGAAAGAAGTAACCTTGGAAGAATGCAGGGATAAGATATGCAAAACTGGTGACAAACAGTAGAAGATTTAGCGCAACATAGTAAGCGTAAAGAAATGAAGTTATAAGGTCCTTTGCTTGTGTGGATTGCTCTTATTGCATGTACTTAATGTTTCCAAATCTCAGGGCTAAACTGGTAAACCTTTTATAATCGACAATTTTTTTTAGTTCAACAGTTGTTTTTCACAAATCTCACAGGCTTCATACTTCTGAAATCGAGGAAAAATATCATTGGCAATGAAACAGTCTTTATTCGTGATGGAAAACTATTGTCCGCAATAAAAGCAACATAACAGTAAAATCTATGAATTTGTCATTGGCCCAGTTAGCACCGCCTTTCTCTGAAGCACAAACAACAATTGAGAACAATATAAATGTTTTAACAACAGAACTCTCAATTTGTAATGCTGCATTCTTGAGAACATTACAAAATTCTTCTTACTCCATGTGGAAAAATGCTCTTGTTCTCGATTTTTCAGATCTCCTGTGCATCATTCGAAGATGCAGAGCTTTGAAAATAGTAACATGCGTAATTTATTGCACCGACATAAGATTTATTGGAACTCTACATTCTAAATAGACAAAATCTGCCGGGTTTGTTTTAGGCTCATTTCAAGTCAAGTGATCAATCTCTTAATAAAAAACATCTTGATTCGCAAAAGCTGAATAATTTTGAAACAACCCAAGAGTATGGTCAGATTAAATAAAGTGAGTTGAAAAAACCTCAGCCGATTAGGTCTATGAATTTGACAGAAATGACCACGAAAGGGTCTGTTCGAAAGCCCACATTTTCAAACAGAACCAAAGTTATGCTATTTCACCTTGAAATTCCAAATCAGAAGACATCCCTGCTCCATAAGGTTTCAAGATATTCGTGGAAAAAAAGTGTTCTGAAAGCCCTTTGAGTCAGCAAAACGCTAATGAGATTCAAGTCTCGCTCATTAAGCCCTTTCAAGGGAGATACAGCTTGTGGTACTTTGAAATATGATGGTATTTTTGTGACCAAAACAATTGTACTCTCTCCAGTTTTTGAGTGCACTGAAGATACTATCTTGTAAAAGATTTTACTGATCATTGATTCATCCGCTCCACCAAATATTTGCAAAGCTTGCCTTCCAAGTTATGCCCTTAAAGTCGGTAGCAAATCCATGCTAGCTTGCGTGCATGTTCGACTGGTTCCTTTTTCAGATAGGTTTCTCATCTAGTAGAGTCTGTACACTAGTGTCACAAAGCCAGTCTGCCGATATCAGCATGGAAATTTTTAATTTGATAAAACTTTTGATTTGAGTCGGAGTGTGGATAATCAAGGCTAGCCAAAGAACGCCTATTGCGCGAAGATGTTTGAATACCCTTTTCATGAAAATATTTATAAGCCGCTCGATCGAATCTGACTTGAGGACAACATTACTAAGATCTCTTGAAGAAATCTGTCCAGAAATTGAGCTAAAAGGAAACAATGAAGGTCCCTTTCCATTATTTACACTTGGTTCTTCAATCCTAGGACACACACCTGACTTTGGACTGGCTTTGTGGCACGGATGCGTAGACGTTAATAGAGACGAAATTTCCCTAGATAGAAATCAGTCAAGTTTAAGCGTAGGCTATATCCTGCTTAAGAATTAATAGAAAACCCAGCTGACTACATGCAAAGTCGTGGTGTTGCCTTGGAGTTATCATAAAGATCATACCCTTTTAGGAACATGTTGGTAGTTCGATCGAGTAAGGCGAGCAAAGTCTTCATCGTCACTAGAAATGCTGCTGTCATCTGAAAAAATCAAGTTTATTTCAGGTAAACAAGAAAAAATGTTTTTCAAGAGGGATAAAGGGATAAAGCAATTGGCAGCACGGTGTGCTTCCTGTAGTAACATGAAGGATTATTTGTCTCATATTTCGGTGCAACAGTAATCTCACAAAATGCAGGTTCCTGACAAGGGCAACTGATCCTTACTGTTGATGATTAACATAAGAGCAGAAAGGTTTAAATGCAGATTTTATAGTCATTATAGCCATGCATACCTTCTGAATAAAGATTACAGTTTCAAGATTTAGGGTTTATATCATGTTTGTTTAGTTGAAAGGGTAAGCTGTAAAGCAGTATTCATTGATGCTTCTACCCTGTATAAAGAATTAAAAATGAAATGAAATGTTTTTTCTCAGAGATCTTGGCCATCTCTGAGCTCTCTGAATTCAACTGCTCTCTACTTACCCTCAAGTAACGAGTAATCGTTACCCCGCCAATCAACTTTTTGAAAAATTTTTCGATGCTCCCCCACGCTTTTTGCAACTCACTTTTATTCATTCTTAGAAGTTGAAAAGATAATGAACATCAGCCTTAAATAACTAATACATAAATGTAAAGAAGATCCGTGTTCAACTAAGAAATCGACTTCTTTCAAATCTCCTCCCACTTGTTCCAAACCCCCGATTATTCTTACCACCACCCCCGTCCTTCGGTACTCGAGATTATTAACAGGTGCACCAAGAAGAACTACATATACTTCGAAAATATCGTACAGAAAATCTTAAATTTCAATACATCAAAGTTTGATTGATGAACAAGAACCTGAATCGAAGTCAGAAATTTTCTCCTTTTTTAAGCGCATGGGAAATAAAGGTAGCATTAAAATTGCCAAAAATTCACTATTTCTGGATTCGTGCAAAAGAGCCTTAAACACTCGATCAAAAAGATATGGAACCTTCATTTCATTTTCATGTCCATTTCAAATCATTTATCCAGGGTAATACATTCAGTTTGTGTTTAAGAAAATTGCTTTACAATGTGCCCTGCTTGAAGAAAAAGATAAAATCTAACCTAATTACAGGATGTATCTACAATATAAGCTCTACTATATCCAATATGTGGCTCTACTATGCCTACATACATTTTCTGGACAGTCTCTAAAGACAGAAATTTCTTGGAATACTTCAGCATTCCTACTCCTCGTGAAATCTTACAGAGTGCGACAGTGAAATGTTCTTTCCAACTTATTGATATGTTCTTTCCAACTTATTTCCTTAATCTAATCACTTACAAGAAGATACAAAGCAAAATGTATGTGTAGTTGTATGTATCTTGCATCTGTACTTGCATGTATTTTCTATACAATGGCAATAGGGTAGCACTAACGTCAAATTGTAAAATTGCAGATGCAATGTACAATAAAGGGAAAATTGTTAACATGATATAAGAGAAATTTTCTAACGCTCGAGGAAAATTAAACGCTGCGGCAAATTCCCTTAGGTGAGCATCCTCCCCATAACGAGTTGCGAAACTTTTGAAGCTCCATTTTGGGTACCCGGTATACCTTGACGGACTATGACAAATCATATATAGCTGACAGAGCTCTTTCATCACAAAATTCAGTCACAAAATTCCATCTCAAAATGAATTTTCAAAACTGATGTTTCAAGACTTTAGGAAGTAATTATGGTCCAAGGAGATTCAAACTTCAATATCCAACTCAGACAAAAGTGAACTTAATAACAATAAAAATCTAAGTTTGTTACCTTACAATAAGAACTTATTGTTTATCAGACTGAAACAGGTTCTTAGTTCCGATATGTATTATTTAAGAAAAATTGCCTCAAGTTCCCTTGTTATATTTGTAGGTTCTTATATTCGGGGATTTACTGGACGCCAACCTAGATCTTATCTTCTCCTTCCAATGCAAAATGTAAGCGAAGGTCATCTTTTCGATGACTCTTATCGTTGAAAAAATCATTTACAAAGAATCTTCAAGATCAGAAATGCAACATAAATTGGCTGCTTTCCAAAACTTGGCATTTCTTTGGTTACCTCCTAGCTTTACGGCTACCTATTAAGAACGTGACGCTACCTTGATGCGAATAACGTTGATGCTCTGGTGTTCCCTCTCCAGGCGAGTGTCTAACAAATCGAGGATGAGTCTTTGGATCATCAAATCTATCACTTTGCACGTCATCATTTGATACTCTTGGACTGTTAAATGAAGAGCCACTGGAACTCAGTACGGAACTTTGTGGACTTTCAAGCACTCTTGGTGGACTCATGATCTGAACTGGGCTGCCTATTGAATGACTACCATTAGAATGACTACCACTAGGATGATGATGTTGCTCATGAATCACCGGTTGACTAACTGGACTGAAACCACTTTGATAGCCGTTTTGCTTCTGTTGAGACATTATCGATTCTTGCGCTTCCATGTTGAGGCTAAAACATAAAACTTGATTAAACAGAATGCGTTAATCAAACCAGGTACTTGCCTAAGAATACCCCTCGTCCCATCCCTCTATTTTTAAATATTTTTCTCTTTGGAATTGCATGGTACCTTGATGTAGCTTGCAACCAAATAATCAACTTATCAGATAGCAGCATCTAAGTTTAAATTTTGACTCTCTATAAATTTCCAGATAATTGGTTACAAGCTAATTGAACTAGTATCATAAGTTACGGTTTATGTCTGGTAAGCTTAAGTTCAGTATGTTTTCTATATCATTGAAACTAAAAATTAGGCTCTGTGACGGTAGAGAGAATGGGCGTAAAACACGTAGAGTTTATTGGTGGAAAACAGCAAGTGCTGAACTGATGAATCACTAGTTTGCACTGTTGCAGCTGGAACTGTGAGCAAAATTATTGGCAAACTTTCTCATAATTTTCGCCCAACCAATTTTACTTAAAACTTACTCATTTTACCTCCATTGACTGATATAAAACTTTCACCATTCGTCCATAGCAAAACATACACTAAGTCATCGAGTTCTGGACATGAACGGTACTTGCAATTTCCAACTTTAACAACACTTTCGAGGACAAGTCCAGGGTTGGTATAATTGTTGATTATTCAAGAGATTACACTGTTTTGAATGGTGTGTAGTACTTTTTTCAACTTTTTTTTTAATCTGCGAAACTACATATTTCGTTCTGCTAAGAAGTGCGAAATGACGTCATTTTCTATGACGTCACTTCACGCTGACCTGAATGAGGCTGTCAAATGTGTTGATATATCATACTACTCACATTGCTAGCCTCCTTATCGCGCCTTCGTACACTAGTAAAAAATACAAAATGGCGAAGAAATTTGGGCTAACCTACGAAAATTCATTAACAAATTTATGAAAGTTGGTGGCATCAAACTTGGACAAACTATATGTTCAGCAGTCGGTAAAGTTGCTTTTAACAATACATTTATCAACCCCGGACTTACCCTTTAAAGTAGCAAACTAGAACGTAAATACGTGTTCAGACTGATGGCCATCATGTAGAAATGAAATTAAGTACACCTCGAGGTATCGCAAGAGTGTTCAGACAGATTGTCATCATGTAGAAATAAAGTTTATCACACCTCGAGGTATCGCAAGGGTGTTCAGACATATTGACATCATGTAGAAATGAAGTTTATTACACCTCGAGGTATCGCAAGGGTGTTCAGATAGATTGCCATTATGTAGAATGAAGTTTAGTACACCTCGAGGTATCGCAAGGGTGTTCAGACAGATTGCCATCATGTAAAAATGAAGTTTAGCACACCTCGAGGTATCGCAAGGGCTATAGCGAACTACCCAGGGTACCAGACTCTCTCTAGCGAACATATTATTGCAGCAATTTACAAGATTAAATTGATGAAGAGTGGTCGTTGAAAATTTACCGACCAAAATGACAATCTACATGGATCGACCCGGGATCACTATTCTTTTTAATTCAATCGAAAATGAAATGAGAGAAAATTTAAGATTTTGGGTCTTTATTATTAAAAATTTTCAAACCTGCTTTAAATTGAAATTAAACTTTGTGAAGAAAGGTAGTAAGAAAATGGAAAGTTAAGATTTGTGGCATGTAACATGCGAAAAATTCAAAGCCTTAGAGGGACAAAAGTTACCAATCCTACTATTCCAGAAATTTGAATCATGGATTTGATCATCACTGCGGGCGTCGGTAACTGACCGATGGTACCGTTGAGTCCTAGTTCCAAGTGAGAAAAAGTCAAATAAAAGCAGTTCTTTGGAAACAGCATGCTTAGTCTCCTATTGAGACTTGATCACTTGACACGCAACAAAATCAGCCATGGTTTCTTTTTTATGTGTTCCCCAGGGGGTACATAGCATGTTGATGGCACGGCTATGTGCCGCCCGTATGGGTGGATCTTGGGACAAAAATTCTCTAAACAAGGGTTCCTTTTTCGGCAGATTTTCCTTGAACATGGGTGGGTTTTCCAGAAATTGGCGAAGAATGGTCAAAAATTGATAGTTTTCCCCAAAAATTCATCATAAGAATGGATATGATGGCTAGTTTCGGTAATTAGAAGAGGGCAGCTTTCTGAAAACCGGGCGGCAGACCCCCGTCCAACCACAAGTCATTCAGGACCTTAGTCTTACAGTCTTCAGCCAAAAGGCCTTGAAAGAAATGAGGAAAATTGGGAGCTATGATGAAAATATTTGCCTAAATTAAGGTCGCGTTTGGCCTGCTCCCCTTTTACTTTATTCTTTGCCCACTAAGTCTCGAAAATCTGCAGGATCCAGATTTATTCAGAACAAACAAATGGATAAATTTCCCAACAACTGAGCTTGGGACATCATCAACAAAATATAACTGAATACAAAGTCAAAGCAAAGAGAAATACAATGCATGAGTAAAGTTATCATTACCGATCTCTACATATGACCAGATGCAAATCACAAGAATCATCCATGGCGATTATGTCTTGCACTTCTTCATCACTGCAATCAACTAGTGAAATCTCATTCCAATCCAATATTTCGTCACCTAACATGAAAGATTGTAATGCATAAATTACTACACAAGACTAAAGTAAAATTACGCTTGTTTGGGAATCTGACTTCTCATAGATTACTTATCTCGCCGAAATCAGTTGTTTCTCCGAAGGTATTGTTATCTATATCAGCGTCTCTAGGGTCTAACATTTCTCATAGGAACAACTTACGTTGGCTGAAACGACCTGTTCCTCCTAAAGTCCATCTAAATTAGTACGTCTATCGCAAAATTGCCGATTGAAGCAACTTAATATTGCCGAGAATGCAATATTTTCGACCAGAAGTCCTGTTATAAATGCACCCCTACGGCTTCTTAGATTTCCGACCGTAACAACTTTTGCTTGTTAGAAATGAATCCTTGGCCTGAGAATCTTGCTAATTTTAGCGTTTTAGATTCCAGTTTCATATATTTACAAATCAAATGGAACAGGTTGTGGCACACAACTTCTTTCTTATCTCCCAAAAGTTTCAAAATATCAATCCTTCGCACAAAAATAAAAAACATTCCTGTTGTCAATTGCTTATTTTTCTACTCAATGTCCTGCTAAGTTCATCATTTTCCATCCTATTTACGTCAAAATCTAAGGAAGCCGATTTTAGCGCGCTGTTCAGATCTCCATATTCTAATTAAGAGACAAGAGATTACAGGTCTTCTTAATGTCCACGTCCGCTCAAAATATCATGACTAAAATCCCCCTTTCTGTGTTCAACAGATTTAAAAGACAAGTGAAAAGGTGGGAGGGGGGACGAGTCTCTTCCCTCAATAACAATAACTGTACTATTCAGATCTCAATATTCAAATTGACGAGGTCTTTTAACTGTACATGCAAAATAAAAAAATCATCAAAAATCCACAGCAACAATATCCTTTTCCTTTGCTCAACAGAAGGGAGGGAGAACAGAGAGAGACCCCTCCCTTAATAATGAAAACTGTGTACCGTTCAGGTTTTTCTGTGCCAGTTAAAGGAAATTTACATGGTTAAAAACTGGTCTGAGCAAGGTCAAAAATATATTCCATTGTACTCGACAATTTTGACATATCCGGCTTCATTGTTTAGCTAAAGAAACAATGGGCTTGTAGGCGTTTCTTTAGCTTATTTATTTGTCTATCAGGAACCACATAATACAGATCCTTCTACATTGCAAGCAGATCCAAAATATCATCATAACAAATTTCATATCAACAAGCAGAGCTCCCATTCAGTGATGAAACTCTACCAATGTGCATGCATGTGCACGGTAAAACATAACTTTCAATCAAATCTTTCCAATTTAGGGAAAACGGAGGGATTATATTCTGCGAGTTGCGAGTTGCGAGTTGCCAGTTGGTTTTCCATCATATCAATTCATTCTATTATTTTTGTTCTAATTTTAGATTGTAGCCAAAGTTTCTTATGAGTTTCTTAAATGAATTGCTATTGCTCTAAATGAAGTAATATCCATAATGCTTTTGTCTGTTCAAGGGGCCTTCAAGGTACTTAGGAAAACAAGCGCAGATTTTCTAATACAATAGCATCAGCCGCTTTGGTTCACACCTCAGTTCAAAGCGATTAGCGAATGCAGACAAAAGAAATTCTCTCCAGCAGAAATTCAAAACAAACGAAGCCGCCAAGTTGGCCTGAAACCAGTACGGCAAACTATCGTTTGGCACGGGCGAGGGGAAGTTTATAAGAGAAGGTATATGCTTATAGCGAAAGAAGAAGGGCAAATCTAAAGTTCTGTCTCGCGGATTTTGTTTATTAGATTCAGGAGCTGAAGAGTTACTGCGTACATCTGAGCAATGAATATGCAAAAATTATAGGCCCTCTGCTCGATTTCTAAATCAAATAAACAAAATCCGCGAGACAGAACTTTAGATTTACCCTTCTTCTTTCGTTATAAGCACATACCTTCTCTTAAACACTTCCCTTCGCCCGCACCAAACGATAGT
This sequence comes from Aurelia sp. 4 Dawson et al 2005, assembly GCA_964019985.1. Classification (NCBI taxonomy): domain Eukaryota; kingdom Metazoa; phylum Cnidaria; class Scyphozoa; order Semaeostomeae; family Ulmaridae; genus Aurelia; species Aurelia sp. 4 Dawson et al 2005. Next base: position 7,100,455 of record OZ026505.1, read on the forward strand.
TTGCCGCACCGGTTTCAGGGCAACTTCGTGGCTATGTTTCTTTGAATTGCTGGTTGACAGAATTTCTTTTGTCTGCATTTGCCAATCGCTTTGAATTGAGGTGTGAAAAAACAGCGACTGATGCTATTGTATTACAAAATCTGCCCTTGTTACTTAGGAAGATTTCTCTCAAACGGTGTCAAAGTATTTGTCAACATCAGACAAAACCATAGGCATTGGAGAGCTGCATCATATCAAATCTAGCAAACTTTAAAGCATTTCAGGCTCACTTTGGGCAGTTCCTGTTCAGGCAAGATCCATACTAAGCCCCCCCCCCAAGCACTGAGCATACCCCACAGAAGTGGAGAAAACCCCTTTTCTGATCTGAGATGTCAAAATTCTCTTCAAATAGATAAAGGTGCAAAGAAGTTATACGCAACGTATCAAAGTAAAAGGTTCCTGCAGGGTACACCTCAGCCCCGTTCTACTCCCAGTCATATTTTTCATGAAATCTTATTTATAGTCGGTGACCAAATCATAGCACCAACACCAAAATCTCATTCCTTGAGTGTGACTTTTAGCAAATCCAGATCTAAAATCTTAGTCCCAAATACAACCCTTTTCCCTTCAAGACAATTACCTAGAAATTCATCAAAGAAACTCAAAAGAAATTTTGGTTAGAATCTAAAATTGGAACAAAAGAATAGACTGAATTCTCTAGCAACTCGCAACTCGCAACTCGCAACTCGCAACTCGCAAAATAAAGGTAAAAGCCAACTCGCAACTGACAACTCGCAACTGACAACTCGCAACTCGCAACTGACAACTCGCAACTCGCAACTGACAACTCGCAACTCGCAAATTATCATATCTCGGGAAAACGGGGCTAGTTATATAACAGGGGTGGGTTGCTAAGGAGGATATCACTTAGCCACTAACAAGACAGTCTCAAATTGCTTTTGTGAATGAATTTCTGGTAATTATCTAGCCCTTATTCGTGGTGTTCGCTACTATTTCGCTTTATGAAAATCACAATATCTAGGCCCTGAATTTTAAGAATACTTATGGTTGCTGTAACCCTTCAGGCAGTGATTAAGAAACTGTGTTTACCATGGCCGATTGTCAAAGTATACCAAACAATGTTACACATCACTCAACGCAGAATTCAACATAGAATATCATAAAAATATATGCTGTTGATTTGGCAAAATCACAACTGATTTATTCCAAATTTTAGGCGAAATCGATCACCCTCGCGAAAAAATCTTTGTGTTCTCCAGCGAGCGCTGTAGGAACAGGACTATCTTTTTACCATCTTGAGGCCCTGAACGACAAAACCGTGTCACGAATTTTTGACAAAACATTCTGGCTAAAGATACTGCCATTTCAAATTTGTGCTAATGCATGGAATGTCATTTTCACTTTCAAACCACTGTAAAAATCCGACTAATGGATCTATCGAAAATTACTGATACAGTTTCTTAGTTATATGCTTTGTGCTTTGTGACCCTGTGTACCAAGTTTCAAGCGAGTTCATTGGCCCGTAGGGTACACAAAAATTTTTTAATTTTTAGTATCCACCATTACTCCAGAATCCTTTTTTGAGAAATCAGGCTTTTTATCAAACGATCATGCTTGTTAGTGAAGACACGAAACCACAGGTCACGCAGTAAATATAGCGCTGTCTTGATAAATCTTTTTGTCAATAAAACCGCGATGAGTGATTTACAAATATTACTATTACAAACTTCCGCTTAGCGATGCACTTTGCGATGGACCATCTTAAGGACTCGTTGGGAATGACTTATTTGTGCTTTTTCATGGACAGTCATCATTAGTGCAGAAAATTTTCCAGCTGGCACCAGGGCCCTGACACCCCCTTTTATCGTCAAAAATTTTCAAATCGCTGTGGCATTCCTTGCAAACTCAGGGCGAAAGATACAGTAAATTTACTTTTTAAAGATCTGCCGATGATTCTATTGTACTTCTTGGTTCAAGTCCTTTTTCGTCTGATTCTTCTGATTCTGATCCCTGTTAATGAATTGAAGTTGCGGGTTTTAGCGCCAAGCGCTGGGATCGCAGAAGTAGCTAAGCGTTAATTGAGTCCGCGACCCCTTGTCATGACGCTCAAGTGGTGAGGCCCTACTGCGTCTCCAACCCATTCCGCCCAACTGTTCTGGCTTCCAAGTCAGAGGATTACCAGTGCGCCACAACATAACTGTAAACTGTAAATAGTTTTAATGATATTGTATCTTTTATCCACACTTTGCAATATATATTTTTAGCGTTGGAATTAATTAGCTAGATATTGTAGCTATCAGTTATTTTGTTGCCAATGAAAAAGAAATTGATAATATATAAATATAACATAACATCTTCAAAACACTTTTCTGGTCAAACCACGACCACTTATCTGATAACGCAAGATCCGTTGTTTCTTCTTTTTCAAAAGGATTGTGAATCCTTTTCCTACATGCTAATCTTTTTCTGCATCCATAACAGAAGAGCAAACATTAAATCCATGTAGATTATACTTATCGCCTTCCAAACCACAGAGCTTTGCGAATCATTCCCAAGGTCAAGTGAAATTACCTTAATGCCCTAACACGATTGTTTCTTTCAAAATGCTCAAATTTGCAAGTAATTGGGTTTGTTTTGTGAAGCGAGCTGGCTCAAACGGTGCTCAGATACTTTAAGCATAAGAAAATGTCCATGAAAAAGGAAGAGGGATACATCCAAGAACAACAAAGTATCACAGTTCCTACAGGATTATTTATAGTTACGAGTAAAACGGTAAATGTATTTTTTATAAGACACCAAAAGCATAGAAGTAGGGACCGCCCCCCCCCCGCCAAAGATTTTGCAGTAAACAAAGAAGTGCTCTTTTTAATGTTAGAAAAAGCCCCTTTTTTAAGAAAAAAGTGCCCTGGAAGCTTCGTGTCCCCACAAAGATTGAGATGGATCCTAGGTCCCTGACCAAGAGCTTGAGCAACTGCTGAAAGTTTCTCATACTTATTAGAATTTGACTAGAGAGAGTTTCTGTCGAGTTTTTACGAGCACCGCAACAATCCTACTCGGGGTACTAGAGTCTCAAAATTGATTTTTTCTGCTCTGGTACCCAGGGCACAATAATCCTAGATGTTTACCTTTTGCGGTAACGTGAACGTGTGATAACAAATTTCTTTGAGGCCTTTCCATTGTTTAAACATAAAAGAAGTATCTTTCAGGTACTATGATATCATGGGCAAGCAGAAATAAGTTAAAAACATGCGGCAGATGTCCTTGATTGAGATAAATAGTTGCTGAAACAGTATCTCCCAAGAACACGAGTTTCTTAACTTTGTAGCGATGTGAGAACTGAGTTTCTTATGAAGATATATAAAAGTATACCAGAGACATATAAAAAGGTAAGATTCTTACCCTTCTTCTGAGCGGTAGTCTGAAAAGGATCATACAAGACATCTTTTTACCACGCGATTTGCGAATCAAAGCTCGTCAAGAGAAAACTCGCGAAATACTCCTACGTTTCATAAAATATGCATATTAGCAGAGATAGATCAAGCTTGTTCTGCGATGGAAAGTGATGGGGGCACTCATTATTTTTTAATCATAAAAAGGAAATCTAGACCAAGTGTTTTTAAACAATAACCGCATTTTGTGATTAGCTTTCGCAAGATGTTTTAAGAGCCTGATTACATGAGAGTTTTCAACCCTTAGGGTTGAGTTTCAACCCACCTGACAGAGCTGAAATGAATTCGCTATTACGTGAGTTTTTTTCACCACCAGGTATGAAAAAGAAAGCCAGAACATTTCACCCCCAGGGATGAAAAGCGCGTCATGTTCAATATCTCACGCATACGTCATTAGCAAATCAACCCCGGGGTCGAAGCAAGATTGCGATTAAATGGACATTCAAGCTTTGAAAACAATAGGGACTAACGCTTCAGAAAGTTCACCTCGGCTAGCTCCAGGTGAGATGAAATTTTAGCCCCGGAAACGATTTTAGCCCCAGGGTTGAGATTTCTCCATGTAATTGAAAACTGTAATCGATAAAAGAATGAATGGAGGAGTGGGGTGGAATTCGAACTCGGCGGAGTGGGTTGGAACTCGACCCCGGGGTTGGATACTGTCGTGTGATCGGGCCCTAAGTGTATAATTGCTTCAGTATGTCACAGAATTTGCAAAGCATCAAAGTTACCTTAGCCGTTACGACTTATCCATATTTTACTGGCTGCGAAAAGGTAGTTGGACCACCCTGTTCTCTGTTGGACCAACTACCAGGTGAGTAAAAAATTTTATACTTTTGGTGGGCTGCGGGACAAAAATTAGGTGCATGATAGTCAATACTACAATGTCAATCAATCATTGGAAGGCCAACTGAGATGTGAAAATTTTGCTTGGTAAAATCACTCATCTTTAAGATCCTAAAAATTAGAAAAATGTCTGTGAAGGGGTATGAATAGGAACAAGGATTCCACGATCCATTCCAGTCCATGATTTAAGGCCGGTTTTCACGTGTCGCATTTCATCGTAGTTCATCGCATTTCATCGGGATTCCGGATCTACGATCAATTAGGATTAATTCCGATATATGACAACCAACAAAACCAAGTATTGTAATGCATCCTAATTCATCCTAATTTGTTGCAATTCGTCGCAATTGATCCCAGCGAATCAAAAAATTTGTTATCTGCGATGAAATAGGACGAATTCCGATGAATTACGATTCTCCCTTTCATATAGCTTGATAATCATAATTACGGACATCCGACAAATTATGATGAAATCCGATGAAATGCGACACATGAAAACCAGCCTTTACTTCCTATTGGAATTTAAATTCTATTTCTGACAAAAACAATTGCATTGGATTTGAATTTCAATGCCAAATAAATAATGGACCACAATGGAACGTGGGGTTCTCGATTCCCATAAAAACCACTTAAAGGCGTTTTGCTAATTTCTGGGTCTTAAAGATGAGTCATTTTTCCAAACAAACTGTTCTGGTCAAATTTAGGCTTTGGCTGATATATAAAAAATTCAAATCTGAAAGTCGGTCACATCTTTTTGCTCCCACAACCTGCGAACCTGCGAAACGGGTAAACTTTTTGACTCATCAGGTACATACATCTCAGGCCCGATTGCAAAATACTTACAAGGCAAACCTGCGTTACCCATAACTCTGAAAGCTCTACTTTTATTATCATTCGTTCCAAAGTGTTTTGCGTTGTCGAAACTTTGAAGAACTGACAACTACTTGAAGCCATTCCTGAAACTGGGTGCTTCAAGACAACATATAGGCCCAAGCAACGTAGAGAGGAATTCATCGCCAGTTCCATAAGACATGGGCTCTAAAATTCTTTAAGACATGGGCTCTCAAATTCTATAAGACATGGGCTCTAAAATTCTATAAGACATGGGCTCTAAAATTACATTATGGATTTTGGGGAATAAAGTTTGTTGTCATAAAACTTAAGCACAATAGCAGTTTGACCCAATGTAAAGTCGGATTGCCTAGTTGCAACATAATTATTGGATCAAAACTAAGAAAAAAGGTCACAATTAATCAGATAACTTGGATTTAGGTGATCGATAGATTAACGGCAAAAGGACTGCCGTAAGAATGAGAGATGTAATATGATTGCAAATACTTCAAGTAGATAGCAGTAATTCGGAATTAGGTTGGATCCCTAGGTCAATGAAACGTGATTCGACAGTACAACCATAAACGCCACATACTCTTAACACTATTATCTAGCGGAATTAAGAGAATTCCTCTATTCCACTAAACATACTACAGTGGAACTTCCATATAACAGACACCTATGGGACCGAGTTTATTGTCCTACGTAGAGAGGTGTCTGCTGCATGGAGGTGTCACTTTTGTGATAATGTATTTGGGACGAAATATTTGTCCGTCGTTTGAGGTGTCCGTTGCAAAGAAGGTTTCCATTAATGGAGGTTCCGCGGTCTGAGCAATTGTTCATTTAGCTATTCTAAATAAGGAAAATAAGAACCTGAATCAAACGACATTTCGCACGTATTCTGGAATGTTGAACGTGCGACATAGTGAAAGAAGATCTGATACCATTCAATTGAACATCTCGTTTAAAATGCATAAAAATGTCGTTTGATCCATGCACCTTTTAGCATAGCTAAGAGGTCTATACAACATTTAATGAAATTACATGGCATTGGCCTTGCCTAGCTCATTTTCCATGATCTTCTTGTCATTGCCTTTTAACTGATTTAGACCGTCCCCAGTTTAAGAATTTTCAAGACATTGCTAAGAGGGGGGGGGGTTAATATCAGATGAATCAGCAATATGTATGCACTGTTTTAAAAGTTGTGCAGAGAAGATAAGTAGCTAATTTGTAAAATTTCAATTCCATCATCTTACTAAAGCAAATGGAGCCTCGATATAACGGACACCTGTGAGACCAGTTTTATTGTCCGCAGTAGAGAGGTGTCTGTTGTATTAAAGTGTCATCTTTTGTCGCACTGTTTCTGGCACGAAACCATTTGTCCGTTGTTCGGAGGTGTCCGTTGTATAGAAGTATGACAAATAATGTATACAGGGATTTTTCTGATTTCTTTCTGTTGCCAGGGCTTTCAGCATTGGCCGCGCTCTCCTCAGACCCTCTCTCCAAATTGCGAAAAGCTCTATTGTGATGATTTCTAATGTTCTAATAGAATCTTACTTAGTTGTGTTAGAGTTGCATTAAAATCAAAATCGGACATGACAATGAATGTGAGGCTTTAATCTTTTCTAGTGCCAATTCATAAAACGTTGACTTCGCTTACACACAATGAATTTGACGCTCATTTCACAGACCCGTTTGAAAATATGAAAATTTTCCCTCCAATTTTCGTAAAGGACGTAAAGGTATTAAAACATTCAGGAAAAAGTATTCAGGATAAAGACATTGAAATCTGAGGTGTTTAGAAGAGCATTCCTCCATCATAAGTCTTCTTGAAAAAAGATACCGCCTTTGATCTTCCTTAAATAAACTTACTTTCACTGTTGCATCCGTATGTCTCACTGTATCTGTTTATAAATGATTGATTTTGGTCACTTTCATGTTGCATCCGTAGATCAATCCTCTTTCGAATACAGCGAAACTTAAACCGAACATGACCATGAACATGAAAATCTGACCTGTTTTGGGAAATGTCATAAAAGATTAATTTCTCTAATTGGCCATGAATTTAACGCTTGTAGTCATTGATACCTTTTGAAGCTAATCGCCCCATCATTACCATTGTTATTGTTAGCATTTGCCTTTGTTTACACTTAGTTAATTCATCTGGGAATCGTTTATGTGTAGTTGAATCGCCTGAAGCTAAAGCTGAATTACAGTCAGTTGCCTCAAAACATATTGAATCATCTCTAACACATGCGACAAACAATATGCCAGGCAAAAATGCTGAAACTTTGAAGTAAATAGAAAAAGCGTCTATCCATCATGAATCTCGTTACAAAGAATCCTACTGATTTTGATCTCTCTTAACGTAAATTCCGTTTTTCTGCTTCCATCACTTCGTCTCATTGTATCTTTTCAAGAACAAATCAATGGTGGTCATTTTTATGATGCAACCAAGGATCGATCCCTGTTTTGAATAAAGTGAAATTTAAATACAGGATGTCCGAAAATAATAGTGGTCCGGTTGTGTAGCTGTTATAAGAGTAGCCTTGGATTCATTTATCTCGGTTTTCACACAGTTCACGCATCAGACTTCGACTTAGGGTTTGAGACCCTGTTTTAGTCAATCTGACACATGGTTGCAGAATTATGGCAATAGAATGGCAAAATTAGTGGTTGCCTCAAAACAGCCCTTCTGTTGTTCTTCAGCATTGTCAAAAGCAAGTAAGTTTCCAGAGAAATGCTTCTAGCGTCGTGCTTAAAACTTTTTGCTAATTATTTTAAAGGGCTAGCAGTGTTTCCTATTCATAAGAGAGCAATTGCTACCATTTACAGATGTGATAAAGGTTTTAATACGATGCAGGAGTCCTTTCTCTGAAAACTTACTTTATTTTGGCATTGCTGGAGAACAATAGAAGTGCTATTTTTGAAGTAACCACTTTCTTTCCCATTATATTGCAACAAATCAGCAACCACTTGTAAGAATGACTCATGCAAGCTCTCAATCTCTAAGTCAAAGCCTGACCTATTATTTCATTTTCGGACAACCTGTAAGCAATCACGCTAAATACGGCGGCGAGGAAGTTTTTAAAGATGCATTGAGTTCGGATTAAGAATCGTTAACAAATCTATAGAGATTCGACTATAGAATGCAATGCATCTTGGTAAACACTTTCTCGCCGCCATCTTTAGCCTAATCGTACATTGAGCATAACCATAAAGACACGACCATTTTATTGATCCACATTATAAAACTCGAATTGAAACTCGAAGAAGTTCTAAAATGTTTGGAATCGGAGGGAAAGGAGATTATTCTGCTTGGCGACACGAACTGCGATGTAAGTTCTATTAAAAGCCCTCAAACTGACTCAAATCAAAGTTTACCTAACAACACTAAGCGCCTTTTAGATCTCTACAACTCTTTTGGTCTGAAGCAGTTAATCTCAGAGCCCACTAGAGAGACAATCGATATCTCTTCTATAATTGATCACATTGCAGCCAGCAACCACTTTAATGTTGTTGAATCTGGAGTCCTTAAGACCTGTATTAGCGATCACTACTTGGTATACGTTTGTAGAAAATTTCGAGGCTCTTTGAGCGCAAAGCATAAGGTAATAACGTCAAGGCAGATGAAAAACTTTGAGGAGGACCTTTTCCTTAGTGACTTTGCATCCGTTGATTGGTCTGCAATTGTTTATAACTCTGATGATTTGGACAATGCTGTTGGTCAATGGTCTCGCACCCTGTCAGATATGATTGAGAAGCATGCCCCTCTTAGAGAGCGTAGAGTTACTGAGCGCTTCAGTCCTTGGATTACTCCGGAACTGAAACAGCTTCTTAGGGCAAGGGACAAGCTGAGAACTAGAGCTGTAAAGGCGAAGTCACAGCTTCTCATGAATGCCTACAAACAAATGCGCTGCAAAGCAAATAATTTGAACCGGAAGTTGAAAAGGGAACATTTCTCCTCAAAAATTGAGTCAAACAAAGGCAACACCAAAGAAACCTGGAAAACCATCAACCAGTTGGTAAATAAGAGGTCTAAGACAACGGAAATCTTGACGATCAGGGATGGTGATCAGGTCATTTCTGATCCAACCGAAATAGCTGACTCTATGAATGAATTTTTCTGTAATGTGGGAAAGGACTTAAGTGATAAAATTCCTAACGAAGAGAACCCTCTTTTAACAGGCAAATATGGTGAGCGTAAGAACGACGTTGAAAAATTTGCATTTGTACCTGTGAACCCCGAAAATGTGATTAAAGCATGCAAAGAACTTAAGACATCCAATGGCTATGGTACAGATTTTATCTCTGTCTTCTTTCTCAAGGTTGGCATCGAAATACTCGCTCCTTCGCTTGCGCAGCTCTTCAACTTGTCTCTTTCCACCGGTCGCTTTCCAGACAGCTGGAAAATTGCCAGAGTAGCCCCTATCCATAAAAAAGGTCCCAAGGATGACAGATCGAATTATAGACCCATATCAGTTCTTTCGGTCATTTCCCGTTTGTTTGAAAAGCTCGTTTTTGGCCAGGTATACTCCTATTTCGATAGAAATAAACTGATATTCTGTAAGCAGTCTGGTTTTCGGAGCCTTCACTCGGTCTTAACATGTCTTCTTAGATGCAAGAATGATTGGTACATGAACATTGATAGGGGTGAATATACGGCTGCCATTTTTATCGATCTCAAGAAAGCTTTTGATACCGTAGATCACGAAATTTTGTTGGCAAAACTAAATTCTTACGGTCTAGAGGGGAAGGAACTTAACTGGTTTAAGTCTTATCTCGAAAATAGGCGTCAATACTGCAAGGTCAATGGTAAGGTTTCTAAAACAGAGGTCGTAAACTGTGGGGTACCACAAGGGTCATGCCTAGGGCCACTTCTCTTCTTGGTGTACATCAACGATCTTCCAAATTGTCTTGAAAAATCAAACGTGTCAATGTACGCCGATGACACTTGTTTATATTATTCTTCTGATTCTGCTGATGCTATGAATCATGCCATTAATGCTGACTTAACAGCTTTGAAGGGTTGGCTTGAAGGCAACAAATTGTCTTTAAACGTTGCTAAGACAGAAGCAATGGTAATTGGAAGCAACAAAAAGCTACGCAAGATAGATACGCCTGACGCTCCTAAGCCGCAGTTTAGAATTGGTTCTGAAGATGTTAAACTTGTAAGTGATGTAAAATACCTCGGAGTTCAAGTGGATCAAGAACTCAAATGGACCAATCATTTGAGTATTGTCACGAAAAAGATCTCCAGGGGTATTGGCATTCTTCGTTATGCAAAACAATATCTTCCGCCCGCTACCATTGAAACCATGTATAGAAGCCTGGTAGAGCCCTATTTCAGATACTGCTGCCCCGTTTGGGGCAATGCTGGCGTATCGATTATAGGAAAACTTCAAAAACTGCAAAATCGAGCGGCAAAATTAATCACTAACAGCCCATTCGATGCTTCGCCACTCCCAGTCATTCGTGCACTTGGATGGTCCACAGTAAGGGAAATAATTGATCTTGAATCTGCTAGGATTGTTTACAAATCCCTGAATGGTGATGCACCGTCCTACATGAGTGACATGTTTACCAAAGTCAACGTCTCTACAACACGGTCTCTTAGAAATTCGGATTGTGACCTAAGAGTCCCTTTTCTCCGAACGACCACAGGACAGAGATGCTTCTCTTGCCAGGGTGCGAAACTTTGGAATGGTTTTTCTAAAACGACTAAAAATGCGTCCACTTTAAAGAAGTTTATGAAAGCCATAAAATGATTATCAGAGACCTTCTTTTTCGTTTATTTTTAATGTATTTATATAAAATTTATTTTAGCGATTGTAATTAGATTATTGATTCGGTTTTTCACGTTACTTTGATTAAATATATTTTTTTTGTATATTTTAGCATGGCCCCCTGTAAAGCAGTCCTCGACTGAGGGGCTACCATGGTAAAAAAGATAAAATAGAAATAAAATAGAAAATAGAAAACATTAATCATCGCTCATAAGTATTCAGTAACCCTGTAACCCTATTTTGGTTGGGGTGGGGTAAAAATTCTCCGATAGAGTTCAGCAACAAGGAGCCTCTAAAGCTGTCTCTTTTCGTATCTTGTGATTCTAAAATCAAAAAAGAAAATTCCACCTATCTTTTGAGCCATTTCAAAAAAATGAATGCCACTCACCGACCATAAGCTTGATGTCTTTTTCAGCAATACTACCAGGCACAATTTCTGAAACTATTGCAACCTGCTTGCCATCTTCGTTCTTTCTGCCACCAAATACTTTGAAGCCAAGAGCTGCGCAATAATCTACAATAAGAGAAACTACGTAGAAAACGAGTTTGACATACACCATGTCAACAAAAACGATACACTTTGCCAGCTGAAAATAAAAACTTCATTCGATGATATCATCATCAGAAACTGAGTGGCGACGCTATCAAAAAATATCAAACCAAATGTGATATTATCTACATTTAAAGGCAGTCTGTCACGCATTTGATTGGGTGATAATGACAATACAAAGAATGTGAAATTGGAATGGCCGATGATCCTCTGACCTTCTATGGCCGTAGAAAGTCAAGAAGATTAGCCCTCCTTTGTTTCAAATACACAGATTCACAAAACAATCCGTTGTATGAGCTCTGACTGTAGCGGCCAATCAGATACGTGACAGACTGCCTTTAATATCACACCAAAAGAACACAAGTACTAAAGTACACTGGTATTCGCAAGAGAACATTGTTACAGAAAGAAAACATACAAACTCAATCATTCAAACATAATATGGACCCAGGAAGCCGAACGTATTATAACGAGGGGGCCATCGAGCATACTAATGCATGACTTACCCAGATAATTTTTTGTCATACCATAGATAGAAATTTCACTTGAAATACTTACCAATCAGATTTTCTTCGAGACGCTGTACTGGATTGATCACGAGCAAGGACGCAAAACAAACATGAAATGACTGCCATATGAGAAACAGACAAGAAAATCTGATTTGCGACTAGCTTCAACGAGATATTCCTCTTAAATATGATAAGGATCTTTGTAAGTCATATGTTAGAATATTCGAGGGCCAACTGCTACTCACTATAATGCGTTGGACCTTCTGAGCAAAGGATAAACAAAATGACTTTCAAAGCGGTACATAGCCAAGAGGTTTAATGCTAAGCGTTTCGGGCTTAAGATTTGACTGATTTTTTATACCTGTTCCAATAAGATGTTCCAACAGACTGACGACTTGATTCATTGCATTCATCCAACATTTCTAATCTAATGTTGTTATTTTCAGTCATGCAAGCAAGGACTCGTGATCAAATGGATTCAAAACAAGGTCAATTAAACTAAAATCTTACAAAAAATTTACAACAAATTGAAGTTCTTCTATCCTTTGAGCGTCGACGGGCAAGTCGAGCATCGATTCGAATGTCCCCTCGCTAACCAATCAAACGAAAAACGATAGACACGTGGGCTGACCATATGAAAAGCTTTGAGGTTGAAAAGATTGAGAATCTTTCTTTTTGCTATAAATATCAAAATTCAAACACAAAAATTCGTTACATTTTATCGTGCAACCCAAAGCAGAAAAAGACACAAGGTCATCTGCTCCCTACTTCGGATGGCACTTACATTTCTAAAACTTTAGAAAAAGGTGTAGAATCCCAGGTAGCTTTGCACCAAAAAATACAAAACCCTAAAACCATTCAACGTAGAAGCCAATCAGGTTTAACATCTCAAGATTTAATTGACAATTTGGTACCAAGCTATCCTGATAAAAGCTAATGATGATAGTGGGAGGGGTCGCTGCAGTTTACTTTCTAAACATTCCGTCAAAATGCTCTGTTGCATTGACGAAAGAAATTTTTGCATCGATGATGATTCTGTTTTCAACCAAGTTTAGATCTCTTCCCTTAAACAAAAACAAACTGCACAGTGTATGTGAATCCAGTTCGTTTATGCCCAAAACCAGGGATGATAAGTTGGCAAAAAGAGATCTCTACGCATCAAATCAAACTGGTGGCAATGCAGAAGGAAGTGTTTCTCATCTTCAACGAGTCTCCCAAACATACAGCTTGGTCTACTTCAATCAACGTAGCAATCTGATTGATTGCAACGAAAAGGCAATTAACTTGGCCTATATAAGTCCCCGTTTTGAATCTTTCTTGTCATGAGTTTCAATTTGAAGTCATACACATCACCCCATTCAGTGCCAAACATCGAGACCCATGTAATCAGTCTAATTTTACAATACATATTATGAGCTATGGTATATATAAAATCATTCGACGATGCTACGAGGCCGATACCGCGAAAGTAAAAGGGTGTCTGTCAAAAACGTCAACAGGAAATAATGAAATTTGCTAGGCTAGAGTTTGAGTGCAAATGGCTTCAGCAACTTTTATATATAACTGGAGGAATTACATCTACCACAGTACACAGCTAACTGCAACAGAAGATTTTCAATTATTGAAAATCCTTTGAAACATAATATACCTCAACTGATAAAACCGGAACATCCTAACGGATGCAAAATCATAGCGAAAACCATGTGGACAATTCAGGACAATTATTCGAGGGCAGAAATGGATTGGTAGAATCATTCGCACCAAAACAAGATGTAATCTGCATGGCAAATCCTTGGAAATTAAACTTCATTTCAAGCCTGTTGTACCTGAATGAACGAAAAATGAACCTAAATGGTGCCATCTCCACGTAAGACTGAATTAAAACATATTTGCACTTACAACTAAAAACCCTGAATAGTCCATTGAAATTCTGCAAGCAATATAGCTCCCAAAAGCAAAGATTAATCGTTAACCCAACCATTAAGCTCGTGAACTCTTTATTGGGTATAATCGGCATTAGATTACTATCATCTAAATTTCTTCCCAACATATGAAAGTAGTTTCAGGACAATCAGAAGACACTCTTATGGAAGCAATGCTTAGGTCTTCCTCTCTATGTGACCATGCCTTGTGACTCAATAAGCCCAAGAGAGCTGGCTTCACTCTTCACTCTACGTCGCAGATTGACAAGGCGAGGACTCGAACCATCAAGCGTTCCGATTGGCGGTCAAGCGTACTACTACAGAGCCATCCTCAGTCAATGTAATGATCGCTTATAATAAGTGGAAACCCTATCACATTTACTTAGAGATAAGAATTAATTGACAAAGTTAACCTTCCAATTCACAATGTTATCAACCAAATTACCAATAACAGAAGATCATTTTGAAACGTCGTTCTCCTTAAAAATAGATCTTCAATCGGATGTTAAGATCATCAGCAACTTAGTATCAACACCGTAAAAATAGCTTAAAGATAAGCTTTGAGTGGCACAAATCATCTTACAAATGCGCAGTGCTATCTACTATAGACGAGCCTTCAAAACCTCTCGATATGATCAACGGAAAACAAAATTTTAATCGGGTGCAACGCACGCTTTACGATTTCTAACAAACAGCCTGAGCTATTTCCTCAAACTTGACTGAATATCACAGGGTAAATAAAAAAAGTTCACGTGCTAAATTATGTCCAGCTTTCAGAAAGCAGATTATAGAAACACAAAGAAGGTATCGACGTGTAGCTGAAGGGCCAAGATATCTCTGAGAATTTGCTTCTTCGATGTAAGCTAAAGCTACCTTCCGGGAACCAATTCCAAATGTATGGAAAGTCACTCATTTTGCAGTCCTTTTCAAATTCATTTTTTAGAAGATTTGAGACAATCCACAAACCAACTTTGCTTAGGAGCTTGAAATTGGAATAAGGGGCAGATATCAGTCATTTTCCAATCAATTGATTTCCCCCAGACGACCTCAATCCCATCTCTATTCACGTTTCCACAAAGTTTTGACGGGAAAAGAATAGCAATACATCACTCTAAATGAGAAATGCAGGATGCGAAAGTTTCTTTCAGTCACATTTTTCGGACGGTACTCATAGCATTAAATGACCATGCAGTATCTCAAAAAAGACAGCCAAGCCGTTCTCTTAAAACGTTGGTCAAAGTATTCGTCAATAGCTCTCAAATTCAGAGAGACATCTATGATTCAGCTCGTGAAATTTTTTGGGCCACACTGATACGACTACAAAAGAAATTTCAAAACAGAAGAGCAACACGTAATAATTGTACAATGAAAACTGAAAAAGAAATGACATTGCAAAGGTACAATGTTATCTGCAACCAAAGTCCTTACAAACCTTATACATCTTAATCAACCAAAAGTGATTTTTGTTCGGATGAATTCATCACTGAAAACCGAGCAAGAAGATCCTTGCAACCAATCAATAACATGAACAGTATATTGAGCAGTCTATTGAAATTTTACTCCACTTTATAACTTCTAAAGCAGATGCCACGGCTTATGGAAACACAAACATACGGAATACGAAGTGTCAACAAATTAACAGTTAACAGGTAATAGTTAATGGATTTTTTTATGCGGTTTCAGCAAAACTGTGTTTCTCTAGCACTAATCGATTCAATCATTGTCTTCAACACTTTGCAGCTGAAAGTCACAATGCAATGAAGAAGCCGCTAAATTGATTCCATCGTGGCGTTGAATAAGATCGTTAATGAAAGCTGAGGGTCAATGTAAACTTTCTCTGCAAATGAATTATCGTTAAATCAATTTCTGCTAAACTAGAATGACCAAATAGGAAACCTTTTATCCCTTCGGTAAACCGTCCTAAACATTGAATCAAACTGAAGGGGCAAAAAGATTACCCTCCTCAGGACTGTCCTTAATTATCAACTCCTAGGAACGAAATTCACACTGTCGATTGAAATCTCAATCACAATGGAACTCGTTGAATCTAGGACACTGACTGCTGAAAATCCTTGTGGACATTTTCATAGTAGTAGTTACAGTCTCTGTTGACTTTGGAAAATGCGATGGAAAGTGCAGTTTGTACATAAAACAGAGAATGACGTAAGCGACAACAAACATTGAGAATCATAGGCTTCAAATCTTGAAATGACGTAAAAAAGGTGCACGTAAACTTTTGTGTCTATTTCTTCCAACTGAATGGACTAGAGGAAACTTCAGCCACTTATCAATAATTCTACCGTTGGACTTTGCAAAAACTTTGAACATTATACGATATTACAGCGTATTCTCCATTTTAGCTCCCTTGAGGATGTGACGTCATCAAATTTCTAAATCGTAAATCAGACGAGTGACGAACTGTTGATTGATACCATATTGTAGACATCCATAAAGTAAGGTTTTATTGTTTATAGTTTACAAATTGCGACAGTTTAAAGATTTGTTGAAAATGTTTCTTCAATTCTCAAAAAGAAGAAAGATACTCCAACTCGGAAAATATGGAAGATTTCAGAAAATTCCAACGGCAGAATTATTGCAAAGTAGCTAAAATTTCTTTCAAAATATCCAGTTCAAAATAAATTTTACATCAAATTTTACACCCACCTTATCCAAAATTTGGAACCCATGCTGTTTTATTGGTAATTCTCACTTGATTGAAGTGGCATCATTTAAATATATTCATTTTTTATATATTCATATCAGATAATTTATAACACAAAATCCCTTCAGCACAAAAAATCATACAAATTAAAATTACACTCTATGCAGCAATATATACAAGGAGATAAGTGAGAACTGTTAGGGCCTATTTGCTGCTCTTCCAGGGAGTCGTGTTTTATGTTCATTCAGCTCTTTAGATGAGTTTTTAAGTTTGTTTTAAACTGCGGGAGTGTTGGCAGTTAACTAATACTGAAAAAAGAGATGCTGATCCATGTAGTAAGAGCTGAAAAACGAAAGCCTTTTTCACATATTCAAGGTTATATCTTGGAATTTGGATGTCCTTGCATTTCTTGTATTGTGGTCTGAATGCAAGGATATTTGGGGGAATCTATCCCAAAGGTTTTCTGGGCAAGTAATCTTTCAAATTTCAAAATTTCAAATTTCAATTTCATTTGAACAACAAATTTAATCTACTACATTTCTGCTCATTATGAATTGTTTAATTATCAAAAATAGCTGTTCGGGATACTTGAATACTCTGGAGAAGAACAGACGTTCCTCTCCAGAGAAACCCTAAAGGGCTGACGAGCCAAGTACCCTACTCAAAGAAAATAGCTTACATTCTTTAAAACTTGTGTACAATATTCCTTCTTAACAATTTTTTTCTAAAAATATATACAAAACATTATTAATACAAAAATGGAATGAGAAAATGAACGGAACCTTGTAGGTCATTGCTGACCGATCGAATTTAATTAATTGTTCAACACTAAGCCGGTTAAAAATAAAATGAAATGAGATAAAATAAAACAAGTCACTTGATACAGCGCAGTTTTCATGTAATATCTTCAAGTGCGCTTGCATAAGTGCCCAGTTATATCACCAATTCTCATCCATTCGGATATATTGAGAAGTTCTCTTTGAGCATGGTCAAGTAGACTTTCAAGGTTGTTAGATATTATGGCAACATGTGTGTTATCTGCATACATGCTGGCAAAGCATCTCGTATTGCTTTAGTCATTTTGTTACGAAGCATCTTATATGCCTGCCACAGATCAAGAGAATTCATCGCATCCTTCTTTGTCTGATCTCTTTCCTTCATAAGTTTCCTTATTTGGGGAGTTATCCATGGTGCATGATCAGGACGAATTCGTTTTTCACTCAAGGGTACATGAATGTTAAGGATTGATTCGAAAATCTCCCGAATTGTGGCTGCCATACTGTTTAGATCATTGGCAAGAGGGCTGCTATTGGTTTCCGATTCAATCTGTTGTAGGTCATACTGAAAAGCTACTTTATCATACTCATTTAGATTGCGAGACTCTATTGTTTTTGGCTTTTTTGTTTTTGAGTCGTTGGTTGCCTACTTTACGTATTCCATACACCAAATAATGATCAACCATCCCCAGGTCCAAGACGTCTACCTCAGAATTGTATTGTTTTCTAGCCGTAGAGCGATAGTCAATTATCGTTTTGCTGATTCTTTGTTCATTATGTTCGTTGGTTGTTATAGAAACTCTGGTATAGCTCTTAACCAGTTGCTCAAGCTGATACTCCGAGGAAATTTCCCTCAAATTCTTGGTATTGCTATTTCACTTGCTTGCGAGGTCATAGTTTGTATCACCAATCAATATGATTTCCTTCTCCTCCTTATCTAGTTGCTTTAGAGTATCCCTAAGATTTTCATGATTCTTCATCAACTCCTGAAGTTCGAGGACGATATCAACAGACTACAGGAAAGGATTTTGTTTGCGTTGGTGAAATTTAATAATAATAATAATAATAATAATAATAATAATAATAATAATAATAATAATAATAATAATAATAATAATAATAATAATAATATAGCATATTTATACAGGATAACCTTTTCAGTAAAGATGTTACTGCTATCAACAAGGGTCCTGTTGAAACTAAAAATTTAAAAGTAAAAAGATCAAACTTACAAGAGATCGAGTAAAAACTGTAAAAAACTTACTAAAAATCAGGTTCTGAATAACAAACAAAGTGTGTTTATTTTCCTTTTAAAATTGACAAAGTACTTTTCATTTCTGACGTCACTTGGTAGGCTATTGTATATTGACGCTCCTTGAAAAGCAAAAGTTTTTCTTCCTGATCCACATCTCACTTTTGGAAGTACAAGGAGAGATCCATTTCCACGTATGTTTTTGCCATGATCAAATTTTGTGAAGTTGTTCTTCAGCGATTCCATGCAGATTCCATTGACTGACTTGAAAACATCAATTGAGATATGTTTCTTTCGCGTTTGTTCGAGGCTGTCCCATTTCAGGGATATGCTGCTATCTCTGGCAGCTGCTGGCAGCTCCAGTTTTTCGCCTTTCAAATTTACGAATGGGTATGGCAGACGCCCTATTAACCACCGTTTTCATCACGGTCGTTTCGAAAAATGGAATAAGCAATGATGTCAACCTCTGAATCCTCGATTTGTTCATTCAGACGTATTTCATTTAGGCTGATAATATCAATATCATTTTCTCTGAGGATGGTTTCAATCTCATGCTTATTATAATGAATAGTAGATAGAATTATCAGAATTTCTTGTGAGATTTGTTTACTTCTTTTTTATTTCATTCCCAATTGCCAAACAGTTCCCTCCGAAGCTCTCTCTATACTCTATATCTTCGGTGCCTTGGCAGGAAGAGTGGCATATACAGTGAAATATGTGAGATATAAAGGGTGTTCCGAAAAAGTTGCGTCCCGTTGTCGTTGCTGCTGTGGAGGTGCAGTAACTTTAATTGTCTTTGTCTGTATACAGTTGCCTGGATAAGGCTTCAAATTGGAGGTTGATGGTTTGGGTCCCTACCCTGTCAAATCTGCTAAGTGGAGACAGCAGAGTCGCAAGCTCTCTGTAATTCTATGCAGTGCAATCGCGAAGAGTGATCCTGTCAAGAGGAACGACGTTGACCTTGATAAGATTAACATTACCTTAATAAGCTTAGCTTCTTATTGTGGCTTAAATAGCTGCCCTCATATTATAGGTAGAATAATATCCCATCTTCATTTCAGTGCTAGATGCAACAAGTATCCGTTACCATTTAAACAATCACCATAAAAGAAATAAAGAACTTACCAGTATAATGCTTGCTACCATCTGGGTTCAAGCTTATAAGTACATCACCTATGCATTTATCATCATTGTCTGGCGGAGACCATTTCATCTGAATTGATGGCTGTTGCGTGCAAAGAAGACAATTTAACGAATGAATGATTTGTGGCACAAAATTTCAAAATAGCTTTATATAGCGGACTCATCATAAAAATGCAAATGACGTACAATAAACTTGTAACCTGTAGGGGAAACTATCAACTCCTGTAAGAGATCAATAATCAAAATATAAGAGAAACCTAGAAAAAGAGAGAAATATGTTAAACCTGCAAGAAAATCAAGTATCAGGTTCTTGCACGTTTAACAGTGCAAGAATTGACATACTGAAACTGTTGAAAAATCTTCATCTGAAAAATCGTGCTAAAGATGGTCTGCGAGAACTCTTTTGCCAAATAATTTTAGTTTTAAAAACTTTTATAGATTCAACTGTTATTGTAAAATTTTCCAGACGTCATATTTAGCGAAGCAGCAAGGGTGAATGTTGCAAAACAAAGTACATAGTTCAGTATAAGACGAATCAATTTGGCAGCCTCAAGAATAGATTTCATAACTTCAATAAGAAGGATCACAATGCTTGATTTTTCTGCTTACTTCGATTAGACTGAGTGCACTCCAAGGGGTAAAATTCACTCATTCTCTTTAGGAAAGCAAATCGCTTCACTTTCTCGGGAACCTGAATCTTTTGTCTTACAAAGTGTACCTTTGCAGAAACTAAGTACTATTCCCAGTTCTTTATCAGGATCATATCTTAACGTTGGCATGACCCGATAAGACTTGATTCAGGTATTGTACATCAAATTCTGCAGCATGTTAAGGGCTTTGAGCAACCTTTCTATTTTAGTACATTCCGGATTTGGCGCAATCGATTAGGACTGCGTTCACACGATGCCGGCACATTTTGAAAACGAAGAAAAATGACGGTAGCAAAATTTGAGCTAGCGTTCACATGATACCGGCACAATATGAAAACGGTAGAAAATTTGATGGTAAAAAGTCGCTGCAGGGTTTTGATGCCAAAGAAAAGTACCTACATCCTAAGAATCGACCATTATCGATCCAAAAGCGTCGAAAAATGTTCTCTTTACATCATTGTCGAGTATTCACATGATGCTGTTTCAAATTTATGCTTGTTAGGGTTCCATTTTCAAAATCTACCGTTTTCGAAATCTGCCAGCAAAAATGTGCCGTTTTCGTGTGAACGGGAGGCCTATCCGTCACATTTTGATCGTTTAAAAAATTTTCCGGCATCGTGTGAAAGCAGTCTAAATCTGAAAGGTTTTCATCATTATTTTCACCAGGTGTTCGAAAATTAAACAGATCTGGTTGGATCCAACGTTGAAAATTTACTCTTCAAGACAAGCCAATTTGGAAAAGTTCCTCGATAGATAACTTGGATGTACAAGTTTATTGACAGCGACACCTTAGCTACGCTTTTTCATGCTTTTGTAACATCAAAATTGGACTATGGTAACGCGCTGTTGTATGGTATTCCAAAAAAGTATCTATGCCCCCGAGGTGACATAGATAGGCTGTATATGAAAAGAGTAGCAGGAGGAAGAGAACTACAGAGTGTTGAGGATACAGTTGAATTGAGAAAAAATTTTGGTATTCAATGGAAGCCCTCAGGATAAAAAGAAAACAATGTTAAAGGACAGACAAATGAAATACGAAAATGAAAATCTACATGGGGCATTTGAAAGAAAAACGAAAGAAATAAAGGACAGTGTGGAGAGTTGAACTTGGTTGAAGAAAGGATACTTAAAAACAGAGACAGAAAAGGGATGATAATGGCGGCCCAGGATCAAGCAATTAGCACAAGATGGGTTCAGAAAAATATCGATAAGATGGATATCACTGAAACTTGTAGGATGTGCGGAGACAAAGAAGAAACCATCAGCCACATTGTATCTGAATGTAAAGAATGAGCCCAGAAAGAATGAAGGTGAAGGTGAAGGTGAAGTTGCGTTTTTCAGCGCCAAGCGCTGGGATCGCAGAAATAGAGCAGACCTAATCGAGTCCGCGACCCCTTGTCATGACGCTCAAGTGGTGGGGCTCTACCGGGACTCGAACCCACTCCGCCTGACTATCCTGGCTGCAATGTCAGAGGATTACACCACGGCGCCACAACACCTTCGAATATAAAGTTAGTAGGCATGACAAGGTTGCATCTATACTACTTTGGGACATTGTAAGAAAAATGGATTCGAATGTAGTGCTAAAAGTTATGAACACATCGTAGATAGTAGGAAAAAGGTTTTGGAGAATGAAGATGTTAAGGTTTTGTGGGATTTTCCAATTCAAACTGATAAGAAATTGGATCATAACAGACCAGATATCACAATGATTAACAAGAGAAATAAAGTATGTTGGCTAATTGATGTCGCATGTCCATTTGACACAAGAATAGACAAGAAAGAAAATGAAAAGACAGAAGCGTATACAGAGCTGAAATATGAAGTTCTGAAAGTATGGCGGACGGAAGTGCAGAAAGTCTTCATAGTCCCAATCATCATTGGAGCACTAGGATCGGTTACAAAAAAGCTTGGAAAGAACTTAGAAATGATCACTTTTGTCAAAGGAGTGGAGCCATTGCAGAAAGCTTGTCTACTGGGAATAGCTAGAATTATCAGAAAAGTGTTGGACTTTGGTAGCTAAAGAGACAAATGACTTACTATCTAAAGCTGCGGGAGGTGGCCTGATAGTAAGATGAACCCAGCTGAATTGTATGAACTGTGAAATTGCACATAATAATAATGATAATCATAATAATTATAATAATAATAATAATGATGATGAGAATAATAATAATGATAATAATAATAATAATGATAATAATAATAATAATTGTCCTGGGTATGACATAAAACTGCATCCGGTTGTAGAGTTTCGACGTGGGAGAATGAGGTTACCCTTTGCTACAACTACCTCCAGGTCATCCTTGAGCAAGGTGTAGTACCTGTCAGCTCTCCCCGAGGCCATGAAATACCGGGTTGGCGTCCGGCGGGGGCTAGTCTGTCTCATGGGTGGGAGGGACTCTTTAGCCTTGGTTGGCAACCCTCCTAGAGATGGTGTTCTCAATAAACACACCGGTGGTTGTGTAACCTAAAATCCACTATCCTCTTATGAGTGAAATGTCTAATTCAAATAATGAAGATAACGGCGTGAATGAGATTGGAACTAATAGTGAAGGTCTCTCGCCCGGCAGGTGTACCATGGCCCAGCAGCATGGTCCCGGTCGTCACCCAGCTACTGCTAGGAGGACCCGACGAAAATGGTCTCACGAAGAGAATAGAGTTGTAATGGAGTGCTTTTACAACAGCAACCCAAAGAAAATTGGTTACCGAAAGAGAATGCATAACTTATGGATTGAACAGGGCATGTTTGTAATAACAGAGCAGAGACTTGTGGATCAAAAGTCTCAAATAATAAAGAAAAAATGGCTTTCTGAATTAGAGCTTGAAGCCATAAGAAGGTCAGTCGATGATGCTGAATATGGTCAAATAGGAAATGTTATTGGTGGTACAGGGAGAACGATGGGAGATGACGAAGAAAATCAACAAGCGGACGCAACA
The DNA here is from genome assembly GCA_964019985.1 of Aurelia sp. 4 Dawson et al 2005. Lineage (NCBI taxonomy): Eukaryota > Metazoa > Cnidaria > Scyphozoa > Semaeostomeae > Ulmaridae > Aurelia > Aurelia sp. 4 Dawson et al 2005. Next base: position 7,123,768 of record OZ026505.1, read on the forward strand.
GCGAATAGCAATGTAACCAATAGGCAAGGAGATGAATTCACAGGAGAACAGCTTACCAATGAGTATATAAATGAGATACATCCGGATGTAGAGTATGATGAGACAAGCTTAACTGAGGAAGAGAAGCTACTTATGGAGAAGATAAAAGATTTTGGCAGACAGCAGAGAGAAAAATTACCACCATTGAAGGGAGTTGACAGCAAGAAGTTAAAAGAAGTGGTCAATAAGGTTAATGCGGTGTTGGGAAAGGTGCAGGTGAAAGATATAACTCATGTGAATGATCTGATGTACGGAGGAGCAGCTTTGGTAACTGAAATGGTGGGAATGCGTAGAGAACAAAAAGAAAAGAAAGAACCATGGTGGAGGAGAAGATTAGAGGATCAGGTAAGACAACTGAACAAAGATCTTAGCAGGATTAACAACTTGATTCAGCAAAAGAAAATAAAAAAGAAACATCAAGACTTCCTCCAGAGAAAATACAAAATGAAACATAAAAGTCTTCAAACTGTGAGAGAGGAAATTAAGCAAAGAATAGCAGCGAAAACGGGAAAGATAAAGAGATATCAACAACGAATAAATCAGTTTCAACAAAACAGATTATTTGTCAACAACGAGGGGAAATTTTATCAAAACTTGAACGCAGAAAAAGAATACCAAGACAGTGAAGCTCCTGAAGCGAATGATGCTATAAATTTCTGGTCAGACATTTGGGGGAAAGAAGCTCATCACAATAAAGAAGCAGAATGGTTAGAAAATTTTCGCTGTGAAGTTAGAGACATTGACCAGCAGAGTAATATAACAATCACACACAAAGAAGTCAAAGCAATGTTGAAAAATTTCCCGAATTGGAAGGCTCCTGGACCTGATGGCGTACAGGGATATTGGCTAAAAAATTTTGTAAGTCTCCATTCAAAACTAGCTGAGCATCTAAACTTCTGCTTAGAAACAGGTGAAACTCCTGCATGGATGACAAAGGGAAGGACTGTTCTTATCCAAAAAGATCGCAGCAAAGGTACAGTCGCCAGTAACTATCGGCCTATTACATGCCTTCCACTTGTCTGGAAGCTTTTAACTGGAATAGTTGCAAATGAAGTGTATAGTTTTCTTGAAGGACACAATTTACTACCCGAGGAGCAAAAAGGATGCAGACGTAACTCTAAAGGAACTGCAGACCTACTCTTTATAGATAAAATGATACTGAAGAAAGTCAAATCCAGGAAAAAGAATCTAGCCATGGGATGGATAGATTATCGGAAAGCATACGACATGCTTCCACATAGCTGGATAATTGAATGTCTAGTGAATCTAGGAATTAACGAGAAGGTTCAAAACCTATTGAAAGAAAGCATGAAGAAGTGGAAAGTAGAGCTCACTTGCGGAAAGCAAGAACTTGGAGAAGTAAACATCAAACGAGGAATATTCCAGGGGGATGCCTTATCACCGCTACTATTTGTAATTGCTCTAATACTCCTGACCAGTGTGCTGCGAAAGGTAAAAGCAGGATACAATTTTGTCTCAAACAAGGAAAAGATCAACCACTTACTGTTTATGGATGATCTCAAAGTCTATGCAAAGAATGAAAAAGATCTAGAGTCTTTGATTCAAACAGTAAGAATATTCAGTGAAGATATTGGGATGGAATTTGGTTTAGACAAATGTGCTATATTGATAATGAAGAGGGGGAAAACAGTCGAGGCAGAAGGAGTAAAATTACCTGATGAGAGAAAGATTAGAAGCCTAAAGGAAGATGAAAGCTACAAATATCTCGGAGTGCTTGAGGCAGATGACTTGAAAAGATCAGAAATGAAAGAAAATATAAAGAAAGAATACAAAAGAAGAGTAAGGAAGGTCTTAGAGACGAAGCTGAATGGCCATAACTTAATCAAAGCTATCAATACTTGGGCAGTAGCTGTCATCCGATATTCAGCTCCCTTCCTAGACTGGAACAAAGATGAGCTTTCAGCTTTGGATAGAAGAACAAGAAAGTTGATGACGATGCACAAAGCGTTGCACCCAAAGAGCAATGTAGATAGACTATACCTATCAAGGAAAGAAGGTGGAAGAGGTCTTATCAGTATCGAAGACACTGTGAGAACTGCGATACTTGGACTACAGAAATACATCCAGGAGAGTGAAGAAAAGCTAATCACTGCCGCAAGGAAACCAGAAGATATAGTAGAAACAGCAAAGGGATTCAAAAGTAGAAGAGCAAAGGAACGTAAGCAAGACTGGACCGACAAAGCGTTACATGGACAGTTTTTAAGACAAACAGAAGCAGTTGCTAGCAAGGATAGGTGGGAATGGCTTAGTAAGGGAGGAATTAAAAGAGAAACGGAAATGCTCATCCTAGCTGCGCAGGAACAAGCAATTAGAACAAATCAGATAAAAGCAAAGATCGATAAAACGCAGGAGGATAGTTTATGCCGAATGTGTAAGCAAGCTGATGAAACAGTAAATCATCTCTTAAGTGAATGCAGCAAGATGGCGCAAAAAGAGTTTAAACGACGTCATGATTGGGTCGGAAAAAAGATCCACTGGGAAGCTTGCCTGAAATATGGATTTGATGTAAAAAGCAAATGGTATGAACACGAACCAGAAACAACAATGGACAACGATGTCAGTACAATTCTCTGGGACTTCAACATACAAACAGATCATGTCATACAAGCAAGGCGTCCAGACTTAATCATCAAGGATAAAGTGAAGAATGAATGCCTGATAGTGGACTTCGCTATTCCATACGACAGTCGAGTTGAAACAAAAGAATTCGAAAAGTTAGAGAAATACCCAGATCTGGCCAGGGAACTTAAAAAATTGTGGAACATGAGTGTGCGGATCATACCTATAGTTATTGGTGCCCTTGGAACAACCCCTAAAGACCTCCGAAAAAGACTCAAAGAAATCGGAATCGACACCAAGATCGTTGAACTGCAGAAAACAGTCATCCTGAATTCTGCCAGAATCCTCAGGAAAGTCCTCGAGTTTTGAGGAGACTTGCTGTCACCAAGCCTCAAGGACAAATCATGAACCATTTAAAGAAAATGTGCGACAAATAGATAATAATAATAATAAAAAGGAAGGCTAACAGGATTAGGTATGGCATGGGTCGACTATAAGAAAGCGTACGATATGGTACCTCATTCTTGGATAAGAAAGTGCATGCTAATGTTTGGGGTAGCGGGAAATGCAACTAGAGTTTTAGACAAGAGTATGGATAAGTGGTGTACAGAATTAACATCATGTGGCAGACCACTGGGAATGGTAAACATAAGGAGAGGAATATTCCAGGGTGACAGTTTGTCACCACTCCTTTTTGTGATGGCTTTAATTCCCTTAACGTTAGTTTTAAGGAAGGTGAAGGCAGGATATGATCTGGCAGGGCGTAGGGGAGTTGTGAATCATCTGTTGTTTATGGATGATCTGAAACTCTATGGAAAGAGTGAGAAACAAGTAGATACGCTTCTCAACACTGTGCGTGTTTTCAGTCAGGATATAGGGATGCAGTTTGGCATCAACAAATGTGCAGTTCTTGTCTTGAAAAGGGGGAAAGTAGTACGATGTGAAGGTATAGAGATGCCCAACAACCAAGTCATTAAAAGTTTGGGGGAAGGAGAGGGGTACAAGTATCTTGGGATGTTAGAGGCAGATGGAGTGAAGCATATGGAGATGAAGGAAAATGTTACAAAGGAGTACTATAGAAGGGTGAGAAAGATACTGAAATCGAAGTTGAATGGGGGTAACGTTATTAATGCAATAAACACACGGGCTGCTGCAATAATAAGATACGGAGCTGGTATAATCAAATGGACAAAAGAGGAATTGAGAAATATCGACCGAAAAACAAGAAAGCTGATGAATATGCATCGACCACTCCATCCTCAAGCGGATGTGGACAGATTGTACATCAAAAGAGCAGAGGGTGGAAGGGGTATGATAAGTGTTGAAGACTGTGTTGAAATCGAAACAAATAGTTTGCACCAATACATAATCGAAAGTAAAGAGAAGTTGCTCAAGGGTGTGAAAGACGAAGGGATCCTTGGTGAAGGCATGTCTAAGGAGGATGTTGCAGAGAAACGAAAAAATCAATATAAAGAAAAGCCACTGCATGGGCAATATGTGAGAAGTACAGAAGAGATACGAGATGACAAGAGCTGGAATTGGTTGAAAAGAGGAACATTAAAGAAAGAGACCGAAGGAACACTGATGGCAGCTCAAGACCAAGCCTTGAGGACAAATGCAATAAAGAGTAGAATTGACAAACAAGATATATCACCCATGTGCAGGCTTTGTGGAGAAAGAGAAGAGACCATCAGCCATATTGTTGCAGAGTGCACAAAACTCGCACAGAAGCAATATCGCCACTGGCGCCATGACAGGGTCGCATTGGTTATACACTGGACATTATGCAAAAGATTTGGATTCCCCCATAGCGATCAGTGGTATGAACATGTACCAGAAAGAGTATTAGAAAATGAAAATGTAAAGCTACTGTGGGACTTTTCTATTCAGACGGATCACCACCTTGAACACAATAAACCTGATATATTGATACACGAGAAAACAAGCAGGGGATGCTATATCATAGATGTCGCATGCCCATTTGATACAAGGGTAAAGACGAAAGAGCTTGAGAAGGTTGAACGTTATCAGGACTTAAAAAGAGAAATTGGTAGGATCTGGGAATGCAGAAATGTATGCGTTGTTCCAATCGTTATAGGGGCGTTGGGTACATTGAGCAAGAACTTTAGCTCATGGGCAGCAAAGATAGAAGTAGAAGAGAAGATTGACATGATGCAGAAAGCTTGTATGTTAGGAACGGCAAAGATCATCAGGAACGTTCTAGATATCTAAGGGCAAGGGTATTGACTTGATATCTAGCTGAACAACAAACCACCAATGACGTAAAAAAGATGCATGGTGTGGAAAAAACAATAATAATAATAATAATGTGGAGGCCCTCTTTCGCTGAGGTTGGTGCTCTGATTGTTGAAATATTAATTTTCGACAAAAAGTCTGCTACCACCTCCAAACCAGAGCTTCGGTATTTTGGCCTTAGCAATTCCTGAAGAACAGGGCATAAATCGACAAAAGCTTTGATAAATGAGAACAAAACTTTGTTCAAGCTATTTTAAGTTTGTTAGGAATCAGCACCTGCGCAGTATTGTCATTTTTCTTTAAGTCTGGTTTCAAATCTCCAAGCCTTTTCAAGAATTTTCTTGATGGCACAATCTGGTTTTGACGTAGAGACAAGTTTGAGCTTGCAAGATAAATTCTTACCTCAAAGCACCAATATCAACAAACAAGGTATCCCTGTTGACGTTAACGGTAAAGGGACATATTGAAATTGATTAAAGCCAGTTATTAAGCTAAATTCCAATTTTTGGACCAAAACAATTCTGTACAACTTTCCTGGACACACGGTGTAAGTTGCAAACAAGCATCCATCATTCAAATCTCGCTTTGAACTTGGTGAAAAACTTCTTACCTGGCCGTTATCATTCTCGTCATGAATTATTCGTTTTGGCTCCATTCCGTTTTGTTTCTCTACGTCTTGAATATACTCATCATGTGTATGAATAAGATCATTTTCACCAAAAGTCACAGTCTTTTTCTTAGAAGGAACATCTCCTGAAATACTACTGCTATCACTGTTGTCTGATCGATATTCTCTTCCTTGTCGCCTGCTTGATATAATTTCACTTGAATCTATGGATTTCGTGTGGACTAAAATAGGTTTCGTTACTTCAGGGCTGGATCCTCCGCTATAAATTGATTCGTTTCCTGGTTTAAGAACACTCCTGTTCCCATTATCAGGTCTATTTTTGCGTACAATGATAGGCGATAATGCGGATTTGATGGGCTTGTTCAATTCAGAATTTTTCAATTTTCGGTGAATAGGAGATTGCGTTGGGGGAGTGTGTAATTCTGCTTCAATTTCTTCGATTGTTGACTTAGCTTTAGATTCTTTACCGTGAAACCAGGATCCCGTTTTAGCAAGGAGCTCTTGTTTCTTTCTGCATATCACGCACAGCCAGTAAATCTGCAAGAAGAAACTTCATTAAAACCATCCGAAGAGAATTTAAGATACGTTACTTCAATTTTCTATCACTTTGACTGGATGAATCAGTTAATGTCTACAGTGCTTGAAAGCCCGTGTTATAGAATCAACCAACTAATCGTAGAATCCAGTTGCACGAATGCATAGAATAAACTAAAGATTAAAACTAAATCTTCAAACTACTTTGAAGAAACACGTATACCAATTTCTTCTAATCTTTGAAAGCCAAAAGCAACAACGAAATATTCGTCTTAGCTTCAAAGCTTATACGAAGAGAGCCTTGAAATTTCAACATTTGTTAGATAACGAAGACAGTTGACCAGTGATAAACGTTGAAACATAAACGGAAATGAGGCTTTTCGTCACGAAAATAGAGAAAATATGAAAACTGCAGGATGGCCCAAAAAATTTGAACACGTTTAAAGATGCTGACACCCAAGGTTTAAACGAAATTGCCTAAAGCATATTGTTGTGCTATCAAGTAGACCCTAAATGGATACATAAACTTTGATATCTTTCTGACCACTAAATGCAACTTGGAACCTATCAATCAAAGAACCCCTACACCAGAGCCGCCTTCGGTCCCTGAGAGGGCAGGAGACCCTGAAAGCACAGCGAACCTCGATATTCTCTGGGCACGATTTGCTGCTGCTTTGAATGGAAGAAATTAACGATGACTTTCCATGAGAAAGGGTATAACAGTATCTCATTGTGGAAAGACACGATTGTACTTCGCAATATTTCATATCTTGATTACTTTCACTATTAACGGATTTTTGAGTCTCGCTCAATTCTGAGGTTGAGAGATCATCAAATCACTAAATCGTAACAAAAATGACAGGACCAACAATAGTAAAGGGGCTGTACAGGATTGTTGTACATAGAGATAAAGATCAGCTCGCCCATATCATCAAAGTCCATGAGAAATTCGTCTCTAATAGGCGCATGGCAAACAATTTCTATACTCTACCAATTGCCTTCCTTGTGTCAAGGAGAAAAAACCTCTGAAACTCGTCCCTCAGAACCCAGTTGTATTTTTGTAATCGTTCATCGCATGAAAACTCTGATTGTACTGGCGAACCTCTCCCGCAGCGACTAGTACTCTGCGGGGGTAGTGCGCTTGGGTTAGCTTGGAAGCGGAATGCTGTGGCTGTACTGCCATCAGAATCTAATCTTTGGGCCTAAGCCCCGTTTTAGCAACGGAATGGAAAAGAAACAAATAAACAAACACAATTTGGCTTCATTTGGCTTGGTAACTTGTAAGTAAATCATCTCATTGCTATGTCATGGATAGTTTAGGAATCACAAAAACAATATCACAATTGCCCATGGTCACGATTGCAAAACACGGTTTTTGAGCTCCACCTTCTCACTGGAAAACAAAGGCGACAAAGTTTGCTATTGATTGGGTAAACGAGCCTTACTAAGGTATTAAAACAACGTCAAATCAATATGAGACGATTGTAAGTTGAAGGCCTTCGTGGTTTAAGGCTAACCTATGCTGTTATTTACGATGGAATATTTGGCAACTGTAAAAATGTCCTTCTTACTCATCCAGTGCTTAAAATGTTGACACATTAAATTGACACAAGACATAAGAAAATGCTACTTACTTCTACTCCAGTTGTGATTGCTTTAATATCTTGTACCAAGGTGAAAAATGATCTTGGTGACTGAAAAAAATGAAATTACTTGTTAGTGGGATTTAGTTTTTTAAATCGCAAATACGCATACAAATAAAGGAATCTTCATTGCCTTCACCGATGAAATTTACAGGGTGAGTCTAAAAAAGTTAAACATTTGGTGAGCTGTGGAAAAAAAAATTTGCAACCGATATTGAAAACCGAAATAACAATCTAGCGGCCAAAGACTTATATAGATGTGAACATTTTTTTGGCAAAATTACTAATCATTTATACCAAGAAATTAGGAAAATGCTAATAAGCGGTCCATATGAAAGCGAGGATTCCATGTTCGATTCTCTTCCATTATTTACTTGCCATTTAAACATTATTGAATACAAATATTACTGTCTGAAAAAGAATTTAAAAGCCAAGGAAATATTTATGAAGTCCTATTACAAGTTTTATTTGTGAAAGTGATATTTGCATTGAATTTCAATCTCAATCGCAAGTAAATCATGGAGTAAAACGAAACGAGAAATTCCCGTTTCCCATATAACTTCCTTGCCTGCCTTTTCTTAAATTCCCGAAAGAAATTATCATATCTAACTTAGCTTTTGACTGACTGATTAACATTTAAGTTTTGAACATCACATGAGTACGTTGCACTCTACAACCCGACAAGCGTTTTAAGTTTTTTGGCTTACCCGACATCAAAATGTTTCAAACATTATGATATGTGATTTTTACAAGTCAAATTTCAAGCTTGCTGACAAAGGTCACAAATTGAAGAGCTTGGAACAGCTCGCTATACTTGAGTCTATGGAAGTAAAGGGTTGCAAATATGCTGGAGTAGATTTTTCCTAACCTGTAGAGAAATACAAAATGATCTATACCCCAACAGATGGACACTTCAAAACAAATTAGCTGATCTTGCAATGAAACGTAAAAAAAAAAACACGAAGACATCCTTGAAAAGTAACATTCAGCTTCGAAAGGCTTAATGTACAAAAACCACAAAGATTTCCCAGAGAATACATGCGACGGAAGTATCGCAACAATACTTGATGCAATTTGAGACTCGAAGAAAAGGTGATGATCTAATACGCTAGAAGTAGCAAGCCTTTTTAGTAATGCTGGGCCAAGGAAATTTGTAATCAGTCAGTTACATCATGAAATGGAGGGCAAGCATTTAAGGGGCAGCATCACTAATGTTTTAGGCATGTGTTCATTGTTTTCTGAAGTTCAAATGGCTATTCTAAAGGTACTCAAAAAGAGAATGCCTAAAATCTGCTCATATCCAAACAATCCCTAGAGATCTGAATGTTTGGTTTTGGTCATCTGTGAAGTACAAAGACTTTGCTTTCAAAGTAACTCTTTCTATTAAAAAAGGAGATGAAATGTCCGTGTCCTATGGCCATTCAAGACCACAAGATCCCATTCCAGTCACAACACAAATTTGGAGAAAGGTGCGCCCCATAAAATATTGCATTTAGAACATCGGTAACAGAACAAACATTCTGATTGAATACGCATTGAGCCTCATAAGTTCTGCTAATTTGAGCTATTCTTATGACAATGCTCTCTGCGAGAATTTGATGCATTATCCTACATTCACCACAGACTTTCGCATTATCGCATTTTCTCACAGGATCATGATGCGACATTACTCGTTATTACTTGTTAAACTGCCAGCTTGCTCGATAAAGCAGAGGATAAGTCGGATCAGTGTCTGATATGACTTATAAGCGGCATGACCTATATCTGCTAATAATTTGACTCAGAGCGTACATGGCCATGTTTTGGAATGGCCACCAAAGATGAAACAAAAAAATCAAGTTTTTCGTCTTGCCAGCTGCATTTTAATGTTAGCACATGTTCTTTTGTCGTAATGAATTGAAACTAAATTGAAACTAACTGATATACCAGGTGAGTAAAAAAGTTCACGCATTTGGCAGGATATGAAATAAAAATTATGAGGCCGATATTCAAAACTGAAATGTTTATCTTTCAGTCAAAGAATAAATCCAATAACAAATGCTGTTTCGTAAAATCACCCATCAATTAGACCCTGGTATTAGGAAAATGCTAGTAAACAGCAAAATTGGGAAAGAGGGTTCCACATTCCATCCTTCCGTTATTTACTTGCTATTGAAATTATAATTCTACTTCTGAAACTTGCATTGAAAACATCAATGCCTAATAAATCATGGACCTGAATGGAAAATGGAATCCACCTTTTCAAGATAAGAGGTGCCAAAAGCGGAAGTCTTCTGCTGTTTGAGATTTTGCATTTTTGAGGCTAACATTTTTTAGGCATTCTCGTTCTGCGTATAAAGTTTAGTATATAGGCAAATGTTTACTTTGTAACTATCTTCGCTTGGAAATCACAGCGATTCTAAGAATTTAAAGTTTCGCGGGATGTGACCGTGAAATCATATGTTTGGATAAATTTTTGTCCAAATTCGATCTCACGGTCATCAAAGCCCTTATGATTTCTAATTCTTCACACTAGCAATAGTAAAATTTAAGTGCCCAACTAGCTGCAACCATTTTACAGTTTTTCTTGACTTGAAAAAATGGTTTATTGCTGGGCCTATTGTGCTGATGCATTGGCCATTTTCAGTGTGTAAAAGACAGTAGAGCAGAGAAGGCCGAAAGCAAGAGGCCAAGTAAAACAAGCAACAGTGAAAGTCAGGCCTCAGTTACCCTAGATAGTTGTGTTTAGAAATGGGTATTGTTTTGACTGGTTTAATTTGTGCAGAAAAAAGTTTTCAGATTTGATCTTCCTTACTTTTCATGCAAGGAATTCATATTTGTGTAAACTCATACGTTACGAAATATTTGCCAATTACTGTTGACAATAAGACACAGAAAGGCTTGCCATTCAATCACGTGATAAAGTGTGGAACAAAATTTTTTTGGTCTGACCTCACGGCACCGGCAGCAACAACAACGCGGTCGCGCAAGGCTAGAAGGCCCCACTTCGTGGGACAATCACCATTATTTCCAAAAAAAGGCAAACATGAATGTGAAAACTAGTTCATCCACTAAACTTTGTATGCAGAACAAGAGTTTAGCATCAAAGATGCGAAATCCCAAACAACAAAAGACTTCCGCTTTCGCACCTCTTATGTTGAAAAGGTGGATTCTCAATTCCCATACGTCACAGCCTTGCAGCCATTTTTCTAGATGTTGGCTAAAAAAGATGAGTGATTCTACCAGACAAAATTTTCCCATCTACGTTAGCCTTTGACTGAAACACGTTTTTTTAAGAAACGTGGATCAGACCATAGTACTAAAAGTTTCTTAATTTCACATGAAATGTTGTCCATTTTAGTACTAAAAGTTTCTTAATTAGCTTCTTATTTCTTGAATGCAGAATTATCAATGTGGTCGCTAACACTGCGCCAGATATGTTTCTTGACATTTAAAACATGACTATGGAATAAACAATGTTCTGTTATGTTGAAAACACAAACCGTTAGATGATACTGCTCAAGAATAAAGGTTCAACGATATATTTGCTATGATATCCATGCTTTTAACTTTGAAAAGTTTCTTGGTACTTCTCAGACATAGTACTAGAGTTTCTTAAAATTTTGACCATCTTCTTATAAACCAGTTTCTTATAAAAAACATTTTGGTTTTGAACATTAGTCACAAACTTTTTATTCCATAGCCCGCCAAACGCTACGTGGATCAGAGAATTTCTTAGAATTTTGAAAAAAAAAATCAAAAAATTTTATAATTTTGAAAAACGTTTTTTTTTCTTTTTTCATTTCAGATAAATTTTTCAAAAAATCCTAAAAAATACTCTGATCCAGGGTAGCCAAACGCACAAACTTGTCTTGAATCACCCAGGACACCAATAATGCTCTACCATTCTTTATAGCATCCAACTTCAAGACAAAAGAATACGATGAAACAAGGTCAAAAGGTCAAAAGATACAATACGAATACAAATGGTTACCGGAAAAGAAAGAGACTGGCAATCCATAACAAATCTTGCAGCTCTATACCAAACCATAACACACATTATACTCTCGGGAATACAAGGTTTCACGGAAGGGTTTTATTGTGCCCGTAAGCACGACTCTCATTCTAAGTTGACTAATGCTTGAAATCGTACTCAATTCATCACTGTGGTGCAAAAAGGGAATAACAAATTTGTTCGGAGTCTTCGGGTGCTTTTCATACTGCTACAGAGGCCTTCGCGATAAAATCCCTTATAGCATTGAAAATGATTGACAGAATGACGAAAATTTCACTTTTCAATCCATTCGACCATGACGGCTGTTAAACAAGACATTTGCTAATGTCCAGACAGTGATAGTCTTTGAACACTGCCTAGTTCAAGTATGACGATTTTGTTTTGATTAACTCGGTATCAAATTAAAGACTTTCAAATAGGACTGGTACCGACAATGGACAAATCGATGCTGAGATTTCGAAAAGACTGAGCAAAGTCACTCAAAATCGCAGTTTCCTGAAGGGAACCAAAGCAGATAGGAAGATAGAAATATCATCAATTAGTGGGACTGATGGATCTCAGTGGGATTCAGATTTAAAGCAATTTAATATAAATGAATAATCTGACCACATGTTAATTCCCATGACCCAAGAGAGAGAAAAAAGAATTTTGTAGTTTTGCTTGAGCCAATGGCGAGTATGAACAAGAATGTCGGCAACTATTGGAAAATGAAAATTGCTTCGATCAGTAATCAAATTTGAAGATCCATTGAAAAGATTATTAGAACATTCGTAAGATTATTTGACTGCATAATATATCTGGCTTAATATGCTATTCTTATAGCTCGGCTGACATTAATAGGCCAGCAACTTTCACGGCAGCATACTTTCAGCCATCAAGCTGTGCATCATGACTGTAGACTAATCATACATAGGATTTTAATACATATTTCATGATAATTGGGTGTGTCAGAGGGAGCTGTGAGCTGGCAGGCATAGAGGGATTGTGCCCTGGGGTGGTTTTGGGTGTCTGTGGCTTGGTCTTTGGCTGAGTTTTGTTTTTGTTTTCAATTGTTTTGAGTGGGCTTGTCAGGATTTCTAGCTACTGAAAGCTAACTTAGGCCCACTGTGCATGCCACTTCCAGGCATGGGCCCCTTCCGAAGGACGACAAGGCGACTTGTGAGGTCAGGCCTCCGAGTTCACCCATCCGGAGTTTGACCTCACTCGACCAAACTTAACGTCAGTCACCTAACGAAGACTGTATAACAGCTCGGCCACTCACCCCACTCACCCCTCAGCCCCTGAGTTGGATGCTAGTTTGTGGCATATGATTCGGGAGCTGTGTCGGGGATCGGATTAACGGTCTTCAGGCTGGTCTGATGCGCGATTCGTAGTGGGCTGGTTCCCTTTGGTGCACCTAATACATGATAGTTAAAAAAACATAAACTGCAATATCATTTATTGTATTTTAACTAAATTTTCACTACCTTTTTATTGTGTCCCCAATTACCCTGTAAACTAAATATTTTGACACATCAAGAAAGATTCTGAATGATTGATTGGTTTGTATGAATGATTGATTGATAAAATGATTGATTGATTGATTGATTGATTAATTGATTGATTGATTGAATGATTGATTGATAACATAATTGATTGAATGATTGATTGAATGATTGATTGAATGATTGAATGATTGATTGAATGATTAATAGATTGATTGATTGAGCAGAGCCGAACCATGGAGAACATTCTCAAAATTTGACGTTATTCACGTCTCCACAGAAAATTACTGCTCACTAGTCGAAAAATTATTTACATGGGTCTGATCGCTTATACAGTCGATTGGATACTATCATACTGTCAACAAAACAGCTTTGAAGAACCTTCGGTATTTAGTCATGTCACAGGTAACAGCGTATAGTTGTAGTAATTGTAAAAGTAAAATTGCAAATCAAGCTTTGTTTTCCTCCTTATCATTGTTCCGTTTGTTGTGATTTTCGTGTTGTCCTCTAACTCCCTCCATCAAGACACTAGGCCCATCAACAGACCCAGTCCCCAAACGAGAATCCAATGTATCTTGATGGGCCAAGTGTTTTGATGGATAAGAGAGCATGGGTTAGTGAGTATAAAGGTTCAATAATAAAGGTTCAACGACCCATTTGCTATAATATCCATGCTTTTAACTTTGAAAAATTTCTTAGTACTTCTCAGACATAGTACTAGACTTTCTTAAAATTTTGAACATCTTAGTACTAGTTTCTTATCAACCAGTTTCTTATTAAACAAACGTGTAGCTTATTCAAAAATCACAATATCCCTTCAGCTTTAATGCCATTTGATAATACAAAAGCTTTACAGCTCTGAGATAAAAATAGGCGAGTTAGAACAGGGGTATTCTTTTATTCAATAGAAAATTTGTAAACATCTTACTAGTTTTTGAATTGTTGAGCCCCATTTGAGTTACTGTTGTTCCATTTGGGGCTGCTGTAGCGAATCAAAAATTGACGTATTGCAAAAAATCCAACATAGAGCGGCAAGAATTGTAACTAGTAGCCCATACGATGCCTCTGTTGCTCCGATAATTGAGAGCCTTGGCTGATCTACTATCAGTGATCTTATAAGAAAGGAGATAGCCACGCTAACTTACAAGTCTTTAAATTCTCTTGCACCAAATTATTTGAGAAAATTATTCGCAAAATGTTCGGATGAAAGAGAGCGGTTTCTGCGCTCATCAGAAACTGATCTTAAGATACCGTTCCTAAAAACGACCAGTGGCCAAGGGCTTTTTCTTATCGCGGTGCAAAACTGTGGAACAGCCTAGAAAGAGCTACTAAATTGGCCCCCTCCCTGAAAACCTTCAAAGAACAGCTATAGTCGGGGATAACTTTTATTTCATTTTTACGTTCTCTTTTATTGCCTTAGTTTGGTGTGATATTGTAAATCAGGTTAGCTCAGTAATTCTCTTGTTTTGGTATGTATTTTAAATTTTTTTAACAGGTCAGGTTGAAAAACATACATAGTTATGAACCTTTTAAACCTGTATAAATATTATAAAATGAAAGGATGAAAATGAAATGAAAGTTACAATACCTAAAAAGTACTCGAAAAGTACGTTACAATACTACAAAGACGATGCCACTTGGAGCGAAATGCTATGTATGCGGCCATTCAAGAGATGACCAAAGCTACATTATACTACATGTAATTGCTATTAAAAAGGAAGAAGTTTTCAAATACCAGTGGCAAACGAAGATACCAGCGTTGGTGGTTGGCAAACAATACAATAATTGCAACTGGAGTATTGGGATATTTGCTCGAATTTACCTAAGAGAATGAAAGGACGGAGACTGTCCGTGATCTTACAGAGAATAACGCATCACACATGTCAAATCCTGTATGGATTAAAGATATCCAAATCAAACGCTTTCAAAGAAGCTCTAGAGACTTCATCAAATTAACAAGAAAAAATCATATTACTTTTTAACAAATTACCATGGCATATAGATCATCATCATCATATAAGGCGAACTATCATTTTAGCAATGAATATTGAATTCCCTATTGTCTGTCATAAGCACCTGTCCTTCAATCATATAGGCGTTATATCACTTTACGACTGCCGCCAAACCTTACATCATTTCTCACGAAAGCAAAATTCATCTCTGAACATTACCCTATGGATGTACCAATGCAAAAGGAAGAACTGCAAACTTTGCCAAATGAATCTCCAAACGGTTTCATATTTCAAACAGCAAATGGGCCACATGACAGATAAAACGCCAAATCTCATGTAATAGCAAAAACATGCTTATTTCTTATCATGCAATTCAAGCGAAGGAGCTACCAAGAGTACCACCTACGTTGGTGAAACCACAAATTTACGGAACAGAATGAACAATCATATTTCTGAATGCAGGACAGGCAAATCGTCATGCTATTTGCCAAAGCACGTTTTCGAATGCGGAATGGCAACTAATTCGTTTAAAAAACCCTTTTTCAAAACCTTTGCTCTTATGACTCTTACAGGCCCTAAACTTTTACTGAAATACGAAAGCAAGCTATTCAAAGCTGGACATGCCACCCTCAACTCAAGACTCATTTCCATGTAATTTTATGTTTCGTGACAGGACACAAAATTTAATCCTTGGGCACATACCAATGTCAAACAGTCATACTTAAATATCATGTCTTTGTCGTGTTAGTCAGGCACACTCTATAACTTAAGTTTGCAGGACCTGAGTGTGCTAGGAAAATTGTTCGTTTTTTTTTGCATCTACCTCTTATAGTATCTACACTTAAAGGGATATGCAGCTATCAACTTTACTTTTTGGCTGATCTAGTCAAGGAAACCAGAGGCTATAGGAAACTTTGAAATGCGAGTAAGATCTATGTATAGTACACTGCAGCTTCTTGGTCCACTATTTCGTTTGTCATATGTCAAGTCACCATTTTGAACACCACAGCATAGGCTCAAAATCCTTAGGAGCTTAGTATTGAAATGAGTTGAAACATAAAATAAACCACCATTTAAAATATCTCCAGATTCATGAAAAATCCCACCGTAGAATTATAGCCAAATAGCTACAAATTGCTGCAGAATAGCCATCCAATTCAAAGTAAAGTTCAAAGAAACAGGTCATACAACATTTCGCGTCAACCCATTGACACCAATTTTAAGATCTGAAACAATTCTAATCCCCATGCATGCCAGGTTGACGTGATCGTAAGCCATTGTTCTGTTTGAGTGGCATGATGGCTCTTGGGTCATGTCAATCTCCCGCACCTATTTTAAGCACATGCCAATGAAGATAAAGTACCCTTGCAAGAATGGTGGGCCTTCTATGACAATGTTCTGTTTGTTCGCCTTGCGACTCAAGCATGACATTACATAGCTCGTGCAAATGAAACAGAGTTTCAAGCTAAAGATGGCTTTGCATTACCAGTCTCAAAAGAATGCTGACTTGCTTCACAGATGCTTGCAAGCACGTCACTGATTCTTTCGCATATGCCAATCGATAATCGACTGACTAGTTTTTGTAATGCTTTTTGTTGAGTAGGTTACCAAACTTTAGAATTAAGCACTTCTTTTTGACATTCAAAAACGAGACCTTCTCGCTAGAGTTTCAAAATTGTTACGACCATTTGTCCAAATCAATACCATTCCAAACAACGTTCTCGTACAATACTTATTGTAAGGTAATAAAGAACTTTCTGATGAAATAAAGAAAAAATTATTCGAACTGACTCTAAATTTTTTTCACAAAACGGGTCGGCTTGGGTGACTTTAAACCGTCGTTTTACGCCACACAGCCACTATGCACGTTTTCCCTCGTTTCCTTTCTAAGTTTATTTCACATTTGATGTTAGGCACATAATAGTCAACAAAATTGATCCGCAAATCGACGGTATTTCTGACCAATGATATCGTGAACCATCCTTGACCTGACTGTATACGTGCAATATGAAGAGCGATGGGGACTTTGGAGGGGGATGGATGGAGGCAGCAGTTGCTGTTGTTGTTGCTCTCCTGTCCGGGGATCCTATCGGTTGGTATCATGTGCATATGTTGGCCCGACTCCAATGTGGAACAGATCCAAGTTTGTGTCAGTATTTAATCATAGTTTACTTAATTCTTTATCTAGTTGCATATCTTTATGTTAATTGCCACAGAGTAGCCATTGTATTTTGCTCCTTGTGGTCCCGTCCCCGTAGTGTTGTCTTGTTGTATAGTAATCAAAAAATATTGTAGAATGCTGATCTACCATGTATTGTAGATCTTCATATTCTTCATAAGGATATAACAAAAACTTCAGAACTTTAATGCGGAAAAACTGGCGAAGCTTTTGACTTCAAATATGATATGTGTGGCAGTGAAAATATCGTGTGTGTGGCAAAAAATTTTGATTAAATCCTTAGATTAACGATGTGGAAAATGAGGTTCTTCTGCAGCTACTAAATGCTTTGAAATGAGCCTTCTTCAAGGCCGTGAGAGCAAAAAATTTTGCTAGATAGATCTTTCGATTGCGAAGGATATGAGTGATACTCTACTTGATCGCAGAGTTTAGATAGACTAACTGGTTGCCACATTTCTAAGGCCCAAAAGAATTGAAAACTGCCTGTAGGGGGTTTGTATGGGAATCGAAAATTCCATGTTCCATTCTGGTCCATGACGTATGTGGCATTAAAGTTCACAAAGCAAATTTAGGAAATAGAATTTTTAATTTCAATAGCAGGTACATTATGGACCAGAATGGACTGAGGAATCCTTGCTCCCAAACATGCCCTTTACCAACATTTTCCTCATTTCTGGGACTAACTGATGAGTGATTTTAAAGAACAAAATTTTCCCATCTAAGTTAGCCTTTGACTGATAGATTGACAGCATAATATTGAATATCGGTCAGATACTTTTTATCTCATAGCCCGCCAAACGTTTTAAAACTTTTTCCTCACCCTGTATATGAAATCCTTGTGGTAGAACAATGAAACATCACTCCTGTCCATCATGTTCAAAAATCAATGTATGTCCTTTTTATTTGTAAAAACATCATCAATAAGCAAAGAGCCTGTAATCATTTATGTTTGCGTGTGCACTTTTTACATCCAGCAAAATTTTCGAAGCTGTTATATTAGAACCTTCCTCAGTTTCACCTTCTTGGATGTTGCGGGTTTCGATTGTACTTGGATTGACTGTCTGATTATGCAAGTTGTCTTCATAAACCATTCTAACTAATTCTACGAACTAAGTCTTGCAAAGGATTCAAGTAAGGTTAGCCGGGGATCTTGGGTTTTCATACCCTGCTTATCTCCATATTTTCACAAAATTTCGTAGCTTATATCGTGGAAAATTGAATTAATCAATTTTTAAACACTATTACGGGGGAAAATCTTTCTATTACCATCAAAGTCATCGATAAATCAGAGGATGTCTTTTCACTTCGTAGGAAGCAGTTATTTTGGCAGTGCAAACTTGGGACTTTCGCGCTTGCAGGCCTAAATGAAAGGGCAGCGGATATCGAGCTCGATATATTTGCGTGTGGGTGGCATGAGCTCTGCCTTTGCAATTTGGAACCTGAGTTTTCTGGTAGGGTACTCCAATCTTTATCTTTGTGTTTTTACACACGGTAGTAGGGTGGAATCCCCTATCTTGCCATCCGGAATTTAGCAGAAGCTACAATAGTTTTTACCGTTTTGCAAATCCTTGGAGGGTCACTGATTGGGTGCTACAATGAGATGAGCGTAAAGTTTCCAGTCCCAAAGGTCTCGATTGGAAAGGGAAAAAAGTGGAAGGGGATTCAAATTTCAAAGGATTTTCACTTTTGTAGGTGAGGTTTTTAATGAGTGGAAGGCAGCGTGGCGTTGTGGCACTAATGGACGAAGATCGAAGCCTTTTGTGTTTGATTGTTGGTCCTGCTGCACTGCTATGCCTTCTTTTCAGTCGAAATCAATTCTTTGCATGCATTGCTATTGCAAATGATTTTTCGTAAACAGTAAACAGCGCTGGTAATGCAAATAAGGTGGATATAAAGTTGCTCGACTGTCTTAGGTTTACATAACTGAGGAAGGTTTTCAATCGAAACGTTTTTATAAAAAACAGTTGTGTTTTAATATTATATTTTCTTTTCAATTCTGGATGGTGGTCTTTTAGTTTATCATTTTTTAAATAGTAATCGGAATTTGTTTGAAGAAAACAACCAATCCAGAAATATAGCATTTTCAACGGTACTGAATACGCCAGTAAAAAGTCTACAAGTCTTTGAGCCTGTTGTTTTGTAGCCATCCATAAGCGACAAAGCAGAAACTGCGCACGCATGCGCAAAAACTCGTAACTTTGAGCCCCGCTAGCTCCCTGCAACAGATCTCAAAATTCGGCAACACTTGATACTTTGTTTCTAAGGCCTTAAACTCTTCATTGAACCTTTCAAAAAGCTTATCTTTCTCAACACTTCCTTATCTCAGATTGCTCGATGACGTCATTTTACACAGTTTCTGCTGTCTCCATAAGCTTAATTCCAAATGATGCCCACGGACGCATGATTGGCACAGCTCTGAGAAGGGGTATTCCACTGTGTTCCAGCTCTTTAGAAATCATAGAATTAATACCAAAACATGAAAATTCGATTATAAGCTATTTGATGATTTCATCATATGGAAGAGAGACGATACTATTGAACAAAACAAAACCTTTTCCAATCGGAGTTGCGAGTCCACAGTTATGATTTTCTTAAATTGGCCTATGATGCCAAGTTCTGTTTGCATCACCATTTCCGGCCTAATGTTTGTGGTATCCATGAAAACATACAAATCAAGATTACCAAATAACCTCAACGAGGGACGAGGAGGGCGATTTTCAAAAACTTCTTTATTTCACAGATAAATATATTCCCTGATTACAGATTCTTGCAGACAAATTTTGACGGCACTTTGAAGATTCCGGGCTCTAAGCGGTTTTAACACGGTTTACTGTTGGTTTTCCGGCAATGGTGGTCTCTCAGCATGACAAGACAGCTCCAAGTACAACAAATATTTATCTGAACTACTGTTAACTATATTCTGATGGTATTTGAGCCTCTTATGATTAAAAATTTTATCTCTCTGGTGGTCAGTGCAAACATTTATCGCCCTTTAGCAGATGATGTTTGTCTTCCAGGACCTCATTTGAAGCAGCAAATGCAGTGTTGTGTGAAAACTGATTTTAAAAGCTACCGAGGCGGACAATGAGTCTCCGTAATTCTATAGCGACGGAGGAGTGCAAGGAAATCCTGTAACAATCATCTAAACGAAAATCACCCCATATTTCATCAAGAAGTTGCAACACAACTGGTACTGACTCCGAGAGAGGTTTCCAGCTTACACAACAGCGGCTAGTCCACTAACAGAAATAGAACAAATTTGCAAGCTTTGGAAAATTCCAACATGGCCCAGCCTTCTGAAATACATGCCGCCGCCACCACCATCTTCTTCAGCATTTCTTCTGTTCTGATTCTATTATTTCCGCCATATATAAATACTTGGACTTTTTTTTTGCTTCGTGATGGAAGGTGACCAGGAAATTGTCTCTAAAATGCCACTTCACCATGAGGCATGTGAAATAACTTTGGTCAGTGAGAGTAAGAAGGGTTATTCATTTCTTGCAGTTGCACCTCATCTTGTGAGGAGCTCGTCCTTTCTACTGCAATTGATTTGCTCCTCAATGAATTGTGAAGAAAATTAGAAGCTGAAAGTTTTCTTTAAAGGAACTACCGGCAAATGAATAACAGTTTTCGAATGAAAAGGAGGTATCTCAGATTATGGGCCTATCTGCAATGCCAAGCGAAAACTTTCTCCGATCAGGGCTATTGATGAACTGACAGTTGGATGTACCAATGGCCGAAAGCAGTATCTGTACACGATCAAAAGTCAGTCCCGCTCTCAAGAGTGATTAGATGATAGGTGGATGAAAAGAAGTAGATTCCCGGTTTTATCATGCCATGCTATGTCATTTTTCAAGCTTTGGGACCGGAGCAAAATTTCTCGTAAAAAAATGGCATCCCCGTTCCCAACATTATCACTTATGTAAAAAAATCAATACTAAACTCGAATAGGGCCTAGAACCTTCAAAGTACCGTGAATATTTTCTCTCTGCGCGAATCTGCACGAATCCTTTGGCAAAGTTGTTCCCAACTAAAAAATTCAGTTTTAGTATTTTTGATAAGAGTTAGATTGAGTTAGATACGGTTATCGTTTTGTCCCAAGGAGCGATTCCTACAAACCAGGCAGATCTAAATTAATGTGCCACTGAAACAGAAAATGTCAGATAGCAAAGTAACATGAAATTTATTGTTAAGTTTGGGAATTCTTAATTTATGTATCCCTAGGTCAAGTAGTGGTTGTATTTTACAGTACGCATTCTCTCTCTTACGAAACATGAAACTATTTTCGGGCGCCATACGGTTGGTAGATCTCATTCCGGAGGTTTTATCAGCTGCAGATCAAATCATACTATAAAGAATAAAACAAAGCATTTCACTATGAGAAAGTGGAGGAGACAAGCGAGGAGAACCGATCAACATTTGATCACAGTTGCATTCACGAATGGACACAAACATTTGTTGGCAAATTCACAAAATTAATTACTCGTCTTTCCAAGGGAAATGAATTCTGCTGCGCTTACTGGTGCTACGTCTTTGTTTTGACTGGAAGTAAATCACTTTATCGATAAACTGTACCTCAAACTTGCCTTTCACTTACATCAACTTTCCGTTCAGGAACAAACTTGTCATCTATTCTCAACTAAATTTGCCCATCGACCCAATCAACAAAAAAAAGAAATTTCAAGGATGCCATTTAACTTGAAAATGTGATTCTTCATATTTAATCAAAAATTTACAAAACCATACGGGATATTCTCGAATTGCTCTTTAGATTGCATCAGAATGCATCATGAGCATGATGATTAAGCACCTTTGTGCTGGGTCAGTAAAAACAGAACGGCATGCGTTTGAAAAAACACTGTGTCCTGCACTTAAAAACCTGAGAAAATTCTCTTGTTGGAATATGATAACTTTAGCACTATCGCCTGATCTTATAGAGGGGAGACCTGTATTGTAAAATATCATTGTTTTATATCTACGGAGCAGATTCCTTTCAAACAGCGTGCATTTTTCTGACTCACCTAAAGCTACGTAAGAAAAATCGCGATCTCAAATTAAACAGTCCAGCAGAGTCGGGTAAAGTTTGATGGTAGGTGTACCTAGATATAACTTGAATATTAAATATAGGTTAGCGGCTTTCAGATAAAGTAATTAAACAAATTACATCTGCGCACAAGCATTATGCAAATGTTTTAAGGAGAAACTTGAGTGTAAACAAGGCAGCAAGACAACAAATTGCAAGCTGCTTCTTGTATTAACAAGTGCATTAAATGCGCAACAAAAATCAGCATAAAGAAACCTGTTATTTGGTAGGCTTTAGCCTGTTGGAAAGGTACTGGGATTTAGAATTGCTCACTAAACTATTGATCGAAGTTGTTTCACAAATACGGTCTCTAAAATATCAACTTAGGGCTATTTGCTTCTTGCGATCTATCGTATTCTTAGGTTGCCATAAACTTTGCCAAATATCACTCAAAATCCTAGCCTAAGGCATGATCCTCCTTTAACTGCTTTCACATATCAAAGTTAAAATACCTGTTGCTGAAAGAAAGGCGTGTAAATGTATGTCTCAGATTGAGAAACTAAATTTGTCGCTTTAAAAGAATGCAAAAGTCCAAACATTTGGAGCTGGAATTTCTGGGCACTTCGGACATTAACACCACAATGACAGCGAAAATACAGAAAGAAAAGTTTTCCCAATAGGATAATATCTATTCACTACGAGATGCTGATCGATCTAACGCCAAGAACAAAAAAATATATTCACCTTAAAAGAAAACTGCAGAAGCTTTGAGCGAAGCTATTGCCCACCAAATTTCTACGAGTCAATTTGATGTAATACTAACATACCTCCAAAATCACCAACTATCTTTGTTGACACAAGAATTGGAGCGACGAGCGAGTTATCAAAAACACAGACAAGAAATCTTGACCTTGTTTTCCTCTGCGCTGCTATCCAAAAGGATCTAAAACACTGTTGAGACCGTTCGGTAACTAAGAGCAACCATTGACGAGATGTAACAGGTGAATTGACTCATTCCTCTGATGTCATTATTAAATACTGCAACTCAAAGAGGAATCCAGAACTTAATAAAATTAAGAATGTACATGACCTTGAGTTGGACAACGCCTCAATGCATATCACAACATATTTGAATGCTTCCACAAAACACAAACAAGATTTGAGCTCAGAGCGTGAGATGGTGTTCAATAATGATGAGGTCTCATGAGATTTAAATGCACCACGCTTAATGATTTTCTGTAAAAACTGACATACGAACAAAAGATAGTCTATAACGCGAGCCTGTTTACTTTGGAAAATCAAAATAATGATAGAAACAATAGGGCGAAAGATGGGCTGAGAAAACACCTCAGACTTCTAAGTAAGGCAGCTGCATTTATAAGCTATCACCTGGTTTTGCTTGTGTGAATACATTAAATAAGCGAAAGAAATTTCGTCAGCTTTCAATCAAGTGATGAATCTCAAGAATTGCACTCCATGAAGTAATTTCGGCAGCAACAAAGTCGCATTACATGCTAAGATATCTAATTACGTTGGCGCTATCATGCATTTTAAGTCATTGCAGAATTAGAGAGTGCGCCATCACAAGGGCTGCCATATGCTTCATAAATCAAGTAAGCTCATTGGAAATTGCAGAGTTCCACAATTTTAAAGGCTTCGCCAATTCTGTTTAAAGATGTTCATACGTTTTTCTTTTAAAGTCAAGGAGAATTAATTGAAACTCTCACTTTTCATCACATTTTCCTCCAAAGAATACTGTAACTTTTTCCGAAATGCATCGAAAACGGCCAGAAGATGTAAACAATCATGATCAGTAATTTTAAATGTATCGTCGTTACATTAATACACTGGATATTACCAAATTTATTTCCAATCAAATGGGATCATAGTGGGATGAAGCTATAAGAGAAACT
This sequence comes from Aurelia sp. 4 Dawson et al 2005, assembly GCA_964019985.1. Classification (NCBI taxonomy): domain Eukaryota; kingdom Metazoa; phylum Cnidaria; class Scyphozoa; order Semaeostomeae; family Ulmaridae; genus Aurelia; species Aurelia sp. 4 Dawson et al 2005. The sequence continues at coordinate 7,147,993 of OZ026505.1, forward strand.
CTTGGCAGTAGCCGTCAGAATTCTAAAGGCTGATTTCCACTCAGTAGAATTTTCAGAGCAGACTGAATTTGACACAATAAAATGTTAGTCACGCGTAACACTCTATTCAAGTTCAAAGAAACGTTTTCACAAGTAAACAAAGGAACTCCTGTTCAATCGGAAAATTCTACTGAGTGGAAACTAGCCGTAAAGTATTATTGTGCGCGCACAACTTTGATGAGTCTACCAAGAATACCAAGGCAGCCTCAATTCATTGTTGAGTTAACCATATCGAGGCAATCTTCTCGTCCCTCCTATCGATATGGCCAGGCATCATAATTGCGTTCGCACTGAAATGGAGAGCGTTGGCGATCCTCTTCACTCCATGGCTTTATAGAAATGGGACTCGAGCTACCAGTCTTCACAATGGTATTCATGCGCACTACCACTGAGCCATTCCTAGTTAGCCTGAGCGCAGGCTGTACTAACTCCGTGAAGAGAAGCGAGGTTCCTCCTACAGTAGGTTCTGCGAATCAGCTACACAAACCAGCCTGTCTAAAGTCACGTGCGGTTCACAGGCTTGAGGAACCAAACCTCATTGGTGGAAAGAGATCTCTCTTGTTCTCTTTAAGTTTGATTGATCGATAAACATCTTCAAGGAATTCTCGTAATTATTATTATCATTGAATATAGATTCAATAGGGTGGCCAACAGCAGGATAAAAAATGGTAATCAAAACATTCCCAAACAATAGGATTTCTTTGGCTAGCTTTGTTTATCCACACGCCAGTTAGATCAAAATATGTCTATGCTGATATCAGCAGACTCGCTTTGTGTCGCTGATTCGCAGACTTTACTGGAGGAGAAACCTCTCTGATAAGAAAACAGTTGAGTCTGCACGCAGGCTATTCCTATTAAATTATCAGAGTGCACAATCCTAAAAGAAAAAAAACAGCTCAGCCAAAGGGGCAGCAAATGAAATTAGATACTACAGTAGGAATGTATGCAGTTTTATAATGTTTTTCCAAATTGCATTGATTGCATAATAAAGAATGCCCTAACTATACTGGGTGTCCCGAGAAAATCATAAGCACTCGAAGAGTTCCTGCGAAGGAGCACATATTAATAGAATTTTGTTTCCATTTTATTGCATAGATGAGATTTTTAACTTAGATTTGGCAACCTCGCATGCTCCAAACAGATTTGCAAAGGCAGATTAATTCACTTGAAAAAACGCGAAATTTTCGAAGCAGCCTAAGACAGATGGTTATTGAATTACCGTAAAAGCTCCATTTAGCCCCCGGGGGCTTATCTAATGTTGGACACTCAAGAGGAGGGCTTAGTAGAGACGGGTTTATTCAAAAAATAATCTGAGGGGGTCTTAATCAAAAAATCAAATGACAAGGACATAATTGGAAACTTTTGCGTTGTTCACCCCACAATTTGCAGCATCAACTTACAAATTTACGGGTCAGAAAAATAAATTCAATGCAGTTCTTCTCCCAAACCATATCAAAATTAACATGAAAGCTCGTCTAGCTAAATTAATGGAATGAGTTTGGTAAATTCTGGAATTGGATATATGTTTGGGGGGCTTATTTAAAATTTCGGCTTAGAGGTGAGGGGCTTGTTAGAGAGGGGGGCTTAACAGAGAGGGAGGCTTAATAGAGCTTTCACGGTATACTGAGATACTTAAGTCAGCTCAACTGTTAAAATTTCTATTCATAAAACTCCCTGATCAATTAAACTATTATGTAGTTTAGAGAAAATGTTAAGAACAGATGTCTTCATATCAGAATTACCAAGGACTGAAGGAACAGCATCGGTACAAGTAGTGTCTTCTGATATTAAGGGAACTTTCTCGTCCAAGTTCTGTTACTTTATGATTGTTCAGTCACATTGAGCTTTTGAATTAGAGTGATAATGCATTGATGAGCTGCCCTCAAAACCTTGCTCCAACTTACAAATAGATAGTAACTGCATAATTCAGCAACCATCCGTCTCAGGCTGTCTAGGAAGATTTGCATGTATAAAACTGATTTCCACTCAGCAAAAATTTCCCAGCGGATTGAAATTGACACAATAAAAAGTTAGTCACGCGTTACATTCTATTCACATTCAAGCAACGTTTTCACGCGTAAACAAAAGATTTCCTGTCGAATCGGAAAGTTCTACTGAGTGGAAATAAACCTCCAGTGAATTATCCTACGAATACAAAAACGATAGCCTCACGACGTAGTCCCAGATATCGCAACAGCAATAACAATAATAACAACAACAACGACATTATTTATTGTTGCTCAATCTGGAGCGACTTTGTAGTTGGAGCGTCCATCAGTCTATCGATAGCGATCACTACGAACATGTCCTTAGTCTACAAAAGCTATATGGGCATGCAAGGCCGCAACATCTGAGATGAGATCTTATTCACACCATGAACTGCAAATAGAAAAATTTGAATGCAAGGCCCTTTCACACAAACAGGTCAAACGTTTATACCTTTTTGGGACCATCCGTATAATGCTTAGTGAGTATGAGAAATTCCCTGATATTTTTGCGATGCCCCAGAGTTCAAAGAAATAAGGCAATATAAATTAGATTAAAGAAATATGGTAAAAACAAGAGATTAAAGCAATGGATTTCGAAAAACCTTTCCATCGCTTTAAGCTGCACCAAAAAACATCAAGAAAGACTAAATCTATCTTAACGGGCGAGCAAAAAAAAATTAAACTAGTTTCACGGGCTGTGGAAAAAAGCCACGAAAACAATCTTCACAACTGAATTGTTACCCGAAAGTCAAATCCTAGAGTTGGAAGCTATGGTAGGGTAACAACGATAATAACGCTGAGATATAATCAGCTTTGGGCAAAGTAAGGATCGCTATATGGGCAAATAAAACTGACAGACTGTAAACTGTGAGATAAAAAAGCAACAACAACAACACCAAGGTAATAACAAAAACAGTTTTAGAAAAAGTAAGGATTATTATAAGGGCAACGAGAGCCAACAGCGTAACAAGAGATGCTGGAGTAGCGACAACAACAATGTCAAGCTATAAATAGAAGTGATAATAATAATAACAATAATAATAATAATAATAATAACAATAATAATAATAATGAATCATGACCAGTATATCCACAGAGTGGCTCTTCATCTGGTCGCTAAAAATACTTTCAAGGTTTAAAATTTCTAACATGATACTTTATTTCTAAGGAAAGATAAAAAGCAGGTAACAATGTTACATGAATCTGAAAAGTAAGGTTAAAAAATGTTTAAAGTTTGTTATACAAAATATTTAGATAAGTTAAAATTAAAAGTTAAGTTCTTCTCTTTTAGGACTCAAACTAACAGCCTCTTCTTTGCTTCCGTAAAGAAATGTTCTTTGGATTTTGATGAGAATTTGGCTACTGTTTTTCTCGGCTGCATTTTCCTCAAAGTTGTAGAATCGGTTTAACTTGCAATTAGTGGTGCAGAGCTTGATCGCAGATGTGTGCTGTTTTCTTTCAGTGATATGTCTATGTCTTCCTGCTTATTTTGATCTGACATATATTTAAAGATAGTTTTACAAGGTGCCTTTAGCTTTATATAAAATAAGAATAGTTGCAAGAGCGAGCAGAGCGGAGAGTGTACCAATCGATTGAGAAGCAAGCAACGAACGTCGATGTAACTACGAAAGCAGCTGCAGGAACAATAATAATTGTTATTAAAACAAGCAGATTGGAGAATGTAATAAGTCCATGCAGGAGGAGCAACAACGGCAATATCAAATATAAAAATTAAAAACCGCTTTAGAATAATAACGATTGTTACAAGAGCATGCAGAATTGAGAGTATAGTAAGTCCATGTTGGTGAAGCAACAACAATAATTGGGGCAAACAGAGAGGAGAGTGTATCACTTCATGGTGGAGGACAACAACAACACTGTCGATTTGACAATAAAGGCAGATTTGGGAACAATAAGGATTGTTATCATAGAATGCGGAACGGAAAGTATCACTAGATGATGGAGCAGCAACAACAACAATATCGATCTTACAATAGGGACAGATATAGAAACAATATGAATTGCTATAAAAGGCAAACAGAAAGGAGAGTGGATCACTGAATGGTGGAGAAGCAACAACAACAATATCGACCTCACAATAGGGACAGATATAGAAACAATATGAATTGCTATAAAAGGCAAACAGAAAGGAGAGTGGATCACTGAATGGTGGAGAAGCAACAACAACAATATCGATCTCATAACAGGAACAATTATACCGGAGGGTCTAAAAAAGTGTCCCCTTTTGACTAAACATGGGAACGAAACGATAAAATATTGGGACTTCTTGACTTCACAGGCACATTTGTTTATCTTCAACTTAAATGCACATAGCTTCCATTTCTTCTGAACACAGAAGATAGGAGTTCACAATCACACAGTTAAATTTTGGAGTGAGGAGGAAACGGAGCACACGCACGCTCATTTTGGAGAGGTGGCATGACATTATCACTCTTACCACATTTTTATTATATTTGCTTAATCACGGCGATGTTCTTTTTATTCTTTTCGAAAGTGAAAAACTGAAAGTTAAGATTTAAAACAGGTACTTTGAAAAATATCCATGATACAAATCATAGCTAGGCCCTTTTTCAAAACCTCTGGTTTCGGGTGCTCTGTATATTCTGACTTTGCAATCTTGTATCTCCGGTTTTTGGTGGACGATTTTTAAATGCAAGGTATGTGAATCTAAGTTGAAGATTGATAAATTTAGCTGTCCATTCGGAGAGTAATAATATCTTTTCGCTTTGTTCCTATTTCCAGTCAAAAGGGGTACTTTTCTGAGACACCCGGTAGAAACAATATGCATTGTTATAGAAGGCAAGCAGAAAGGAGAGTGGATCACTAAGTGGTGGAGAAGCAACAACAACAATATCAATATAGCAATGGAAGCAACTTGAGGAACAATAACGATTGTTACAAAAGCAAGCAAAACAGGCAATGTGGTAAGTGCTTGCTGGAGAAGCAACAACAATATCGATATGACAATAGAAGCAGCTTTAGGAACAATAAGGATTGTTATAAAAGCAAGCAGAACTGACAATGTGGTAAGTGCTTGCTGGAGAAGCAACAACAATATCGATATGACAATAGAAGCAGCTTTAGGAACAATAAGGATTGTTATAAAAGCAAGCAGAACAAACCATGTGGTAAGTGCTTGCTGGAGAAGCAACAACAATATCGATATGACAATAGAAGCAGCTTTAGGAACAATAAGGATTGTTATAAAAGCAAGCAGAACAGACAATGCGGTAAGTGCTTGCTGGAGAAGCAACAACAATATCGATATGACAATAGAAGCAGCTTTAGGAACAATAGGATTGTTATAAAAGCAAGCAGAACAATGTGGTAAGTGCTTGCTGGAGAAGCAACAACAATATCGATATGACAATAGAGGCAGCTTTAGGAACAATAAGGATTGTTATAAAAGGAAACAGACAGACAATGTGGTAAGTGCTAGCTGGCGAAGCAATAACTCTATCGATATGACAATAGAAGCAGCTTTAGGAACAATAAGGATTGTTATAAAAGCAAGCAGACAGACAATGTGGTAAGTGCTTGCTGGAGAAACAACAATAATATCGATATGACAATAGAAGCAGATTTAGGAACAATAAGGATTGTTATGAAAGCAAGCAGAACTGACAATGTGGTAAGTGCTTGCTGGTGAAGCAACAACAATATCGATATGACAATAGAAGCAGTTTTAGAAACAATAAGGATTGTTATAAAAGCAAGCAGAACAGACAATGCGGTAAGTGCTTGCTGGAGAAGCAACAACAATATCGATATGACAATAAAAGCAGCTTTAGGAACAATAAGGATTGTTATACAAACAAGCAGAACAGACCATGTGGTAAGTGCTTGTTGGAGAAGCAACAACAATATCGATATGAAAATAGAAGCAGTTTTAGAAACAATAAGGATTGTTATAAAAGCAAGCAGAACAAACCATGTGGTAAGTGCTTGCTGGAGAAACAACAATAATATCGATATGACAATAAAAGCAGCTTTAGGAACAATAAGGATTGTTATAAAAGCAAGCAGAACTGACAATGTGGTAAGTGCTTGCAGGAGAAGCAACAACAATATCGATATGACAATAGAAGCAGCTTTAGGAACAATAGGATTGTTATAAAAGCAAGCAGAACAATGTGGTAAGTGCTTGCTGGAGAAGCAACAACAATATCGATATGACAATAGAAGCAGCTTTAGGAACAATAAGGATTGTTATAAAAGTAAGCAGACAGACAATGTGGTAAGTGCTTGCTGGAGAAGCAACAATAATATCGATATGACAATAGAAGCAACTTTAAGAACAATAAGGATTGTTATATAAGCAAGCAGAACAGACCATGTGGTAAGTGCTTGCTGGAGAAGCAACAATAATATCGATATGACAATAGTAGCAGCTTTAGGAACAATAAGGATTGTTATAAAAGCAAGCAGAACAGACAATGTGGTAAGTGGTTGCTGGAGAAGCAACAACTCTATCCATATGACAATAGAAGCAGCTTTAAGAACAATAAGGATTGTTATAAAAGTAAGCAGACAGACAATGTGGTAAGTGCTTGCTGGAGAAGCAACAATAATATCGGTATGACAATAGAAGCAGCTTTAGGAACAATAAGGATTGTTATAAAAACAAGCAGATAGTAGCGTGTAAAATGTGCATGGTGATTGTGCAACAAAAACAACATTAATCTGATAATAGAAACAGATTCAGGAACAATGACGATTGTTATAATAGTAAGCACAGCAGAAAGTGTAGTAAGTGCATACTAGAGATGCAATCACAATAAAATTGATTTCACAATGGAAGCAGATTTCGGAGCGATTGAAATTGCTGTTAGCAAGCAGAACAACAACTTTAGCAAGGGCATGCTAGAGAAGTAGCTACAAAATTATCTAATGACCAATGGAAACAGCTTCAGGAACGATAAAAATAGTTATAAGAGTAAGCAAAAGGGAAAGCGCTGCAATTTCATGCTGAAAAAGCAACAAGAACAATATCAATCAGAAAATAGTAATAGCTCTAAGAACAATAAGAATTTTCATGATAGCAAGCACAACAGAGAGTGTAGCAAGTGCAAGGAAACGACCTGCTGCTTGAATAAAAGATGAGGAGAAAAATATAACAAAGCATGTAAAATGGAATGATTAAAAATTGATGCACAAATCAGTTAAAAGATGGCGATTACTTTAGAGGAAACTAATCAATTCCGTAATACCATGATGGCTAGTGTGAATATAATGCATCATATTAGGCTTATCTCTACATTGTAGGAGAAAACGGCGGTCTAAACATTTCTCATCATAGATAAAACAATATGTGTTTCAGCAAAATAGGCTCATAGTCTTCAACAACAAGGTAAAGTTTGATGTTTGAAGCGAGGCTGTTCAAACAAAATTTTCAAAACAGCCATGAATGAATCCCCTAATGTATGCAAATCGCAGCAAATACATTGCAAATGAAGATGCTTCCCGTTGGTATCATTATACCATAAACGATCATAGATGATGATGGCCTGGTGGCCGAAACTAGTTAGCAGATAACTGAATAAAAACATGAATAGCGCAAAAGATCAAGTCGATGCCTGCTCTCTGAAGATGTTGTCTCTCTTCTTTCTTATCGTTCACTATATATAATATTGCGGTCTGGACGCAGACCACGGAAGACTCATCAAGAAGCAGGAAGCGCTGAGAAAAACCACGGAAGAAACAAGAACCGACGAAACAGGCCGAAGAAAACAACACAGACATAAACCCGCGACCGCAGGCAGCAACTCAAACCAATGTGAGGTCAAATCAAACGAGGTACGTCAAAAAACAATCACAACAGCAACAACAACAACAACAACAACGAAAAGACACTGAAGAAATTAATTTAATGCAAAATCAAACGACGAACGTCAAACAACAACACAAGATAGCAACGCACAACACAACAACATTTAAAGCAAAGCCTAAGAGGAGACGGATCCACATCGAGGGGTAGCAACCCGAGAAGGCCAGAAACTGAGGAGGAGGCTGTCTTCTGAGCAAACAAATCTGACAATTAATACAAACGGACAAGAGAGAACTCGGTCCAAGAACTCTTTGCATTTACCTTAAATGGAAATCAATTAGATTTAATTGAATTATTCTCTATAAAAACCCCTGTTGTTATAAAATTCTTCAGTTGCTTGGTGGCCGAAACTAGTTAGCAGATAACTGAATAAAAACATGAATAGCGCAAAAGATCAAGTCGATGCCTGCTCTCTGAAGATGTTGTCTCTCTTCCTTCTTATCGTTCACTATATATAAACGATCATAGAGATATAGTTGGAATCCTAAGAAATTCTTTACGCAACAAGATTCATTTGTGTTTCGCTTTAACGCAAAATCTCACTAAAAGTTTTAAAAATTTTGTAATACGCAACCTTTGTTTACTGATATGAAGTCAACATCATGTTTCTCAGCAGTTTGGCCGTAGATTGATTACAATGAGTCCCTTGTATCCCTGCGCTAAACCTTGGTCGACAGGGGCTCATAACATTAAAGTTGAATTTTAAGTGCTAGTCACAATGGGGACCATATGATTAAGGGTCCTTCTCCGCTGTGGCTGTTAATTAGAAATTAATGTAAGTCTTACTGCTCTTAATTTTTAGATCAATAAAAGACACGAAGTTCCCGGCAGCGATTGGTTGATATCAAACCTGATCAGATCTATGAAGAAATTGATGTTAACAATTTCTTTGAGATCACACAATAGTGAAACGTCAAATGCAGTGGGAAGAACGCTTCCTAGGGTCTTTTCCTCGCTCTATGGAATGACTCTTTATTAGGATTGAGTAGTTGTCACGAAGAAATTTTTTAAGCGTGACCGCTAAGAACCCATTACTTTGACACAAACATGTTAAAGGACCCATTACCGTTGAAATAACCATGCATGAAGAAACTGACAAGCCAAAAAATGACCAATTTTAATGTACGCAGTGTCCCAAAATAGCATACAGGTTTGCTTTTGTCCACCGATATGAATTTAGCTTTAATCAAGGGCTCATCACTCTCAAAATGCTCCTCGATACCTGAATTGAACATATATTTTGCTTTTGTTTCCGCCTCCTATTATGGTCTCTTCTTTCAAAGGTGCAGTCTCTATTATCGGCACTTTATTGATTGCTATGAGGACACATGATTATGCCTCTCAGACAAAAGAAGCTTGCGCCCAACTTCTGACAGTCACTCACCATCACGTAGCCTGCTTGCAGACCATAACCGAGGAAAGGTATAGTCTACAAAACATCGCCCAATATCGTGCATTGTATGCGCTAGCATTTCGTCTCAATAGCAGTTTGAATAACCCTTTCTCCTTAACGTCCGTGTACTGTTGTAGCAGGACTACAAGCATGTTCCTTAAGCTTCGCTTTCACTCTAATGTAGTTTCGTTATCATGCTCTCTTTCTATTGTATTCTAATCTGCATAGTCATTTCCGTTCTGCATCTAAGTTCTCATAGCATGTAAATTCTTCCGACAATCAGCAGACAGTCATCCAGTCAGTCATTCAGTCAGTCAGTTAGTCAGTCAGCTTGTATCGTAACACAGCACCGTCGCTTTCTGTCCCCGTGTCTGCGCACGGTAACTGCACCTCGATCCCGAAAAACAACACAACTTTGATCCCTATTACAGGGAACTTAAAATTACAGAGCATTGTACTGTAAATGAAGTTTGCCGAGAAAACAGTGAGACACCTAACATTCTTTCACATTTAGGGGTTCTCTTGTCTGCTTGCTTCCTCGTTTCACCGGATAGCGATGTTACAACAATACACTTTCATTGTTATCGACGAAATACTGACGCACTCACTTTCCGGAAGCGAGCGGCATTGCACAGACTAAATCTTTCCATGGGTATAGAATGCACGCAGGCTAAGCGACACGCTGATCAGGCACGTGCAGATGGGGTCTTCGATTGAGCGGCGTTAGCGCTTCATCTTTTCTATCGCACTTCTATCACAATATCCCTCGATTCATCTTTTGTTGAACAGCTAAAACTTTTACCACTACAAATACGTTTAAAGTCTAATATTTTACTACCTATTTCTGTGGGAGAACATCAACAATCATCTCAGAAACTAATTTGGTGCTGCCTGACACGAATGTAAATGAAGAAAATATATTTCCTTTCCCTCTACCGGCTGAATAAAAAAAATTGGCCGGCATCTGAAAGGCTACTGCTCTCTGTGTATATAAGCAATGATATTTTGCAATACCTGATTGAATAGCTGACATTTTCAATTATTTTTAGAAATTTTTCTGGCTAAAATCGGTCGCTTCGTTCAGATTCTGTATGCGATTTTCTAAAATGAATCCCTTTGAGAAACCTTAAAAACGTGCTAAAATTTCAAGTAAGGATCCCCAATGTGTTTACCTCACAGAGATGACTTTCAGCACGCTTTAGCACGTGCTCTACTTTTGATGGGTTGAGAATTCTTCCACCTAGTATGAACAACTTATTCAGGGGATTCCATTCTCCCATAAGAAAAAAATACATGAACAAATCCAAGATTTATCATTGCTAGGAAGGAACACAAACGGAAATCTTGCTTGGTGTTTGCACTCATTTCTGCAGGCTTTCGAAAGGGGCTTTCTGCAGAAAATTTCACAGTTTTATGGGAAAGAATGACAGATCAAAGCAGGGTAAATTACTGAACCAAATTTGAAATATCGGGGATAAAACAAGAAAGTTCTCAATATCATTTCCTTGATATTCAGGGAGCAGGATATTTTCAAATGCCGGGCGTTTTTTTTTTTTACTCACCCTGTATCCCCCAGCGAGGACTTTAACCTCAGTTTGTGACATTTTTCCCAACATTTTGTTGACAAGAATCGCAACTGCACGACGCAGCGTGAAACTGGCAGCAGATGCGAAATGTGGGTCAATGTAGAATTGTTTCGATATTACAAAGCCTTAGAGGTAATTAACATCTGGCAAATTACTAATTGGTTTCCTTAGTCCACTGGCCATCTGTCAGCACCACATAATCAGCATTGTCAGAACCGCATAACTCTACTAGTCTATGATTGTCTATTTTTGACTAGTTAAGCGGAAACCCTATTTCGTATTGGTGCTGATAACAATTTGCAGTTTCAACAGATTTCTCATAGTTGGAAAATTCAGAAAATATTTTTTGCAGCAGTCTTCACGGTTCTCACAATCCTACTTCTCATGGCACTGACGAATAGGGGGCCATAGTTGTGGCCAAAATACCATATTTTTGTCAATAACGTCTCTTAGCTTAACTAGATCGAACCCTATCGCCCCGCCAATTTTGGAAGTGTTGCGACTTATCTGATTGTGTAATTACCACAAGGAGCCTACACTGTGACACTTAAAAATGATTTAATCACTCAGTGAAAAAATCAGTACCATTATTGCTAAAAAGTTTTCCACAACGAAAAACTTTGTGCAATAACTTCAGTTGTACCTTAATTTTTCAGAATAAATTGTTAAAGCAAACATTTTCACCTCATTGAGAGATATGCTGACGAACACCTCCTTTTGTGACAGCTACTTAACCTGCTGCTTGCATTCTACCTCTCTGATTACCAAACCAATGCAAAATAACATAACAAAGTTTCAACTTATATCAAACGATTCAATTAGAACAATGCCGAAAAGAAGCGCTATCTCATCTTGACATATGGCCACTTACTTCTTGCCTTCGAATTCCCTAGGGACCTATTTTGCACAAAAAGATATTAAATGAAAGCACAGGAGCCGGGCTTTCAGAAAATCACTATCTCATTTATGTCATACCTTCCTTCGTAGAGAAATTTTAAATTCTCAATAGGTAATTTTTTATATACTTCGTAGTTCTGTTGTTAGTATCAAAATGAAACAAAAACTATCACTGTTGACATGATGAATAATGCAAAATCTCAACGGAACAACAAGAGCACTGCTGTCTTGCTTAAGAAGTATAGCAAAGAACTAGGTTCTCAACCTGTAGCTTTATAACCTTTAAGTAATGAAAACGAAAATCGGAGCATCTTTAATCGTGTTTCGATAATTGACAGAAGAGATAGATATTAAAACCTTTGTGAGATGATCGAGTTTTGGTGATGTTTTAAATGGGAGTACTTTTAGGACACACCCAGTCTGGTCTAGACAATCTCAATTCCACTGACATGAGACTTGAACTATTACCAACATCCCTCCCTTCCATCAGCTTCAATGTGATGGTAAAACTGTTCGTCTTTCTTCTGGCCCATAGATTGTTCATGATCAGCTGACTGACTATTTCAAAGACAAACAGATGATGATTAAAAGCAGCATGAGTTTCGTAACTAAACTCAACTATTAAATATTTAGTAAAAAGCACTGATGAATGGCTTGATAACATTGATTTCCAAAAGATCAATATGGCAATGTTTGGATCTAAAAAGGACTTTCGATACGGCGAAACACAAAATAATTCTCGTAAAACTATTTAGGAATGGTGTGCAAGGTGAGGTGATTAACTAGTTTCGATCCTGCTTCACTGAACGAAAACAGCTTTGCAAAATCAATGGTGAGCTTTCTAAGCCTTTAGGGGTAACCTGTGGCATTCCCCAAGGCTCCTTCCTAGGCCCTCTTCTCTACATCGTATACCTTAACACCTTTGAAGAATATTTTCAGTCTTCCTTGGTAAGCATGTATGCCGATGATCCGTACATAACAATTCCATCGGATTATATAATGAGCTTGCTCAGATGAAAAAGGATGAGACTAGATGATGGTTGATAAATTAAGTGCTCCTTATACCCAAACACTGACCACGAAGAAGGTGCTTTTGCTTGTAAGCAAGCTCTTGATAAACGCAAAGATAAGTCAGTACCGTCGGATTACATTTCAGATATGATTCTATTCATTCTCAGAAGCAATACGCTCAAATTCAAAGAAAAATACTTCAATCAAGTTAAAGGAACTGCAATTTCTGTCATCACTATCTTATTTCGTCCGAGCGAGATTTTCTTCAGGATAATGTTACATTTCTCGATAAATTGTCACCCTTCACCATATAAGGAAACATCACCTTTGTATAGAATAGGCAGATAAAACTTCTTTTCGGTCGCTTTTGCACTTCGCCCTCAAGAGCACTACTGCATGTACTTGCCACAACCATGGCCTGCTCTAAAATGGGCAGAGCGTTGATCAGATCATCTATTTTGATCGATCTATCATCACGCATAAATAATCAATAAGCAGCGCCCAGAGAGCCTCTGGAACAAGTATAGTCAGAGGACTGAAATTTCTAGGTATAACACAAGAAACAATAGAACTCTCAACATTCCAAAGTTTAAGCATGAGAGTACAAAAGAGGCTTTCACTTCTTCGGGCTGAAAGCTTGGAATGAAAACCCATTGAAACAAGCTCCATCGATTTGAAAGAAAATTGAAAAAGCATTTAAAGGGCTCAGCAAACCCTAACTGAAACACGAATCTCAGGACAATCAGACCTCAGCTTAAAGCAAATGCTAGCCAAGACCAACTACTAAACTTTGCTTTTTAATTCTTGAGTTAAGACATATTTATAAGTTTTGAATTTTTATTGTGTACTTGTGAGATATTGTGTAAAAACATGAATTCAAAAAATTAGCCACATCCTTTACTGGTTGCAAATAGACTATGATTAACTGTGATCGCGACGGGACGCCATTACAATTGTTACTTGAATATGCAAACATAAATTTGCTGATTCTTCGCAGCAAATAAGCAAATCTTACAGAATCTGGCACAATTTACGCTGCAAAGCTTTTTACTAACGCAGAATTTGTGGGCGGAGTGTAGAATACATTTCAGTAAAGACGCTGTTCAGTTGCCAGTACTTTCGATGCGTGTTTGTGTATCCATCGATTTCCAAACTGAACCTCCTAAAATCAACAGTCAAAATGATGTATTACGAGTCCTGGCCAATATACTTGACACTAAGAGAAAAAGTTTACGGCAGAGCTTTGATCAAGCAGTGCAAGATCACTGGTAATTCTTTGCCATAACATATAACAACTTTTGCATCTACAGTATATTTTTAGCTTTATCCAAAGACTTTTTAAAGAACATAACAGTTACATAGATTTCTGATCAGAAATAATGTGCCACGTCAGTTTAAGAGTATTATGGACAACATTGATTATTCAGGACAATCATTCTTATATTGAAGACAACAATTCATAATAGCCATGTTATATTGATGTGTTAGGATCCATTTTTATCATGCTCATCATCATCGTTACATGTTTGGTTGAAGACTTGGGTGAGTTGAAGAACATGTGGCACGAAGGCAAGGTCATATTTTCAAGAGAAACAACGCGATAGATGAAAGCAAAACTTGCAACAAAAATGCAGTTTCTACAGGAGTCAGATACTTTTTCCATAGTCATAACTCATTTTGCATTAACACAACGTAGTTAAGAATGACAGTATGTTCGGATAACGATCTCCTAAACACAACGACTAGCAAACGAGCAGTACCTCATGATTCCACTAGCCTGGAATTACAAAGAATTGACAACTCTCCTCACTCTAATAGCAGAGTGCTACCACAAAACCATCTCCACGAAACTTATATCTGATACATTCACGACAGCTCAATGTTTTTTAAACAAAACAATCTGCACACAAATGCAGATGTTCTTCTTCAACTTTGAAAAAGATTTTCAATATACTAAAGAATAAAAAGGAGCTTATTTACAATTTCATCCAGGGGTGCGATCGAGAAACATCGTCATCCTAAACAGACAGAGCCATTATCAAATAGAACTTTTTACAGTTCTAAATCATAACAGGAGCAAATAGGAAATTTGATTCAATAAAACTTAGAACAAAAATACCGAGAAATAATGCTTGCTTTCAATGAGACATAACTCTTTTTTCTATATTTCTACCTAGCATCCGGAGGTATTTTTAAGGTGCTAAGAAGCTAAGGTGATAGAAACAGCATCCTAGTCCTTTCTCTTGATGTGAGAATATCTCACGATTCTTTTGGCCTGGCACTGCAGAGAGTTGGTGACTCTCTTCTCGCTACGTAGCAGGTACGGTAGTAGTGGTGGAACAAATATTTGCCTTCCTGCGAAGAAATGTCACACCAGAATTCTTCCTGCCATTGTTTTATCCATTTTCTGTAGTCTTAGATGACAGGTTGAATTGCAATATTGTGTACAGTGTTGTCAATAATCCACTGGGAACTGGAATTACTCCTGAAAGCTTCCCCGGAAGACAAAACTGTGAATGAAAGAGCTTAATTCAAACAATGACTTTCTTTAATTCTTTCTTTTATTCCCCCTTGTACATTTTCAATATCAAAATTTCTTGTCATCCAGTCTTCTTTCTATTCCATGCTCTTCTCTTCTCCTTTTCTTTCCATCTATTCTCCTTTGCTTCTTTGTCTTCAATTTTTCTTTCCTTTCATTTCCTTCTTTTCTCTCTTCTTTCCCCTTTTCTTCTTCCCAGACAAAAGAGCTTCCTTATAAGCTACTATGCGATTTCAAGCACTTCTCCACCTCTGTTCGGCAGGGAGGGAACTCAAAACCACCAACCTTGAGATTAGTAGTCAAGCGCGTTACCACTGAGTCGTCCTCCGGCACGTTTCCTCGGCGACTTCGAAATAATGGTCATCTATGCAATTATTGCCATCGCCCTTGAATCCAGAACCCAGAAACGCCAAATTTTTAAAAGTGCGTTGGCCATGGTTATTTAGATCTTGAAAAGTTAGCAACATTTACTGGTTGAGTCGAAAAGCCCCATTTACGAAAGAGCGCCGTTCCCGGGATATCAAGTCAAAGTGGCAAATAGATTTTTTAATAATAGCCACGTTCAAAGGTATTTGAAACTTTGTTTTTCTCCCAGCGGGCGCTGAAATCAACTAGAATAATTTTGTTATGCTGGTCAAGCAGATCAAACATTTCATCTAACATTATAAAACCAAATTTTTAATGAAATGTTGGAACACTTTAGCCACCTTTTTTGGTCTCATAACAGTTGTTTGGCAATGCTGGATGATGTTTGATCAAGGCAAAAAAACAAATTTTATTTTCGTTGTTGACTTAAATGTTGGATCTGTTTGACCCCTCCAATAAACATTTCGCCAAACTTTCTCTTTTGTTTTCATCACTATGCCTTTGTGCATGCTTCGAAGCATCTCGTTGATTGCACAAGCACCTTCTGACCATTGTTTCAAACTAAAAGTTTTAGTTCTGTTTGAACAACACCTCAAAACATAGAGCAAACTCAAATCTGGATTTTTAAAAGTGTTTGATGAAATGTTTCATCAATTTGAGGGTACTTTCATCCTCCCAAAAGGATAACACGTGCTAACGCATGTTTAAGTCATCGCTGTAAGGAAGAAATATTGGAGGAATTTAACGTTATCTTACACCACTTTTAACGCTTTCTTAAAGGAGCCTACTCAAGAAAATCCCTCATGATATCATAACGGAATGGGATTCATAGATTCATTTGAACATGTCCACTTTGAAAAGTATTTTGGCATTATTATTGGCTAAAAATCTAGGGAGCGGTATCCAGATTTCGAAATTAGGGAAAAGATTGGAAAACAATTATTTTCAAAAATCAAAAAAATGCCTAAATCCTTATATAGAGAGCATTCTGAGGGTTAACAGAAAACAAAAAGTTTTGAAATCTGACCACTGAGTGTTAAGAAATGTACTTTTAAAGTTGGCCTAAGTTGCATTTGTTTATTCAAAGTAAGGTTTCTGGTACAACCGTTGAAAAAATCAGTTTCAAAATTGCTGAAAAGGCACCTTGCCTTTGCCTGATTTGATAATTATTTATTCTAAGGCCACTGTAACCTTTCACACAAAAAATCTCGTTTTTTCGTTTTTGTCATAATCTGATGGTAAAAGCATTTGAGTATCGTTTAAACCAACTTACTTCCAGAAATAGCCACAATTACTTGGAAGTTTGAGCATTCAAAAGAAGCAATCCTGTATCTCGCAAAATTGCAGGAACAGATATTAGGAGATTAAAGTAAACATACTTGCTCTTGCAGCTACATTCATGACATCCCGTGCTGCTCTTGATTAACATAACGCTTTACCAAGACCGCTTAAGCCTTATTGCTTGACCTTTGTAGCGTTCTGTTTACACTTTCATGCATAATCGTTTCTCCTTCATCTTTTGCCTCATTTTGGTAAAAGCCTGATTTCTCGAAACAGGACTAAGGAATACTGGTGGATACTAAATGATCTTTGTGCACCCAACAGGCCAACCAATTCATTTGAAACTTGGCACACAGGTTCACAAAGCATTTAGCTACGAAATCGTGTCAGCGATCTTTGATAGATGCACTGGTCCGACTTTTAAGCATAACTCTGCATTAATCTTGGGTGATCATTTATCAAGTGAATCTAGAAACTAAATCGCTTAAAAGAAGAGGCAATCCCCTTTCATTAAAACAGATCCTGAAATCAGGCAAATGCAAAACGCTCTTTCTATAATCTGGAAATTGACGTTATCTTGACAGTCGTACCGGCAATCTCATTTTAAACAAACAAGTGCAACTTAGGCCAACTTTGGAACTAAACTTCTCCATAATTAGAGGCCCAAAAAATCTTTTCTTTCTTGTTAATCCTAACAATGTTCTCTATGAATAGACTTTAACGTAGTTTTGAATTTTCACAATTTCATTGTTTGTAATCTATTCCATGCTCTGCATCATTGTACACTGTTGAATAATATTATTGCCAATATCATTGCCTTGAAATCACGCAGCAGTGTCATTTTTTCAACCAGGGATTTTGCTTTTCTTCACTACCCTACTGCCTTTAACTTTTCATTCAGCATAAATAAAACTATACTTACCCTTGTGGTAGCAGGAGCTTTGATTTGTTCTCCGCAATTTTCGCATACTTTCATCTTGCAATATTTACACTGCTTTCCTTGAGATGAATCTTTAAATTCAGTTCTCCGACAAATTTCACACATATTTTCTTGATTGCCATTTTTTACAGCCGCATTTGTTGCTTTTTGTACTGTACTTCTGCTCCTTGCCTCTCGCTTAAGCTGAAATCCTGATAGTTCTCTTGATATTTTACTATAAAAGAAATTTGAAATCAGAAGCTAGATAATGAGAATAGATAATTTTAGGGATACCATGAACCCAATGTGCCCTACGAACGATGGTATGGAGGATGCAGATCAACTTTGGTTGCTTTACTTTCCTTTGCAGCATGCGTTACTACGAATATTTGGATATATCAGTTGTCCAAATAACGTTCCATTGCAGTCGCCAATCACTTAGTACTAGCTTATCAATCAAAGCAATAGACGATCGCGCTAATGATTGCAGGAAGGAAATTTTTACTATGATCCTCTGCGCCACACAGGACTTGCTTCAAGTCTCGCACCTCCCCCTTGCCTTCCCTCTTTCTTCTTCCTCTTCCCTCCTCCCACTCGTTTATTGATCAAGAACGAGACTTGAAGCAAGTCCAGCGTCACCTTGAATTTCAATTGATTTGTTTGGCTGATTTCTTTAATACCGTAAAGGATCTTGGTTAAGAATTCCTCGACATCATCATTCGCGCAATTATTTATGTTATTGTTTCAAAAAGTGTCCTTAACAAGGTCGTTGATGATACATAGGTAATGCAACTATCGAGAGCTCATTGCTTTAAAAAATTAAGACTGACGAGGTTGATGCCAGAACTCATTTTCTACAAGAAAGTAACCCCATTCTTCGGCTTTACTCCCTGAAAAAATACAGGGTGCCACAAAAAAATTGTTCGACGTTTGATTAAATACTAAAAAATAACGATATGCTGAATTTTCACTCGGTTCAGTAACCCATCTCTTGATATCTTAAACTAATTTTGTCGCCAGAATCTTGCCAATCCGCTAAAAACTATTTGAGTTATAAGCCTTTGAAGTTCAAGTTTGTGCGAAAACTGAAACCAGAGGTCTTTAAGAGGCATATGTGGTAAAAATCTCATGGGCCAAACAAAATGGGATTTGAACAGTTTTTCAATAATCTAACTTTCAAGCACATGGCTACTTTGGGGCAAAGGATTCAGTCCGCCGTCGATTATATTTTAACTGCTGTTTTTGGATACATGGAGTGTTGAACGAATTTTGACGATGATTGTAAGGATTGAATTAATTCAGAAGTTTTATTTAGTTTGCTCTGATATCAATGAGAGGTGTGGCACTGGATAGCCGTCTTTTACCTCGATCTATGAGCTTCTTTTCATTACGAATAATCTGGGGATCTCTGGTTTCAGCTGTCATATACTTTTTATCTTTGAGAGCTCGCAATTCAATGAATTTTTAACCGATATTCAAGATCTGGCCTCTAATATTATTCAAAAATCTTAGGGACAGGGTTGTCTTTCCATGAGCCAGTTTATCTTGTCGTTATTTTTCAATATTCAATTAAACGTCGGACAATTTTTTGGACACCCGACACATTTGATCCTGTGCAAATGCTTGGCGAGTGAAAATTGTATTCATAGTTCGTGCTAAAACAACCAAAAAACTAATTTCAAAAAGTTCTAACTTCGTTTCATTACGACGGCTTTAACTAAAATTTGATACTTTTCATTATTTCAAGTAAAATGATGGGACATATAGCCATCTGCTCGAAAAATAGCATAAAGAATGGCCACGTCACTTGTTCCCATCGTTTTCATTGACAGCATCTGGCACAACGGACTTTTTCGCTATTCTACAACAGAATCTGAATGAAACCATATTTTGATAAAATTTGAGGAATCTTCCAATGTGCATAATAGTGGTAGACTTATGCCTGCTCGTCCCTTGCTTTCTTGTGTTCTTTGACTTGCTGATATCAGTTGGTGAATAGGGGTTCATAAAATTACACAGACAGAGTCGGCCAACTTTAGGCCTGCGTAGAGTGATTACGTTTTCACCAATCAAGTTGAGAATTTAGTTTCAACAAATCAGGAGGTGCAATTTTTGTTGTTGCATCCAAAAAGCGGTTGATCAGGCCTAGAGTTCTTGCAGCTGGATGGATCTATTTTTCTTTCTCCGAAGGAATATTACTGCTTCAACGGTATGCATTTTGCGATTTGTAGGTCCACAAAACATTATACTTGGTACAAACAGTTTCCTTTTCAATGTTCAAGCTATTTAGACCAGCCAGACTTTGAAGCGATATTGTTGAGTGTACGAAAACTCCCGCTAGTTTAGGCAATCTTGAAAAAGTGGGCCAATTTTTAAGAGTAACATTACGAGTTCCCGTTGACCAAGTGATATCAGCAAATCAAAGAATGCAGGGAAATAAGGGATGAAAAAGCATAAGTTTAAAATAGCGATAGTAGCTACAACGCCATTCAATCGAGCCTGTTCGTAATAAAAATGTATAAAAATAAAGCTTGATCCAGACAATTGAAGAATATCTAAAGGTCTATGGGTCCTACTGGGTGAGGCAGAAAAAATAAGCACTGATAACTGAAAAGTTGTGCAGAAAAAGCTATGCGGCTAATTCGCAGCATTCTGATTCCATAATCTTACTGAGGCTTCATCTTGGTTTGTGAGACTTTTCTCATAATTTCATGTGCATTATTTCCTTCTGAAATCAAGACTTAGACAACAGTCCTACTTTCCGTATTAGCCAAGAAGCAGTCAAAATTGGGCTGTTCACTATAACGTAAAATTTGAATGAGAGCATGATTACAATTTTCTACTTTTTGCATTATCAAAAGCAAGGCAATTGTTCAGCTTAGAAATACGTTGTTTTTCTACTTTGATCCTTGAAAAGTGGATTAAACTGACCAAATCACTTACATTTCAGCCAAATAATAATATGATGATAAATACAAAATAATTTATTTAAAGTTGGCAGATAAGATGGCGTTAGCTAATTAGGGCCAACTATACATAGTCCAATAATGAAAGCGAAAAGTCTAATTACAATAAACCTAAAGTTGAGATAAAACCCAAACCCATCAAACCTAAAAAGCCTATGGGTGATAGTCTCTGTAATTCTTGATGTGAGATTAAGATTGCGCGTTGTAAATCATGAATAAATTTTCAAAATTAAATTAAACACTCAGTCAGAAAATGGAGTTGTATTTTTTCAAATCGGTTTCATAGTTTATGTTGTACAATTTCCAAACAGTCTATACAAGTATAGGGCTAACATCATTCAATTCTTTAATATGAGTCGGTTTAAGATTTCATCGCATTCTTCTATATGAATTGAATGAATTGTAAAGAACTTTGGGAAACTTGCTGTAAATGTGCGGTGGCAATTTTTTTGAAATCTTGACTATTTTCAAAATGGCAGGATTTTCATTAATTTTTGTAAATATTCATCGAAAATTTCGAAAAAAATTGAAATCATCGTGAATCTTAAATCACTTGAGCAAAATTGATACAATCTTCACGAAAACCATAGTTTATGAAGATATACAATATGGTGGTGAGCAGAAATCTGTAGCTCTACTAAACTAGCCCCCAGAGCAAAGCTGCTTTCAACTCCGTTGATTTACTTTGAACTACACTGCAATGAATTCCTACATTAATTTATCAAATAAAATGGCGAAACTGAGCAAAATTAGTTTGTTTCCTATGCACAACAATTAATATCATTCGTCGATAAATGCTTATTTTAGAGAAAACAAACGAAGGGTTGAGTGACAAATCAAAAACGGAGACGGTGGATTAAAAATCTTACAAGGAGGCAAAGTTTGAAACGACCTTGATTTACAAACACAGATGGCTTCCTCTATTCAGTGCTTCAAATCAAACGTGGAAGCTTCTTTCCGTTTCATTTCTAAGTTAGCATAACATCCATTGCTTTTAATTATATATGTAGTTACATCAATTTCTACATCGTGCGTATGTTTTTTCAAAGGACGAATCATAAAGGATATTCTTTTAACTCTGAACTGCTTGTTTAGATAAGTTTTAACAGAAAATCTGAGTTAAAATATATTCAAAATACTTTCACGAAACCAATAAACGAGGCCTTGCGCATTCAATGGCTAGAAAGAGTGAAACAAAATAAGCTGTCCTTCCAGCAATTCAAGCACGAGCAATTTTTCCTCCAGTCAAAAATTTGCGGCTAAATATTACTTTTGATAAGGACATCTCAATGTGAAAATTTCATATTGCCGGGAAATTAAATTTCTTTAAAGCTACACTTTAAGGAAATTAGATTTTCAAATTGCATGACCCTTTAAATATGACCAAGGGTCAACAAAAGTAAACTTGTAGTGAAACATTGTTTTACAGAAACTCTGCAGCACAATTACTGGGTGTCCCGACAAAAAAGTTCCGGCGTTTGATTAAACGCAAAGAAAAAAATTTTGAATCTGGCAATTTCTAAACAATCTAGTTAAATCTAGCCATTTCAACTTAAAGTTTGACATGCCGTAAGAAGAAATTAGTAACCTGAAAATGGAATTATGAGCTCTGACGTTCCACGATTATGTTCAAAGCAAAACAAGAGAGATTGTGCGCCTTTCTTCAACGTCGCAATGAAGGGGGGATCTCCGGATGAGCAACAGACGACGAACAAGAGTTCTGCTCATTGAGCACATTCCAATTTTCTGAAAATCGAATAAAATAGGGAATAGGTCTCGAGGGAACATACTAAGTTTGTACTGTTTACCACTCAGTTCGAGCTGCACGAAGCCGGAGAATGAAATGTTGCATTTGATGGTATGTCGAACAAGGAACTGAGAACTGTCTGAACTATCTTAATTAAAGAAAAGAACTGTGAAGCTGTGGAATAGTAAACTCCCATTTGAAATTCCCAGTTGATGTAATGCAACAATAAAAGCAGCATTCTGCTTCTCCAAAGACAGTCCACAAAATGATTTCGAGCATGTGTCATTTCACACAATGAAAAAGCATTAAAAGCTAACAGTAGAATTTCTGCACGCTTAGCGAATTCCTCTGACTGGAAAATAGCCTTTACTTTGAATGTACTCAATGATTAGAAACCTTGCCCCTTGTCAAGGTAATGAAACCATCGTCAATTCAGTGTATATATGTGTTGGTCTTTCAGGGAGTCCCTTTTACCACCATGAGGCAGGACGCCATACAAAGCTCTCTGGTTTTGTCTTGAGCACGAACATGAAATGTTAGAGCTCATAATTCCATTTTCAGATGACTAATTTCTTCCCACGATATGCCAAACCTCAAGTTGAAATGCCTAGCATGTATTTAGAGTGAATAGAAATCGTTAGGTTTATAAACATTTCCTCTGTGTTCCATCAAACGTCGGAACTTTTTTTGGGACATCCGGTATGTGACCAGTCCACATTCCAAGTTCAAAACTGACAATAATTGGATGCAAAGTTTGGAATATATTCATTTGCAAAAGAAGACAGCTGACCCCTAATGCCCTAAGATTTCTTCCAAGCATCATATAGCACTACAGTACTTTAACTACTATATAAGACAGAGTGGATATTACCACTACTTCTGTAGGAAAATTTCAGCCTTGGGGATTACATGTCGTTGGATTACTAATCAGGCATTGGCACACATAGCCATTTGACTCAATTTCATTAAAAATTGCCTATTATTTGTTGCTCTGTGGCATTGTTGGTCAAATAATGCCAACATTCACATAGAACCACACATCATTTTTTGTCCATTGTTCATTGAATACGTGGACAAAAAGAGCCACCATTTCATATTATTTTTGGCTGCTGTTCAGTGGCATTGGTGGTCACACAAGCAAACATAGCACTGAAAATCATCCATCAATGGTAAGCCATCACTTGATGCATACATAAATCTGTCTTTGGGATTTACGACCCAATAGGTTTATCCTATCTTACCCAAATCAGAGTTGGTCTAAGCAAATTAAACCTTCACATATTCTTACATAATTTTAAAGATACTGTAAATCCAATGTGCCCAACGAATGGCGGCATTGAGGATGTGGAGCACTTTTTGTTGCTTTGCCCTTCATTTGAAATTCAACGACGAGATTTTCTCGCTGGAGTTTCGGAATTATTACGATCATTTGTCCAAATCGAAACCCTTATTCCAAACATAGAATGCTTGCTGTATGGTGATAAAAACCTTACTTATGACGTCAATAGAAGTATACTCGAGCTCACTCTCGAATTCGTCCACCGAACAGGTCGATTTTATTAGGTAACTCCTAACTTTTGCGATGCGCCACAAAACCATAGATAAAATCGGCTAGGGTTTGTTTGCGCACATTTCGATTCATGTGATTAATCTCTTGTTCAAATTAACTTTTGATCTCTCCTACATATTTCGTGTCACGAGAAGTCGTGCCATAAGTAGCAAAAGTTGAATAATAATAAACTTTTCCAGGAGTTTGGTCACATGGCTCGAGGTGGGTGAAACAAACCTTGGCCGATTAGATCAATCAATGTCCCTCTTAGTAAACGTTCTTTCTTTTTTGTAGTAGTTAAGTGAAGTTACGTGTAGTTTATGTGTTATCTTTGTCTTTCAATGTCGTCACGTGTAGTGCTATGTTCGTGTTTCCTGTTTTATGTTGCCATTAGGTAGACGTTGTTTTTCTCTCCAAATTGCATTTTTCTTGTAGTAGGGTATAGTAGTTTGTAAGTAGTGTTATTAGGTAATATGTATTGTACGTTTTGAGCTGGTTATGTGAAAAAAGATACCATTTCATATCCTTTGTTAATTGTTTTCAGTGGCATTGGTGGTCAGATGCATCAAACCTTTGATTGAAAATCATCAATTTCTTAGCAATTGTTCTGTGCATGGAAGGAGAGCCATTTTCCATCATTCGTTCATTATTGTTCAGTGCATATGTGGCCAAACAAAGCAGCCATTTCAAAGTATTTGCTGGCTGTTCTTAGCTGACATTGGTGGTCAAAGGGAGGAAACATTTCACAGAAAATCATTTGTAATTCATTGGCTATCATCCTGCATGTCAGTGACCAAACAAAGCCAACGTTTCATAGCAATCGTTGGGTGTTGTCAAGTAGCATTGGTGGTCAAATGCATCAAACTATTAACTGAAAGACGCTAATTACATGTTGGTTATAGCTCATTTCATAGGTAGCAAAAGAGAGCCACCATTTCACATCATTTTTCTTGCTGTTCAGTGGCTTTGTTAGTCAAAGGAAGAAAAATTTGCACTGAAAGTATATTTCGCGAATTGCTTGTGATTGGAATCTTCACAAACTTTTGGAAGATTTTCCAAGAATATGCATGTGTAACGTTTTGCATGCCTTGGACAGTTAAGGGGTGTGGATGCATGCGTGTGTGACTGCATGCCTCATATTACAAAGACTGTGAAACTAGCTAAGATATCAAAAGATTGCCGTGACAGATTTGCAGGTAGCAATAGAGGGCCATCATTTCACATCAATTCAGTATTCTGCTGTGCAAATAATTATGGGAACATGGAGAGGAGCATCACAAGAAAAGCTATAAACAGAACTTGGCTGGGATCCACTAGGGGCTGAAAAAGGAGCAGATGGCCTACTTTGTCCTACAAGATTATTAATAATCTAACTCTGACTAACTATTGTAAAGTTATCTGAGAAGGATTTTAAATCAAAATGTTTCTTTGCAAAATTGCAATGTTGTGTTTTCTTGTTTTATTTTTCTGTTATTTTTAGATGGTGCTTTTTGTTTCTTTATAATCTCACTCCGATTTATACCAAGGATCCAGCCACAATGCTTCAAGAGATACAATACTCTCTTCACAACCAGGATGTCATTGAGTTAATGAAGACCAGAAAGGAAAAATTCAAATCTAGTTTCTATCCTCATTGCCTGTCTGAATGGAATGACCATGATCCTGAGATAAGACTTGCACCATCTATTGCCGTTTTTAAGAAGTAGCTTTTGTCAATAATCATACCCCCTGTAAGATCTATCTTTGGCATTCATGACCAAAAGGTCTTTCATATATCTCACTCAGTTCAGGGCTGGTCTTAGCAAATTGAAATTTCACAAATTCAAGCATAATTTTAGGGACAGCATAAGCCCAATGTGCCCTACGAATGATCGTATTGAGGATACGGAACACGTTTTGTTGCTTTGCCCTTCCTTTGCAGTACCACGCAGATATCTTCTCGCTGAAGTCCTTGCTTTATTATGACCATTTGGATATACAAATCTCCAAAATAATTTTCTAATGCAGATTTTATTGTATGGTGATCAAGACTTTCCCAATGGACTTAATAAAAACATACTCCTATTTAACTCTAAAATTTATCCACAAATCTGGTTGATTTGATTAGAAACTTTTTTACTCCCTTATGAGCCATAAAGCCACAACCATCATGTCCCATGTAACTAATATGTGTATTTCTTTGTTTTGTTCATTTTGTTTGTTTTTTTTTCATTTTTTTTCATTTGTCTTTTCCTCATATATTTAACCTGTGCCTCAAATTTGATACCATGTGACATCTGTAATAATGTAAATTACCCACTCAATCACCTTTAGTTGTTTGATCACAGACACTGCTCATGGCGGCATGTAATTTAAGATGGACACTATGTTAATTTGGCATTGAGGTAGTCATAGCCTCTTTGCTCCTTGGGGTATCCTTCTAGTAAAGTAATTTATAGTATAGTATAGTGTAGTATAGTATAGTATAGTATAGTATAGTATGTTATAGTATGATATAGTATAGTATAGTATAGTATAGTATAGTATAGTATAGTATAGTATAGTATAGTATAGTATAGTATAGTATAGTATAGTATAGTATAGTATAGTATAGTATAGTATAGTATGGTATGGTATGGTATGGTATGGTATGGTATGGTATGGTATGGTATGGTATGGTATGGTATGGTATGGTATGGTATGGTATGGTATGGTATGGTATGGTATGGTATGGTATGGTATGGTATGGTATGGTATGGTATGGTATGGTATGGTATGGTATGGTATGGTATGGTATGGTATGGTATGGTATGGTATGGTATGGTATGGTATGGTATGGTATGGTATGGTATGGTATGGTATGGTATGGTATGGTATGGTATGGTATGGTATGGTATGGTATGGTATGGTATGGTATGGTATGGTATGGTATGGTATGGTATGGTATGGTATGGTATGGTATGGTATGGTATGGTATGGTATGGTATGGTATGGTATGGTATGGTATGGTATGGTATGGTATGGTATGGTATGGTATGGTATGGTATGGTATGGTATGGTATGGTATGGTATGGTATGGTATGGTATGGTATGGTATGGTATGGTATGGTATGGTATGGTATGGTATGGTATGGTATAGTATGGTATAGTATAGTATAGTATAGTATAGTATAGTATAGTATAGTATAGTATAGTATAGTATAGTATAGTATAGTATAGTATAGTATAGTATAGTATAGTATAGTATAGTATAGTATAGTATAGTATAGTATAGTATAGTATAGTATAGTATAGTATAGTATAGTATAGTATAGTATAGTATAGTATAGTATAGTATAGTATAGTATAGTATAGTATAGTATAGTATAGTATAGTATAGTTTAGTATAGTATAGTATAGTATAGTTTAGTATAGTATAGTATAGTATAGTAATTTTGTAAAATATATAGTGCAGTTTGTAAGATTATATTGTAATTTCAGGAGATTTAAAAAACATCATTTTTCCTGCTGTTCAGTTGCTTTGGTAGTCAAAGGGAAAAACTTGCATTTGGAAGTAGTGATTAAAATCTTCACAAAATTTTGGAGGCTTCCGATAATATTCCTACTCTTGAGTACCAAGTAAATGGGGGTGAGAACAATTGGGGGAGGGGTTTGGGAATGGTTTGGTATGACAAAAATAATCGGGGGCTGGAACAGTTAGGGGTGTTTTGAAAAATTGAAAATAGATGTTTTCTTAGCTAAACACATATCTTTTATATATCTATATGTGGACAGTAATGTTACACATTTACCTATGAACTCCGGTTCTGTTGAATGCACTTCTTGAGACTTATTCTTGCATTTATTCAGAAATTATGCCTACTATCATTTCATTTTTCCAAAATTGATAAAAGGGGGTATTGGAATAAACGCAGTGGGGTTGAAAAATGTTTCAAATATTAATAAGCAGGGGGGGACAATTATTTGGTACTTGAGAGCATGTAACATTTTGCATGCCTTGGACAATTAAGGGGTGTGCAGAGGCATGCATGTGTGGCTGCATGCCTCATATTACAAAGACTGTGAAACTAGCTAAAATATCAAAAGATTGCCATGGCAGATTTGCAGCAAAGTAAGCTAAACTTCCTGCAAGCCATAAGAAACATGTATATAACAAAAGTTTACAGAATCTTGCGCCCAAGAGCTGGATCAGACCAGGGTGACTCTTATAAACCCATTTGGCAATGCCAAGTCTTGGTTCAACTAAGTTGAACTCAACTACAGTCAAACCAAAAAGGCAGCTTGTGTGGGTTGACCTGGTAAGACTTCTAACGCCACTTTCAGGTTGTGCCATACAGCACCATACTCACACTGATCTACAACAATCAGATCTATCACAACAGTCTTATCAATGTTATGAAATATTTTTGGAGAGAAGTTGCACAGATATATATTTGGTTTTACATATTTATCTTTTCCCAAAAAATGTCCTAAATTTGAATGGACAATTTTTCAAAAAGTTCACATTTCGGGCATTTCCATCAACACTAACTGGCACAAGACAGAATGGCAAAATCTTTCTCTTGTATAAAACAAAGGCAATCAATGTAAAACCAAGGTCAAACACTATTCCTTTAGTTCCTCAAGATGCAGCACAACATATAAAGCAGGCCTTAGTCTGGTTTAACAAAAACTTGTGAAAAGAAGATAACAGTGTCTGCAGTGAGTAAAATGGGTAGGCTGAGAGATGAAATGGGTAGCAACAGCAGAATGTGTGAATGTGTAGTTTACAGTTAAATTATGATAATATAACTGCTTCAAAGTGTAATTCAGAGAGCTGTTGCAAGGGAAAGTCTACAAATCAAGATTTGTATGGAATTTGTTCACATTTGCCCCAAATTCATTTAATTATCTTTAGCTCCCTATCTCATTATCAAAACCATCTAGTCAGAGACATATATCCATTGCCAGCATGGAAGATATAAGACAAGAAACCACTGTAGTGTGCGTATACAAGCATCCTTTCACATCAAACAATTTATGGGATTTTGCTCAATAATGCAATTATGGTGCAGCTTGAACTGACTGAGAAAAATTCTCAGGCAACTTCTGAACTTGACTTTTAAAACGTTTGGAGATAGGAACTCATTTCATTTCATTCTTTTTTGGCAATGATACCCTATCAGCAAAAAAGAATTTTAACAAAGTAAATATAAATGTTAATATCACAAAAATCAACCTGCTCTTCCAAGGGGTTGTGTTTACATCATTCTACATCAAGAGCTCCCTTAATCTTACTTTAAAGGAGCTCAGTGAGGCAGATATCGTAATTGCTTTGGGATCTCCTTCCAGGTACTTGCTCCCTGGTATCCAAAACACTTTTTACAGTACTGATGGCTATGGCTGATGCTGATCGTTGATTTTGGTAAAGCATTTCAGTGAAAAAATACAAGGAGTAAGACATGTTTCCCGTAGTAATGACACAATATAAAAAAAATTTGGAAGTGCAAAAGACAATTCAGTATCAAAGGCCACAAAATTTCAGATACTTGTGTGATTTCTAATGTAGTCCTGTTCAACCACTTTGCTATTGCTGATAAAGCTTTTACTTTCTGGAGTCAATAGCAAAAGAACACTTAGCTGATACTGAGAATGATATTGAGTGAAGCCATATAGACTCAACAAACTTCTGAATAGTATACAACAAACAAAACACCAACAATTCACCTTCATGTAATGCCTCCACCTTTAATAACTTCCTTATGCTTACAGAACCTGACATCAAAATCAGCTGATTTCAACTTGAATTAATTCAACGAGATTAAGGTTAGTTTCTAAATCTGTTGGATATGGAGGATATGGTCAACCCTGAAAATTTGTGGTCGGTGCAAGTGATTTGAAGTAAATCAAATGATGCAAAGCGACTTAGGCCCGTATTTGCATTTCGGTGGCGATGCATCGTTTGTCAAATTCATCAATCATTTTGACGCGCTTTATCGTGATAATTTGCTCGATGGGAACGTACAGTTTCCATCCACACTGCAATGTTGAAGATGAAAAGCAAGTGAATTCATGCATTACCTCGTCATAGGCGGCCAATAAATGAAAGCAAGATTACGGAGTTAAAGCATATCAGTTTTGCGAGTTTCTATGGTAGGATTGGCAAGATAACATGCCAAAGAATATTAAACATAAAGGTCTTACGTTTCGATGATAGATGTCTCACTTTCGAGGGCTTTCTGTCGCTGGATAACACCTTGAATAACATCTCTTTCTTCTTGAGATAAATGCGAGAGATCTAGGTCCGGTGGGGCAGGAGTCATTCCACTTGAAGTCCACATATTTGTGTACTTACGTCGAAGTTTATTCGGCCGGCAAGTTGCTCACTTTCATCTGCGATCGATCGCGTAATAATCAACAGTCTGCGAACAATAAATTGCCACCTGGTAAATTCTTTCCATCCGCCATCTTTATTTGCCTTCTACCATAACACACAGTGCGCATGCCCTGCAGGTACTTTCATGACTCAAGTTTCGCGCTGTTCTTCACTCGTTCCCAGTCCTTGCCGTTATCAAGTTTTGCAGTTTGAACGACTGGAAAAATTTTCAAAGGGCAGCCCTTTTGGGAGGGAAATTTGGGGGCACCGGAGCATCCAAAAATTATTCATTTCCTGAAGATGAACTGTTGTTGAGAAAAATTTCCTTGCCTCTGCTCTATCACACAAGATCGTCGGAACAAATTTCAAATTTGTAGGTCAGAAACTACAGGCGACAGAAGCGAGGGAAACTGGGAGTCCCGAGATCGGCCCCGAGACAGGGCCTCCAACGACGGGGCGTCCGGGGGGTCATGGCCCCTCCACTTTTTTGCAAAAAAAATGCAATTCCGAAATTTGTTGATAATCGTTTAAATTCTCTTTAAAACCCTATGCTCATTTAAATTCAAGCAAATTTCTTAGCATCCATTCAATTCAGTCCCTGTTCTGTTGATAAGAGAAATTTCATGTCGGAAACTAACAAGGTCACAACTTCACTATTGTACACAATCACAGACGATTTTCAGTAAGATCAATGTTACTATGAATATGCAAGAAATCTAAAGCTATAGAAACTGCCCCAGGAAGCAGATAGTCAATGCAGAATGCAAAGACCTCGTATCTCTTGGGCACAAATCTAGTAGGCAAGTAAGGCAAGTGCTGCTGCTACTTTCTAAAAACTATACATTTTCTTGGTAGGGTATTTACTTCTCAACTCTGCCAGCTTTAATTCAAAATGGGGATTTTTCGATGAGGTGAAAGGCGTAGTCTAAAAATTCTTTCAATGGCTGCAACCCCCAGACCCCTACGTTAGGACCCCTACTACAGGACTTTACCCGCGCTTCACGCTCGCACACCTCTGTCACTTTTCCCTCTAGATTGTCCCTGGGAGGGCAGCTTATCATATTGGGCTATGGTATATTTTCATACCAAATTTTGGCCCCTCCACTTTTCAGGTTTCGTCGGTGGCCTTGCGAGAGCAGTATTTCTAACGATGCCCTCTAGGTACCTCTAGATCGTATAGGGAAACGCCCCTTTTGTGAAGAATTTGCTGTTAAAGGGGAGGCTTTCAAAGTAAATTTTGTTTTCAAAAAGCCTTTTCCAAAAAATCCATTGATGAATGAGGATAAAAGGGAAAGGGAAAAAGTCAATGGCCAGTAATAATCGCCCTATCTCTCTTACCTGTATTGTTTGCAAGATCATGGAGCATGTAATTGTTAGCAACATAATGGCTCATGCTTCTTCGCATTCCATTCTTTACAATCTGCAACATGGATTCAGGGACAAACGTTCATGTGAAACACAGCTCTTAGGGGCCCTTTACATGAGCAAACTCAGACCGGTCTGAGCTTCAGGTCGGCTTGAAATTTTGCGATGTCTGATATTTTGCATTGCGTTTACATGGAATTTCAAACCGGTCTGAAATTATACCAGCGCCACGTTACGCATGCGTTTAATGCGACTGAGGCACATGTGACTGTAGTTTTCTTTCTCGTGTTTTGGATATAGGCCTATTCTAATCATGACACCAAGTCATCAACAACACAAGGTGTTATTAAATGGATAATCAACGATAATCTAGTGTTTGTTTGCGATGCATTACAGATCTATACTTTGGTTTCATGGTTCAAATACTCCTTCACAACCTGAAATTAAAATAGGAGGTTGATATGCCTCAGATTTTTATGCTTAGTTTCTTAGTTTTAGCACAGTAAATTACTGTAGTTTTAGTTCTTTTGTTATCTACACTACAGGTGTAAAACAAACAAACGACCAAACAATAAAACTGGCTCCCAGTGGTGCAATATCACTTGCGTAATAACATTTACAACTTTCATTTCGCCCCGATCTGAAAAAGATTCTGTTTACATGAGAATTTCAGGTCGACCTGACTTTTCAGATCGGTCTGAAAGACCGAAATGAACCCAGACCGGCACGAGTTGCCTATCGATGCGACGTTTTTGAGGAGATTGCTGGCGTAGGGCTTGCAGAGAAAATATGGAACCAGAAAAATTTGCAAGAAGTTGCTCAAGACTGGATGTTTTAAACGAAATTTGCAGACATCTAAATGGAAAATGAAGTCAAATAGATCATTGAGTCGTTGCTAAGTGAATTATTTAGCTCAAGAATACAAACTAAGCCCTTTTGGGGTCAACGAATGAGTTTTAATCGGTAAGAAGTTAGATAGATAGATAGATAGATAGATAGATAGATAGATAGATAGATAGATAGATAGATAGATAGATAGATAGATAGATAGATAGATAGATAGATAGATAGATAGATAGATAGATAGATAGATAGATAGATAGATAGATAGATAGATAGATAGATAGATAGATAGATAGATAGATAGATAGATAGGTAGGTAGGTAGGTAGGTAGGTAGATAGATAGATAGATAGATAGATAGATAGATAGATAGATAGATAGATAGATAGATAGATAGATAGATAGATAGATAGATAGATAGATAGATAGATAGATAGATAGATAGATAGATAGATAGATAGATAGATAGATAGATAGATAGATAGATAGATAGATAGATAGATAGATAGATAGATAGATAGATAGATAGATAGATAGATAGATAGATAAACTTCATTTACAGAGGATAAACCTGGTTAGCCTAGCAACTAATCTTCCCCAGGGTCCTCTCTACTAACTACGCAATAAGAATATAATACAATTTTTCTTAAAAAAGGTGTCCTTTAAATTTCTAAAAAGCCTAGTAACAATTTTGTTTAAAGTAAAAAGTATTTAAATCTGAAACGTCAAGGTAATGCTGATACGCTTTTCTTTTGAAAATTCCCAGTGATGTTGACTGTCTAATGTTAAGTGGAAGTTCATTCCATATTTTACTTCCTTTTATTGATATTGACTGATCAGCCTTTTTCAGTTTTGATCTGGACACATACAAGTTGTTGTGTGATGAACTTCTCGTCAATCGCTGCTTAATCTGATTTTGATCAGTGAACAAATCAGTCATATATTTTGGAGCTAGTCCATTTAGAGCCTTGTAGACTACTATGGCTGTTTTGAAAACAATTCTTTGTTGAACGGGCAGCCACTTAAGTCTCTTCATAGTCACAACTTAAACAGTGGTCCTGAATGCTCACGGCCTGGAAGGTCATAGATCAACCTGGCTGCTCTCTTTTGAAGCTTCAACAGCGAGGATATCTTTGTTGAAGACCCCCAAACCACATTGCAGTAATTAAAATAGACTTGTATGAAGTTTTGATAGAGCAACTTTCTTGCATAAAATGGCAGGTAAGACTTGATCCTACGAAACAGAGCAAGGTTGCGGCTTACAGTATTAGGCGTTAGTATTAGAAGTTTAGGCCCAGATCACATTTCTGGCAGAAATCGTTGAAAATCACCTGCGATTTTGAGATGTAATTGAAGGGACAGTGCTTGGGTTATTGCTTTGGGCAATATCCATAATCGCTGAGACTTTTATCCTTATATCTCATTTGCAGTGACTTTTATCGATGTTTGAACGAATGTCAATATTCGTCGGCCGGAAAATGACTGTAATTTCGGTTCCAAATGAGATATTTTTCCAAGCACGCTACAAACTGTAGAGGGGCATCCCTTGTTCTGATTTATCAAAGAAAATTCCATGTAATTGTGGTAGCTTAGTAGCCATTTCAACTTTCGTGAGGGTACTAAAAAATTCATTTCCAACGGCCAATTTGGAATCACGTGGTTAGAAAGGGGCTATTTGATTGGCTGACTACCGTGAAATTGGATGATTTCCGCGTGCTTCAGCAATCAGTAAGGATTTGAGCTGTATGCTATGGTTTGCATGACAGAGCTGAGCTTTAGGTATGCTCCTGCAACCACATCTTTTGGCAAAAGTTCATGTGAGCACTGAATGTAAATGAAATATCGTGTTGAATACAAACTGGCACAACTCATGAAGTACACGTTTTTCATAAGAAACTGGTTTATAAGATACTAGTACTAAGATAGCCAAAACCCGAGGAGGGGTACTTCGGGGGGGGGGGTCCCAATACCGCAATACCGCATGAAAAAGTTGCCAGATACCGCAATACCGCATCGAAAAATAGCAAAATACCGCAAGCGGTAGGAAAATGGAAAAACCATGCTGTTCATACAGTATACTGTACTACTGCCATGTTGCGAGATGGACGCTAGAAGCCAGACTACATATAAACGCCATGTGCTTGTCCTTGGATCGCTGTTGCCAGCTTTCAAACGAATTTCTGCGAATTTCTGCTTTCGCAAATAAATTCTAACGCAGGATACAACATGTACCGGTTAAGGTTACAATGAGAGTTTGTAACACGAAATTTCGTTTTCTCTCCCTAAGGCCGAACCATTAACGGAATCTAGTTAAACCATACATCATTCGAAGCACAAGAACGTGGGGATTTTAACCATATCAACATGATTGGCAAATATGGGAATGTGATGTATTCCATGCAAATTTATTGCTTAGAAAAGTGCACCACCTTTAAAAGCTATCTAGTACCCTTGTGTTTAAGGTAACAAAATCTGACTTACATCAGCTGGCAGTGCAGATCCCAAGCCTTTATGTCTGGGATTTTTCTAATTCCTTCTCCCTTTGAAACCAAATGCTGTCAAAAATTGGCAAATGATTTGGGTGCCCTCCGACTGTTATATCTTAATATAAAAGACGAACCAGAGTACATACAAAGAAATTGGGATACACTTTCCAAGCTCCAAGTTTGGCTTGGCCGAGTGCAAATTTTCGAGCCATTCGATTGATTCAAAGGGTGCAAAATAGCTCTTTCGTACCTGTACCTCGTGGATTTGTGAATCCCGGGAAAAAGGGATGAGCCACTTGTAATCCGGGTCAAGTCAAGCCATTTACGCTTTAAACATCAATTAGAGTCTTTGAATGAACACCCAATAAATACGACGAATACTTGAACGCGCGATGCCATCTCAGAAGGTAAAACGATTAGGATTGGATTTTGAAGACCTCATATAAAAAATTTGATTAAAAAAGTCATGGAAACCTTAATATGAAAACCTGAGATTTCTTCCATTTTCAATAGACGATTACGCTAAAGATGGCGGCAAGGAACTTTTTACCAAGATGCATTGCGTTCTAATTACGAACCCTAAATGATTCCATAGGAATTCGATTAAAGAACGCAATGCATCTCGGTAAAAAGTTCCTTGCTGCCATCTTTAGCGTAATCGTCGATCCAGCAAGGTATCATCGTATGCCTTGAAAGTTCGGTTACCAGAATATGAAGAAATCGGAAGAAAAAATCCAGGGGGTCTGAATGACACAATTGTTTACTAACATTTTTGCCCGACTAAGGGGAAAATTTTGCCCAAGTTGAGCTCATTTTCGATAATTTTTCGAAAATTGCTGGCCCCCCTCGCTGATGTTTATGAGGATGAGCACTTTCACTATGTATCATCAATTGTGCTAGAATTACAATTTGATCTGGCAATTGTCAGAAGATCGTTAAACAAGAGAACCAAGCATCCGAAATTACGTGACTAGGTTAACATTAGTTCTGAAGAGTCAATTTGGCTAAAGATTCCATAGGCTGTAGGATTATCATAGGTCATGGACAGAGATTTACAATGTTCAACATCTTCTAGTCAATAGAAGAAGCAGCGCCAAAGAGAGAAGGCAGTTACAAAAGGGGAAATCAATCGTCAAACCCCTCTGTCACTATTAAGTATTCCCAGCAAAGTATGTGAGGGGATCAAGGGCGAGGGTATAGACAAGCACGTCATCGATAGAGATCTGGCAAGCACAATATCAATGGGGTTTTGTAAAAGGTGGGTCAACTGAATTATTGATGTTACATCTAACTGAAGTCAGGAGACAGGCATCGGGTGAAAGATAGTTATCAACATGATAGTCGTTCCAAATAGCCATTCATTTGATATACCACAAGGCAATAATGGCCCTGAAATACCAGGCTTGTGGAATATTAGAAAACTTACACTACTTGATAATGCTTTGTCTACCGAACTGAAAACGGCAAGTTAGAATTGAGGGTCAGAGTCTGTCAGAGATTTCATTAAGACGAAGGTGACTGCACAGTGAAGTCTTGGTTTTTAGCGACAAGCGTTGGGACCGCAGGAGTGGAGAAGGCGTAATCGAGTCCACGACCCTCTATCATGACCAACATGACGCTCAAGTAGTGGAGCTCTACCTGAGATAGAGCACTGTCTGCTTGACTGTTCCGGCTACGAAGTCAGAGGATTGTACCAATGCGACACGACACCTTCAAAAGCTACATGCAGAGTGCCACAAGGATCAATGCTTGACCCAAAGCTCTTCAGCATTAATGTAAAGATCTAAACAAATGATTTGTTGTGCAAAGCTAACTCATTGTGCTAAACCCATAAATGTTCAAAGTTAACAGTAGCATAGTTGTTGGTAGATCTGCGGTGCAAATGAATTCAAATATAACATGAATTGACAAGAAAACTTTCATAAGCAAAAATAAGGCTTTGATTCTATTGGCAAATAATTCGTCTTTGGCAAATTTTTGTCGCTTAAGTTGTCAAACGAAAAATAAATTTCTCTCATCCGCATGTTGTCTATCCCTTTGAACAAGTGGAGAAAGACAAAGGGAATGCCCATTCTCTTTGATTTCCTTTCCTCCATGAATACGTCTCGAAGATGCTGGGCTCCTTGTCAGGAAAATGGTATTTCATGAACTTTGCATGCTAATATATAACGATACCGCATACCGCGCTGTAAAAACTCAATACCGCAATACTGCAAATTTTTTTCCTTAATACCGCAATACCGCGCAGATTTGACACCCAATACCGCAATACCGCAAACCCCGAAGTCCCCGAGGGGTGCACTTGACCAGATTTTCGTCGGGGACGTGCCATCGAGGCTTCAACAACACACCCGTTCCTTATACCAATTTCTTGAAAAAGTATATCTGATCTCATATATTTCATCTAAAAATCTTGAAAATAGGTACCGTTCCTTATACCAAAATTGTGAAAATTGATACCGTTCTTTATACCAATATCTTGAAAATTGATACCCTTCCCGATGGCACGTCCCCGTACCCAAAATATGTGTAGTTTGTTTTCACCTAACATAACAGACCATTTTGATCAATTTAAGACAATGTGCCACTTTTCAACATTTTTTAATGTCACGTGATTGATGACGTCAGGGAAGGGCTAATTGTTCCTAAATACTTCAATAACTTTAGGCAAGTGAGTTACATTGACATGGAATTTGCATATTGAAAAGAACGTTTGAAGAGCTTTCGAATGATGTATGATTTTTTTGCATTTTGATGAAATTCAAGAAAAATCTATGATGTCATCGATGACATGAAGTCATAATTGACGAATTTGAAAAACCATTTTCAGAGAAATTTTTTCATTGACTATTACTAAGTCGACCATGCAGATTCCGATTCTGCAGTCAAAAAACACCTCTCATTCAAAAGAATGTCAATTTTGGCCTCATAATTTTGCCTATTGTGTTACTACTGGCAAAATATTTAGGAAAAGTGGTCATGCCCAAATTAACATTCCTATGCATGATAGGCATTTTCCGACTGCAGAATCGGAATCTGCATGGTTGATTTAGTAAAACTCGATGAACAAATTTCTCCAAAAATGGTTTTTGAAATTTTTCAATTATGACGTCATGTCATCGATGACGTCATCATTTTTCTTGAATCTCATCAAAATGCAAAAAGTTATACATCACTCAAAGACTCTTCAAACGCTCTTTTCAACTATGCAAATTTCATTTCAATATAACTCACCTGTCAAAAGTTATTGAAGTATTTAGGAGAATTTGACCCTTCCCTGACGTCATCGATCACGTGACATTCAAATATATTTTTTACAGTGGCACATTGTCTTGAATTGATCACAATGGTCTCTTCTAACAATGCGAACCTTAAAAACTGAAGTTAGGCACTTGGTTAGATGGTTAGCCTATTTCCCCCTTCTTTTTCGATTTACAATTTATTGGGAGGAGTTCTTTCCACCCCCCTCTGAAAACAGCCGTTTCCCCTTCAGAATTCAATAAAACTTGGCATCCTTATAAATCAGGTAGTTTCTAGCATGTAGCGTAATTTGGGTGTGACTGCCATACCTTATGACCTCACAGTGACGTCATGAAGTTGAAAATCTGTAAAAATAAGGTTTCCAAGTTAAGTTTGAATTTAAGGAAGGTGGTGCATAAGCATTTAGCAGTTTTTGGCTCAGTTAACCACAAATTTGATATGAAAACATTGAAATTAATGACTTTGGAGTGATATTTTGGCAGAAATTAACCGATTTGAATGACGTCATTTATGCAATTAATTCGTTCTCTGTAGAAATAGACAAAACGAAGCTGCAAAGTGATAATACTGCATTACAAACGTATCACTGGAGTGTTTTCAATTGAAAGATGTTTAAAATATTCAAAAAATTGGCTTATCAGTCCAAAATGGCGGCCAAAATGACGTCATTATCAAAAAATGCTGACGTCATCAAATTCCAGAAATTCTGATATCAAATTAAGGCTCTTCCTTTACTGATTCATTTGGTGTATAACACTTCATAATTTGATCAAATTTTTCCATTGAAATAATAAAAAACAATGATTTGTTTGCTACCTGCCTCCAAATATGGGCATGTCACGTGACCTGTAAGCTCTATTGTTTGAAAATTTTATAGTCAAAATGTGGCGAATAGATAATTAGTAAAAGTCAGAGGAGTTTGGTGGACATAGTTGATCTCTTTTAAAAATGCTGCAAGAAAAACCTCGCGGAGGTATTAAAACACCCCCCCCCCCTCAAGCGGATTATGTCACAAACATGTCTGCCGCAGTGTTGCCGACCACAGTGATAATTCTGCATTCAAAATTAAGGAAACAATGAAGAAACTTTTAGTACTAAGGTGGAAAAAATTTCAAGTTAGGTTATAAGAAACTTTTAGTATTATAGCCTGATCAAAGTTGCTTGTAAACAAACGTGTAGCTGAGTAGAAATGAAAGGTTTGTCAGTTTGAACATGGCATTACCATCATATATGCATCGCATTTTTCCGCACAAAGAAGAAACACAACCTCTCTTTGAAGAATCGCTTTGATGACTGATATAGATTTGCCATATACCTGTGCTTGCTAGGTGTCTAAAGGAAGGAAAATGTATGATCAAATTTACAACATACAAATTGATTGATCCATCACTCCAAAACATCGTTCCATTATTTCAATTCATATGGTTATTGCTTGAAATCTTTAACTCGTCAACAAACTGAATGGCCGTTTGCCCTGCCGCACCTTCAGCGCTCCCTGTTTTCAACCTTCTGTAATCCACTTTCTGCGCTTGCATCCCAACTAGCTATGCAGCATACAACCAATGGTATGATGGTTCTTCGAGGGTCTATTTGGGAAGATAGTTTAGCCTTGTCAGTGGCTTCACTTTTGTGCAGTATGATGCTTGGCCAACTTGTTACTTCCAATTTAGGTGTTGGCCTATGATAATTCCCAAGGCACTTAGTCTTTGTAAATTTTAAACCCTATCAAGCCTAGGGGGCTCAATTACCCTGGGTACCAGACTCTCACTAAGAGAATTTTCTTTTAGAGAGAATCTGGTACCCAGGGTAGGGCTCAATCAGCCCCCTAGTGGTATTTCGTTTTTACCAAGTGCACTTACAATGACGAAACTTTCTGACTTTTAGTTTTTATCCTTCTCGCAATCAAAAATTAAATCATATAAAGTTCTTCTGGGAACGAAGCCCCCAGACCCCATTTTCGTTCGATTTAGCCCTTCCCATGCTCCAAGGCTGGATCCAATCCCCTTGGATCCAATCCCCAAGGAATATACCTTGGATCCAATCCCCCCACTTCATCAGTCTCAGTACTCCCTCCGCAAACCGGATGTAATCGGGCGAATAAGGGCAAGAACAGAAAAATTCCAATCTAGCTTCTACCCTCACTGCCTTTCTGAATGGAATGAACTCGATCCAGAAATTAGACTTGCTCCTTCACTTGCCGTATTTAAGAGAAAATTGCTCTCGAAAATTCGCCCCCTTCCAAAATCAATCTTTGGTGTTCATGACCCAAAAGGATTATCGTATCTTACACAACTTTGGGTTGGTCTTAGCAAATTGAACTTTCACAAATTCAAGCACAATTTTAGGGATACTATAAACCCAATGTGCATCTCAAACGATGGTATTGAGGATACGGAACATTTTTTGTTGCTCTGTCCATCTTTTGACACCCAACGAAGAGATCTTCTCGCTGGAGTCCTAGCATTAGTACGACCGTTTGGACTCAGTAACCCCTCAAATGAGGTTTTAACGCAACTGTTAATGTATGGTAATAAGGACTTTCCTGATGAAATCAATAGAAATATCCTTGAGTTAACTCTACGTTTTATCCATGAAACTGGTCGATTTGATTGAATTCGTTCAAATTTTTGCCACCCGCCAAGCAGCCACCAAGTCCCCTTTCAAGTCCCCTTTCTACTGAATTTTCATTTTGAGTATAGTTCTATGTAGTTTTGCTTTATTATTCTTTTCTTCTTATTTTCTTTCTTAAAGCCATGGGGTAGACATGATATCTTGCTCCTCGTGGTATTGTATTTGTAGTATCGTTGAGTATCATGTAAGTAGTGTAGCAAGTATCTTGTATTGTAAGTTTTTAATTGATGATATAAAAAAAAATGCTGGATCCGCTCCTGCGTAAGTCATTTTGTAAAAATTATTCTACCAATTCAATGAACACGTGTCAAAGATGTGTTGTTATCAATGCGGAAAGGCAGTAAAGAAAATAGCAAAAACCTCCCCTCCATCTGAGAAGGAAAGACATTTCTATCAGAATGCTTAATAAACCTAGGCTTGAGCTCTAACCTCATCCTAATATAAGCACTGTTCACACTAGACCGATATCCCTCCTCTGTGCCACATTGCTTCAATGCGAAGTATGGAAGATGGTAACAAAATGCACTGCCCTTGCCATATTTTCTTTAGAAGTATAAACCATGTCCTTGCGTGTCACACTTCCCTGGTACCAAGACCATGCATGACTTACTTCCTTCGTCAAAATTGCTTCCTAAGATAATTTCCCTGAACAAACGTTTCTTCGCTAAAAACTGATGACGAAGAAATTTCCCAGGCAAACAATTATGTTTTGGGCCATTTCAAAGTGCATGGGTTCTAACTGGAAAAGAAGATATTTCACCGATGGTGGGATTGTTGGAATCTCCTGTGAAAGTCAGTCTTGTCTGATCAACAGGGGATTTCTGCACAATCATATCTACGATTCGAGTTATTGAGTGGTAGTGCTGTCTTGTGGAGCAGGCTTATCTCATCACATGAATTCATCAGTGCATGAGTTTCTATCTGGAAAAGAAGTCATTTGATCAATTTTGGAGACTGTTGGAAACTACCATAGAAACCATCCTGGTTTGGATCAACAAAGGGAAATCTGCACAGTCGAATCTGCAACTTGAATCACTGTGTGGTCACACAATCTTGCTGAGTGGGCTTAACTCATTTTCAATTCATTTTAAAAAACACAACAATAATCAAGTTGTGAAAAGACAGCAGTTAGTGGTAAGCATTTTTTCTCTTTTTATCAGGTGCCCCGAAATAACGTGTGGTTTTCTACTGCCAAGATGTTCTGAGAACTTGTCAGCCCTCTAGCATACAAGTCAAACCTTTCAATAGGGCACAGGGAAACCCATAAATCTTCCCATTTCACGCTTATCAGCCAATGGCGTTGCCGTATTTCCGTCACATGACCGAAAATAAGGTCTTTGGGACGAATTTTTTAGTACCCTTACGAAAATCAAAATGGACATTCCAGTGATAAAGATA
The DNA here is from genome assembly GCA_964019985.1 of Aurelia sp. 4 Dawson et al 2005. Taxonomy (NCBI): domain Eukaryota; kingdom Metazoa; phylum Cnidaria; class Scyphozoa; order Semaeostomeae; family Ulmaridae; genus Aurelia; species Aurelia sp. 4 Dawson et al 2005. The sequence goes on from OZ026505.1 coordinate 7,190,439, forward strand.
CAGAGCTGGTTTTGCCACGAGTCGATTCTACAAGCCCTTCTTCATATTTTACACTTTGCATTTGGATAAATCGCATTAGGGATCAGTACTATATCGAATTTCATCCCTCCGAAAATAGGCCTATACTCAAATATCATTTGCGAATGCAACAAATAAGATATAGCTTTCAAAATTTCGCACATTACGTGAATTATAGCAAGGAATAAGCTGAAGATGGTTCTTTGCTTCAGTTTCCCAAATCCTTGACAAGTCTCAGCTATTTGCTACGAAGAAAGCTATTGGGCCTACCTTCATCCAAAGCAGAATGCCATTATTCCGCTTCAAATCGGCTTCTTTGCATTAGCAAGGTAGCACAGCTATTCACCAACAACATAAATTTTAGGCCATTTTCATTTACTTTCTTTTATCGCTTTACCTTTTATCGTTTTACAATTTCTACCAGTAAAATTGAGAAACATGAACACTCAGCCTTTATGAATCCCTGATGGTCGTCTCTGTTTTTACATTCTTGACTTATTAGATAGACTAAAGTTTTACAATTCATTGACTACAGGATTCATCCTTGGGCGTTTCATTTTCCAACATGATGGGCAGAAAGTATTGTGGCGCAGTGGACCAATCCTCTGACTTAGCAACAGATGGTGGACAGAGTTCGGGGAGTTCGAGCCTCACTACCTGAGCGTCATGAGAAAGGGTCGTGGATTCGATCAAGTCTTCTCTTCTTCTGCATTCCAAGCGCTTGACGCTAAAAACTGCAACTTCGCCTGCATCCTCCACTCAATTAAGGGCAGTTAGAAACGACAAAACTGGCAGTTCTAAAACCTCAGTGTTTGGGTATTTCATTCGAAAGTTGCCGTCGTCAGAAAATTTCCGAAAATAATGCATACGATGAGACAAAATTATTAGGAAAGCTGCTTTTTTCAGAACATTTCCTGTAATGAACTAAATTTGTTTCTCCCTGCTCATAAAACAATTATAACGGAACGTCACATAGTGTTGCTGCAATTGGAGAGTGGACGAGAGGGGACTACACTTCTCACATGGCCTTGTCTTAGAATTCCACAGAATCCCTCAAGAAACTATCCTGGCGTGCAGACTCTTGATAAAAAATTGAAAAGATAGAGAAAAGTAGAGTCTGCGCAACCGAGCCACTCTTCTTGTTCGCTGACGTTAGCATTTTATTTTGAAGCCTTCATGTGATGAGGGGACGGTTATCAAATCCCTTTGTTTTCCGTGTTAGGCAAGATTAAAGTAGTGAAATCGTGCTTATCCCCATGAATCTCCTCTTTACTAAATCACAATAAATTACACAGCTGAGAGCGCCCTTTGTATTGCAAAATAAAAGCTTGAAAAACAGATTTAATCTCCTCTATGAAATGCATTGTACTCGTAACGTCAATGCTTTGTCAAATGTTTCCTCATTTGAACAATAGAAATAAAACGTTGCTTATTTACAAGATAGTTTTTAAAATTGAGGGAGAGAACAGAATTTTGCTAGACCATTCAAATTTGGTTCCTGGATTTCATGGAACCCTTGAACAAGAATAGTGGCTCAGTTGCGCAGACTCTACGTTTTTCAATCTTATCAATTTCTTATCAAGAGTCTGCATGCAGGCTACAAGAAACCCCCAGTGGGGCAACACAATAGACAATGCAAATTTCTTTGTAACCCATTTTAACCTTATCTGACCTGGGCGTTCCCCCCTCTTTATCTCTGTTGTTGCTTGAGATATGGCAATCAAATTTGGCAGCAAGGTTGTTCATTTTATAAACAATGAATTTTTGAAACAATTGTTTAACCCTATTACTAACCCTAAGGATAGAGAGTTTTGAATTCAAGTGCTACAGGCACATGTTACAGATTCCATATACTGCACACGTCGCAAATGAGAGTATTAAAAATCAAATAGATGCAACAACTGGTACATCAGAAAGGTTATTGGGAACTGTAAGGAAAGGAAGCTCCAATGGTTTGGGCACCTTGTTAGGCAGGACAACAGCTTGGCCAAAATGATCATGGAAGGGATGGTAGAAGGAAAAAGAGGAAGAGGCAGACCAGAGAAACAGTGGATAGATAATATAAAAGAGTGGACAATGCTGGAGATTAGTGAAATCATGAAGAAAGCGAGAGACAGAGAACAGTGGAGGCTGATTGTTCGGAAAGCATCTATATGCCCCTACGGTCGTGAGACTATGGGTTGATGATTATGATGATTACTGCCGGGGAGGCACAAAGTGCCCGCGGCGCAGATTATTTGATGCAGTGCCGTCAGTTGGAAAGATACAGAGCTGAAACTTGTTGACTTTTCTTCAAATTTAGTATATTAATTAAAGATCTAAAAAAATTTCAAAATGGTAGACACTGATCATGTGACCAATATCTTTTCAACACGTGGTCAGCAGTAAAAGAAAAGAAGGGACTCTTATTTTTTCCAGAATGATCACAGATCATGGAGAATACTACCATTCAATAGATCTTGATTAAATCTTTCAGATGACACATAGCTTTATTCATTTTCGATGACGTCAACAATTTTAAACTTAATGACGTCATCAACATTTATGACGTCATATGAATAATACCAAATGTGTTAGAAAAGTTTTTATGCCCAAAAAGTATTCTCTTAATTACCATACAACGTCTTGAGGCATTTCAGAGTATCTACATTAACAATTAATGGGTTTATATTCAACAATGAAAAACTGGTGCATATAAATAATGAATATACAATATATATATAATGAACTTAAATATTAGTGGACGATGAAAGAAGAGACGCAACAACATCAGAAAACAGGCATCAATTTGATCTTTTGCGCATTTTTTTTTTGTATTTCAGTTTCTTCTGCTAACTAGTTTCGCCCACGAGGGCATCTTCAGAGCAACTGATTAATTTTTGTTGTGAACTTAATGAACTTAAATAGATATTATACCATGGATTTTTACTTATTAATGCTTTGTGATACATTCTAGTCCATTTAAAAAAGGAATAGTCAAATAACAACTTAAATATTGTCAATTTTGCCAACAGCAAGCAAATACTGGAATTTTCCTCAATTATGACGGCATTGTGACGTCATGGACGTAATGATAAATAAAAAAAGTAGCCTATTGTGTAAATTTTGTTACTGTACACTATTGTACCAAGTTTCGCGTTCATATCTGCAATATTGATGACTTTACTGAGGGGGGCACTTTGTCCCCCAGTACTAAAAGTGTCCAAAAAGCCCGGTATTAATAGGGTTAATAAGCATTGTTGTTGTTGTTGCTAGAGCATAATTAACATTATGAAGTCATATGATGTCATAAAAACGAAAGTTTGTTAAAAGGTCGTAAAACTTTACTGTTCGTAAAGAAATGAAATATATAGATCAAAATAGATGTAAATTCATAGTTTAGACTTAATTGAACCAATTAAAAAGGATTAAGAGAGATACAATGTACATTTTTCACAAATGGTGCATTGACACCATTGCATCAAAGTGATGTCATTGAACCATCCCCTCATCCGGTTTTTGAGGCAATACAGAAATTTAGATCGCATCCAAGTGTCATAAAATCAGACAAATGGTTGAGGAGGATGCTGTCTTTCAGTTTCGCCCTTTCGAGCCTACAGAAGTATGGGATGAAATCAATCGCTTAGATGCAAGTAAAAAGACAAGTGGGGATTTGCCTGCACATATTCTTAAGTTGACCTCTGATCTTTCTTTCAGTGCGGTTACTAAACTTGTTAATGAAATGGTCGAACAGTGCATATTTCCTGAACAACTGAAACACGCAGATGTTTCACCTGTGTTCAAAAATGGCGATGCCACAGTTAAAAAGAACTTTCGTCCAATTAGTGTCCTTTCGTCACTATCAAAGGTTTTCGAGCGCCTACTTTTAAAACAAATTCTACCGTTCATTGGAAAGAGACTATCGTCGATCCTTTGTGCTTTTAAAAAAGGACACAGTACCCAGCATGCTCTTTTTCGGGTTATTGAGATATTACGTCGCTGTATTGACAAGGGGGGGGGGTGTCACTGCCATGGTACTTATGGACCTCTCAAAGGCATACGACTGTCTGCCCCATGATCTGCTTATCGCTGAACTTGAGGCATATGGCTTCGGCACAGACAGTCTGAAACTCATGCACAGTTACCTCACTGAGAGAAAGCAGAGAGTCAAAATAGGCAGTAACTTCAGTAGCTGGAAAACAGTATCAAAAGGAGTTCCACAGGGGTCCGTGCTTGGTCCCCTCTTATTTAACATATTCATAAACGGCTTCTTTTATGCTATAGAGCACTCTCAGGTTTGCAACTTCGCTGACGATAACACAATCTTTGCATGTGGTGAAACCCTAGACGAAGTAGCCATATGCATTGAAGATGACACGAGAGAAGAAATGAATTGGTATAAGCGTAACGAAATGGTTGCAAATCCGGACAAATTTCAGTTAATTTTCTTTGGGCTCAAAGAAGACTACGACTTATGCATTGATATTCGTGGCAATGTCATAAAAATGTCTGATACGGTGAAACTCTTGGGCGTCACCATTGACTCGAAACTAAACTTCAATGGGCACATCAAAACTATTTGCCAGAAGACCAAAAATAAGGTTAAAGCTTTTTCAAGGATTGCAAGAAACCTTGACTATCAAAAGGCTAGCCTCTTATACAACTCATCTATACTGACGAATTTTAACTACTGCCCACTCATTTGGATGTTCTGTGGAAAGACAGCCAATGAAGAAGTCAATCAGGTTCATAAGCGTGCCCTGAGAGTGCTGCTAAATGATTTTGACTCTACTTTTGAAGAGCTATTACACAGGAACGAGGAAGTTACAATACATGTAAAAAATCTGCAAAAATTTATGTTAGAGGTATACAAGTGTATTACCTCTGGTAACCCCTCTTTTCTGTGGGAGTTCTTCAATCGAAAGATGCTTCCATATAGCTTAAGAATAAATGATCTCCTCCAACTTCCTAAAACCAGGACTAGTAGATATGGAAACGAGTCTCTCATTTTGGGGTAGTATGGTTTGGAATCGGCTTCCAGACATATATGAAGCTGCAAAAAGCTGTGATGAGTTCAAAATGAGAATCAAAAGTTGGAAGGGATCTGGATGTAACTGCCGCATATGTATGGTTTAAATAGGGTTTAATGGTAGAACATAATTTGAGCATGTAAATAGGGTAGATTTGGCCTTTATTAGCATCTATTAGCTATTCTTCTAGCCAACTGAAAATAAATTGTATTATTATTATTATTATTATTATTATTATTATTATTATTATTATTATTATTATTATTATTATTATTATTATTATTATTATTATTATTATTATTATTATTATTATTATTGAAGCAAAATAGCTACAGTTAAATAGCCAACAATAAGGACCATCAAATATTGTTGGTCCTAAAAATGAGCAACACCTTCCATACAAAAAAAAACAGTCAATATCTAATCTTCGTGTTGGACGAGTCCTGAAAGTACTTTTCGAACCATGCTTTCACTGTCCATTAATACGGTTTTCTGCATCTCTGCTACTGCTTTCTCAGCTAATTTCTTTCGTTCTAAGCGTTCGTTAAATACTCTTTCCACATCACGCAATACTTCTTTCATACCGCCACCAAGAGCACCAATGACAACAGGAATTATAGCTATATCATATCCTGGTCTTCTCTCTCTTAATTCAAATGCAAGTTGTCGATATTTTGTCACTTTCTCATTTCTTTTAGCTGCTATATTTGCCTGCTGCGGACATGCCATATCGCATATCCAGATCTTATTTCTTTCCTTGTCCTCCAATACCAGATCTGGTCTCCTGGATGTTGTTGTTTTACGTAAGTTGAACTCAAAATCCCAGACTAACTTGGCACGACTGTTTTCCAAGACTTGTCCTCTCAGCCAATTTTCCATATACCACTTTGTTTCTTTTCCTACCAACCCGTATTCCTTTGCCCATGCAATAGCCATTACCATTAACGCTCTATTGTGCCGTGCCAAGTACTCACTGTTGGCTATCGTCTTACATCCAGCAACAAGGTGCTCAACAGTTTCATTGAATTCACCACATAATCGACATCTTCCATTTTCCATTAGCCCCCTTGCCACCTTCCATCCTCTTGTCTCCACCATTTGCTCAATCAGTGTCATTATTGATGCTGTCTTTCTTGGTGTCAATCTTTGTTTTAGCCAAAGATGGCATTCCTGTTCTTGTCGTCTATACATACGGCTTTGTAATTCTTTCTGTTCGTAAGAATCCTGTCTTTTCTATTCCACACCCTTCTTCAATTCTGCCTTCACTTTCTTCCATGTTGGCTTCCATTCTAATTCCAATATTTCTCCCTCTAGCCTTACACTATTCTCTACGAATTCTAATGTCTTATCAATTTCCATCATTGCTTTTACTGCTTCGTCAATGATTGTGTTAGTTTCTTTTATTGTTTCTCTATGCCATGCTGCCTGAATCCATTTATTATTTGACTTGCACATATAACAAGCGACTCTTGTTCTTGTTTCTGCATACACATCTCTCATAGACTTCAGTCCCCTTCCGCCTTGGTCTCTCTTTAGATATAATCGTTCATCACTTGCTTGCCTCCCTAACATGTCGTTCTTCTTCAATTCCCTTTTAACAATTTGATCCAGCTCATTCAGTTCACCTTTTGTCATTTTGCATACATTCATTGGATAAGCTGCCACTGGAACAATCTTAGAATTAATTGCTTGTATCAAGTTTTCATCATTTAGTTCGGATTTCATTAGTAGTTTCAGCCTCTTTGTCATTTCTACTTTAACCCTTTCATATACCTTCTTTGTCTTGATACCATCTGCCTGCTCAACTCCAAGAAACTTATATATCTCCTCCTGATCTGGCTCTAAAGTCTTCATCCGTTCTTGTAACACTTGCAATCCTTCACCTTTCACCATTTTTCCACGTTCGAACACAATTTCTGCACATTTTGAAACACCATAACAAGCTCCTGTATCTAAACTCGCTTGTACAATAACTTCATTTATTTCCTTTAATAAACTGTGTGATTCCTGATATACCTTAAGGTCATCAACAAACAAACTGTGTGTCCGGCTTACATCTCTCTTTCCTGGCTCTCCCATTCGATATCCTTTACTCTGTTCAAGAAGCTTAGCAACAGGTATTTCTGTGATACAAAATCCAACCGGTGAGTAACTATCTCCTTGCAAGAATCCGCACTTTATATGTATCCATCTGCTTACACACTTTTTCCCATCTTTCCAGAGTTCCAGTCTCGTTTTCCATTTATTCACCAGCTCTCTCAACAATGAAATGACTACTGTTGGTATGCCAATCCACTCATACACTCGTATCATCCAGTCGTGATGCACTTTGTCATATGCTTTCTGATAGTCATAGAAGGCTACAGCTAAATTCCTGTGGTAGGTCTTTACTTTCTCCATAATACAGCTGTCAATGATTAACTGGTCAACTGTGCCCAAAATACCCTCTACTGCTCCAAGCTGTCCTGCATCCCAGACCTCATTCTCTAGTGCATGTTCCCTCATGTATTTACCAATCAAACCTGTCATAATCTTGTACGAAATATTCAAACACGTGATTGGGATATTTCTGCTCATTGCTAAGGTCCTTTGTCTTAGGTATTTGGACTGTTCTTCCTGTTGGCCACCATACTGGTATCAGGTTGTTATCATTCTTCATCCTTTCAAATGCTCTCGTCAACGCTTTTTGTGCTGTTTTGAATGTTTTCCACCAGTAATTTTGAATCCCATCTATGCCTGGAGCTGTCCAGTTCTTCCTCTTTCTGATCTCTCCAACTACTCTTTCTTCCGTGAGGGTAAACTCCTTTACATTTTTCACCTTCTCCCGCAGCGCCATTTCCACTTTCTGCATCCATGGCATTTCTGGTGTTTTTTCATCTTTTTCCCATATCCCAGCCCAGAACTCAACAAACTTTTCCATCGGTGGCGGTTCTCCTTCGTATACAGTCTTTTCCTCCAAAGTCTTAAAAAAGGCTTTTTGGTCTTTTTCAAAATTGGCATTGTCCTTAATTCTGTTTCCTCTTTCGATCATCTTTTCCAGTTTCACCTTTTTATATCGTAATTGATCCACCCATTTCTCTTTGTATCTTCTGTTGTTCTTTGATGTTGTTTCTTTGATGTTGTTGTTTGATGTTTTACTCCTCCATTTGATGTTTTAAGCCCTTCAAGATCTTTTTCTCTTTGTCTGTTGCTTTTCTCTTTTGTTTTCGCCTATGCAGTTCATTTCCAGCCCTAGCTATACTTTGTCTTAGCATTTTCATTTCTCTTTTAAAACTATTATTATTATTATTATTATTATTATTATTATTATTATTATTATTATTATTATTATTATTATTATTATTATTATTATTATTATTATTATTATTATTATTGAAGCAAAATAGCTACAGTTAAATAGCCAACAATAAGGACCATCAAATATTGTTGGTCCTAAAAATGAGCAACACCTTCCATACAAAAAAAACAGTCAATATCTAATCTTCGTGTTGGACGAGTCCTGAAAGTACTTTTCGAACCATGCTTTCACTGTCCATTAATACGGTTTTCTGCATCTCTGCTACTGCTTTCTCAGCTAATTTCTTTCGCTCTAAGCGTTCGCTAAATACTCTTTCCACATCACGCAATACTTCTTTCATACCGCCACCAAGAGCACCAATGACAACAAGAATTATAGCTATATCACATCCTGGTCTTCTCTCTCTTATTATTATTATTATTATTATTATTATCATCATTATTATTATTATTATTATTATTATTATTATTATCATTATTATCATTATTATTATTACATTATTATTATTACATTATTATTATGACAACTTGGTTACCATGGAGACAAATCTAAACATGGAACACCAAAATGGTTACAGGTTCATTGCTGTATGATAAAAAGTTAAACTTGCTAAATCTCAGAGTCATTCAGCAAACACGGAAAACGTACAAGTGAAAATGTACGAGGGGGGGGGGGAATCGGCCCCCTAGATCAGATAGGCTGATCTGAGTAACGAAAAACAGAGATTTTCTGCTCGCTTCGCACGCATGTGCACAGAGTTTTTCCTTTTCTACCACTAAGTGCGCTTCAGATTTATTGAATAATTGTATCTTTTTTATATGGAATAATTGTATGGAAGATGTTTTGGGGAATTCCTAAAAATATTTTGTTCTTGAAATGAAGTAAAAATAGGCAGTTCTAAATTTCTGCAGGATAACCTCTGAATAGCACATGGTTACAATTCCAGGGGGTACATGACTTGCGGATGGACTTAGGTCTGCCGCCCAGTTTTCAGAAAGGTACTCTCTTCTTACTACCTCAACTTGCTTTCATACCCACTTTTATGATGAATTCTGGTGGAAAACGGCCCATTTTTGGCTATTTTTGCCAATTTCTGGATAACCCACCCATGTTTATGGAAAATCTGCCGAAAAAGGGGCCCTTGTTTAGAGAATTGCGGCTCAAAAACCCAACCATGCGAGCGGCACATACCCTCACCCTTAACCCTATTTAACCGGGTGAAAAAATGTGATTTTCTACCGCTGGCGTTTCCCCCCTAATTATCTTCGGAATCATAATAGCTATGACAATGAAACTTGCACTGTGTCATAATAAAAAAAGAAGAATCCAAACACAGCATTGATTTTAATTTCTAATCACGCCATTGGTTGCTAGGCAACCAAAAATAGGGCAAATTTTGACAAATTGAGCTAATAGGAAAAAAGCAGATTTACATTAAATAACTGTCTAAAATAGGCGAAAAACTATCCAAATACTTACTTGATAGCCTTATTTTGAGATTTAATTTAGTTTTATATGAATATTTGTTGTTCCAAATTAATTAACAAAATAAATAATGGTAATTTGATTCAATGCAAAAATTTTTGTTCATTAATAATGCTTAAACATCATCTATTTCTCATAATGTGGGTAAAATCAAGTAGTTTTATCAATATTTCAACTCATTACATGATTTTTCATATAAAGATTGCTAATTCATTAGAAATATGACGTCATAAAAATTTATGACGTCATAGGAATTATAAATTGCTGACATCAACGAATATAGATAAATTTTATATGAAATGAAAATACTCTTTGAGGCAAACCGAATGATACATATGTTGATGAGATTCGACACAAAATGAAGATACTAGAACAGTTTTAACGATTTTCATTGTGACCACTCTCCAAATATGGGTATCTGGTCACGTGATCAACCAATAGGCATTGAAATTTTTATTTTCTGATTGCCAGTTAGATTTAGCAAAAGTCAGTAAGTTTCAGTGTCATAGGTAGCATCGTTTAGGAGCTATTGAAAAGATTTCGGGAGGGGGCGAACAACGCCCCTCGGTTAAAATAGGGTTAAAAGAAGCCCTGATCTGCAGGGGAGACCGGGGCTATAAGCAGCAAGTGATATGAACCGTGATCTTCATTTGATAAGTCAGTGCGCCAATGATTGGAAAATATCATTTCATCCTGATCCGCAAAAACAAGCTGTTAACTATGGCACGCCATTCGTGTCAAAAGGTATTTAAAATCTCGGAATAGGTTTTAAAATTTTGGAATTGGTTTTAAAATCTTGGAATTGGTTTTAAAATCTTGGAATTGGTTTTAAAATCTTGAAATTGGTTTTAAAATCTTGGAATAGGTATTTAAAACTTTGGAATTTGTTTTAGAACATTTTAAGTTTTTGAGACAGAAAGAAGTTTGAAATTTAAAAACTATTTCAAAATAGTACATGGAAGTGGTTTTGAATTCGAATTTTAAAAAGGGTTTTGAATCAAGGCGAATAGTGAATCTAAGTCCTAGGGCAGTAGGTTGCGGTAACCGAATGTATAAATTTTGAGTAGTGTAAAAATGCTTTTGTACGATCAAAATATTGCGACAACACGGATATGGACAAAGCACGTGCAGATAAAAACGCAGTGATTTGCTAAGGCTGCCAAGATGGATGAAGATGAAATGAGGGACTTCTTACTATCTTTTCTTACTTCTTACTTTACATAATGCACTGGAGAGAAATGACGGAAATCTGGTTGAATACTTAACAAGAAAAATACGAGAAAGTATAGATGTCCTGCTACTGATTTGTTTACCATTAGATACAGATCACAATTTTGAAAGAATATACAACCACCTTGAAAATCTAATGGATTCCTTGAAGTATGATCTGGAACTGGCACAATTACGACTTGAAGAGATCAGGTGCGAGAATGAGAATCAATTGCGCTCTCGAAGGGTTAACTTGATTTCTCAAGAGACTGGTGGACGGCCATGGGGAAGCTGAACTTTGTTGTCTCAGCTCAAGGGCATGTTACAGTTCGGTCAAATCTTCCAAAATTCTATCAATTATCTGTATACTTAGTGAGCTGCTGCTTTCACCAGCCATATTTGTCAGCAAGTAACGCCTGATCCTGAGGGCCTCGACACCAAACACGCCAGCAGCAAATGCATGCGCACATTCATTGTGGCGATGAAATTTTCATTTCATTCGACAAACGCTTTTAAAGCCTTTTCAAAACTTATCCCAAATCACTGCCCCACTCCCAACAATTTTAAAACAAATTCCAAAATTTTAAATACATATTCCAAGATTTTAAAACCAATTCCAAGATTTTAAAACCAATTCCAAGATTCAAAACCAATTCCAAAATTTTAAAACCAAGTCCAAAATTTTAAATGCCAATGCCAAGATTTTAAAACCAATTCCAAAATTTTAAATGCCAATGCCAAGATTTTAAAACCAATTCCAAAATTTTAAAACCAATTCCAAAATTTTAAAAGCCAATGCCAAGCTTTTAAAATCAATTCCAAGATTTTAAAACAAATGCCAAGATTTTAAAACCTATTCCAAGATTTTAAATACCTTTTGACACAAATGACGTGCCATAATTAACTATTATTTTCAAGGAAAAGAAATGAAACGGATCATCCAGGGATTAACAACTTACCCGTAAATAGGTAAAGGAACATAAACATTTAGGTATTATCTTAGACTCAAAGCTTTTCCTCTTGGCTCATATGAACTCTGCTATCTCCAAGTAGCCTGAATACAAAGGAAGGACGACAAAGAGAATCTTTTGTTCGCAAACAAAAGGCAACGTGGATCTTCAGGGGATGGAACAATCTCCAAGGGACGTGTAATTAACTATCTGCTAGGGTGGGCTGGAGGGTATATGGCTGGGCAACGAAATATATTCCAACAACTAGGGTGGGCTACCAAATAATGTTTGCAGTTTTGGATGAGCCATGAAGTAAATATATTGATTTGTTTGGTGACAAAGTTTAAAAAACAATACATCTTCTTTGTGATATGATTCTGATAGGCGTTCTAGATTTTGGAAAATTTTTAAATATTTGTTCAAAATATGAATACTGAACTATGACACTGTTAATAACGCACTGTTTCTAAGAGAATTTTATATAATTCTGTTGGCATGGAAGTTTTTTATGCACTAAAAAGGGGATGATTGTCATTTAATTTCTAGCGACACGTCTTGATACAACCAATGACAGAAGGATGGGGCATGAAAGAAGTTCCTATATAGCTGTTGGGCAAAAGAAAGTGTTTGTTTCTTTCACGTTGGGCCACCAAATTCTTTAAGAACATCTCGATTCTTACTCCGGCCCACCCTATCAGATACGTCTCTTAAAACGAGAAAGGGCGTTGGTTTGCTGAAATATCTCTCCAAATATCTACCCAGACATACCCCATAGATATACATACCCTAAGCGAACTATATAATACGTGCGACCAAAGTTGGACTACGGGAATGTTATCTATCACATCCTAGCTAAAGTACGTGAATTCCGCCAATTCATCACTTTATCGAATTCAACGGAAAGACTGGAATGTGTTCAATATTTCTGCTGCCTGTGCTATGACAAGAACCTGGAAGGGCACATCATGCGAAAAGCTATACATTGAGCTTAGCTGGGCGTCAGCTTTCGAAGAGGGAGCAGACGCCATATTTTGTTCTATAAGATCATGAATAATCTCACACGCCTGGGCACCATCAGTCAAATTACTTTCTTTGGAACCAGGATGTTGTTGGGGGGATGAGGCAAGAACCGAACAATTTCAATCCGGTTTTTATCCTAACTGCTTATCTGAATGGAACAAGCACGATCCAGCAGTCAAGTTTTTTTAAGAAAAAGCTTTTGCAAATAATTTGCCCCCATGCAAAATCTGTATTTGTTATTCATGACCCAGTAGGCTTATCGTATCTTACCCAAATAAGGGTCGGTCTCAGAAAAGTAACTTTCCAAGATACCATTGACCCAATGTAGCTAACGAACGATGGAATTGAGGATACGGCACACCTTTAGCACACCTTTAGTTGCTCTACCCTTCATTTGACAGTCAACGACGAGATCTTCTCGCTGGAGTTTCGGAATTATTGCGACCACATGTTCGAAGAGACAGCCTTCCAAATAACGTGCTGGTCTAGATTTCATTGTATGGTAATAAAGACCTTTCTATTGATGCTAATAAAAACGTATTCAATTTAACCCTAAATTTCATTCACAAAACAGGCTGGTTTTCATATGATTGGTTTAAAGCAGCTGCTATACCTCCGCCCCCTCCGATTGCAAAGCCTCTTTTCTCCCTTTTATTTGTTTTTCCCCTTCTTTACATTGGATGTACATAAGATTTGTGCATAAGGTTTGAAATTCATCTACACAAAATTCATCTGCACAAAATTTCAAACATTATCATCTGCGTTTCTGTGATCTGCATAGTAAAGTCAATTATCGAAAAGTATGGACAACAGATTATTGCAGTTTATGTTGATCTAACAGCTGCATACGATCATGTACCCCGTGATTTCCTATTTAGAGTCTTAAAAATACGAACAGGCGCAAACACCTAATTGCAATTCTTAAAAAAATGTATGAAGGAACGACTGCATCAATTGCCGGAATGAAGTCAAACTTTGATGTGCTGATTGGCTGCAGACAAGGTGGACAGGAGTCACCGTGTTTATTCAACTATTATTTTGATTATGTTCTAAGAGTAGCAGCAACTGAAATTGATAAAGAATTTCCAAACGGATGGGGCATAGAGTTTGAATATAACATATCTCATTTGTGTTCGAATAGAGAGCAACGGAAAAAGGGAAAATTACATGGAATAGAAGTCATGAGATGGATCTTATATGCTGATGATGTTGTCCTATTTTGTAAGACAGTGCACGAAGCAGAACGCCTTCTAGATATCATCAACGATACTTGCCTACGTTTTGGCCTGACGATATCATTCAAAAAGACAAAAACTCAGGTATTCAACAATGAAGAATTGGCAGAGAAGGAAACTTTTATCTGTGTTGGAGACAATGAAATTGAAAATGTACGGGGATTTGTATATTTAGGAAATGTGATAAAAAATGATGATAAAGAATGTGTTACTGACCACCAAATAGCAAAGGCAACGGCAAAGTTTAATGAACTTCGTAAAGTACTTACGGACATTAACGTTAACATGACTACAAGGAGGAAGTTACTAGAGGCATGTGTAAGATCACGGCTTACCTACAGAGTACAGGCGTGGCCTCCCATGGGAAGAGAAAATTCGAAAACTAGGAGTGTTCTGGATAGGATGCCTTAGAAGCATGGTTAAGGGTGATTGGAAACGTAAGAATGTCGATGAAGGTGAATATAGCTTTCAATATGCAAATCAACAAGTAAAAGATATAGTTCAAACAGTTCCCCTGCGAGAGTTCATACATGCACAATATTTAAGATACATCGCACATGTATGTAGACAAGAGAACAGTTCCATCACAAAGAAAATATTATTTGCAAAGGCTTCAAAGAAATACTTTCGGGATCCATGGCTGCAGATTGCTGGTATATTGGGAGTGTCCGTTGAACAAGCGAAGAAGGAAACGCAAAATAAGCACACGTTCGCCGAGCTGGTCCAAAAACGGACCAGCTCGCCTCTCTGACTTTGAAGAAGTTGCTGGAGGAATCTACAGGTACAGGTAGGTTAAATTGTTTGATCTCTTGTTGAGAAGTTCATTGATTGCTTTCCAAGATTCTTTCATATTACCTTTGCATACAGAGATACTATTGGTATAATGCTGTTTCTTCAACTGATCATTAAGGGCATTGACCTTGTTACGGATCCGTCTGTAAGAGTCGATAAGGATTGGGGATTTACCCTTGACTGCTGATTTTTTTAGTCTGTCTCCTGTGCGCATTAAATCCCTACGACCTTTGTTGATCCATGGGCAATATTCTCAGAAACTGGCATTTCAATCAAAGGCGCATGTTTTTCTGTAATCAGAGCCCCAGAGAAAACATTCCAGACCAGTAGTTGACAAGCAAATTGATATCAAGAAACATCGGTAAGGAATGCTTCCTCATTAAAATTTTTCATTTTGCGAGTCTTAATCTTTTTGTGGCCTTTTGCTACTGCTCCATTGAATTTCCGAATGCAATAAACCATATAGTGATCACTCAAGGAAACCTCAAGCACTCCTGATTTGAAAATGTTTCTGGGACATGTTGTAGCAACATGATCAATAACTGTTGCAGTGTCAAGATTGACCCTTGTTGGTTCCTTAATGAGCTTTTTGAAGCTAGAAAGCTCATACAAACTGGAAATATGCTTTGCATTGTTATCAGGTGCCTGATCAGTTGATTTTATGGCAAGATTACAATTTGTGTCTCCGAGGAGAATGATTTCTTTGCCCTCCTTGTCAAGGAAAGCAAGTGCTTTTTCCAGCTTATTAAGGGCATTACCTGAGTCACTTCGTGGTCTGTACCAAGCAACAACAAGAAAGGGTCAAATTTGTCAAAGAAAACATGCAAGAATTTTTCTGATGAAGCGCTTCTTTCTTTATAATTTTTTTCATTTGCTGCCTGTTTTCCAGCTCTCTGATGACTCAAGCCATGCAAAAGTGACAGGACGAAGCTCCAATTTACATCAAACGATACGATTAGAACGATGTAATAGGGCAGCGCTATCTAAGTTTGAATTTGGCTGCTATCTTCATGGTTCAAAATTCCCTAGCAAGTCACTTAGCAAAAACTATTATCAAATGATAGTACAGGAGTTAGGCTTACCAGCAAATCATCATGTTTGGCCTTGCGGTTTTTGATGCTCTCTGTTGATTGCAAATCTTTAATTTCTTGAAAATGCAAATAGCATCACTCCCCCCCCCCCACTGAAGACTAGATTGACAAGTGATAGCTCTTGTAGAAGCTAATTAATATCAAGCATGGCTGAAAAGCTGTTTAAGATAAAAGCATTGCTTTTATTAGACCCTGAAGAGCAACACCTGACCAAAAAATGATAATTAACGTACTTGATTGGTCTAAAAATTATTAATACTGTACGACACATTAACGCGCATCCTTCTCAGTGAGCAATCACCTGGAAAATGTCGATTAAGACCAAGATTTTTTTTATTTGATCATTCATTTGTGGTCATCAAACATTAGAAGGGAAATGTTTAGATAAAAGTATGTGTATAATGGCCTAATTAATACATATGCTAATCTAATTTAGCACTGCTAAAATGATAATGTTACTTTAGTGTGGTGATAGCATACAAACATATTAATAACTTGATAACTACTCAATACTTAAGTGAAGTTGACTCTTGTGTTTAAAGCATCAATTCTCTTTTATTTAGACAATAAGATCACACATACGGTCCTGAAAGAAAGTGCAATGAGCGCAAATAAACAATGCTCATGTAGCTGAAGGGCTTATGATTAGCTCATGAAGCCTTTTTGGATCAGCCGTCGTGAAGAGTATCTGTTAAAGGGAATTTAAGCACACACAAAGCCTTCCGTAGAAATAGTCGTGCAAAGACAATAGACAGTGACATGTGCCGTACCTTATTTGGGTAACGCACCTACTTCAACAGGAACTACTGATATCATTGAGCATATTGCCTGGTCAGTTTAAGTTATGCCTATTTAGTAAATTTAGTTTCAAAGATATGGCCACTCACTCCTTTCTCGGAGTTTCCCTCTTTTTCCAGTCAATGTTTTGGAAGATGTGAAGAATTTGAAATTCCACACTGCAAAGAAGTACAAATTTTGAATGAGGAAAAGAGATCAGTCATTTTGCAAACAACTGACTTGCAGACGACTGCATATCCATCTATGCGTTAACAATGTTTTCACAAAAACTTTTCACGAAAATGACAAAAGATAGTCAAGCCTTGCAGTGAAACGGTGAAGCAATCAGCACCGAAGCCAATGAGGGCCTGGGAGCGGAGCGCCACCGAGGAGACCATTTGTTAGAAATTTTGCTCTGTTGTCGGACTTTTTGTGATGACTCCTTTTGAGGAATTTTAAGGAGAAATAATGGATAAAAGCATGCTTCCACTAACGTTAAAATCAAATTCGAACGAGAATTACAATAGGAACATTTCTAAAGTTCAAATACAAAAGACGATGCAAAATAAAACTGAGTTCATGTCTTCACTTCATAGAATATATTTGTAGAGACATTTTAAAGGTACAAATGTACCTAACAGAGAAATATGATGATGATGATGATGATGATGATGATGATGATGATGATGATGATGTTTGTTCTGAAATTAAGATGTTTTTTTATTTTTAGGTTTTTCATAGTACATTCCTGAATGCCAAAAAATATTCCTATTAATGACCCTTATGGCAGGCAGTCTCAAGACAGGATGACCATTTTCAAAATTAAAGATCCACACAACTACAATGTAAAGAGGCTACTTTGAGCATTTAAATATTTGGCTTTCAAGAAGTTAACCATTACCGTATTGAAAAGACGGTACAATATTCTTTACTCTATGTTCCATAAAATGAGTTCTTTGAAGAAAAATTTAAAGGGACGGCATAAAAACACTGACCATGTTGAATTGGTTAGCATGATTATAATTACGCAGCCATTTGTTTGATAATTCAAATTTCTGTTTGGTCGGATTGGAATAATTTCAAAAACATCGTAACTTATCTGAAACATTTCTGTTTGGTTGAATCTGATTACAATAAGTTTAACATTTTAAAACCCCAAACGTATTTCCTGTAACTTGAAATGAAGAACTATTGATCTTAAATGCATAAAGCATTTTATCAATATTATAACATTGTACTATACTGTATGTATTGTACAAAGCTACCAGTAATATTCAATATATATGCGTGCACGGTGCTGTCACTTACCTTGACTTGGTTTGACTTGATGTTATCTATGTATAAGAAACTTTGACTCTGACTATGAAAAGATCAAATTAAAAAGTGTTTTCTTATGCGTGGGAACCTACTGCATTGAATTTACACATATTTCTATGAAAATTCACTAATTGTGTTGAATGTAAGGTTGGATGCGAAGTATTGCTAAATTCTTGTAACTAAGGAGTTAGCTTGGTCATATAATGCATAAATTTGAGGTAGGTTCCTACAACTATTGTGGTTGCTGTCGTTGTTGACTGTCTCTCGTTGGAAAATTTTGGTTTTTTGTCGCCCTATGCAGGTATGGCTGGCATGGGCCCTGGAAGCAATGCAATTGTCCATAACTCTCGACTTTAGAGAATTGCTTATGATTAGCTCATGAAGTTTTCTAGGGTCATCCGCTACACAGCGTTTCGATGAAAGAGAGTCTAATCATGCACAAGCCTTCGTAAAATAGCCGCGTAAAAGTGATACATTTTATATCAACTATGGGCAATAGACCGTGACACGTGCCGTACCAAAGTTGGGTAACATGTCTACTTCAACAGGAGCGTCTGATATCTGACTGGCTAGAATTTACCTCAAGTGACTGAAGCCACATTTGTATGCTTGGATTCCCCTAAGTGTGGATTAAAAGTTATCCCAATAAGTCAAAAAATGAAGCAATTTCTCCCAAACAAAACCCCGAAATGTACATGAAGAGTACTTGAAGCATTTTTCATTGAATCATGAAATCTGAAAAGATTTAAGATGTTGCTTTGGGAAACCCAAGAGTCGTGGAGTTATCTTTAAAGTTATACCTGTTTCCTGCAAGTCACAAAAGATCCCATACAAGATCTTACATGAAGTAAAGTACATGAAATTTCCGACAAACTGCCTTCTGATAGGCGCTCTGCCCTCCGTTCTCCTTCCCAGGCATCGACCTAATTGGTTAAAGGTTGGCAGGTTGATTAAAGGGAAAATTCTGGTGGTTCATACAGGGCTTCGATGTTGACCAACCAAGCAGATGCCATTTCAGACGCCATTTCAGTGTCAGACTTTTATTATTATCATCAATTTGTTTTTCGCTTGCTACAATAACAGATAGCTAATAATATTTAGCTAATTAAATCCAACGCTAAAAAAATATTTTACAAGTGTAGATAAAAGATACAAATAAATTAAACTATTTACAGTTCATCAAAGTATACAAATAAAAAAATTTACTTCAAACAATCACTTTAATCAAAAACTTTCACAGTCTTTCCTCCGTTTGAATTTCACTGGTTGTGGCACATTCATTTTCAGAACTTCATCGACGTTGGCGTGATGCGGAGAATAATTTTTCGCAATATCTTTATCGTTGCTCACTGGTGGCTAACAAGGGCCAAGAAATCAGCTACTGTCTCTTAACCCTTAGTTTAGGGTTGCTTCCATGGATGTTAGGGGAAGAATTAAAAAGCTATTATCACCCAGAGTCCTTTGTGGGCACGCTCCAATTTCAGACTGCTTGAAATGGAAGCCTGAGCTTCCAATTTCAGACTGCCTGAGCACAAGCTATGATTCATAGTGCAGTACAGCAAGTACCCGCTTATAAAAGTTAACCAAAAACCTGTAGGCTTCTATGGCCATGGGGGAGTTATGGTCTTCTAATTCTCATGGCATCCCCTGGTAGTGTAGTAAAGTAGTTTGTAAGAGTTGTTCTTCCGTACTTTCGTTCTTGTAAATTTGTATATTGGATAAAAAAGCCTACAGGCGTAAAAGGCCAACCAGACTGCAATTCAATAAGAACCTATCCATTGTACTTATTGCTTAAGAACTACGGCTGACTTGCAAAATTGTAGACTCTTATAAGCCGGCTTTAATGACGTTAAACTGACGAAACAGTTCAACCTAAAGTAAAATCTTCAATCAGTTTAGCTACCGGAAGAGTCAATGAAAACGCCCGGCATTTGAAGAAATCTTGCTCCTTGAATATCAAGGCAATGATATTCAAAACTGTCTTATTTTATCCCCGATATGTTAAATTAGGTTCAGTTATTTACCCGGCTTTAATTGGTCATTCCTTCCCGTCAAAATATGAGATTTTCTGCTGAAAACCCCTCTCGAAAGCCTGCGAAAACGAGTGAAAACACCAAGCAAGATTCCCCTTTGTTCTCCTTCCTAGCAATAATGACTCTTGGATGTGTTCGTGTATTTTGTCCTCATGGGAGAATGGAAGCCCCCTGAATAAGTTATTTACACTAGGAGGAGACTTTTTTGCCTGTCAAAAGGAAAGCCCGTAAGCGTGTTGAAAGTCATCGTTGTGAGGTTAACACATTCGGGATTTTTGCTTGTAACTTTAGCATGTTTTTTAAGGTTTCTCAAAGAGTTCAGTTTAGGAAATAGCTTACAGAATCTGAACGGAGCGGAGTGACCGATTTTAGTCAAGAAAATTTCGAAAAATAATTGAGCATGTTCGCTATGCAATCAGATATTCAAAACATCATTGCTTATATACTCAGGGAGCAGTAGCCTTTCAAATGCCGGGCGTTTTCTTTGACTCACCCGGTAGTATAGAATAGATCCATTCGCAGCGGGAAGTCGATGAAGATTTTTTTTGGTCTTCCCGCCGTGAATGGTGCAGTCTTTTGTCTTCTTGTTGATTTTAGTTGAATGTAAAAGTATGAACCTACGGCTTCTGCTTAGGCCAAACTTGACCCCCAGACAGTTTAGAAAATTCAGCTTTCCCGACAAGGACCCTGCATGAAAACAGTTCTTTGAGCAATGCTTGTTGAACATGTGTTTTTGAAAAATCTAATAAAGTATCCTTTGTTAGTCACAAGTACAAACAAACATGCTTAGCAAGTAAATGAATAAATGTTTGGTATGCTTAATTCAATTTTTATAAACTAATGCATCTTTCAGCAGGCAAATTGAAATGTTTGGCAAACATCGCTTGCTATTTTTATCAAGGCTTCAGGGCTCTGAAAATCCAATATGTGAGACGAACGACAAATATGTGTTCATTCTCATTGAAGTCATTGCAGTTTTCCTATTTGGCCAAAATGATAACCACTACTGCAACAAAATTAACTACTACAACTACAACCATACCTCACTGTTGTGGACAGCCAACGTTGATAATGTGGAGCAAATGAATTTTTTTCAGCATCATAATGCAAACGTCAGTACAACATTTTTTTTAAAAGTGATATTAACTGGAAAAATTCATTGAATTCTATTAAAATGGACTTGACTAGAGTTGTAGCACGCTTCATCATCTATTGGAAGGTTCGGCGTTTGTTCAGCGGTTCGAGCCCCAGCCCCGTAGAACTTGTTACGACGCATAGTGAAGAGAATCGGCAGGTCTCTGTAATTCTAGGCTAAAGGAATCACGTGATCACATCAAGACTCTCGATTCGAGAGTAATGTCCAGGATATTTCTTAGATAAGCGCAGCTTCTGAGTTTCCTTAAACGATCTTGGATGCCAGATAGAAACTTAGAGGAACATTCTAACGCTCAAAAAGCACCCAAAACTTACGTTAATTGATTGAACGTTGGTATCAACTTTGAAACATTATGTCAACCAGAATTCAGCATTGAATCAACTTGACTTTAAATACACTGAGTAAGCGAATCAAGAAAAGCATCGATTCAATTCAATTAGATTAGTGAAACTGATAGGCGTACAGAGAAAGATAGATTAAAGCTGGCGAATAAGAACATAAAGACTTCATTCTTTTTCTGTGACTCAGCAGTTTTGATGCTTGGACCAGCAGAGACACTGTCACCCAGGAAGGATGCAGCTATTTCAAACCATTTAAAAATCAAATTTAGATTCATACCGCAATGGTCAAATCAAAAGACAAGTCAACTGAGGTGAAGTCAAACGTTCTTAATGCTGAACTACTGCAGGTGAATCCATACCTTTACTTAGGCCACACTTAATTTTAAGAATATCTGAAATTAAAGCTTGCGTGCAAGGGAGCCTGGGTAACGATGACTCTTCAAACAACAAAAGATTGCACATCAAATATAAAAAACTCTCAGACAGATTAAGAGCATTGAAAGCGAAACAAGAAACACTTGCCTGGAAAGAAAACGCCAGTAGCAAGGTAACTATATCACGAACAAGGGACATGGAACAAGGAACAAGGAAGCTGCATATCTTTATGAAGTAAGGAGGTGGACATAATTCCGTTTTAAAGTTTGTTGGGTTGCTTCACATGTTGATTTGTAGTTTTTCGACTTAATGGTGATTGTTTTGTAACGTAAGGGCGAGTAATAGATTCATATTGTGGCAAAGTTTCACATAGTAAGCTCGTTTCATGTCGTTTCATGTCACTTGGCCTAAATTTGTACGGGGGTGTGCTACGAAAACTTTTTATACAGTTCCAGAATTTTCCCCTTCAAAAAGGATACCCGATCCTGAAAAATATCGGCGAAAGTATGCTCCAAAACATAAAAATTGGACTGGATAATAACCCAATCTAACAAATTTCCCCTTTTGACATATTTTCACAACCGGCTCCAGAAAAATTGCCTTCTTTTGACACACTCTTCTAGAAAAAATAGGCGAAAATGATACCCTGAAAAATGGCACATCCCCGTCGGACAAATGTACTAAGTACCCCATCCTGAGTTTTTTCTGGGTCCCGGGATTTCACTGTCAAGTACTTATTTATTGTATGACTTTGTCTCCGCTTTCTTCTTTCTAGATATTTCAGTAAGGTAGGCTACAGTTTGCTAATCTCTTTCTCAAGCGCGGGCAGTGATTAGCAGTAGCTATCATTAGAAATAATTCTAAACATAAGAAACGTAGCTGGTACTCACTTCTATCTTCTTTTTCTTCCTTCTTCTTTTTCACTCCAACAAAACTGAGTGAAACAATGATATGGAAGTGAAATGACACGATGTGGGCTAAGCCAGAACCTTCTAAATTTTGGCCAACTTTATTGAAAAAGTGCGCCCAAAGTTGTTTTGTCCATCAATCATAAGTAGATCGCAAGTGGTTCGTTGATTGATCATGATTGATCAGCCAGCCCGCGATCGTACTCCACATCATGAAACGCCATTCAAAATAAGAAACCACACTGCGATACGATACGACCCTGCAGTAAGGAACCACAGTTAACCACATTACGATATGTGAAAAGTCACTACAATAAGAAACGGCACAGCAACATCAAACCAGCTTACCATATGAAACCACGCAACGATATGAAACCATACTACTATATGAAATGCGCAAATAAGGAATCACACGGCAATGTGAAACGGCACATGACGACATGAAACGAGCTTACTATGTCAAACTTTGCCACAATATCAATCTAAAAAATCACCATTAAGTCGAAAAACTACAAATCAACATGTGAAACAACCCAACAAACTTTAAAACGGAATTATGTCCACCCCCTAACTCCATATATGTTGGACCTTGGACCTAAAATGGCGCTTTATGCACAGAACTATTTCCGGAAGCTATCTGTACACAGAATGGTCTGATCGAACATGTTCTCTAACATAAATCTCTTAGCAAAGAAAGAGGACCTGAGAAGATAATGTCGGTCTTTTGCTATCATAGTTGCCGCAATGATGCAATGCAACTTTCAGTGAATGAAAATACATTGCAGTCTTCACATCCCCAATGACTTGTCGAAGATAAATGCTGATCAACGCAGACAGGACACCTTGCTCGTGAATTTGGTATCCTTCTTTCATTGCCGCACCTACCTGTATAGGCTCATTGCTGATCCCCGTTTCCTGGAACCCTTTCGATAAACCAATATCATCCATGTCCATTGTGGTCATATCCAAAACTGAATCTGTAGATTCAATGTGCCGTGCAGTTGCAGAAGTGATGAAGCAGTTCAACAAAAGTAAGACTTTCCTATCAGCGCAGCTATTGCAGTGCGGATCCGTGGTTCTGCTTAGGTGAAATTGAAATTGTAGACAGTTTAAGATTTATCCCCATCGCTAGAGTCTCCCAAATAAGATAAGTCCCCAGGGGATTAATGGAGCTTTTACGATAATTTTTTCGATTCTTGAGGTACAAAAGCTCAACTTCGAATATCTAATATTAGATGCAACCAATTGATATCTCCTGCAGATGCCAGCAAATAGCAGCAAAGGTTTCGCAAAAGAATTTTACGTTGTAGCAAGTCGCAGATTCTATTCTATCTACTTTGAATCAAACTTTATTAAGAGAACTTGCATTTCAGGGGACTGGAGACCAGCAATCAATTTGCCATTGCTCAGGAAATCTTCGTTGACATCAGTTTTATCATTGTTTGGCCTTCAATGCAGTTTCAGTCTCCTTGCATTTAAACCAGACGACATTGCTTGTGAACATCTCTAATCGACTCTTTCGGCATTTGCCAATTTCATGCTTTACCCAATCCACCTTTTCAAGGTTAGAGGCGCGAAAGCGGAAGTCTTTTGTTGTTAGAGATATTGTATCTGTGAGTCCAAATTTCTGTTCTACATACAAAGGTTAGTGTAGAGGCAAATTTTCACTTTCATATCTGTCTTTGTTTCGAAATTATGGCATTATGAATAATTTGAACTCATAAGGGCTTTGACTGTGAAATCAAAGTTTGGACAAAACTTTGTCCAAACATTTGACTTCACGGTCAAAGCTCTTATGAATTCAAATTCTTTAAATCGCCATAACTTCCAAACGAAGACAGATATGAAAGTGAAATCTGCTGCCATGCTAAGGTTTGTACGCACAGGCCCGTCGAAAGCGGGGGGGGGCTGGGGGGGCTGAAGCCCCCCCAATAATTTGCTGAAGTTTGCTGATTTTGAAAGTGAAAAAGGCTGTAAAAGCCAAGGTCGTAAGAACGAAGATTCTAATTTGTATATGTTCGAGGAAGCTACCAGAATCTATCAAAAATGCAATATCTTTTGATGTCATACAAGTCAAAAAATTCAAAATGTTCATGGAAAGACTCTCGTTAGTCGTGATCCTTTGCTTCCGTCAATAGCACATTTTCCAAAAATGGGGCGTTTTCCAACGATCTAAAGGGCGTGGTCATGAAAAATTTTCCCGGGGCCAAGGCCCCGGACCCCCATTATTGCTCTCTACGCTCGCTACTTATTTCAGTCCCCCAAATATGAATTTCGTTCCAACGGGCCTGACGCAGAACAAAATTTTAGGCTCAAAAATGCAAAATCTCTAACAACAAAAGACTTCCGCTTTCGCACCTCTTTCCTTGAAAGGGTGGATTAAGTTTCTTCCTTGTTCGCTAACATCTTGAATTTTAAAGTCTTTTTAAATGTTCTTTGATTTTTCAGAAGTTTTGTATTTTGAGAGGAAATCTGCGATGAAACAAAAGGCGAACAAATTTCTGATTCACATTGAAGGCCATGAAGTCTGGGTGCTGCTATTTGGTATTTTTGTCATCGCTGATGTCAGTCAGTTTCCACAGAAGTTTCCAGTTGCTTCACAATGCTGAAATGCAAAAATTTAGTTGATAAGACCACAAAATTCGGGGAAAGTCTTTTTATTAACATGGAAAATCAATGACACCTGAAAAACGCAGCATCACTCAATTTATTTGCATTTTAGACACGTAATGCCAACAAAACAATCAGAACATGCACGAGGAACAAGGCAGTATTAACTAAAGGTTTAAGGATGCATTTCAGTTGTCAGAACTTGAAGTTTTTTCAAAGCATGTCTTTAGCGTTTTTAACAATGATAAATAAAGAGCAAGTAAATAGTTAAGCTCAAGACTTTATGAAATACTGCTAGTCTGTTCGAGAATAATCAATTGCTTTAAATGCTTTATACTTAAACCTTATTAAGCTCAGGTCAAATCTTAGTATATTTTCTATTGTCAGGGGGGGGGGTAGGGGAAGTACTTTTATCCCTCCTTTGTGTATTTTAGAAACTAGATAAGGCATGAAGATGAAACTTCGTAAACCGTAAACTGAAGTAGGGCCTTAAGAGAAGTCCAAAAAGAACAGAGGATTTATGATTTTCTTTTTGGCTTGTCACCGACAAAGTGCATGTAGAGTTCACATGACACAACCACGAACCATAAAAAATTTATAATTATGCGGCCTATCAAATTCCAGTGAATGTCAAAGAGCATCAAAGTCACATTTTTCATAGCTGAGAAGCCATTCAGAAAAGTCTGATAGAGGCGCCATAATGGCCTTCCCCCTGGCTGAATAGGATTAATAGGCATTTCACAGCTTTCTACAAAACATCAGGACTGTGGTTTCCCTTACCTGTGACATTGATGGTAGCATGGTTGCTTGATGCTCTGGTACCCAGGGTAGGTTGCTTGCTTTCTAACCGAGAGAAAAGAGAGAAACGAGCCATCTATTACAGCCTACTTGCTTTTGACTACCTTTTTCTAGTTTAAGGTGGAATCCTACCTTCAGGAGTGAATTTTGTTATTTGCAACTCAATTGGAATGTTTTATGCATAATTGGAAACTACTCATAAAAAGATTTTGAATTCACTATTTGCATTGTTTATTGTTGCTATGGTAACCAAAACAATGGATTGCGCAACTGAAAAAAGCTGTTTTATGGGAAGAAAGATTTCATGAAAATGCCTGAAGCAATAAGAATGAAACTTTGCACACATCTTTTACATAGATAGATCTTTGCAAGCTACCAACAATTTGATATCAAGGTATGCATTTCTTGTCAGAAGCACCATTAGAATTTTTTCGGAAGAATGCGAAGGATTTCTTGTTATCATAATTAGACCCTTGTGAGGCATAAAGTTCATTTAAGTGGTGGATTGCACAGACATTGGGTTGATAAAGATGTCTTGAAAATTTCACATCAATTGGTTTTGTGGATCCAGAGATATCCTTTTTTCTAACTGTGAAATGGTCGCAAATTAACTTTTGAGAAAATGCCTGTTAAAGTTTTTGCTTGAAATAGAAGTGTGATAATGGATATATACTTGCATTACTACACTGCAAATTCTCCAGCTCCATATTGCATTCCCTCTCTTTGCTCCACTTCATCAATTTTCCTTTTCTTTTTACCTCTTATTTGCTTTCTCCTTTGTTTTACTTTCATTTCTTCTTTGTATTCTGAAATACTTATTCGTCTGAAATCAAGCTTTTTGCAAGCATCTTTTGTATGTTCACCAACTTCGATTCCAAGTTCTTTTAAGATCCTAACTGATGCTTCTGCTCCAGTGTTGAAATGTGCTATTGCATCATATGCTGCAGTCTCAACTGTACTAGACCCGGCGAAAGTTTCTTTGGGAGCTCTGTCCCAAATCATTGCATTCAATGACTCGTTTTGGTTCTGCGTCTTCCCATGCAAACATTGTTCCAGTAAACTGTCCTGACTCAGCCTGACATAAACAGGTTTGACTTCTTTAATAACACTCATTGGCAATCCTTTTGAAGGTTTATAGGTATTTGTATTAGCAGCCTTATCTTGCTTAAAGCGACACCAGGAGTCTTTTCCATCAGGGCAATGCACATGCATATGAGGACTGTTCGCTGTTGCTATGCAATGAAAAAAGCTTGCATCTATGGCCTGTTTCATCCCTTTTAAGTCTCCAACATTTGCTCTTATAGCTATTCCATAGTAATTTTGGAGTTTGTCAATGAGAGCTTTGGTAAGTTTGCCCTTTCCCCCCAAGCCCTTTACATCCTTTTTAAGTTTTCGCAATGCTGTACCTAATCGTTTTTGAACATGACCAACACACTGTAGCCGCTTGACTTCCTTTGAGTATTTCTCTTTGTACAGGTTTTTTACTCTGTCATGACTCTTACTGTCACCGTCACAATACAAACTTGTGTATAGTAAGCCATGTTTATCAATGGACCTTTTGTACATTTTCTCAATTCCAGCAGGCTCCATAGAGCCAGATGACCCTTTAAAATTGGCTTTACATTTTATGGCATGCTCTGCCTTCCAAACTTGATATGCAATAGTATCTTTGTCATCTTTTTCGTGTAATGCACATGCTTTGCAATACTGTGTTAATATTTCAGTGTCTAGAACTTTGCCTGTATCCATGGAGATGGCTGTTGACACCCCATGGAGAGAGGAGTACCCACGCTTCTGCCAAGTACCATCAGCAGAGATTCCAGTCTCAATAACATCATTGTGTCCAACAGCTGAATGAATTTCTGAAGCTGCTTCAGCCATTGTTTCATTTGCAACTGTTTTGACAGCAATATTCAGGGCAATTTCTAGTGACTTATATGCGTTGCTACGAGGAGGCGGTGGCAAATTCATCAAACCACAAAATTTGGCAGCAGAGCTTCTACCTTTCCCAATAGCCCTCATTGCATATACAATACGCCTGTTTACTTCAAAGGCTCTTCCTGCCTTCTTGCTTGTGTAAAATACATACTCCCAGTGACAATTATCACAGACTAATTTCAAGAATGATGCACATCCATATCGCTTCCGGTTTATTTCCTTCAATGAGATGCAAAGTTGGAAGCACTCTGGGCAGGCAAGGAAGGAGAAAACACTGCCAAATATTTCCATATCAGTGAAACGAAACCCGGCTGGCTTACAGTGATATCTGTCCTTTTTTAGAGGTGACATGGACTTGCTTTTCTTCAGTAATATCTTCTTTGATGATACCGATCGTATTTCAGGAGTATTAGCTGGGCCAGTGGGGGTAGCAGCCTGAGAAACGTGTTCAGCATGTGTGGGCCTAGGCACCGTTGTGCTTTCAGCCACCACATCTTCCATCAAAGTAACATGACAGTTTCTTCTTGTGTGCTGATTCCCTCTGAATTTGCGCTTAGGGCGATAAACGGATCGAAATTTCTTCGTTTTTTCCTGTCTCCTTGAATCCATTGTTCACGAAGATGTTAGAATTAACAAAATATCCAAATTTTTTGCTGTGGCTGTGATGAGCAACGATGACTGCTTCAATGATGACTGCATGCAATTTACTGTGTTGCTGTTGTTGTTGTGGGCTTCTTCCCACAGGGCAACAAGAAAGGAATCTTCCTCTTGCAACAACTCTGCTTGGCCCCCTCATGTAACAAACTTTTGGGGAAATAACAATCACACAATCAGCTGTTTTTTGGTTGCTAAGGTGTTGCTAAGGAAAAAATTGAGGCAAGGTGCCAGAGAAACCTTCAATATCTAAGGAAATGACCATCTTTTGATGAAGAACACCTTGTGACAATGTCTTACAGGCATGTATGTGCCCAAAAAAGGTGAAATTCAAAAAATGATTTTTTGGAAAAATTTTGGTCCTGAAGGTAGGATTCCACCTTAAGGATCTGGCCATAAGTTATTGACATGGAAAATCAACATTGCGACACGTGGAAACAAGTTTATGTGATGACTTGGCTTCTCGCATTTTGCCACTCACTTCGAGAAATCAGGAAAACTTTTCAATTTCATGTTAGTTTTATTATGACAACAAATTAGCAGAATTCTATGGAAAACATAGAAGGTAACCATGGAAAAAACGAGCCCAAAACGAATTCATTTCCTTTTATTCAAATCTAGTTTCATACGAGCCTCAGTTCACCCACTCTCATGACTATACGAAGCAGTAACCCCCTGGAAATACTTGACCTCACCGTGGTCAGGTGATAAATTGCCATTATATATTTTACGCCAAGAGGTGCCCTCCTTACAACATCTTCAAGTGACGCACAGTTAGGATCAAACTACTGAGAGAATGGCCGGTAAAATGTATCACAGCTATTTTTGTATCATTCTATATCTAGCTGCTGTTCAAATGAGTCTCATCGTATGCTCAGCTGAACTGAAAACTTGTATCCTGAAGAAGGCCAACATCAAAAAAGTGAGTAGCTCATTGATGTGATTCTCAATAAAAAAGTTATTTTGTTCATTCTATCTGTAGATGCAGTTCAAGTGAATCGGTTTGTAAGTTGAATTGAACTAAAAATTTCGTATCTTGAAGAAGGCCAATCAAAAAGTGAGTAACATATATTGATGCGACTTTCAATAAAAGTTAATTTGTGTCATTCTATATTTGGCTGCTGCTCAAATGAATCGCATCGTAAGTCCAACTGGACCAAAGAGTCGTACCTTACCTTGAAGAAGAACAAAATCAAAAAGTGAGAAATATGGAATGATTCCCAATCTACAAGTTCTTATAGTGTCCTTCTATTTCTGGCTGCCGTTCAATTGAATCACTTTGCAAGCTCAATTTAACTAAAAACTTATGTTTCGGTGCAGAAAACACCATACAGGTTAGCCTGAAATCAGGCTCGAAATAACAAAGAATAAAAAAGGCCTGTTCACAGGCTACATACAGGTCTGTAATCTATTGACATTATCTATAGATAGGCAAGCTTCTTTTTTTACCATTATGTCTGACTCGGGGGCTGACTGGGGGGAACCTTAGGGGGACGACAGACGCCTGCTGAGGTTCGTCGGCGATCGACCTGGGATTGGGCTGGAAATGGCACGGAACGATGGTTTATAGGTCTTCTCGTAACATGGGTAATGTATCCGCAGCATTCACTGTTATCCAAAGGAAAGTTGTAAAAACTTTTTATTGGGCTGTCGAGATTTAATTTCGCAATAAATTACATTTTGCTATTACTATGAAACAGTTGTGAAATTTAATTGTAGTTTTAAACAAATTTGACGACATCTTAACTGCAGCATGGCAGCATTTTTCATTTCTAAATTTATGAATTAGAGTTTTGGTATGGGAGCTCCACAATGAATCATGGTAGCTATGAATTAGAGATTCACATCAATTGCGTCATATGATACAGCTTGCTCTACAAAGCCAAAATATCCGAGGTAAAATACAGAATAATTCATTTGCATAGCAGTCTTGATATCCAATGAACTTCTGCGATTCGTGCAAAGTCTATTACTTAAGTGGACATGAATATTTTCTCTAAGTTCGGCGCCCAATAACCAAGTTGAGGCAGACATAACCACTTCTTTCATTGACATGACAGGAAATGAAACTTGTGACTTCCTTCTCAGAGTTCAATGGCGGAAGATTTTTCAGCTAGATTTTGCAATTTGAACAATCAGGGCCGAAGCCGATTAGGGAACTGGGGGGCCCCAGGAAACCTATCGTCGGAAATTTTTGCTCTCTTTGCTCTCTTTTTTGTGATTTAAATGACCAGTTCTGGAAGATTTTGATGCAAAATATGAATAAAAACATGAATTTATTGAATTTACGGCATATTTCTCATTGAAATCCACTGCTGTGTTGATTGCAACAATGCCTGCCAAAAATTGATTGCATTATTTTGCAATTTCCCCCTCTCCCCCTCAGAATTATTTTGCAATTTCCCCCTCGCCCCATTTTTAGTGGAAACTTTTAACAATTCATTACTCCAGAAAATGTTTCCTGAAGATCTCAAATTAGGAGACATAACGTCGCTATTTAAAAATGATGAAACCACAAAAAGCGAAACTACCGTCCTATCACAGTTTTGTCCGCATTATCAAAGGTCTTTGAGCGACTTTTATATGCCCAGATGACTGGCTATGCAGATACATTTTTGGTCCCCTACTTGTGTGGTTTTCGGAAAGGTTTCAACACACAGAATGCGCTATTGAGATTAATGGATACCTGTAAGAATTCCCTAGACAAAAAAGGAGTCGTTGGAGCTTTGCAAATGGATCTTTCAAAAGCATTTGATTGCATAGACCATGAGCTGCTAATTGCGAAACTATGTGCTTATGGATTTTGCAACGATGCTTTGTTGATGATTTATAGTTATCTGACTGGTAGGAAACAAAGAGTCAAAGTAAATGGTTCATTCAGCACTTGGCGAGAGACCTTTGCAGGTGTACCTCAAGGATCAGTTCTTGGACCTCTTCTTTTTAATATATACATCAATGATTTATTTTTTTCAGTAATGGATACGACAGAATGTAACTTTGCTGATGATACAACTATCTTTGCAGCTGACTGTCAATTAGATAGAGTTTTGGAACGGTTAGAAACTGACGCTCTTGTTTTATCAAAATGGTTTCCTGAAAAATTTATGAAATTGAATGAAGGGAAGTGCCATCTTCCAACTTTTGGGACAAGCAAAGATGATATTAAGATCACAGTCGGTGAGGCTATTGTTAAAGAAAGCTCTGAAGGAAAGTTGCTAGGGGTGACAATAGATAAAAATTTGAATTTCAAAAGTCACGTCTCAAATTTATGCAAAAAAGCCAGCAAAAAACTGGATGCCCTTGCTAGGGTATCTGCTTTCATGAATCCTGATAAATTGCGTCTGCTAATGAATAGTTTCATAAAATCTCAGTTTAGCTACTGTCCCTTAATTTGGATGTTCCATGACAGGGGCCTCAATACAAAAGTAAATAAATCCAAGAAAGAGCACTCAGAATTGTATATAAAAACAGTTACGCCGATTATGAATCTTTGCTGAAATTAGATAATACAGTATCCATTCACCAACGTAATCTGCAGTACTTGATGATAGAAATATACAAAACCAAAAAGAGCCTGAATCCTAGTTTCA
This sequence comes from Aurelia sp. 4 Dawson et al 2005, assembly GCA_964019985.1. Taxonomy (NCBI): domain Eukaryota; kingdom Metazoa; phylum Cnidaria; class Scyphozoa; order Semaeostomeae; family Ulmaridae; genus Aurelia; species Aurelia sp. 4 Dawson et al 2005. Next base: position 7,223,043 of record OZ026505.1, read on the forward strand.
TGGATGAGATTTTTGAGGCAAGAGATGTACAATATGACTTGCGAAATAAGAATACTGTTGGCATTCCTAATGCCAAGACAACTTCTTATGGCATAGAAACTGAGATATTTGGGTCAAAAGCTGTGGCAAACATTACCTCACAATGTTAGAGAGTCCCAATCACTGACTGCTTTTAAAAAAGAATTAAGGACCTGCACAATAGAGTGTGACTGTAGATTGTGTAAGACATTCATTTCGGGTTTAGGTTTTATTTAGCATCTTTTCTTTAAAATCCTTTCTGAACATTGCAACATTTTTTATATGTATGATAGATAGCTGGCATTAATTAGCTTTTCATAGCTATTAGAGTTGTACGCCAACTTTAAACAAATTATTTATTATATATCATCATATAGAACAATGTTGTTTTGTGGTAATAAAATAGGGATGACAGGATGATCCGGGATTCTGCTGGCATACTAGGACAATAACCTTCTAAATCATCATTGTTTTGGGGGTGAGGGGGTATTAAACCCAACCGCTATGGTTAAAAATGTGGGTTATGAAGAAATGGCCTGAGTGTTCTAAGGATTTTTGGCATGCATTGATGGTTGTATTACGACAAAATCTTAGTTCCTGAGGAGTTAGATCGATCATATAGTGCATGAATTTAATACATTTTCTTACAGCTGCTGTTGTTGCTGTTTTTTTTTATTATTTTATCGTTGGAAAATTATGGTTCTTCGCCCCCCCCCCGCCCTAGCCTGTGCAGTCATGGCTGGTATCGGCCTTGTGAAGATCAATACGTTGATGTTATTTGCTGTCGATCCTGAGAACTTTCTCTACAAAAGATTGGTAGCTTGTTGTCGTTTCTTTTGCATTGTTCCGTTTCCGTGTTTGGTGCTCAGTTGATGTCGTCATTTGCTGCTGTTTATAATAGATTGAGAGCTATTTCATGTACAGTTGTGAAATCACTCTCCTGATTCACGCTCAGGCACGATAACTGCGATATGACAAGTAAAGTTGACAACTTCCAGACTCGTTCCTGACTTGAAGGTGCATCTGAAGTAATTTTTGTTATCCTTTGAGAACCTAGGCAAACAAACACTTCAGAAAAGAATTTGGCTCATCTCAATAAGTCCAACAAATACACTGTCTCTTTAAAAAGGTCAATTTTTTAAGTTAGCCTATAGGCGCCTTCCTCGTAAGAACAATTCTTACTGTATTTGCAGTTCCGTTTTCGTGAGAAAGTACGCGGAGAACTTGTTGCCCTCTCAATATGTGTATGACATTATGAAGTTGCAGTGATTATCTGATTACAAAATTCTAGCGTCTGTAAGTGCTGCTGACCAATTAAATATCGTACTGTCTGGTTCCCTGTGGTCACTTCGTGCAATAGTCGATGTCGTGCAACATCAACGACGGAAATTGAAGGCACAAAGTTATTCTTACGTCGTCTTGAAAGGACAGCTACATTAATTTCCAAAATTTTCGGACGTTTGATTTTCGGACATTTAATTTTCGGACAAAAATTTTCGGACGAAATTATTATCGATTTCGGACAATTTCGGACAAAATTTCGGACATTTTCAAACAGGTGAATAAAATTTCGGACATATACTATTTGATAATGAGTAGGCAAATCATACACCAGATATAGCAAAACTTCCTCACTCTGTCTCGAAACGGAAACCAGCGTAGTAATCAAGTGTAAAATACAAGCATTATAAGGATAATAATGAATTAAAGTTGGGGCAAAAAGAATTGTCCCTCATATAACAACAATAACATCAACAAAAATGAGAGTATCAAAACAACAATAATAGACGTCAAATATACGTCTTTTATTAGGAACTTAGAATTTGAGCCAGTGCTGAGAGTTTCCTAAATGATCAGAATTTCAGCACTGCAGGATTTCAAATCAGTTTCATAAGATCCGTTTCATAAGAAGTTCAATAAAAATTATCATATTTTTCTTTCATTGAGACATTGCCTGCCCTTCATTGACATTTCCAACGTTCCACCATTAGAACAATAGTAATCTTATAACAGAATGTCATTTCTTATCCAAAGAAATTTTTTGTCATTGTGATTTGCCAGGCAATTAAATTTTCGGACCACTAAAGATTCAGATACTTAACGTTTTGGACAATTAAATTTTCGGACCACTGAAAATTCAGACACCTAAATTTTCGGACAACTATTTTTTCGGACTACTCATTTGTCCGAAAATTAAAACGTCCGAAAATTTTGGAAATTAATGTATCTACCTTTTTTTGTACTACGTCATGAAAACAAGATGTGGAGGAGTTTTCTGTTTTTGAAAAATTTACTGGGATAAATGTCAGAACTGTAATGATAAATTGATACATAAGTAAAACATTGATTGGTTAATTGTAGGGTGCATGTGACCTCTTGCGTATGTGTTTTTGGCACGATTATAAGTTGCGAGCTGTTGTTTACTTCGTGGACAGTTTTGAGCTAGCTCGGCCGTGAGCGGCCGTACGATTTGTGAAGAATGGCTTTGTCGAAGATACAGTCCTCTAAGTAAGTCGTCTTGTCTCTGCATCCTTCCTGCACTGGGGTGCGATGCTTTGAGCAGGTGGATTGACGTTTCCACACAAGATTGCGAACAAATATGACCCATACAATTGTTGACTAAAGTTTCAAAGAGACTCTCTTTTCCCCTTGAGTATGCATGCCCAGTTTCAAATGCAAAAAATTGCGAAGCTGATCCTTTTGAAACACTTCAGGCCTAGATCTACTTGAAGCGATGTACTAAGGTTTGAAACAGAAAAAATTGTTCACATTTGCTGCATTTTATCAAGAATGACAAAATAAGCTGTTAAAAAGATTGGTTTTGGTCTATGTAAATGACCTATAATTTTTTTCCCGCATCTAAAATTGGCCATAACTACGAAGACGAAAGTCGAGTGGTGAAACATTCAATCAATACGCCTATCCTCGATATCTTTGGAGAGAAAATAGATTTTAATTTATGATGGCATGTTAAATTCAATTAAGGCACCATCATTCCTTACAAATCCTGGAATAAAGCTGGGTTGCATATTTTCTGAAACACCTTGCAGCTCTAACCTGGGAACATCAAGTTTTGAAATGTTTTTGCATCGAAGTTTGATCGGAGAACTTGGGCCACTATTCACCCAGTCACCTCGCCCCAACCTTCCGTTACATCTACAATCGTTGCAGCGGTATGTCAGTTCAAGCAAGAGGCAAAACTACCGCGACACAAGGAGCTTATAAGAGCATTAGTGCGAGGAGCGTATCTCTTTGTAAAAGCTTCGTACACTGTTGGCAACATCATTTTGCTCTAAAGCAAAATTCGTAAAAATCTCTATTGTTTTCAAACTCTCGTATGCCACTTCGGAACAGGAATCTTGGTCTGTGCATTCACATCTTAATTCAACTTTTTGAAAAAAGGTTGTCCACAAACTGCAGACCAATTTCTCTTCTCTCGGTCAGCAAGATAACAGAAAGAGTTGTGTATGAGCGCCTCTGCAATTTCCCGGTAAGCATGAATTGCAATTTGGATTTCGTGCAAGCCATTCTACTAACCATGCTCAATCGGGTTAGTCTGCTTAGAAGCCATCAAGAATTCGCTAGACAGCAGGAAATTTGGTTGTGGAATATTTATTGATTTACAAAAAGGCATTTGACACAGTAAATCATAATGCTATATTCATGAAGCTTGAACATTATGGAATAGACCTTTTAGCTATTCTAGAAAAGAGCCTGGATCGAGCGATATTTTTATGCAATTTTATACGTGAGGTTCGATAGAGTAGCGTCAGAGCTTCGATCGCAGTTGTGTACGTTCGAAAATTCTACAAATTGTAATGAAATATCGTTCGATCCACATGCGTCTTGAGAATAGCTAAAAGGTCTATTAGAGGAAATGCTATAGATCTGTTTGAGTCCTATCTATGAGATAGAAAGCAGTACGTTTCGGTAAATGTATCGATGTCCAATTGTATCAATGTTGCTTGTAGGGTCCCTCAGGGTTCTGTCATTAATGAGTTACCTCGCTTATCCTCAATACTAACCTTCTATCTATTTGCTGATGATATTAACATTTACTATGGATCTAAAAATCTTGATATGCTTCAAAGAATAATAAACAAAGAATTGAAAAAGGTGCAAATTTGGCTTGATGTGAATAAACGGTCACTGAATATTGATAAGACAAATCTAATCATTTTAAGTCTCCTCAGCTTTCTATCACTAATGCTGTCAGTATCAAAACTGGAAACCTTCCAATCAGGAAAACCTGTTAAATCAAATTTCTTGGTGTTCTCCTGGATGAAAACCTTCCTTGGAAATATCACTTGACAAAACTTTCCCAAAAATTTGCTAGAACCTGTGGCATGTGCTTCAAAGTAAGACAATCTTTTCCTATTAATGTGTTAATTTGTCTTCACAAGTCTCTATTCTCACATTTCTTCAGTATAGTATTTTAGTTTGGGGACTAACCTATGAAACTTATATTAATCCAGTTTAAAAAAAGGGTTGTAAAGGCGATTTCATCTGAAAACCGTGCTTCAAATCGTAGGCCCATCTTCTTGAATTTGAAATTTTAAAGCTGCATGACCGCTTTCAGTTGAAATTGCTTACTTGGTTTATGATTGTGTAAAGAAAAAGGCTCCTTCCTATTTTCATTCTTTCTTTACATTATTTGAAACTTATCGACATGGTGCGCGTCAAGCTAGCAAGAATGATATCTTCATTATTCAGAAAAACACCGTTCAGTATGGTCTCAAGTCTGTGCGTTTCTATGGAGCAGAAAGTTCACCATTTGTTCGTAGCTTTCGCAAAAAAAACTCAAATCCTTCTTTTTTGTAATAATTACCAAACTTAATTCATCATTCACCCTGTAGTCTTATTCTATTATGAAAATGAATAAACGGATTGAACTAATTTGTCAAGTTCTTTAATCGTTCTTAACACAGGGGTTGCTTTCTCCTCGATTAGCTTGGCTACTGAGAGAACTCCTCCTTGAGAAAATTCCCCTATATACAGTTCCCATAATTCGCATTTTTTAGTTAATTATCATTGTATAAGTGGTTGATTATGCCGGTTTAATTTTCTTATATTGTTGTATTTAGTGTGGTTGTTTAGTTAAATGTTATTGCATGTAGCTAGTGGAATCTTAAAATTATAAAACTGAACTTAACTGAACTGAACATCATTAAATCTCAATCTTTTACTGTTACAGGCATACGATGTAAATGAAGATGAACCTCTAGTTGAAGGTAAGCACTATCATATTTCCACAACAATACCTCTCCTTGAGTCGCTTTTGTTGCACATTCTATTTGGAAAGTCGTTATTTTCACCTTAAATTTCAAATTGTGGCCTAAACATGGACTAGCAGTGGAGATTTTGAAGGTCAGAAAATATCCCGTTTGAATGGCTGCTGATAGATGGATGTCAAGGCAATAATATTGAGCATGCAAGTCAAATCTTTCAAGATGGTACAGAAGAACCTAAAAATCTCCCAATTTTACGCTATTTACCCAACGATATTGCCGTATTGCGATCATATGACGGAAGATGTTCGACTCAACGTTTCTCGAAATCAAGATAGATATTCAACCAATGGCCCTTTTCCCAACTAAGAGAAAGGGACTGACGACAGTGTGGCCCATTCTGACAGCCCTGGCAACGGTAGGAAACCGTGTGAATCCTCTCCTTTCGGCTCATTTGTATTTCTCGGCAAAGCTAAGTTATTTCGATTCTGCCACCTCTCCAGGATAACATAATTTTTATGTTGTTTATTCTGGTAAATGTTTTCTCTGAATTATTTCGCCATCTGGTCATCCTTCCACCCATTAGTAAGTGTATTTTGAGCAACTTTTTTGCAATTATTTGTTCTCAGTTCTCAAGCGACTGAGTTAAGGCCCAACTGATTGTAGGCCTAACTTCAAATTTGAGTGAACTTGTGCAAGAAAGTGGCTTAATGTACGCTGACAAATGGGCAGAAGGACGGCAAGACGCCTAGATAATTCAGAGAAAACACATACCATACTACTTAAGTATCATGCACCTCTTAAAAGATGCAAATGAATCGAAAAAAAACTCGAACTTGCAGGGAAAAACGACTGAGATGCAAGCCGGACGCTTATCGCAGAAGCGAAGGGGATTCTCAAGATTTTCTACAGTTGTCAGGGTTCTCAGAATGGGCCGCACTCCCCTCAGTTCCTTTCTCCAAATTGCACAAAAGTCTATGGAGACGAAGAGGTGGCTTTACCACGAATCGATTCTATATTTTGCATCTTGTTAAAATTTTTTCAAAGGTCGGGCTTGCATCAGATTTTAAGCCTCCCAAAATTAACCTGTGTTCCAGGAGTTAATTGGAAAATTACAAATTAGGCATAGCTTTCAAAACTTCACATTTTGTTTGAAATATGTTCGGGTGAAACGTAAAAAGATTTTGTTTGTGTGATTTTTGAAAACCCTTGAAGAGAGTTGAAGCTGATTCAGCCCCCGAGGTTTGATAGGGTTAAATTCTAACTATCATGGACAAAATAAATTGGGACACTGGCAAATTTCCGTGTTTTCGTGATGTTTCCTAAAATACTGAGGCAAAAAATACGTTTAGGACCTTCTGATCCCCCTGTCCCCCTAGTTCAATGTTGAGATGGTCGAATGGCGTTTGATTCAAGATACATTGAAACGGGGGAGTGGAGGCACGTAATCAAAGACTGAAGTAGTGCAATTTTGTGACTTGCCCCAAGTATTTTGACCAAGATTGCAAAGCCAAAAGATCAAGGTATATTTCTGATTTTTCTCGCTGCTCACGGGCACTAGAAATAAATGTAAACCCAACCCCAAACACTCTATGGTAGCAAATGATTGAAAAGGGCCTAAAGCATTGATCAAATCGAAAGGAATTCAATCACGCGAAGCAATACTCAATGGGCGTTTCACTTCTCTCAAGAGTAGGTATAACAGATATGTTTTGAAAGGAATACTTCAGAGTTTCAAACCGATAGCAATAAAAGTGCATAGCATACCCCGCCCTAATGAGAAAGTGCACCTTATTTACTGTTTTGTGTCAGAAGCGTCCTTCATCATGCTTTATTATCATGTTCCTTGGCATTTTTTAGTCATTTTAGGACTATGAAGTTTGTGCCATATCTTGAGTTTACGTATGTTTCTACAGTAGTACTCGTAAGACAGCGAGAAAAGTTACAAGAATTATTCGATCTTGCGGCTTTTAACAGAACTTGAATCAGTTACATCTTAGTGGTACTTTTAATGTTATGAAAGTTCAATAGTGATAACTTTGTTCTGGCTCACCCGTACCATCATAGGCAAAATAGTTTGAGAAAAATTTAAGTTTTGACTATACAGGGTGCTTCAGAACAAAACGCTACCCAACAACAATTTAAAATCTTAAAAATTTTGCAAAATTTGAGTATAAGTAATTAAGTAATGTATACCATCTAAAAGTACAATCTTTCTTCAGTTTAATGACATGCAGCTTGAACAGCCACATTAATGGAATTATTTATCATCAAATTGATATTTTCCTAAGTATGGCTATTTTCAAATGCAGCATGCTCATGCTGCAAAAACAAACTAAAACTCGTTCTTGCAGTCAAAAAATATAAAAAACAATTTTCCAAAATTTTCAGGCCTTGAAGCACTTGGGGTGATGTCTTCAGGAGGGAAAAAGACAATTTATCCTCATGAGATGCATTTGGAGATGATGATGAATTTTGCTCTCACAAAGTTGGATCATCGTCGATGCAAATGTCCGATCACTTTCCCACATCTAAATTGGCCATACTTGGAAAGTCAATAAAGCAATGAAAAATTCAACTAATCCGCCCAACCTGGATATCATTGAAAAGAAGATAGGTTATGCTTTCAGATGATATGCCTCAGATTCATTCAAATCTAGTCATTTCCTGAAGTATTTCGAATGAAAGTGGGTTGCGTTTTTTTTTGAAGCACCCTTTTTAAGGGCCTCCTCTCCCCTATATTCAATGTTGTTGATGTACCAAAGGAAATTTGTCTCATAATTTGCAACCATGACCATAGCTAGTATCAAGTTTCCTCCTGAGTAGTGTCAGACATATTGAAAATTCAAACTGATTTTCACTCTCGATTAATTTCATGATTCTACAGATGCTAGATACTACAGAAACAAACATTACAGGAAGAATATTTTGAGAGTCCAAGTTGTCCAGAGGTAATCATAAATTTCTTTAAACTTGTAAAATATGGTACTAGTCAGAAAATCGTTAATTGCTCAGGTCCAAAAGACCTTAGCAATAATTCGTAGTTATCCTACGTGTGACAAAAACCATTCACATTTGATAGGCTACAATGAATCGTACACTTGACTTGACGGATCGTAACGATCCAGGACTGATATTTGGAGAAAATTCAGCTCATCTCTAAACAATGGCGAAAAATCTCAACATCTATCTTCTACAAGCCTACAGATGCCCACTGCCTCCTCAACTACGCATCATCACATCCGAAGAAATACAAAGACTCCATTCCCTGCTCCCAACTCCGCCGTCTCCGCCGCATTTGTTCAAATGATGATGATTTCGATTTAAAAGCATAGGAAATGTCTTCCTTCTTTAAACAAAACAGCTATCCGGAACACGTCACTCAAGCAGCATTGAATAAAGTTAAGGATCTCTCTCAAGATGACACACTTCTTCCATCGAACAACGCAACCAACAACAACCGCATTCCTTTTACACTGACCTATCACCCTTTTAACGACAACGTAAAGGACATAATTTATAGCAACTTCAACATTCTCACCAACGATACAAATACAAAGAACATCTTCGATACACCTCCACTAATGGCCTTTCGCAGAGACAAGAACTTGAAGGATCACCTAATCAGAACCAACCTTACCACTACACAACAGCCTGGTACTTCTCCCTGCCAACATCGCCTCTGTCAGACCTGACCCACATCAACCAATCGACCATCATCACCAACCAAAGCCGTTCCTTCAACATCGGATCTCATTTTACCTGTTCTTCATCCTGTGTATTCTACAGACTCTGAGACTACGTTCACACGCACGATGCAAGCACATTTTGAAAAACGGTGAAAATGTGACGGTAGCAAAATTTGAGCTAGCGTTCACACGATTCGATAACTGAACAATTTGAAGACGTTAGGAACTTTGACGTTAAAGACTCGTTGCAAGACTTTGTTGCCTAAAAAAATGTACCTACACCCCAAGAATCGATAAGTCTCGTTCCAGAAACGCCGAAAAATGCCTTTTCCAAAATATGCCGGTTAGAGTTCTGTTTTCAAAGTTTACCGTTTTCGAGATCTCCCGGAAAATGATGTGCCGTTTTCGTGTCAACAGGAGGCCTATAGGTCACATTTTTCACCGTGTTTAAGATGTGCCGGCATCGTGAGAACGCAGTCTATAGGTAAGCCTTTAGACTTCTGAAATTTGTTGCTTCCATCTATACTGTTTCCTTCACTGATGATCAAAAACCTGATGAAAAATCTCCAATGTTTTTCAGATGTGGTCATAAACTATGCAGCAGCAGAAGAGCAAAGGTGTACGTCTACAGCGCTCATCGAAAAAATGTAAGATTCATGATTGATATGTTTCCAAATGCCTGTTTGAAGAACTCTACGCATATATTCATCCTTGAGAAATATCATGTGGTTGAAATATATTTTTTGACTGACAGAAAATCCGCAGTTTTGAAAGTCGAAAAATTACAAAACGAGTGCACGAGGAGCCAAACGTAATGAAATTACATGAAACTTTGGTCTAGTATGTATTGTCACAAACCTAACAAGATAAAAGAAGACGATAATGTGATTTAGAGTATTTTGTGAGATGCGAGTCACCTTAGGAATTCGCTCACAATGTACTCCTTCTCAAACAATGGTAAGACTGCGTTCGCACGACGCCGGCACATTTCGAAAACGGTAGATTTTGAAAATGACTTAAATCATTTCATGATTTTGAGGGGATCATCGATGTTTCGTAAATTCAGCTGAAAGTAAGTAAAGGTATCGTAATTGTCTTTTTCGTTTCAGTATTGTTCGTACTCAAGAAGACACTCGAGAATCTACAAGACATATGAATGCCGTTATTACCGTAGTCAATCAAAGCTGATAGTTTACTGGCCAGCTTACCACAAGAAGTTGATTATCAGCAATATCAAGGCTAATGGAAATATAGTTCGAGCCTTGTTACCAAAGTATGTAGGGGTACCATGTTGAATTTCCTCCAAGTACTAGATAACTCAGGGAAGGGATACTTTGCCTTAATCACCAAATATGACAACGCTTCAGAAATTATGCAATTCATTTTTGCAAGATCACATTGTCATACTAAAAAATGAACTTATTTTAGGAATGATTATGTTGTTTTGCTCCTCGAGGTAGACGAGGCAAAACCCAGTAATTTGGTGCAACTTTTTCGAGACGTCAAAATGCATCTGTGAATTCGAGCAAGGAAATAATCAACCAAAATGAGTCATGGAATAGGATACAAATTGAATTTCTCCACAATCTGTTGCAGTTTCTTACCTTGTATCAATTTGTTTCAAACACATATTCTAAGAGAAATTCAAAGCCTGTTTTGAGCCTTAGAATATTCTCAAAATCAGTAAACCATTGACGCAAATGTACAGTTATCAAGATCGGTACTAATAATACAGTCTCTTCAAAAGGCTTCACTTTTGAGGTTTCATTTTATCAAGCTTTATCTTTACTTTTGACTTCACCGCAGTCTAAGCATTTGGTCGAACTGGAGGACCAACCAACTTCACTGAACTGCATCAATGACCGACTGGGAATTGAAGCGCGGGCGGGGCTACTTCACTGATCAATCATATAGGGATGCGCGTCTGTTATTGTTCATTTTGGCACGAAATTTCTGGGAATGAGACGTACTTTTTCAAAGAAAATTGAGGGATTTAGGCCCAATTTTCTTTGCTAGAAATTCTGGGAATTCCCAAGTTTGGGATAATCCACAACTTTCCCGTTGTATTGTAGCGCAAAGACTAGTCGGAAACCACATCCATTCTGTGGGACTGGGTCGAAAGAACTCACAAAATTCTGGGGTTGAGTCATAGACATTCATAGAGTGCACACCCCAATATGACCTAATGAATTCCCCCCGCCCCGGGAATGGAAGGAACAAGGGCAGATCGTGTATCAGACGTCCGTTGTTTTCGATTAAACGTGACCATAATCGACCTACACTTGCAAGCGAAAAGGGTTTCTGCAGCCGACTAACAAATCCGCTATGTAAGCGAACAAACCGAGCCTGCATCAGAGCCAAGAGAACAAATTCACTAGTTGTGCATACAGAAGTGGCTATAGAACGAAAGGAAAGAAATGCGTCAAAAAGAAGAGGGTAGATTTGAGCATCTGCTTTCAGAAAATTTAATCATCAGACTTTCTGATGAGAAGGCAGAGTATACAGTTCTTGAATAATACTCAACGTATCACTCAATGTATGTACACTAGAATGTAGAAGGCAGCATTGCCTAATGTACTTCCTACAATTTGAGTGGCAGATAATTTAGTCTACTCTAATTTCAATACATGCCACTCGGTTCCATTTGCAAGCATAGCAAAATGAGTTAGCCACCTGTGCTCACTGCATATTTGCAAAGTCTCTCATCTATTTGTTGCATGTATAGTCAGCCGAAGAAGTCGTTTTGTCTGCAGCCTTTTCTAATGTGCTGTCGTGTCAAATAAATGCAATGGCTGATGTCGTCAAGAGCTCAGCCCTCGTTATGCACGAGCCTCACTTTTTACCGACTCTTTGCCGTAGATCAAGGGTTGACAGAAGAAAATATTCGTACCTGGGCTATTGCTATCATCGTATTTATCTAAAGACGGTTCTTATAACGGAAAAGCTTCAAGGAAAGACTTGTCCTACTGGTCGACTTCGCTTTCCAATTGGATCAGTACAGAAATTTAGCAACAGGTTGGTAAAGATTTGAACTATGAAACGAATAAAATATTTCACACATTTGAGCAATTTTTAGATGGAGTGTACTCTCGAGTACCGAATAATCGTCCCCCCCGCTTATTGATTTTTGAAAAATTTTCCAACCCCACCCCCGCTCTTATTCCAAATGATAAGATAAAAAATGAAATGATATTAGACATAATTTCTGAATAAACGCAAGAAAAAGTCTCAAGAAGTGCATTCATGAGAACCAGAGTTCAAAAGTAAATGCATCAGTAACATCACTGTTCACATAAATATATAACAGATACGTGTTTACCTAAGAAAAGGGCTATTTTCTACTTCTCCAAGCAGCCCCCCCCAATTATTCCAACCCCCCGATTATTGCTATGCCGAACCATTTCCAACCCCCCTCGATTATTCTCACCCCCCCGTTTATTCGGTACTCGAGAGAAGGCCCGCTTCGAAGGAAATTCACTTTGGGAGGGGGGCTCAAGCATGATGCCAGGTTGCGCAATGAAGGCAGCTAGATCCCTGGCGAGCTTTTTATAGTTCTGTTTGCGACTACAATGAATTCATTGCACTGAGTTGTTTGGGATACTTTGCAGAGAAATTGAGTGTCGTCAAAGTCGATGATTTTGCTCAAGACTTGATTTTGCTCCTGCAAAATATCTCAAGTAAGTTGCATGACCGATTTTTCTAACCTGGTTACCAGTATGGAGCGTTGTTTGTGTCAAAGTATTTCTTACTTTCCTTGCGCCAGGCTATTGATGATTTGTCTACTTTCTTTCTATCTCATCCCTTACGTTAGTTCTGACATGGGGATAAGATTTTTCATTAAATACATGTTCTGGTCTAATTTAGCATTTTTGCAATTACATTAAAATCGAAAACTTTCGGACAGAATTTTGTCCGAAAGTTTATTTGTCCGAAAAGTGGTGATGACCGAAAGTTTTTGTCCGAAAGTTTAAAGTTCATTGAAAACAAAAAAGCACAAAGAAACGTAACATAAAACGTTAATAAATCAATGTTTTACGAGTAGTAATTAGGTTTCTTGAATTTTTTATCTAAAATTTTGGCTCCTTGAAGCGTTTCTTGAAAAAATTCACGTATGGTAGCACCTTTTAATTTGGTTTGCAGCTGATTTATCATTGTTCAATCTAGCGAAAATTACATTTAAATGTCCTTGTTGATGTGATGATCATGATGTACCTACTGTAAGTTGATATTATGATGGAATCACAGTTATCTTTGACATATATTTTGGTATAATGCTTGTTTTTTGATGTCGTGTTTGTCCGAAAGTTTTTGTCCGAAATTCCTGAGAGTTTCCGAAAGTTTTTTGTCCGGAGTTTCTTTGCCGAAAGTTTTCCGTCCGAAAGTTTTCGAATTTAATGTAAATGACCAGTGCCAACGCTGAAGATGATGTCACCACAATTTTTGGAATGCTTTCTTGATGTCTAGCATCTGGATAGCCAAGTAAAATTTAACCGCCTTAGCAAAGTAGTTTTAGTCGCGTCCAATTTAAAGCGCATAGCATGACGCATTTGACCACATTCGGGAACGTTCAAGGTTTGGTTGGCTTCTCTGAGTGATAAGATTGTGTACGTATTCAACAATTCTTGATTCGTTCCTTGCAGAACTCTAGACGGAAGACTGAACAACAAGAAAGCCATCTTTAATGGTGCAGTTGGAGAGAATCTGCTGCGACTTTCAAGGCATGGGTACGTGGATGGGATATCTGCACCATCAGGATCTTGCACAGCAAAGCAAAGAAGCCAGAATACTTGTCCTTATCCAAAGGAAAACAATGGGACGGGATCCAACTGGCCAAATCCAAGGCTGATCAGCAATGTTCTTCTCAGACAAGTAAGGTGATTAAAAGAATGTCTGAAAGGACTGATGATTTGCATCGTACAGACAGATGATTTCATTATCTCTTTGGATCTTCAAAATCTACTTTCTCTCATCACTTGTCAGCAATCAGAAAGTGTTCAAAAGTTTGAAAATTTATCCAAATCATCTCTTGTTATAATGATACTGCAAGGATCCATCTATAGAGAATTGTTGCAGCCTCGCAACAGAAAATACATTCAATGTATCTTACAATCTTAGTATACCTTTGAACAAGCTCGTTTGGTAGGGTACTATGAAGGAAATGTCGTTGAAAATGCATAATCATAAGCTCCTGGTCATAAAAAAGTTGTTCATCCTCTATACTGCATTGATTTCTCTATTCATTCTCAGTTTCTCTTGAGCACAAAGGATCTCGGGGGGTAACTTAGTACTTTTCATGGTACGGGGACGTGCCATTTTTTTAGGGGTACTTTTTTGAAACCGTTACGAAATTATGGGTAGCATTTTCACAATTTTTGGACATTTAACGGAATTATGGGTGGCCTTTCCAGGAGATTTTTCGTAATTTCCGGAATGGCCCAGATTTTCATTCGATTTACGGAATTATGGCCCTAAAATGCACCAGAATTTACGGAATTAAGGGTACCAATTTTTCGGGCAAAATGGCACGTCCCCGTCAGAAAATAGGTCGAGATACCCCCCGAGCAAAGGATAGCGGGCTTTTAAGCTTTTAGATATCTTGTGAAGGTGAAGGTATTCGGTAGATCATTATTAGAGATGGATGAATCAAATGAATGAATGAATGAATAAATGAAAGAATCATTCGATTGATGAATGGTCGTAAACAAATTGCATATTTCTTTTTTCAAGGCAAAAGAAATACCAAGTCGTCGTGGACAAAGTGATTTGTCCTCTTATTTCGGTCAGGTAGGTCAGCCTATTTAGCCCGTCATCTCCTCACGTCCAATTTTTCTCTAAGAAAGTCTCGTCAACTATGTATGAGGAAATCGTGACCCATTTAGTCCCCGTAATGATGCTCTCCGCTCTAGTAAGCAACGAGTTACTGTTTGAGAATCCCTCCTTCCCCAGAATTCAGTTGATTTCTCGAATACTATTCAGCCTAAGGAAAATCGGCAAGAACAATACTAGTATCCATAGTTTTGTCAATCAAAAGAAACATTTGTCGCAATGCTTATTTCAAAGTTGGTTTAAACTTCACAAATTCTTTCTCGACTCTTTTCCATGATTTTTTTTCTTCTTTTTTTATAAATGTAACATTAGAAAAAACTACAACACGATAATCTGAGCCAATCATAGCGGGAAAAGGCACGTGGTCATCTAGCTCCCACTATGAATGGCTCTCATAATGAATTTGAACAAAAATCTAAAAATCAACTTATCAAAAGAACACAACGTAACACTACACCACTCTTTACCAAAAACACTACGCTACATTAAAGGGGTAGGTAAGGTAAACAGAAACATTTTTTTTCGTGGATGCCTGATGGAGATGATTTTACACAAATTACCCAACATTTTCAAAAATTGATTCTGAAATTCCATGATTTCAGAAAGCTGAAATGTCAAAAACCACTTCAAAATTGCTTTGTTTTCCTTCCACCTATTTTAGCAAGGCTGTTCATTCACATGTTGCTAAGTCTGATTATCAAAGTTAGGCCAGATTTCTACCAACGTGTAATTTAACGCTCATAAGTGATATGTGTTGTTAATACTTTGGTTTTGCATTCCCAAAGAGGGCCACGTCTATTCGTCTACGAAGACAAAATTTAAAAAGTCAATTTGAAGCTGAACAATATTCTTGTATGCGTGTTGCACAATGTTTCATTGAAAATAAGCAAATGAAGTTGAAGCAAACGTCGATGGAGACATTACGATTGAGATGTTTTGTTTGCCACAGCTATTTTAGAGCGATGCGGACATTCTCGGACGTGGCATGATTAGAATTCAACGGCTTTTGTGTTATGAAAATCGCACTTTCAGATGAAAATGACCAACAGAGCAGTTCTAGCAGCCTTTGTTTCAAATATTTCTAGGGATCAGTTCCCCCCGCATCTGACGAGTTATTTCACCTTCAGCATACCAAGCATCGTTTGTATTGCAAGTGACCAATATTGCATTTCTGCTGGGGGTTCACAAATCCTGCCCGCTGTCTCGCTTCTCTACTTAACCTGCTAATAAGAACACATCTAAGACCTATCTCCATTTCTGCTGACATCATTCATAAATAGCCAGTTTCAATACTGTCCTTTGGCATGGATGTTCCATAGAAGGAAACTAAGTACTAAAATCAACAAACTGCACGAGCGAGCCCTTAGAATAACGTATAGAGATCAGGAGTCTAGTTTTGAAGATCTCTTAGGACATGATAACAGTGTATCTGTTCACCAGAAGAACTTACAAGTATTAATGATAGAAATGTTCAAAACAAAGCATGGCTTAAATCCTCCTTTTATGAAAGAAATATTTTGTCCACAAACCAACCAATATAGTCTCGGAAATGATCGCGAATTTAACTTGCCAAGAGTGAGATCAGTAATGTATGGCTCAGCAAATGTTCGATATAGGGGTCCACAGTTATGGTGTACACTTCCAGTTTCAATTAGACACTCAACTAACTTGATTGAATTTAAGACCAAAATAAAAGCTTGGAAAGGAAATGAGTGCCAATGTCAATGTAGGCTCTGCCGAAATTTCATACCACTTTTAGGTTTTATATAAGTTTTAGGTTTTAGGTTTGTTCAACATGATATTTTCTATCCATTCTGTTTTTGCTATTTGAATTAGTTGGCTTTTATTAGCTATACTTGTAAATATTTTTTATGCATGTGTAGCTATTTTTATACCTTTTTTTAATGCCAACATTGTAAAATAAAGTGTTAATAATAAATAGTAATAATAATAATAATCTTAAATTGCAGTTACTAGATCATGATACTGACTTAAACAAAGAGTTGCCAAGAACTTTTGTACCGAAAATGAAGAATGATGCCACACTTCCGATTAAAGTTCCAAAGGTACGCCAATTTAAATGTGATTACATCTTACATCTTATGCTAGGGTTACAATTTATCGAATTGCTATCGGAGCGGAGCAGAGCGGAGTGACTTTCACTCTAGAAATATTAACGTGTTGTGGCGCCGTAGTCTAATCCTCTGACATTGCAGCCAGAACGGTCAGGTGGAGTGGGTTCGAGTCCCGGTAGGGCCCCACCGCTTGAGCGTCATGACAAGGGGTCGCGGACTCGATTAGGTCTGCTCTATTTCTGCGATCCCAGCGCTGGGCGCTGAAAAACGCAACTTCACCTTCACCATTAGGGGTAGCAGTTACGATACGACGCTTCTCTTTCTCCCATGCCATATTCCTCCGCAGTCTGGCCTACACTGCAGGACGCCTTCGCAGTCTGGCGTCCCTCTGGCGCCAAATTTTATTGTTTCCTAATCTAAAATTTTATCGTTTCAAAGCGGAGTATATCGGATTCATGCGATTACACTATAACTCTTCGCTGCGACCCCGGGGGGAGGGGGGTACTTAGTATATTTGTCCGACAGGGATGTGCCGTTTTTCAGGGTATCGTTTTCGCCTATTTTTTCTAGAACAGGGTATCAAAAGAAGGCAAATTTTCTGGAGCAGGTTATCAAAACATGTCAAAAGAGGAAATTTCGTTACAACAGGTTATTATTTAGTCAAATTTTTGTGTTTTGAGTATACTTTTTACCGATTTTTTCTAGAACAGGGTATCATTTGAAGGCAAAAATTCTGGAGCAGGGTGAAAAAATTTTATTTCGTGGGCACATCCCCGTACAAATTTAGGTCAAGTACCCCCCCCCCCCGGGGCTGCGACTGATCACTTTCAGAGCGGAGTAATTTTCATTCAGCCAATTGGAGCAGCGTCGTGTATCGGATTGGTGTAGCGTAGTGTTACTCAAACCCCCATTCGATACTAAAGTTACTACACTCCGATAGTTATCAATCCACATAGCGTAACTAGGGCCTTAAAGATCCAGAAGAGAAAAGACAGAATCGGGAAAATCTTTACCAAGATATTATCAGAATATTGTCGAAATAAGCTAGGCTATACTACAACTGTAGCTTAAAAAACTTTTGGAAAATCTGATGCTAAAGATAAAACAAAACAGTTGTAACAAGCGGCGAGATGACGCATTAGAAGCCATTACTGAATGTATCAAACCAGTTGAAGTGAACATAGATAAATAGTAATAGAATTTAAAACAGAAATTTCTGACGAGTACATAGCTTTGTCCGCTTTTTCAGTTCCATGCATAACTCGCGTTTGCCTCTTGATTTGGAAAATTCAACGTGTGGTGGTTGCATTCTGCTTCTTCCTTAGGGCGATGTTACTTTTGATCCAGACTCTAAAGGAGATCAAGTTATTCCTGTCAGGAGATTTGACTTCGACAAGTAAGTTTTGCAGGGGTTTTGCAACAAAATGGGCCTTTTAGCCATTCCACGATTTGTAGTGGAATTCGATTTGAATAGCTTGGAATTAGACGCGAACGCCTTGATCTTGATATTTTAAATTTTCAACCAAATATTTCCCACGCGAATGCTTCTTGTTAGCAGTAGTTTGCTCCTCTTCCAGTTTACTTCAAACAGTAAAATTTCCAAATCTACTTCGTTAGCTACACAACGCTCAATGAACTCAGTTTAATTAAAAGTGCTTTACCATTTATCAGACGAAAACATGCTTTTTTCTGAACTTCGGTGTGCTTTGGATGGCAAAAGTTATTCACATGTGTTCAAAATCTCTTAATTCCAACGACCATGTAGCCATGTCCTGAGGCAGGAAAGGTGCGAACTTGCGAGTAGGATCGAGACCTACCGGGTGTCCCAGAAAAAACGCAACAGATTTGAATATTTCTAATGGAAGCTGTTTCATACTTGTTAGCAAACAATTATTTTTACTGAAATCTGCAATTATTAGAATAAATTTTGATATATTGTCCAGTATTTTTGGTGACTTGGTTGTAAAGTTAAAAATCAGCAAAGTTCAAAATTGCTTCCAGGTCAAAACCAGAGCTGCTGCATTAGCAATAGTTAATTCAATTGTCAAATTATAAAAAAATGACAGTTTTAGCAATGACCGAAGAATGCCGACAAGCGCCCAAACACAAAATTTGATCGAACACTGAACTGATACTCGTATGAGGTTTCGGTCATGATGGAGTTGTCCCCCTCCCAATATGAGTAAGCCATTCCACAGTTTATGCTTTCAACTGGAAATGAACACTGATAGCTCCCTCGAAACTAGATAACTCGTGAATCATTAATGGATCTCTTTTGTCAAAGTTTCTTGATGAAATCATTTGCTTGTCTGTAATTCTGTAAAGTTGCAGATAATGCCATGCTTGTAATTTGCCATTATGCTTTGCACCAGTTGCGGGAGGTCTGGTTTTGCCATGACAGCAAGTTTTGAGTTTGTCGATTTATAACTCTGCAACCAGGTCACCTTAAATTCTGAAAAATATGTCAAAATTTAATCTAATTATTGCAAATTTCGAGAAAAAAATCATTAGATTTTTAGTTTGAAACGGCTTGCGTTAGAATTTTTTAACATGTTGCGTTTCTTTTGGGACACCCGGTAGAAAATTTTAGAACTCTTTCTTGACTCTCTTACAGAGAATGTTTTGTAACTCTATACATTTCATTGTTATTTAGATGCACTGGCAATACTGCTTGCAAGTGCCCAAGAAAACACATCAATTCCATTTCATCTGTTGTCGATGCCAATACCGTTTATGGCTCAGACGAAAATCGATTGAGTAAGCTCAGAACAATGAAAGATGGCAAACTTAAGACAGACAAAGGAAATTTACCAGTGAGTAATTCAGGCATTGTCTGTGTTGGGGGCTTTAAGTGTGCAAAAGTAAATAGAGTTTTTAATTTTGAAGTTACTCTATAGGCAGCGGGAAAAGCGAAACTTCTATATTGTTGCCCACAAGTGGCCATTGTGCTCCGTACAGATTTTGGAGCATGGGGTGAATCAACACTAAAATTGCCTCTAAAAATCTACCAATATCTCTGCAGTCGTACAACACATGGGTGTTTCCCCTATTTCTCTAAGAAGTACAAGAGTCTGTCTTCAAACAATGCTTTCATGTGGAGAAAAGCAGTGCAAAATCACTGTGATAGGGCCTATCAAAAATACGGTAAAATTGTCGTTTCAAAAACGTTTGTTTACATTGCGTGAAGAAACAAAACCCAATTTTCTTTGAGGATCTTTAGAATATGATGACTCTTGAGTCAACAGTTGTGTCCTCTTTCCAATCAGTCTTTCCAATGGTATCTAGTTTCGATGTATTAATTGAAATATTCATCACTTCATTAACGTTTTATTCATTGGACTTATTTCAGTTGAGGGAAAGTGACAGTACAGTTACTTTGACGAAAGTCGGTCTTTGTGAGAGCTCATTTCTTTATCTGTCTTATAGGGCCTGCTTCATCCAGTATGCCTTGGACGTGTCCGGTGAAGGTTGGATAGTTTTAACCAGTGAAGGACGGAGATTTTCTACTCGGGAAGGGGCACTTTTCGCCCTCCCTTCTCTGTCATCTTAGCAACTACAACGGCTATGGCAATGAACTTGCACTGTGTCATAACTAAGCAGGGGAGAATCCAAAAATAGCATCAATGAAATTTTAGCCACGTGATTGGTTGATAGGCAACCAAGAAAAATGCGAATTTTGATGAAACTGAGGTATTAACAATGAAATTTGAGGACGTTGATGTTCCTTTTTTTTACGAAACAATGCTTCTATTACGTACAACGTCACGATAACATTTATAAGAGACTTGATTTATTTGCATTAGACACGGCGGTTTTCTTTATCTTCTAAAAAGAAACAGTACTCAAAAATTCATAACCATTATAATATTTACTTTGCAAGATTTCTTGAACTAATTTGGTCTTGATACAAATGCAGAGAAAAAAATTTTTCATAGCCTGTAGAATTGTCTAATTTTGAAGAATTGTCAGAGGGTGCAAAGTTTTTGTGATACTGCCACAACTTTCCTACATTCTTCTTTCTTTGGAAGTCTCAAATGATGCATTCGTAAAACGTCATTTCATCGTCATTTCATCTTAATCTTCATCTTCTGTACCCAAGCAAGACCACAACAACTGGAGTATTCTTCCTCGAGAAGGAAGCCATGAAGGTAACACGTTTAGGAACAGGATTGAGACGAAAAACCGACAACACTCGTCTTCTCTCTTAAAGTACTCAGAATGTAACGTTACATAGCGCAGCTATCATCAGATTTGTAATTCGCTCTTCCGACATGACATTAAATATTGTGTTAACTTGTAAAGAAACATAGAACCGTTTGTGGTATGCAGCACGTTTATTATTGTAGCTGAACACGTTTGGACTGCCAAATGCAAATGCCATCAAAAGGGACCCAACAAAGCTGAGGATAGCTGGCGATACAAGGGCGAATGTTGCTCCCACACTTCTTGCACTTCATACGTTATTTGTGCGGGAGCACAACAGATTGGCAACACTATACAAGAAGAGGCATCCGAAGGCAAGTGCTTATTGTCTAATCTTCAAATTGATGTAATACAATGATAATAGAAGTAACAACAGTACATTCAAATTTTCGTTGACCTGAGATTTTTTATGTGAATTGATAACTTAACTTAGGCTTTGGACCAAGTGGCAGAAACTATGGGGGAATTTGTGAGGGGCCGTTGCCCCCCCTCCCAATTCCACGAAACTCGGAATTTTTTCTCAAAAGTCAGAAATTCCTTGGCAGTTTGGAGACCACAATGAAAACGAAGTCATAATCTAGAATTAGAAAACTTCTTAATGAGAGAAGAGCATTAAAAAGCTCAAGAAAGGCATCTTAAAGTTTCGTTATGCTTATATTTCTTCTAAGAACGAGGGAGAAAGAAAGTGATTTGGTATAGATCAAATAGGGTAGCAATATTTCCCAGTGAATTTGGAACGCAATCGGGAGTAGTCGTTCTTAGACAATGTGAAGGTTGGAGTTATTAATAATTTTTCTTTTGATGTTACACCAAGACAAACTATCAGGGATTTTTCAAGGTTTTCATTTTGAGGCGAAGTAAAATTGGATTGTGAGAGGTGTTCTGAGACAAAGTTGGGGTTCCTATTCGCCAAATTTTTCAATTATCGGGTTCTCAAGTCTGGTACTGGCAAGCGATCGGTCAAAATTCTGATCAAAAGAAGTCTTCTGACCCATTGTAAATTATGGCTTCCAAATAGTAATCCTGGCGATGCTAGTTTACGTGGAATTGCTACGAAATTTTCCAAAAGTCAATGCTTGCAAGTATGAGGCCTCAAGAGGCATTCTAAGCAAAATAGAGGGAATTCCCTCAAAAATTTTCGTGTGTGACATTGCCCCAGATTTTGTTACGATGGATGCATCTATTGTCATAATACTACTGTTATCGAGCAACCAAGAAATCTGATTTACTTATGCTCTTACCAAAATTTAACGGCGCTATAGTATGCCAGTTTGTCAAGCAAAATAACTAAAAAAATTGCCTCTGATTCGGAAAATTGACTTGCGCTTGCCCCTCCATTCAAAAAGTTGAATTTCCGCCACAGCTCGGATCTGCAGCAGAGCAAGATCTATCTCTATATGGTTTGAATTTGGTTTTTGGATTCGCCAACATCGCCAATTTTAGCATGGCTCAGGGCAATTTTTGTTTAAATAGATAGATGAATAAATAAATAGACGAATAAAAGATTGAAGACTCAGTGTTAGCTAGACATTTGCTGAAATGCAGGAATTTTCGTGGATGCTGATGCATTGCGATAAACCTTATTGCAGATTGATGCGATAGGCAGACGTATAATTGGGTCTTCAAAATGGAGATATCTTTCAAGTCTGAACAGCTCAACGAAGTGTTTTTTGGGTAATTTTGCAATCAAATGGCTCTGCATGTTTACCCAGTGAGTCAGAAAAAGTTTGCGCGTGTGGCAGGCTATGAAATAAAAAGTATGTCATTGATATTCCAAAGAAGAATGTTAATCTATTAGTCAAGGCTAATTGGAATGGGAAAATTTCTTTGGTGAAATCACATATCTTTAAGACCCATTAGTCAGAAGAATGACTGTAAGGGGTCATTCCACGATCCATTTTGGTCAATGGTTTATGAGGTATTGAAGTTTACATTCTCAGTTTCAGAAGTAGAATTTCAATTTTGATAGAAAATAAATTATTGACCAGAATGGAATTTGAAATCTTCGTTCCCAAATTTGCTGTGTACCAGCATTTTCCTAATTTCTAGGTCTAAATGATGAGTGATTTTACAAGACAAAATTCTTATATCCAAGTTAGCCTTGACTGATAGATTGAAATGTTAGTTTTGAATATCGGTCACATAACTTTTACTCCACAGCCCGCCAAAGGCATAAACGTTTTTTGACTCGTCCATTATACCTGTCGCTCAGCTTGGCAACTTTCCCGTATACCAAGAGCATTTAAAGGTCATGATAAATATCTGTGGGCTAAAAATGTTGATTTTCTGATGTTTGCACATCTCAGCAGATACCATCTTTGGAAGTGACAGACATTTTGAATTAGAGAACTGCTGATTGAAAGAAGGGAATTAAAATTTTCACAGAAAGTTGTTTTTTGTGGCTCAAAATGCTAATCCTAGTTTTTTGACCTATTAAGCTGCTCGCGTGCTTGAAAATAAATATGAAAGTACACTATGTATATCAATTCCTTTGTAACGTGTAAATTGCATTTTAAGCCTTAACTGCTCGACCCACATTACCCCTTTGACTTCTTTCATTTCGATTATTAAAGGTGATCTGAAGCGAAAATTTTTATTGATTCAAATTAATGGCACTGTCGAATGATACGGACTCCTGTTTAAATTTCTTTGATATCTCTTTTCGTTTTCAAGTTATCCACTGATATCAACTTTCAGTTGATGACGTCATTTTGTTTGCAAATTGCAAGGATGATGTACTGGAATATGGCTGCATCTAAGCTTTGAACGGTTACAGTTGTCGGAGACATTAAGTTGAGCTGAATAGATGTAGTAGAAATTGTCTCATGGACTGATATGATGTTTAGAAAGGCATGCCAATTTAAGAAATGTTCTTGGAGTCAATTTCCTTTAGGAAACATAGCCACCCTCGTACATTTTCATTACTTTCTGCAAACAAAATGACGTCATCAGCCAATCATACAAAACACTGCATAAATCGAAAATGAAACAAGGTATCACAAAATGATAAACGACATTCTTTATCATTCAAAAGTGCTATCCATTTGCATCAATGAAAATTTTCGCTTCAGATCACCTTTAAATATGGTTGTTATCAGTAAAAGTCGCTTTTCCAAGGATTGAAAAATCCACCAGGTACAGTTACGAAAAAGCTGTTTTATACCCTTTGAGTCAATCGAATGGCTCTAAAATTTGCACACGGACAAGGCAGATTTGGAGCGTAGAAAGTATGTCCCAAAATCCTCGTATTTGCTCTGGTCCGTCTTCTACAGTCAAAGATTGCTGTGGGAAGGCAGAAAAATATTTTGCCGATCTTTGACAGTATCTGTGATCTCAAAGGAAGAACAAACCCTTTTTAAAGCTTAGAATCTGCACTTCCTGCTGATTTAAGTCGGATTCTGTCACCTCAAATGCAAGGTGCAAAATAGCTTTTGAAGGTGGTACACTCTTTTAAGCAATGAATTTGCCTGGAACACACAATTTTACAATATTTTCCAATTATTTTGGCATCGTTAGAATTCCCACCGACTTGTGCATCAAATGATGAATAATTTAACTAGATTCAAGTAGTAATTTGGCTTTCAAGGAGAGAAAACCAAATCTCAAGTTGCATAAGTTTACCGTGACCTTAAGTAACAACTTTAAAAGTTGAGATATTTCAGTATATGATATCAATACCAACTGGTGGTAACCATACCAGCTTTGTACCCAGGCATTTTGAGGGTCTTGACCAGGGAGCGCCGGTCTTGACCACTCTGACGAGCAGTTGACATGTCGGAGCCCTAACAAGGCTTCCAAGGCACGGTTACAAGAAACTATTATTTTACAGGCCGATGACGAGGAGATCTTCCAGTATGCCAGAAAAATCTTGATTGCTGAAATGCAAGCCATCACATACAGAGAATACATCCCGTCAATACTTGGTAGGCCATTGCCAAGATACAAGGGCTATAATCCAAAAATCAACATTGCCATAGCAACTGAATTTTCTCATGCCGCTTTCAGGTGAGTGAAACGTAACCTTTAAGAAATAACCTCTCAGTTTTAATTTTGCAATTTTCTGAATTTTTTCTGACAACCCTATACATTGAGGAGAAACTATGAGCATGTGCTAAATTTCTGCTTTACCACTGACAAAGCATTTGCTTGAGGCTTTTTCGTAGCTATATGTTTCCTTGTTAATATGGCGCTAAGAAAAAAGACTGTTAAAGTAACATCCAGCGAAACTTCTTCAAAGTGAAACTTTAATGAAACTAACATGGTAACAGTAGATCTTCTACAAAAGGGCCTGGATCGAGCGTTATTTTTATACAGTTTTTTGCGAGGTTCGATGGAGTGGCGTTAGAGCTTCCATCACTGTTGTGCACATTAGAAAAATTCACAAAGTTCATCAAACCATCGCTCGATTCAGTTTCTTTCCTAGAATAGTTAAAAGGTCTATTGGTGGGTTTCAGGATAAAAGCTAAGGTTAAAATGAAAATTAAAGCTTTAATCTGTCAGTCAAAGGCTAACCTAAAAGCTAAATTTAGCTTGGTAAAATCACGTATCTATTAGAGCAGAAATCAGAAAAATGCTGGTAAGGAGTTTGTATGGGAATGGAAATTCTATGTTCTATGTTTCATTCTGTTCCATGATTTTCACTTGCCATTGATACATCAACTCTGGTCCATTATTTACCTGCCATTGAAATTTAAAAGGTCTGTTTCATCCAACATGTCTTGCACGTGCCGTCTCATGACTGGCCTTTGTTGTCGTCATTTACATGGCCCATGAAAATGGCGACAACAAAGGCCAGTCAAGAGGTCGCGCGTGCAAGGCATGTTGGATGAAGCAGACATCTTAAACTTCAATGTCAGGTAAATAATGGACCAGAATCGAAAGGGGAACTCCCATTCCCGTAAAGACCTCTTAATCCTTTTCCCTGTTTGTGGGTTAAAGAGGAGAGTGATTTTACGAAACGAAATTTCGCATCTTGAATCTCTCACCTCTGACAGATAGACACTTAACTTTTCAATTTTGAATGTAGGTCACGTACTTTTTATTTCGCAGCCCGGTAAGTGTATTGGCTTCTTTTGACTTGCCCGATGTTACCAATAAAAGAAAGGCTCTAATATGGTAGGCAAATTGAGCTGGCAGACTGCATAGGCCATAGGTGGCAATTGGGCAGGCAAAGAACACTTCCAGACCAGCACAGGTGCTGTTATTCAGGAGGGGGTACTTACATCATGTGGGGTCCAGGTATTCAGATGCCACTAATTTTTACCCTCGAAGGACCAGCCCAATGGTGGAAGGGTCACGATCATTTTAAGTAGTGCTTACAGCAGTTCAACAGCTCTTCTCAAAACCAACATCTAGCTTTTGATGCGAAAAACTTGTCAATGTGTAGAAAATGCAGGGAGTGCCAAGAGGAAACCAGTTTTGAGGAGCATCCGAGGTACTTGAAGCATTGTTGCTATTATGGACCTTCACATAAAATCCCAGCAATCTATTGAAATACTGACTTACCAGTTTCGCCTCACATGGTAGTCGCGCAACAGCTTGCGTCTCTAACGGCAACCCACGCAATTTATTGGTAGTGTTTAGCTTTGGAAACAGAGTGCCTTGTTTGCAGCAATGAAATTTGGTTCCTTTTGGGAAAGCAGGCCTCACCCCAAATTGAACTTTTCGTTGTGTAATGGTCTATATCTTGCGACTGGATATAGATGTGGACATTGACGAATATTGCATAATAAAAGCAAGTTAGAAATAACAGAACTTTATATCTTTGTTGAAGATTTGGCCACACCCAAATAAACCAAAAAGTGCTGAGATTCGACAAAGATGGAAAGGTATCAAGATTTGGCCATGTACTCCTTCGTGAAGGATTCTTCCGACCAGAGAGGGTGACAGCAGAGGGAGGCATCGATCCAATTTTGCGAGGCGCTGTACACATCCCTTGCCAAGAGATAGATTCTAAAGTTGTGGATGAACTTCGTAATTTCTTGTTTCCAGTAAATGGAAAGAGTTTAGACTTGGGAGCAATCAATATTCAAAGAGGACGAGACACTGGTATTACCGACTACAATTCAGTGAGGAACGCACTTGGATTGAAGAGTAAGCTTTCAAAGTAGTTTATGCTTCATTTTAGCATTGATTTGGCAAGATAGTGATCATACCAATACCCAAATAGGCTGGATTAAGCAGTATCTTATACACTCGTATAAGAAAGGATCGACTGAGTGGCGTTGAGAGCTTCTATCGCCTTTGTGCATAGTACATAGTATCCATTCTACTAAGTGTATTAAAGCATCAGACCTTCCTTAGGCATAGCTAAAAGGTAATACGAGAATATGGAGTTATAGCTACTCTCAATGCCAATTGCACGTCAGATTCCTGCAGTAAGCAAATTTGAAATGGTTAAGAATTTAACCTTATATGACCTGGGGGGGATTTCTCCCTTAGTATATTCTAATATTTACACTTCTTTTGGTATATGCAGAAGGCCACTGAGATTTAGCAAGTTTAATTTTCTATCATTTATCAATGAAACTAAAACAATTTTCTAATTTTTACACTTCGTTTGGTATATGCAGAAGGCCACTGAGATTTAGCAAGTTTAATTTTCTATCATTCACCAATAAAACTAAAACAAATTCGACATTCTATTTTTAGCCTTGCCTCGATGGTAACCAAGCTGTTATGCCGCATTGTGTAAAAAATGCCTTGTATCACCTTATAGATCTTTTAAATTGGTTTCTTTAAGCCTAAGCATCTGAATTACACCTGTTTTGATGTAAATTTTCATTTCATCATAACAGCCAAGTTTGATGAACGCTTAGCATGCTTTCATTGATATGACGCCATCCAGCAGCATGATCATGATGCCCTAGCAATAACAACAACATCGCTAAATGCATCATTGTTTCGATATTCATTGCGTAGATAGATAGCAACCATTTTGCCAAATTCGGTTGCCATAGCTCATATAACTACAGAAATAAGCCTTGGGACGGGAGCGGATTCCGTGTTTCAAAACGCCCAGGTCACATAGGGCTGAAAAAGCTATGATTGAGTACCATATCCCAGTTTAGCATTTCATTATGCACTATTCTATCGAATTAAAGCGTTTCATGCATGCATCATCTTGGCAAAAGGCAACTTCTTTAGAATCTTGGAAATGTGACATTTCTATTAATCATTAGATTCCGTATTTTTCGTTCAAATTAATGAACAAAGGCCCCGTCCACACGTATCCGGATCTTTTTGAAAACGCATCTATTTTTATCCGTATAAAAATATCTGCGTCCACACGAGGAGCGTTTTCGAAAATATCCCAGTCCACACGAAGACGCAGCTACTTTCAAACTCAGCTGTTGGAGCTTCGATACATGAAAACAGACAAGCATAATGCCCTCGTGTGATCCCCAAAGATCCGTGCGCATGCTCTGGTACGTCGCAAATCGATGCTTTGACATCAGCGTTTTCGAAAAGCTCCGTTTTCACCCGTCCTCACGACAACATGAAAACGGCGTTTTCAAAAAGATCCACTCTGGAGAGCGTTTTCGAAAAGCTTCGTTTTCGGTCACCGAAAACGCCGTCTCCGTGTGGACGCTAACCCAAAACGGATAAAAAAAGATGGGTTTTCAAAAATATCCGGATACGTGTGGACGGGGCCAAAATCCATCGTCATGCATGGAAATGAGCAGAGTCGAGAGGTGTATTCATGAACAAGGCCTTGGGCAGCAGCAAAAATCTAGTCACGTCATCAAGCCTTGCACGTATAGGAGTCGATAAGATAAAAAGTGCTAGGGGTTTTCTTTGTTCCATTTGTTTACCTATTTGCCCATTTACCTGGGGACCTTCTTACCTCTACCTTTTAGCAATGAAGATAATGGATTTTTGTAGTAAGAGGATGACTATAAGACTGCGTCTTGAATGACGCTCTTTGAGCAAATCTCCTCAGCAACATTAAGAAAAGTAGATGATGCTCCCAGAATATGATGATGTTTGATAAAAAAGAATCCTATTGATATGAACTTCGAGTATCAGCATGCAAACTCGTTTGATTTGGATCTTGTAAATGAATATCCTAAGTAGCATTTTGCCCGGCTATCCATATTTGACTGTGTTTCATCTTGTGTCCTTATTTTCGAAAATAAGCCCACGTTATGTTTGCTTGATGATGGGCAGTGGCAAAGCTGTGATACATCTATCAAAGACTGTTTGTACTGCCCAGGCGGGGGGGGGGGGATAACTTAACTTGTCCATGGTACGGAGTTGTGCAATTTTTAGGGTACCTTTTTCATGATAGAATCCGGATTTATGGGCATGGTTCTCAACAATATTTTGCATTTTCCGGATTTATGGGTATAGTTTTCTGTAAAAATCATTTATTGGTGAGCTGATTTGGCATTTCGGGACTTATTGGTATGATTTCAGAAAATTCACCAGATTTATGGGTATGCTTTTCAGAAATTTCTCTCGATTTATGGATGGTACATTTACGATTTGAATGGCACAAGCCCGTCTTGGAAACTCAAGTGACCAACCACACGAAGCTTTCTCAACTAACGAGTCTGAAGAGGCGGCTCAATTCCAAATGCTGATTTCATTTCCTCTTTCATAGGAGTCAAATCTTTCTTTGAAATTACGAAGGACAAAGAAGTTGCTTATAAGTTAAAGACTTTGTACAAGAATGTCGATTCTATTGACTTATGGGTTGGAGGTATCGCGGAAGATCATGTTCGTGGCTCTGAGCTTGGTCCAACATTTGAGAAGATCTTCATAAATCAATTTACACGAATTCGAGATGGGGATCGATTCTGGTATCAACGAATATTGTCAAAGAAGGTATTTTTCTTCAGTCATATTACAAAGGGATAAGTGGCTCTTTCTATTTATCTGCATGTATTGTACCGGGCGAGTCAAAAAGTTTACGCGTTGACAGGCTATTGAATATCAAAGAGTATTTGACCGATATTTGCAACTAACTTGTTAATCTATCAGTCAATGGCTTGCCAAGATGGGGACATTTTTTTGTTCGCTAAAAACCATTCATCTTTAATACCTGATAGTTTGAAATCTGCCTCTAAAGGGTTTGCATGGGAATCGAGGATTCCACGTTCCATTCTGGTCCATGATTTACGTGACATTGCAGCTTACATTACCAGTTTCAAAAATAGAATTTTAATTTCAATAGCCAATAAATCATGGACCAGAATGCAATGTCAATCATCGTTCCCAAACATGTCCCTCCTTCTCCAGCATTTTCTTAATTTCTGTGTTTAAAAGATGATTGATTTTATCAAACAAAATTTTCCCATCTAAGTTAGCCTTCGACAGGCCGTCAGCATATGATTGTTTTGACTCACCCGGTATGTACATTAGTTCAGCAACATTGTCTTCTGCTCTTCATGAGTTGAATTGAAAACGTTGCTTTAATCGACCATCTTTGTTGAATGCAACGCTTTTCAACCATAACAAAAATGCTTGTTGCAATAAGGTACAATGATAACAGAATCATCCGACTAAAGCCCGAGTTGGGGTCTAATTACACGAGGAAAGGTGGTGCTGCAAACCGAGCTGTCTCTGAAACAGGGATGAAATTTTGCATGTAATTACTTGAAGAAATTCATCGAAGGGTTGCGACGTAATCTTGGCGAAAGAAATTACATCATTGGCAATAAACAGGCTGGAGTGATCACCAGATTGCCTGAAATCACCGGAAGTGCCGCCCTGTTGATTTATGCAAAATAGCCTCGCACCATAAGAACCTAATGGATAAAGGTGTGGCCGAGGGGGTGCAGGGCTAATTCCCTTCGGAGCATTCATCGGGTACTTTCCGTAACCAAAATTAAAGTTGAAATCCTCGGAATGAAGGTCAATCCACAAACAGGTTGCTTGGATTTTTGATTCACTCCCCTGATTTCAAGAAATTCAATCTTTTCTGAAGGTATTGATTTTGGTCTGTTGTTAGCAATATGGGCAGCCCTGTTTTCGACCCAACCATGCGACTTTACGAGAGGGCTGGCCATATAATCGGGTTTCAGAATAATTATACGGCTTCTATTGACAGAAGGATCTTGCACAGGATCGTTCACTTTGGATAACAGGTCCTGCTCATGGAATCGGCCCTTAGATGCACTTCTTGCATCAGGTGTTCCACGAAGAGATAAGCAGGTGTGCTGGGGTCTGGTAATGCAAAAAAAAATCAGCTTTAATCATGCAGAAATCACTTTTCCCTGATAGCTGAATGGAACAACGATATCTTCCTTGGTCATTTTGGTGCCTTGAGAGCTACAAAATATCAAAGTTGAAACCTCAAATTCTGGCTATAAGGACATGTTCTTTTTTGACTGGCAGAAAATCCGCCATTTTGAAAGTCGAAAAATTACGAAAATGAGAGCACTAGAGGAGCAAAACGTATTGCAATTACATGAAACTTTGGTCAAGTATGTACTTTCACAGACCTAACCAGATAAAAGTAGATGAAACGTAGATTTAGAGTACTTTGTGAGATATGAGTCATTTTATGATTTGGCTCACCATGTACTCCTCCTCGAATTGAGGATAAGTAAAACCTAAATCAATACTTAACATGGAACCTTCGTTAACTCTGAAGACCCCGAAGAGCAGTTTTTTGTTAGAAATGAGCGATCTACGAGCATCCTACAGGGTGTCCCAGAAAAATTGTGCTCCGTTTGCCTGAAGATTGCGAGAAAACAGCAAAAGATTATCACTAACCTTTTCCATGACGTTGCTCTTCAGACGTTCAATTAAAGTTTGCCACCGTTCCCGTGAAAATCCGTCGAAAAATGATGGAGCTATGACTTTCAGAAGACCAAATCTGCCTGTTGACTGAAACCAGTAGTCGGCCATTTTATCTTACTATTTTGCAAAGATAAACAGCTTCATGGATGAACTGAAATAGCAGCCTTTAATGTCATAGCTCTCATCAAACTTCCAATAATCATCAGAGAGTTAGACTATTTTTTACCCCACGATCTTTGATAGAGTGCAAAAGTGAAGATCAGAAGTCCCAAAGTAATAAAAAATCAAAAGCTTCGACAAAAATAGCTATATTTCACATTTAATTTGTTGCCATCCCTAGCGTATCCCTACTCAGATTTCTCCCTTCATTTGTTACAAGCAATTGTTGATTTACTACCGAAGACAATGAACTAAAAGAAACGAGAAGGGCAAAAGATTTTTGGAGTGATAGATAAACTAAATAATTGCTGCACTCACCACACCTGCAAACAAATTGTGACTACATTTTTGTCATTGCCTTTCGATTGTTTATTTTATCATGGGATCCTCGTCTTCGTTTTGACATTCAATAAAGGATCGTGGGGTAAGAAATAGCTGAAGTCTCTGATGATTGTTGAAACTTTCGCGAGAGCTATGAGATTGGAGGCTACTGTTTCAGCTCATCCATGAAGCTGCTTATCGTCGCAAAATAGTAATACAAAATGGCCGACCGCTGGTTTCAGTCATCAGAGAAATTTGGTCTTCTGAACGTCATAGCTCCATCATTTCTTAACGGCTTTTTACGGGGATGGAAGCAAACTTTAATTTAAGATCTTGCGAGCAACATCATGCCAAAATATGGTGACGACCTTTTGCTGCTTTGTCGTGGTCTTCAGGCAAACGGGGCACAAATTTTCTGGGACACCCTGTAGTTGCCAAAAGGTTCTAGGACAGTTTTCGAAGCATTGCAACTTTCCCGCTCACGTTTGCAGCATTCCTGTGCCCACGACAATTTGTTAATTCTTTCTCATTTGTCCAAGTTACAAAAGGGGAGTAGCTTGAGAGCAAATAGACCCTAAAACACAAGGACCGACCAATGTCTCCAAAATTCTTAAAGACCTGTTAGCTTGTGCACAAGAAATGCTTGTGCTCTTTTCAGAAATTATGAAACCCTAACATACCAAACATACCATAATTAGAGAGTAGGTAAAGAGCTAGAAGTCTTCAGTACCTCATAGCTCAAAATTGGTCGAGAGCTTAAAAGTGGCCAAGCAACCTGTCCTTTTGAGGTTTCTAGCAGTGAGAAATGGGCATGAAACTGTCCGGTAAAAATGAAAATTCAAAATCCATCAGGTTCGAAAATGAGCGAACAGTTATCGCGTATTCCTGTACTTTGAGCAAAATTGGACTATCCTTGCAGTCATAAGGATCCTTTGCTCTGGAACTGCTCATTGTTTAAATCCACTCTCAAAATCCATTCTTTAGATCCATCCCCACCGTAAATAGCTTGGTAAAAGCTCCTTTCATGGAAATTTTGATCAATTCTGTTACTTTAGTTCTAAGCCTTACGATTTTATATAAATAAAAAATCCTTGTTTTAATAGAGGGACTCTTCGCTCCCGGAGTACTCTTGCGGTTATAAAACGAGCTCTTAAGATTCTGTGAAGTCCGAAGATAGTCCTAACACTGACTTACTGTTGATAACAATAATGAGTAGCTTCAGATCGAGCCAGCAAGAGGTCTGACAATTTTACATTTCAAGGACTGTTGTGCTCACTTAGTGCTCATTTTTAACATCTCACATAGCAATAGCACCAACAATACAGTCTTCAATCAACCTGCATTGTCTCGCAGACAACATACCAAGTTAAGATCCATTTATCGCTGGAAGACTTTTTAGCTAATTCGATCCAAGGATTTAGTGGGTCACAAACTACTCATAACTTTGACCACCTATAACTCGAGAACAAAGCGTCATAGAAGCATGGAGGAAAAATTACCGAGAAATTCAATGTCTTCTCTTTAGAACGGCAATTCTGCTGACACTTGAAAAAGAAACGACGATTTCTATTATCAAGTTTAGTTTAGATAGTCAAAAATGACAGTTTTCTGCCACTCAAAAAAGACATGTCCAGAAAGTCTGCCTATAATTCATGTATTTATTTTGATGCACAATGGTAAAGAACTTCGCGAAGAATCGGATGATGACAAATATGGGAGATTATTTGGATCCGCGAAAGATTGTGTTTTCAATTAGAAAGTATAATCTTTGTCGAGCAGTGCTTGGAACGACATGCAAAGCTGTTGAACAACCGTTGCGTTTAAAGAACAGAGTTTCCAACAAACTACGCCACGCTTTTTTAAGGTACAGTCTTTGCCTCGATATAGTCTGGACCTAATCTCAAAAGCGGTCATTACTGTCAGCAATTTTTGGAATTGTTTTTGATTACAAAGTTAACAATTCTAATTTTGGAAGGTGTATTTATCTATCAAATCGGCAAGTTGTATACTTGAATTTGCAGGGTTTCCTTTGAGTTAGCGCTAATGTAGTTTCTGAGATGCCATTCATGGCTCCATTCATTGATGTATTAGCAAGCTTACAAGCTTCTCTCAGTATATAGAGATCGGATTATTCACTTGGAAATTTCAGTATTGATTGACACGGAATACTGTTCTTTCAGGAAATTCAATATGTGCACAAAAATACACTGAGCAGAATTATTCGCCTGAATACTGGAGTTCAAGATGTGCAGGACAATGTGTTCTTTGCAAGTGATGTGTGCGAGGATGTCGTCGACTTTCAGTGTGTCAAGAACCACCATCATTATGATAATTAATAACTGACTCAACTAATGATAGCGCCAGGGAATCTTTTTACCATGATCCTTTTCGTCACAAATAATATTGATTGACTTGCTTGGTTGATTCACCGCGTGATATGGATGATTAAAAAGGATTCCTCGACGCAATCTTCAATGCCATTGTCTAGTATTTGTTTCGTACACCCAGTTTCTGATACACCAATTAGCATTGAAATGCAAACACAGATTTTCTTGCACATTAGTAATTAAGAATTGTTTTGCTAATCTTTGAAAAAGTTTGAAACACTGAAAGTTAATCTGGGGCTGTTACTTGGAATATCATGTTGAAAGGATGTAGCTACGCTCCTTTCTGGTTACCGTTTTTGCACTTAATTTCTAAGACCGTCTCTTGGCATAAGACATTCTTTCTAGAATCGGGGTATTTTGTTACAGAATGTATAATTTCTTTGTTTTTCAGTGAATTTCTTACATTTTGGAGTTGGTCGACTTTATTCTGATTATTTCCAAAACAGGGTTAAGGATAGGGTTTGCTTTTTTCTTTTTGGGATTAGCTGTTAGATTACTTCGAAACATTTTGCATTGTCAGTCTAACATCTATCTTGCCAGAATTGGAGTTGTACTGTAGAGTTGCTATGAGTCAATTAAATTCAAAGGTAGCATTTATACATTTGCTATTGTACATGGCAGTGTTAAAGCTTTCTGATCAGATCCAGGATAACCTTCTTTCTGAACTACTCCATCAAGGAAAGCTAACCTCCAGATATTGCTTAGTTAAGATATTAACTTTCGAATGGTAGTTATAACGAACGTTGAAAAATCGCCCTCATTGCAGATACGGGATAGTTTGCAGAAGGATTTCGGTTGCCCTTTGGTTTCGTGTGCTCTCCCAGTTGGATGGCAAATCATGCTAGGTGTGATTATGGCTATTTTTCTGCTTGGTTGTGACTTTCTGTTGATTGCCTCAGCGCTCCTCCGCGCTTTCTAATCGTTTCCCACTCTCAGATATCACCTGGCATCTAATTCAAGACAGATCTGTTTCTCTGTAGTTTATTGTTAGAATTTTCTTATTGTTATTGGAAATTGCCTTGCCTGTGGAAAAGTACGATGACTTATTTTATAATTCATTTTCATTTTATAATATTTATACAGGTTAAAGGTTCATACATATATATGTTTTTCAACCTGACCTGTTTTAAAAGATAAAAATAAGCACTAATACTAATAGCAAAGGAAATTTACTAACCTAACCTAATTTACAATTTACTAACCTAACCTAATTCACAATTTACAATTTACATAACTAAGGCTAAAAAAAAGAACGTAAAGATAAAATAAGAGTTGTCCCCGACTATAGATGATCTTTGAAGATTTTCAGGGAGGGGGCCAATTTAGTAGCTCTTTCTAGACTGTTCCACAGTTTTGCACCTCGATAAGAAAAGGCCTTTTGGCCATTGATCGTTTTTAGCAGCGGTATCTTAAGATCAGTTTCTGATGAACGCAGAAACCGTTCTCTATCATCCGAACATTTTGCGAATAATTTTCTCAAGTAGTCTGGTGCAAGCGAATTTAAAGACTTGTAAGTTAGCGTGGCTGTCTCCTTTCTTACAAGATTACTGATAGTTGACCATCCAAGATTCTGAATTATCGGAGCAGCAGACGCATCGTATGGGCTGCCAGTTACAATTCTGGCAGCTCTATTTTGGATTTTTTGCAAGACGTCAAGCTTTGATTCACTACAGCAGCCCCAAACGGAACAACAGTAGCTCAAATGGGGCTCAACAATCCCTCTATACATTTTGATGAGTACGTCAGATGGAAGATATTTCTTAGAATACTTAATAAGTCCAAGGGCTCGATTAGCCTTGGTCTTGATGGTATCGATATGCTTGTCCCAGTTGAGTTTACTGTCTATCTGAACACCTAAGTATCTTGTGTTGGTAATCATTTCAATGTCCTGATCACCTATAGAAAAAGATGGTGGAGCATCAGGCTGGCTTTCGATCTTACGGATGTTTGGACCAGAGCCTATAATAAGTGATTGCGTTTTCACAACATTCAGAGAAAGTTTGTTTGCATGCAACCAATCCTGTAGCTTCAAAAGATCTAAGTTTAGGTCATTTTGCAGGTCATCAATACTTTTTGAAGAGAGGGAAATGGCCGTGTCATCAGCATACATGCTGACATGGGATTTCTGCAAGGAAGAAGGCAAATCATTGATGTAAATCAGGAACAAGAGTGGACCAAGACAAGAGCCTTGAGGAACTCCACAATTTATTCCCTTCACATCAGAGGAGGTGCCATCCACCCTGCAGAATTGTTTACGGTTATCCAAATATGATGTAAACCAGTCATGTTCCAGGCCAGTCACTCCATACATTTTCAGTTTTTTCAGTAGGATTTCATGATCAACCGTGTCGAAAG
Source organism: Aurelia sp. 4 Dawson et al 2005 (assembly GCA_964019985.1). Taxonomy (NCBI): domain Eukaryota; kingdom Metazoa; phylum Cnidaria; class Scyphozoa; order Semaeostomeae; family Ulmaridae; genus Aurelia; species Aurelia sp. 4 Dawson et al 2005. The sequence goes on from OZ026505.1 coordinate 7,260,053, forward strand.
CCTTCTTCAAGTCAATAAAGATTAGACCAGTGTATTTTCCTTTGTCTATATTCAGGTACCAATCATTGGTGCTAGCCATAAGGGCTGTGGCTACCGAGTGTAAAAGTCGAAAACCAGACTGATGCTCATATAGTGATTTATTTGCATCCAGGTATTCATAAAACATATTTACTTAGCGGCCGTCACAACCATTATAGGCACAGAAGATGTACTTTTGAGCTTTCTTTTGACGCACCCATAACAGTTCTCATGTTTGAAATTTCGCCAAAATTTGAATACATGGCCGATCTTGAAAATTTTTTGCCGGCAAGTAGGTCAAAGACCAAATTATGTTCCTATGTATAGCTTATCTCGTGATTGGTGGTTGCATTCGCAAATTTAGCTCTATTCAAGGACTGTCTGGTTTTCGATCAAACAGAAGACATATGCTAGATTCCATAATCCAATCTGGGTGATTTTTAAACAGGAGTACATCTTTTTGGTACAACCGGTGGCAGGGACGTAGGAAGTATCTCAGACTTAGGGGCACGACGCGGCGAGGGCTTCCAAAAATAAAAAAGGCACTTAATTGTTTATAGCAAGATCTTGGGGACACGTGCCCCCAGTGCCTCCCCGGTTCCTACGTCTATGACCGGTGGTTAGTTGAGATCTAGTCAAAAGCAAAGAGAATGCAGACATCTCGCGGGGTGAGTGGCCGAGTGGCTTAAACAGTCTTCGTCAGGTGACTGAAGTTAAGCTTAATCGAGTGAGGTCAGATTTCGGATGGGTGACCACTGAGGCCTGACCTCGCAACTCACCTCGCCGTCCTTCGGAAGGGACGTTAAACTAGGGGTCCCGTGCCTGGATGCGGCATGCACAGTGGGCCTAAATTAGCTTTCAGTAGCTAGAAATCCTGACAAGCCCACTCAAAACAAATTGAGAACGAACAGAACATTGAAAAAGGAATTTCTATAGCCGTTATACATGCTAGACAGAAGATAGTTGTTAGCATACAAATGAGCTTATCTGAGAGAGAGATTAAGCACAACCTTTTTGAAGGCGCAGTAATGAAACCCGGAAGCCCGTGTATATTTTTGTGACTTCCTGCCAGATTTGACAAGAGACAGTTATTCTTGCAACTTGGAAACGTACCTTTTTACATGTTTTAAACTCAGTTTCTCTGTAACTAAGGCTGATTATGAACTGTTGTTCACTACCGGGTGTCCCCAAAAGACTTTCCCTGTTTGAGCAGTTCTAGAACAACAACCACTGCCTCGTTTTGAGCCATTTAACCGGCAATCTCTTGCTTAAAGGCTCACTTAGATTCATATAATTCTACGCGATTTTGTTGGTCATCAAAAGACCTCCAAAATATGGATTTCTCGAAAATCGTATGCAGGAGAAGTCCTTGAAAAGGTGGGAAATCAGCGATGTTTCATTCCTTCCACGTTTCATTTCTCAGGTGTAAAGGCATAGAACCGCTTGTCAAGTTCTTAAATTGGTTTTCAAAGTCGGCAATACGCTGAAGTGTGGACCACAGGACCTTGTCCTGTGTACTATACTTACTCTTTGAGCATCAAGCATTACAATGCTTTCACGGACAAAACAGACGAATACGATTTTTTTTGGGTCCCTTTATGGAGTTCAAGCTCCACTGTTGGAATTTAGTTAAAAGACAAAATTGCCGTTGATTCTTTGGTGAAGGTTCAACGATCTTTTTGATGAACCGTTTACTCTTGAGCGTTTCAGGTATTCTATTTTTCAGGAAAATAATTATAGAAAATCAATGCGTGCAGATACAGAAATGAAACAGATACTTAATCTAAGCTGAGCATTTTATAACAGATTTCTTTTAAGATCTTATCAAATAAGACACACTTTTACTAAAATGACACCTCAAATAGGAAAAGCTTCTTGTGGGACACCCGTTAAGTCTTACGACATATCAAGAACCTTGCAAGTTTCACCAAAGCGCTTGCATTGGGCAAATTTTCATGATTCTTTTGATACTGGGGGGTTCCTTGGTTGACCCATCCGTCAGTAAAATGTAATGAAGCGAGGGAGAACGTTGCAATGTTATTTGCCAGATATCTTGCCGAAATATCTGAATGTGCTTTCGAAGACGGAATGCAGTAATCCATCTTCACGCCTTGCTAACTGATAATGGATAATATGGCATAGATTTGAATGACATCCCTCAAATTAGTTTCATACTCGTTCCCTTATAGGAAAGGCAATTAAATGCTGTGAATTATTTCATTTAATGAATCATATTTTCAGCATTTTTTGTATCAAAACTGCTTTTAGAAAATGATACTCGTTCCCTTGTAAGAAAGGCAATTAAATGCTGTGAATTATTTCATTGAATGAATCACGATTTCAGCATCTTTTGTATCTAAACTGCTTTTAGAAACAACACGTGACAAAACTGCATCTGAAAATCACTTTTTTGCCCTTTACTTTCTTGCAGCATTTCGGACATCTTTATTCTGAAAGACGTATTCATTCGATACTACCATTTTAGAACTGCGATCGTAGTTAGCTACGTCTCTGAAGGAGCAGACAAGCACAGCTAAGTAAATCAATGGGGTTAAAAGCAAATTTGAGAAATAATTTAAAATGATTCACGTGTAAGAAAAGAGTTCATCATGATTTAAAAGTGATAAAGCCCCCCCGGGGGGGGGTACCTGACTTGCGGATGGACGGGGATCTACCTCTCGGTTTTCAGAAAGCTACCATCTTCTAATTACCGACAGTTACCGTCATCTAGCCCTGTCCACAAGTTGCTCGAAATCTCTCGAAAAGTTGCTCAAAATTTCCTGAAAAGTTGCTCAAAAAGTTGCCCAAAAGCTGCTCATTTATTGTCGTGATTTAAGGTCATATGCTATAAATATATGAATAACTTAGATCCATACATGAAATTAGTACCAAAAGGATGCTCTTTATTTCAATGATTTCATTAACGACGGCAGTTTCTTGGAAGTTTGAGCCTTTTCGCGCTAATATTGCTGGGGCCATCTGACACATCTTCAGAACTCTTGCAAGAATCATTTTCTGATCATAAACAACAACAACAGTAATGATAATAAGTAACGAATAATAATGATCATTATAGCCATAATCATTGTCATCATTATTATCATCATCATCGTCATCATCATCATCATAGTCAGAAGTCGCTATTTTCAAAGACCAGTTCTTCACAAATTAAAACCTTAAATCCCAGCCTGACCGGAAAAAAAGATGCTTGCATGACTAATTTTCATTACTGTTGCAGAGAATCAAGAAAACATCATTGAAATTTTTGTAATATTGGTAGGATATAGACAAATTGCTCAATGTTGCAACAGTTGCCGAAATTCCTAATAGTTGCCCAAAGACTGCAAGTTGCTCGAAAGTTGCCTAGCAACTTGTCGACAGGGCTACGTCATACCCATTGTTAATGATGAATTTTGGCGGCAAACTATCCATTTTCGGGAAGTTTTTGCCAATTTCAGGAAAATCCACCCATGTTTAAGGACAATCTGCCGAAAAGGGAGCCCTTGTTTAGAGAATTTTGGACCCAAAAACCCACCCATATGGCGGCACATACCCCTACTTCAACATGTTATGTTACCCCTGGGATAAATTACCCCCCTGAATGGCATGTGGTTTGGAACTTCGCACAGCTATTCAATAGAGGTCGCGTGATATAGCTTATAAAACGCTCTTTTCTCGTTGGGAGCGCGAAAATCTCACTTCTGCTCTTTTAGTGGCCAAAAACAGAAAACTTAAGGTCCCAATCTGATTCTTGCTTTGGTCCTGAATCTGACTCTGATTCTTGGTCTGAATGTGATCTGAGTCTGAATCTGGCTCTGATTCTTGGTCTGCATGGGATGTGGTGACAGAGAGGAATGAGAGACTGAAGATCGATGAGATGTTTGCAAAATTCGGGAGATGTCACATACCTTCTTGGTGATAATTTTGACAGCAGGTAGCCAGTCACATTCACAAAATTGAGCATGAGCGTGGAGGAAAGTAGCAGAGGTGCCGATTTAGATGGAAATATAGACAACGCAACAAAGTCTAACATGACCCATAACAACATGGCCGAATTTTCAACGAACGAAGGTCCCACGTTTGATGTCAACCCTGCACTAGCCAGACAACGGTTTCTCCAACTTATCGCTGGTTTAGAAGGGAAGAAAGCGTATTTTACAATGCATGAGAAAACTTCAGTAAATGGAAACCTAGAAGCATTCAGTGATGATGGGAGCCTAATAGCTGTTTCATCCCTGGAAACACCTATTGGTCAACAGAATGCAGCTTTAATCAGAACAACAGATGTCATATCATTTAAAGTTACCACGTCTCACAAGTAGATTTTGTTGGTGTCATACACGTTTTTTTATAAGAAACTGGTTTATAATAAGAAACTAGTACTAGCAATAACATTAGTTAGTGGGTGGAGTGGAGAGGGTCCTGAGTCCACGGAAATGTCCATGTCTTGTCCGTGGACAGTTCCGTGACCGTCTGTCAAAATTTTGAATTAAAGTTGGTCACAGACAATTTCCAGGCACGGACACAGTCTGTGTTGAAATTTAGTATGTTATTTCCAGTGACAAAATGTTCTTTACCTTTAACGGAGTACAGAAGCACAAAAGCACGGAGCACAGAGTAACATAGCGCAGATGCAACAGTACGTCTGGAACTTCCATACCAACACATATTGCATCTTATTTGTAACGAATATTGTTGATATCTTGATGTTCCACTCCAAACTTTGCCTTACTTTTATGTCACATCTTTCAAGCTAATTTTGGCAAACATTCATAATCCAAACTCTTGTAACTCAAAACGAGGCAGCCTACTTCCTAACTATGACACATATATTAGACAACAACGTGCTTTGTGCATCTGCAGTTTTCACAGAGATGTGAGTAGAAAAACATTAGGGAAGCCGTTGCCATTCAAGGGTTTGTAACATCTTGGATATTAGCAATGAACAAAATTTGCAGAAAAAGCTTTCATTTTGGAATGAATTTGTACAGCTATTGAAAGCTTGAAGATCACAAGCTATTTTGACATGAAAGTTGAGCAGAGCGCAAAAGCCAATTCTTTAGAAACTTTCATCAAAGGCCACGGGAGATTGTCATTTTTTGGTGGAAATATGCAAAAGAAAAGGGAAAAACTAACAACAAGCACAAAGATCACATACAACCTACACATTCAGTGAATAAGAATCAAGTTACACGGTCAATAACCCCAATCTATGACTTGCATTGTAAGTCCACAGACAGCCACCATGGATACAGCAGCTTGTCCGTGGATTGACTGTTTTCCATGGATTTTTCTGAATAAATTTTGCCATGGAAAAGTACACGGACATCCAGGGACAAGACATGGACATTTCTGTGTACTCAGTACCCTCCTAGTGGGTGCAGGGTTTTGGAGAATGGGAACAGACTGCACCATCATATGGAATGGAATAAAAATAATAGACCTTTCTCAGTCTGTTTTCAGCAAAAGTCCCTCAAAATCTGAACATCCCATGTTCTGAAGAAACCTTGTATGCTTTTTGAAGGAGTGAAATGCCTCTCAACTCTGCCAAGTGTAAAGATCATTTACTGTATAACCAAAAAATTGAAGCTGCAAGAACGATATGTAGTCTGGGGCATCTCAGACCCATTTTCCAAAACAGTAGGATTTTTCAGGGATTTATTACGGACTTTTCTTGAAAACGAAAAGAATTTCGCCATAATCGAAGGAGATTTTTACGTGAAAGGTACTGCAAAGCTGTACTGCTGAACAACTTCAACGCTCTCTTACTTCCGCAGACAGTCAGACCATCCCTTCCACACTCACTCAGATCCCCTGTCTCAATTTATTCCCATTAGAAGAATTTGTCATCTTATACGGAAGTATCGAAAACACGCTAGGAAATTTGTAAATTTCTACGTCGATCGTCGATATTCATTATCAAGGTTAAACAATGTCGCGAAAGAAGAAGACAAAGATAGTTAAATGGACACAAACAAAAGAATAACTCGAACAAAGATCGAAAACCATTAGTAATTAATTGGCACAGAAAATGTAAAGGACTAACAAAAATACTCCACAAAATTACGAATTGATGATTGGTGGTGACCCGGATGTGAAGAATTTCTTTTCAAATGCCGACATGATTGCTTATCGTCGTAACCCCAATTTCCGCTCAAAATTAGTAAGATCAGAGACGAAGAAAGCATAAGATGCACAAAAAATATCAAAAAACGAGGATGGCCTTGCAAATTATGTCCACATGTATGGGACAAACGAATACAATAAGGAATGCAATTACAGGAAAAGTTTTAAAAATTTCTGGAGGTACCTGTCAAAGCAAAAACGTAATCTACGCAGCAGAGTGCAATAAACATAACATTCTTTACATTGATTATACCTCGAATTCATTTAGCCAAATGCAGACATGGGAGGACTTCATGGTGAAGATGAAGTCATCGACAAAGATATTGAAGAAAAGTGGACCGAGAAATGAGCCCTGTGGAACTCCCGACACTACCTCTTGCCATTCACTGAATGTTGAACCTAATCTCACGCGATGTTTTCTTTGTGAGATATAGTTTGAGATTAGTGCAAGACTGGCCCAAACCTATGGGCTGCAAGTTTGGCTGTGAGCAAATCATGTGGCAGACAATCATATGCCTTAGGTAAGTCCATTAGCGTCATCCCCACTACCCCTTATTCATTAAATGTCTTTTGACAAGTCTCAATAAGTTGAAAAAGCGCTTGCTGTGTACAGTGTCCATTTCGAAAAGCACATAGCAATCTAGAAAGGAAATAAGTAAAAGGCTGTATCTGTTTACACATAATGCGTTCAAAGACTTTGGAAAGTGCTGACAGTGCACTCATTGGCCGAAAGTTTGCCTTCTGTGTGCTTTCCCACATTTAAAAATCGGAGAGACGTCAGTTTAAGTTTTCAGGGGAATTCATTAAGAACACTTTATTTATGAAATAAGTTATATGTTGTAAGGAACAAGCTGACATCAGTTTAACAATATCAGTGGAAATGTCGCCGCTGGTCTTTTTTGATTGTCTAATTTATTGATTTCCTCCCAAACCGCCAAAGGACTGACACTGGTGAATTCGAACACTTCATTTCCAGCCATTTGTCGTTTCATTTCTGTAATACAAGTAGGAATTTTTTTATTGTTTGATCGCATCTGCCATCACATCATTTGAAGCAGTGGGGACCTCAAATGATGACACCGTTCTGTCAATGGGCAAAGTATCAATTATGTTCACTTACGTTAAATTATGTTTATATTCTTGTAAACCGAAATACTAAGTTCACCAAGTTACTGTCCACTCTTTCACTGCTACCCGTAGCCTGTGACAAGTCACATTTCGAAGAAGAGTGTGTTGCTTGTCATATTTTGCAGTGCCCTTTTTGATGGGCTGCCCCCACCGATCCGTCTTCCTTCCGGCGCCTCTGGATGTGGCCCATTGAAACGAAAAAAATCAAGATCGTTCAAGCTGAGACCATGGACTAGCTTTTGTGATACAAACTTCTAATCTGAAAAATATTTAAACAATCAATCTTGAGTTTGATATTGTGCTAAATTCTCTTCGATCTTTTGCTGTACATAAACATCCCCTCGCATTATGATGGCAATAACACAAGATATTTCCAACAAGAGAGACCCACTGACGACGCTTTATCACTATTCTACATCGCTTTAACCTACCATACAGTCTTTCATTAACAATTTACTTGGGACTAACGCCATAATTACAATGAAGGCGAAAAGACATCGTGCTAAATAAACCCTGTACATTAGTATTTACAAAAGTTAAAGAATGTTCGATCGAAATGACTGTACTTGAGTATCAGATTCTCCATTTATATTCAGGTCCTTCACCTTTATACCTAGAAAACAAAGCAAGCATATTGCATTAAATATTGGATGAACCGCTGAGCGCTTGGAAATAGTCACAACATCGAAGGTGGGCGTTTCCGCTGCTTGCTTGCTGTGGGTAATTGCTGAGTAAACTTTGCACATTGAATCCATTACTAATGCTTGACATGTAGTTGAGTTATTATTTTCTACATAGTTGATACTCAAACTTAGATCAGAACACATGGTTTGATAAAAACAGTTGTTTCACTTGTCCTGAACGATTACATGAAAATTGCCCATCTGAGAATCGTCAAAATAGGTCAAGCCCTTTCACAGACTGAATGGCGACGGCTTCTATCACCGTTATATTATACACATTTGAAAATTCTTCTAAATCCCATAAAATATATAAAAAAATATCGTTACTTCCACACTGCTTTGTAGAATAGATAAAGGTGTATTGAATAACAACAATTAAACCCTGCATGATACTCTCATTGCTTAAAAAGTTGGATAGAAAAAGCGTCTACTGCATACATACGCCATTCTTGGTGCATGCTCTTTTTGAGGGGGGGGGGCATATGGGAAGTTTTTGGTACCTGTACTAAGTCGTAAGGTACTCCTTCCATCCAAACTGTAGGTAATAATTGCACCAGTTTTTTGGGAAAGACGATAGCGATTGACATCAGCAATTAGAAAAAGAGGTCTACATCAGTTCCCTGTAAAACCAATGAGCAAGACAAAACCATACTGTGTTACTGTCCGCACTGCAATGCTAAAGCTAAAAATTTGTCCTACGAGTTCTGAAAACATCCCTGACAAAATTGTTGTTGGTACTGACTGTTATAGCTTTGGTACCAGAACACCTAGTTTTGAAACTAGGTTCCACCATCTTTTGCGGAATTTCACATCAGGTAGCACCCATCACACCCTCTTCCTTAGCTACAAAGCATAGGTCCCAAATCTTTAAATCGGTTTTGAAGAGGCGGGTGTAAAATTAAATGACCAATTTCCTTAAACAAATTTAATTTAGAGAAATTTTAGCCACTTTTCTATGATTCTACCGTTGAACGTCTTTGAAATCTTGAATATCGTAAGCTGACACTATTTTGAAAACCACTTTAACAAACTAATGTGCCAAATCAAAGTATGGATGTTAAACAAAGCTCTGGCATCTGCATAAATGCTAAATACTAGCTAACTACTAACTACTAGCTCTTGATCCAAATGATCACAAATACTCTGATTTCTGTCAAGAAATATAGCACCACATATAACATAGTACATACATCGTTTGTTCGGGGGTAGGAGAGCAAGCTTTGTTTTGAAAATCAAAAGTAAATGGATATTAAATTCCCCTAGAGATTGATTCACTTAAGTAATTAGAAATGGCAGCAAGCGCATTTTCGTCAATGTTTTCATTTCTCACAAAGTTATCGCTTCAAATTTCCCCATTTTTAACGGGATGCTACCACTTCAGTCCACGTTCGGAATTGCTACTTAAAGAGAAGGAAACGGTTGTTGAAGATGCTAATGTTACAAACTCTTTATATGCCACAATTTCAAGTCACAGATTTTGTCGAATTCGATTCTTTGCGACTCACAAATATGCTACAACTTTTCAAACATTGTATAGATTTTGGACTTGATGAATTTTTTGTGGTAAATATCCAATCATTAGCGAGAGAATGGTAAGCAATGAAAATTTTGAAACAAAACAAAATCCTTCTGTGCAAATTCATTTTCATTCGAAACTATCTTTACGCCAAGAAATGCTTGGTACAAAAGTATATAAATTCAGAAATGAAAGAGAATAGGCAAAAATCTTAACGTACCTCCATTGATACTCAGTTTTTGCATAGTTGGTTGCATCAGAATCTCCACCTTCTTTCTTTTGTAGTTCCCCCTCTGTTCTCTTCTCCAAGCCATGTTTTTCTCTAATCGAATTTATGGTCTCCAAAGGATATATTTCAGGAAAGCTCTCAAGGTATTCTAATACATATCGGTCAGCATCTGTTATTACAAATTTATGTTTGTATATTTGGATTTTCGCTCCAATCTTAAAATCTGCTGGTGTATAAAACTCAGGGTTATCGATCATAGTGCCAGGCTTCCTAACTTTCGTTCTCTCCAGGAATTTGCCGCCAAGGATACCTGAATTACGTTGTGGAGGTTCGTAAATCTTTACCATGTCATCTGCAAGCCGGTATGAGATGATAAATCTTCGGTCTTTGTCTTCTGGTCTTACAGAATGCTGTTTGAGAGAGATTAAAAGTCAATGAAGCAGCCTAACTTTGGAGAAACAAAGATATCATCTTTGGAAATAACAGATATGTTGAACGGGGAGAAACGTTGATTAAAAAAAGAACTAAGATTTTTCACACAAAGTTATTCATGGTGGTTCAAATACTAATACTAGTTTTTTTGACCTTGAGCTGCTCGCGTGCTTTAAAACAAATATGAAACCACACAATGTATATCAATTCCTTTGTTTAAATGCGTAAATTGCTTTTTTAAGCCCCAAGTGCTTTAGCGGGATTATCCTTGTGGCTTCTTTTGTTTGGATACAAAAGTCCCTTTTCCAAGGTATAAAATATCAACCAGGTACAGGTACGAAAAAGCTATCTTGTACCCTTAGAGCCAATCCAATGGCTTGAAAATTTGGACACGGCCTGGGCAGACTTGAAGCTTGGAAAATGTTTCTCAAATCTTAGTATGTGATCTGGTTCGCCTTTTAAAGCCAATAGCTGTTGGAGGATAGAAAAATAATTTGGCAATTTTTGACAGCATGTAGTTTCAAAGGTAGAAAGAATTCGAAAAATCCCCGACAGACTTAAAAAGCTTAGGATCTGCATTTCACGCAGAGTAAGCTAAATACTGTTCTCGAACACAAGGGTACAAAGTGGCTTTAGAAGGTGGTGCACTCGTTTAATCAATAATTTTGCCAGGAAAACATCATTTTACAAGATTTGCCAATTATTCTGGTACCATTAGAATAACCACATGCTCGTGCACCCAATGATGTATAGTCCAACTAGATTCCATTAGTAGTTTTGATTTCAGGGAGAGAAAACCAAATCTTGTGTTACAAACGTTTACCATAACCTTAAATTTCTACCTGATAGATGCCCACAAATTGTCAAAAGACTAATAGCTCACTAAAATTTTATTTCTCTAATACCTTTACGATTCCTTCAAGCATCTATCTGATCAAATTATGTCCGGCAAATGATAAATCAACATCAATGTTATCATGCATTTGGAATGCACTAAAATCACTGCAGCAACAAATAGCGTATGTGAATCTATATCACGAGCTGTGAAGCAAAATTAATGTGGTTCCCACAATTGTTTTTGTCTTCAGTGCATTTCTGCCCTGGCTTCAAAATGCCTACGCTGTGGATTTTTGGAAAGAAATCATGGTAACGAAGGTATTTCTCACTGTGTGCCCAGAATCTCATTTTAGGGAAACAATTTATAACTCTTCAAACAATCATCATACAGACTTAGCAGAGGGCTCATTAGATGCGTAATTACATGCCCGATTCGACTGTGTGAAAAATTTTAGTTTTGAAGCTTTCTTAGGGGCTGGGACCTAATCTTGATATTTTTGAGTTCCAAGCAATTGGACACAAAAGTTATTTCTTCTTTTCAAGTCACATTTAATATTATTGAATGTTATCCGATGCTCAATTTAATCTGTTTTGATAAAAGAGTATGCTAGAGGTAATGATGCAGCTGTCTGTCGTTGTTTCTCTGTACGGTTTACCACATGAATTTGGCTCAACACATGATCTTTACCGCGATTGGGCCATACTATGAAGTTTGGAGAATAGTTTTTTACCTTCCTTGGATGCAAAGACTGAAAAAATGTAATTTAAGAAAAGCTGGGAAGTAAGATTTGAAAGGTTCTTCCTAACAACAGATTAGCTTAATTGAATCAAATTAATTGATCGTTTACCGTGCGTCTGTCATTGAAACAAAAAGTGTTCAACTATATTCATAGGGATGCAGATACCCTTTAGAAGTCTAAGATAATATAGAATCAAATTTGTGACTTTGGATTCTATACTATTGTATTCTGATCAGAAATTTAAATCTGAACTATGATTCATCATCAAAAATTGTTAAAGATATGATATCATGAACATTCTGCTTGGAAAAGCATCAAGTTTTGTTGCCTTGCGATTAGTCTAATTGACAGTATCCAATTCTAATGTCAAAGTTTGGATCCTGGTTATTCGGAAAGCATGCTTGGGAAGCCTTCTCAAGTCGATGCATAATAGTTGAGGCATTTTTGCGGACAGAGACTTCCATCTGTTTGAAAAAATCCAAGTTAAACGTCAGTCTTCAAATTCAGGCTTGATAATAAATATGGCAGCAAGTCATATAATCCACGTTTAGCCACGTGAAACTGTTCGATTTTTCTATTCTTGAATGGTTATACTTAGAGGAAAACCTATTGGCTTTGGCGAGAAACACTAAGCACTTTTTATGAACAGTATTTTACATGCATCGATTAAAACTTGAAAATCAAAGGTTGTCTTTTTATGAAACAATCTTGGTATTGTAAAACATCACATTTAGTTCCTTAAGCTTGTTCTGCATTCCTTTCAAGAAAAATAAGCTGTTTCCTTTCAGATGAGCTAAAATTTGAATGTTTTGGAGAAGTATAACAGTTTCAATCGCTTTAACAGATACGAGTCGTTTTTCACAAGTTGCTTGATCAAATATTGAATTCGAAACTGAAGATTTTCAAGACTTTGAAGATTCACAGAAAAATAACCATTAGACATAGAGCAAACGGTTTTCACTTTCAGAGACTTCAGAGTATTGTCAATGTGAGAAAAATCAATGGAATCATTTATGGAAAAATTGATTTTTTAATTGTTTCTAGGTCTGGGCACACAGTGTCTAGGTTAGGACTGAACGGACATTAAAGATCTGAACAGTTTAATGACGTATAATCGGTACTTTGTACGAACTACCTTAACTGTGATCTATAACCTATTGGTTACGTCAGATGCCCCCGGGAGGAGCTTCAATCGGCAGATGACGGGGTGTGCCACTTTGAATAGTAAAATAAAACCCAAAAGTTTATAATTTTCAAAGAATATACCCCAAAATTTACGGGCCATTCAAAAGATATTCCTTAGCATTGTAACAGATATTCAAAATTCTGGCGTACTTTAATGAAATTAAATAAAAATTAATATCCTAAAGAGTCGTTTCTCTGAAAAATCATAGAAATTATGTTTATCTACAACCTTACCAAAAATGACACCCTAAGATTCATTTTCTGCCAGAAGAAAGGCAGCCCAAAAATGGCACATCTACAATCGCGGACAAAACTCGTTGGGACACATGAGTTTTGCGTTAAAAGAGGCCTTTCCTGTACGTAAACTGTGACCTTTCACTGCTAATGCCCCCCTCCCCCCATTGCAATGTTGGTTGCTGGAAGACGACATACTTGCCAACTCATCTATGACATTTTCATCAGCTTTCAACATTGCAATGGGGGGTGGGGGGATCTCAACTCGAAATTTCCTCCAAAATACAAAGTGTGTCATGAGTTTTGTCCGCGATTGTAGCATCAGTAGATGAAGATAGGAATCAAATGTTTTAGCCGATTTTTGCTCATAGCCCATGGCCGGAAACCTTCAAATCCTCATTTTCACGGACCAATCAGACGGCGAATAAGCGAGGAGGACAGAGGAAAAGTGTGAAAATTTTTCTCAACTTTACCTACCCTCATAAAACGCAACCAGAACAAAAACTGCTGGAAATTTCCCGAATTTTTTTGAAGGAATCTACTCGCCAGATGGTTGGGTATCCAGATTTGGGTGCCGGTTTAAATATCTCATGGTTTCTCGGAGTTATGGCGTTTCCAAAACCGATGAGGCACTCAACCTTAAACAATAGAAATTCTGGGTTAGAAACAATGGCAATTACAATAGTGATTGTTTTAAGAACGATTCCAGAACGGCGAATATTTACGTTTCCAATTGATCTTGCTATTGTCCTTACATCCCAGTTTCTTTGGTTCAAGATTCAATGCCCATGCGATTTCTGTGTGAACTGAAGAAGTTCGCTTCGGTTATTTCGCACATTTCAAGTCACATGGCAATACTCTTGAGAAATTTCTGTATTATACTACTCTTTGCATTCATGGCATAAGTTTCCATGTTTCGAAATTGAAAGGAGTTTTTATCAGGAGGTTTTATCACCTGACTTGAAATGGCGTAAACAAGGCTTGGCAAGCCTCGGCCGATGTTGCCTATCGGAAAGCGCTATATCTCAATCAAACCGTGAGGTATTTAAACCAGCATCCAAATCTGGGTACTCAAACATCTGGTGAGTAGATATCTTCAAAAAAAGTTCGGGAAATTTCCAGCAGTTTTTTGTCCTGGTTGCGTTTTATGAAGGTAGGTAAAGTTGAGAAAAATTTTCACACATTTCTTCTGTCATCCTCGCTGATTCGCCGTCTGATTGGTCCGTGAAAATGAGGCTTTGAAGGTTTCCGGCCATGGGCCACGAGCAAAAATCGGCTAAAACATTTGATTCCTATCTTCGGTAGATGTGGTAATTACCCCCTCCCTCCCCTGCGCGAGATCAGACGCCGAAATGTTTACGCATAACCTGGGTAGCAGAATGTCTTGTAACAAAGCAGAGACAAAGGTTCCGGCACCTAGAGTACGCAAATTTTTTCCGAATTTGGGCTTTTTATAGTAAATATTTTAATATCTGTATACTTATAAATATCTGCTTCTATGCTGTATACTTTGTGAACTTTGAAAAATATTATATCAACTATTCCTTAAAGGAATATTTGTATCTTAAAGTATTTACAATGGATTTAGTTGCCTAACTACTTTTCCCTTTCTTATTTCTAAAATTATGATGTTTCTTTGAAATTTTAAATACTCCGGCCCCTAGGGAAGTTTACTACTTTACGAAAATTCGCATTATAACTTTAGGTGAACTGAAAACATACCAGTGCGGCTTGATATCTAAGGACTTTGTTGTCATTTTCAAGCATCTTGATGAAGTCCTTTTTGGGTGGTTGTGGTATCAATGACAAGCAAGACTGCAGTGAGTCTTCATTTGAGCCAAATCCATTGTATGGTGGTAATGTCTAAAATCAAATCATATTTATTTATGAGTTTCAACAGCAAAACAGTGTATCAAATTTGAAGAGATATTGTCAACGAACAGTTCTGCTAGCTAACCATCAACTTCCTTCATACCAATTATCACTGGGTGGAAAATACAAATATTTTGTTTCAGTTTGACTCAAAATTGTTTTCATCGAGGTGCTCGCTCACGTTTCGAGCGATCTTATAAACTATATTTTTCTCTGACCCTTCAAAGGTGGGTTAAAACTTCTTGATCAAATTTGCTAACAATTCAGGTTGATGATACCAAACGCCAACTGAGAAAACTACATGAGAAGCCATGAGTGCACAAAGTTATTAGTGCAGGCTATGTAACGATACAAAGGTCGTGCGGGCAGTATCAAAGCTCGATTAAGTTTCACCCTCACTGCTATCGTGCTTTACACGTTAGCCAATTGGATCCAAGTTTAGGCCTATTTCCTCCACGATGAAATACTGGTGTCTTAGAGCCAAATCTCTGATTCTAGCTAAATAAATTTTCATGATTAAAGATTGCGTTCACACGATGTCGGCAAGTTTTTTCATGTGAATGCAGTACGTAGAACATTTTTGAAAAGCCGTCATTTAAAAAGATGCAATGTTAGTTGCAATAAAAGACTAAATTTAGAATCTGATAAACAACTAGCAAACTATAGGCTTGGCAACGTTTAAAGGCACTGTGCTCCCGTGATCCTTCCTACTCTTACAGTGAACTCCATGCTGTATGAAAAATTATTTCGGCCTGAAAATTGCAAGGTCGTATTGTTTTTCAATCTTAAAATAAGCGTTTTTATGTCATCATCTTTAACTGAAACAGAAGACGTTCCTGAACCTAATTGAAAGATTAGGGAAGCTCCTTCTCTCAGAGCTTTTTATGTTCCCATTATTGTGTGGTCAAACTATATTGTTTACGGTCAGTTTGATACTTTGCTGCTTTGCGTGCATACAAAGGATCATGGGCAGCACAGGGTCTTTAACATCTTTTCGATTATTCAATAAAGTAGGCTATGTAAATGCAACACAATCATTGATTTTGCTATTTAGAATTCTCTGTTTGAAAAGGCCTATTCGAATTTGATTCTGGGAATTAAGAAGACTTCTTGGTTCTTTTTTACTAAACAAGGATAATTTAGCTCATTCTGAAGTACCTGAAAGGGCATGGTCTGTTGACAGCCCCTGACGTCAATACAGTAAAAGAACAATTCAAAGTTGCACACTGCTATGGCTTCGGGATTGATTTTCACCGCATTTCTCGCTCGTTTCCTCGTGCACATTTGGAAGTAATATAGCAATAGAGCCAGACTTTCAAGCAGAACAAAAAAATGTCGAAAACTGCCTTCAGTAGCTGGATAGTAGAAGATCTGCATGATATGTCTATAATGACTGGTGGTTAGTGTTCGTTTTTGTGAGATTTATCTGTATCAGTTTTTCTACTTATAAGTAACGAGAGTAGACGATTTTCTCTGGTCATAAATCTGTGTATCCCAGGATTGACAGGACCAAGCAGAAAAACGTTGGCAGGAGGCTCATGCTATCGTCTGGAGGAAGGCGATAACGTTCACATTTATGTGGATCAGGACTTCATCTACTTTTTTGGGTTGCAGATTACAAGATTAGCTTATTGGGGTTAGGCATTTATATCCATTCATTTTTGCGATACAGGCTCTCAATTTCAAAACTTGGTATATATTTGGGGTGCTCTCATGGGCTGTTAAGATGTATGATATGTTAAAAGACTTTCGCAGGTATAGTTTGCCC
Organism: Aurelia sp. 4 Dawson et al 2005; assembly: GCA_964019985.1. Lineage (NCBI taxonomy): Eukaryota > Metazoa > Cnidaria > Scyphozoa > Semaeostomeae > Ulmaridae > Aurelia > Aurelia sp. 4 Dawson et al 2005. The sequence continues at coordinate 7,276,821 of OZ026505.1, forward strand.
AATTTACTAGCCGACAACTCTTTGTGGATGGCCTGATTAACCACAAAATAGCCTGCAAAGTCGTGCTACTGCTATGTATCAGGCTATGCTACTGCAAGCTCCTTTAGAAAAGGTATGCATAAAGAACATTTCTTGAAGCTTTTATAGTCGAAGCCCTTTATTCGTTTAAAAGTTGCTCTAAGGGATATTGCACGAGCTTTGTCCATTTATGACTGACCATCTGTGAAATATATAGATATAACGAACGTTGTGGTTACTGAAACGAGTGTCTAGTAAGACTCAGAGTGACTATGAGTCTAGTAATCAGACTGTTAAGTTGCCGCTATTTTAAATGAAGAGATGAATTTAAAGGACAAGTCCGAGGTTGGTAGAATTGTTGATTATTCAAGAGACGACATTGTTTTGCATGGTTTGTAGTACGTCTTTTTCAATTTCTCCCTTTTGATCTGCGAGACTACATATTTCAGTCTGCTAGGAGATGCGACATGACGTCAGTTTCTATGACGTCACTTCAGGTTGACCTGAACGAGGCTGCCAAATATGTCGATAATATATCACTCGCACTGCTAGCCTCCTTATCGCGCCTTTGCACACTCGTTCAAAATACAAGGTGGTGACGATATATTGCCTAACTCACTAAGATTCATTAACCAATTTATGGAAGGTTGGAGGCATCAAGACTTGGAAAGAACTCACGATTGGTGTTCGGCAGTTGGTAAGGTTGCTTTTAACAATAATTTTATCAATTCCGGACTTGGCCTTAAAAGAAATCTAACCTTTGGGGCTCTTTCTTTCATGTCGCCTTCAATTTTGTACGGAGTGAAGTCAGTCATACCAAAGTTGGCGTTGTAAAAATGTTTAGTGAATTCATCACAATCATAGAGAAGGAATCTTCTTCCCATAACAAATAACGTCTTGCCAATTTGAAAGTCAGCAGGTGTGAACCATGATTCCACTTCCTCTGCTGAGATCTCCATCACAGCAACGGGAAACGAAGCTAGAATGAATGACACGAGATATAAACCTCACACAGATATTCAAAACATGTGAGAATATGGTAGTTGTATATTTCGCCAATGAATGAGGTCCTCGAGAAAAAATATTGCTTTTCATACGGTGCCTTGCCTACTAAAAATTAAGAGTGGAAGTCAATTTGATCATAATATCTAAGTTATAAGAATAAACGCAGATATAAGAACTCTGTGGCTTTGAAGCAACCAATAATTATTTCACTAACTTGCTAAAGTCGGCAGCCAACTGTCAGAATTCCTCGATCTACTGTTGAAAAAGCAGGAAAACTGATTTCATGGCTTCTTGATAAAAGCTGCAGAAATGACAAAGTTTCTATGAGAATTTATTGTCAACCTCTGATCCCATATTGATGTTGTTGCAAATCTAAAACCTTGTTTTGCTTACACTTCACACACATATAGGTGAAAAAACTTTGGACTTTCGTTGGCTATGAAACAAAATATTGTCAATTACTCGCATGTTTTTTTACTCGTAACCCTGTTGTTGCTACTGACAAAAACATTTGCATCATTGAGAATTTGACGGAGGTTTAACTTTCTCGGCATTAATTAGTCACTGTGGATAGCAGCGTGCGATTAAGAGGGCTTGAACTTGAGAGCTTGAGAATTTGATAACAGACGCTGGCATACTGCTTGTTGCAGCTAACTTCCTTTATTGTAGAGAACAGATTATTATCGACAGAGTAATTTCTTCTTTATTACATTGGCAGAGTTGAAAAAAGTTGAGATGTTCGGCGGGCTGTGGAATAAGGTGTATTTAGCCGACATTTAAAACTGAAATGTTGATCTATCAGTCAGAGGCAAACTCCGATGTGAAAATTTTGACTGGTAAAAATCACTAATGATTCATAGACTGCGAATTAGGAGATTATGGTACGAGGTTTGCGTGGGAACAAGAATTTCACATTTAGTTGTGGTCCATCATTTACTGATCACTGCAATTCAAAATCTATTTCCAAAGCCGACAATGGCATTGAATTTATATCATGGTGGCATGTAAATGATGGATCAGAATCGAACATAGAATTCTGATTCACATACCAATCCCTTACCAGTATTCTCCATATTTTTGGGTCTAAAAGATGAATGATTTTACTAAGTACTGTTTTTTACATCTAAGTTAGCCCTTGATTGATAGATTCATATTTAGTTTTCAAATCAGATGCGTAATTTTATTCCACACCCTGCGAAATGTTTTGACCATCTTTGACCCAACCGATTTGATAAGAAGAGAGGCAAATACAGTGCTTACTTTTGAGATTATCTCTGTCTTTTGCCATCTTTTGCCTTCGAATGAGAACAGGAAATGGATCTCTACCATCATTTGGATCATGAACCTCTCGTATTTCCATCGTATCATCCACAAGGTAATAATGAAGAATCTTGAAGGTAAACGATACATCAATCAACAGTGTCAGTTTGGTCCCTTGTTAGATGATGTTGTGAAGGAGCCATTTATATTTCAGAGAGCCTTTTGATTACGATTTTACTAGCCTTTGGCCCATACCCAATTCAAATTCCCCTTTCTTGGTGCAGTAGATTTCCACATCAAAAAGGGAGTGTATTAAAACTTCCTCTTGCCATTTCAAGGCTATAGGCACAGGTAAATGCGTTTGTTCTTGCATAGAGAAAGAGATACCGAAGCAAGCTTTGTCTGTTAGCTCATGCATGTTCCATTTTCAGTGATTTCAACTCACTCTTGACTTAGACTCAGCATATGACCAATATTGCCGAGTTGATTCCCTTGCCGTGTTGACCTCTACTGGAAAAGTATTCAGAAGTTTAGAACAAACAGCACGAGTTGGACGATGTGATATAAGGTTTTGAATCTAAAGATACTTGCTACTTAAAGACGCATTTGGGAGGCTATTTTCCGTGAGTGATTAAGAAGATACAGTATAACTTTGAAACGGAAGGCGTATTTTCTCAGTCAGCATCATGAAATTAACATTCATACTTACAACTGGTCTTAGTTCACCAAATGTGCTGTCTCTGTCATCCCAAAGGCAGTAAAACCTCAACACTTGTCTGTCTAGCTCGATGAATTGCCGGAGCTTGTCAAATGTAGACGGAGTTTTGTACGTTCTGATTGGTTCCTTTCTTGACTCTGTGTACGGATCATTTGGACACCTTTCTGGTTCATTAAGTATTATTCCTTCGCTGGCCATGTACTCCTACAAAAGAAGAAATTCGACACTTCTTCATGCAATGAAAAAAGCACATTTATGAGAGGTCCCACAAGCAATTATAGTGAATTCTGTGAAGCAAAAGATACACTCTTGATGATAATGGCAAAACGATATAAGTGCCTATAGAATAGATTTCACACCTCCAGCGAAGCTGACAATGATGTTTTCTTCTCTTCATTTTGATTTTTTTCTATATTCCAATAAAAAGTTACAATATCTGTTACAAGCTACACTACACTACACTAAACTACACTACACTACTTACAGAATTATTCTACAATATGAGCTACAATATACTACTTGCAGAAATGACTCTACAATATTACTACAACGCTGTTCCGAGGAGCAAAGGACAATGTCTACCCTGAGGCCATTGAATTTATAGGTACATAAAAAGGGAAAAAGTGATTAAAATTCAAGACAAGAGAATTACATGAACAAACAGAACATTTAGAACTACATAAAATCTATTAATAAATTTCTAGTATACAGAGGAAGGTTGTGGCATGCAACGAGGTTTGTAATTATCTCAATAAAATCGACCAGTTTTATGGATATACTGCAAGGTTAATTGTAATATATCTCTATTAACCTCATGGAAAAGATCTTTATCGCCATACAATAAAAGCTCGGTATGAAACTTGTTTGAAGGATCGATATATCCAAATGGTCGCAATAGCGAAAAAACTCCCGCGAGAGGATCACATCGTCCCTCGTCAAAAGAAGGAAAATGCAACAAAAAGTGTTCAGTATCCTCAACACCATCATTTATGGGGCACATTGGATTTATTGTATCCCAAGAATTGTGCTTGAATTTGTGAAAGTTCAGTGCACTAAGGCTAACCCTTAGTTGAGTTATATAGGATGGTCCTTTAGGGTCATGAATACCAAAAACGGATTTTGCAGGAGTGCGTACTTTGGATAGCAACTTTGACTTCAAACCAGCGACAGATGGTGCAGTTCTAATTTCTGGATCAAGCTTATTCCATTCGGATAAGCAGTGAGGATAGAAGGAAGACTGAAATTTTTCTGTCCTTGGTCCTATTCGCCCAACGATATCCTGATTTCGAAGATAGTACTGCGACTGTTGAAACGGCGGAATTGGATTCATTGTATATGCAGGTGTTGAATCATTTATAAATTCGTAGAACAAGGTGAGGCGTCTTCTCCACTTTCGAAGATTTAGCCATTCCCAGCCCAACTCCATGTATAGTTTCTCACGTGATGTTCCTCTCCATGTTCTTGTCACAACTAGTGCAACAGAATACTGGACAGATTCTAATCTTTCAATCATTTTTGACAAGGTGATATTTTAACTGAAAGCACATATCTTTGCAGGAACGTGGTAAATCAGATCCCCATAGTCTAGATGAGGTCGCAAATAGAGATTGTATAGTTCGTTTAGGGTATGCCTAGGCAGATAGCGGGAGAGATATTTCAGCATACCTATACCCTTTTATCTTTAATATGAGCAAAAAAAAGACAACTTTGTGTCAAGGATAATTCCTAAATGCTTAAATATGTTCATCTACTTTCTTCACCGGTGTGTTATTGAAGAGAATATTTGGATGATCAATTTCGATTTTCTTCCTTGAAAACGTCAATTCAACAGCTTGCTTTTGAGGATCGGCATTAAATGACATTTTGCAGTTGCGAGCCCACTGCCTTATCAACTCCAAATCATGGTTCATGTCATTGGCAGCTGTATTGGGATCTTCAACAACTGTGAACAATGAGGTATCATCAGCAAATAGCTTTGTATTGCACTTTAGATCTCTACAGTAGTTAGATCATTTATATACACAAGAAAAAATAAAGGACCCAAAGAAGAGCCCTGGGAAACGCTAGCAGAAATATCTCCCCAGGTAAAGCACTGCCCATTCAGAACGGTACCCTGATACCCCAATTTGATTTGATCAAGTTCATGTATAGGGGTGAAATTCAGTTCTGACAGCTATGAATCATTTTGTCATCCTAGAAAGCTAAGCATTTTGTTTTACAAAATTCACCCCTGCTTGTCCTACAATACTCAGAGTGAAGCACATTCATAAATGTGAAAACGTACATCAGAAGTTTCAAGTGCCTGAATTCATTATCTAAAGCTCTTTCGTACCATGCTATGAAGTCTACCAATGAAATTCTCCGAATATAAAAAATAAAGCCTATCACAAAATACTTACTTTTGTCCACTCATCACAGTTATAGATGAAAAAGGTTTTGCCATAAAATGTCACATTAATTCCAATGTTGAAATCCTTCCAGTGCCAGTGATCACCTATGTCATTCTTTGGCAGTCGCTGTCTCTTTATCAGCTTTCCTTGAGGAATGCCACTAAAAATAGCAAATGAAACAAAACAACAAGTTAATTGAGACAAATAGATAAGGGGATATATACTGTAGAATTTTGGACTCTAAGGCACTGTTTTCTTAATCACTATTCAGTGGAAACTTGATGGAGTGATTTGTTTCGTTATTGGAAAGGAAAATATGTTGTCATTCATGCAGCTAACAGGAAACTTGGAACTGTATAAGTTCAATCTGTGGTATTGGCATCTTTAAATTTGACTTTCGTAGCTATCTTTTGAGCAGCTGCAAGGTCATTCTAAGCAATGATTACCATTCAAAAACCAGATTCAAAGAAAATTTGGAATCCCAGAGCCCACATTTTGAGTGAAATCATCACTACAATTTTCCAGGCAACATTTTATGAAAATCCAACATAGCGATGGATTTGAAGTTGTCTGTGGAAATTTTTTGTTTGCAATATAATTGACCTCTCCTCCTCATTCAAATTTCTTGCTACAAAGCAAATTTGGAATTCAGTTTTTTCACATCTTCCAAAACATTGACTGGAAAACAACGGACAGTCCAAGAAATGAATGAATTTCCATATTTTTGGAAATGTTTTTTCAGACTGTAGGCATACCTTAATCGGACCTAGCAACATCTCAAAATATAGCTGAGCCCTTCAGCTAAATGTTGATACCTTTGTGCTCACAACCTTTACCTTTCAGGAAACTGTGAGCAATCTAGCTTGAAAGTTGTTTTTGGGTCACCAGGCACAGTGGAAATCAGCATTCAAATCAATCAAAAGTCTCAGAAAACGGGTTACTTTACCATGTTTATTATTTTGTTATTTTGCATTGTTTGATCAAACATCCAATGATTTTCTTTGGCACACCCTGTAATTACTTCCGAATAATACCTGTTTTCAACAGCAGGTTCAACCACTGATATGGAATCATCTTCTAGGTAGTAGTAAATCTTCACATGCCTGATTCTGAAATACTCATTAGGAGATTCATTTACAGTTTGCTTGAAGTATGCATTAAACAATAACACTTTCTTGTCAAAACCAACAGTGGCTGGAATGTAGTCTTCCGGAGGCGCCTGGATTGCTTGACCATAAGTTAGCGATGGTTTAAAATTTGCAAGCTCTGCAAGTTCCTCTTGAGAAAGCTGATTGACAGGAATTGGGTCACCTCCAATACCCATTGTTGGCATTTTTGGTTGTGAATATCCATTTTTCCAATGAAGAGTTTGTCCTCTATGAAATTTTGTTTTCTAAAAAGGGATGATAGTAATGTACCATATGATCAAAATGGATGAGAAATCATTGAGTCAGAAAACTGCACGCTTCAAAGGTACCCTACCAGTAAGCTGTTGGCAACCCTTATGAAAATACTGTACAAGGCATTGCATGAACCTAAGCACGGCCTTGCAACAAAAGCCACATTTCAGACAGGCATGAGCCTAACATCTTAGTTGCAAAGCAGCCTTGAAAAACACTATACTTGGACCTTAAACAGGCCTGGCAGAAATCAAGAGTTGCGAGGCCTTTGTGTGTGCTGTGACAGCTTGACACATTTACTAATAGTCTCTTCCAATATTTCTAGTACAACTTTTTTCTCTATATCCAAATCAAATTCCCCCATTATTTACAAGCCCACCGATACTTACAGTCCCTACAAGGCCTACGACGATGGGGGGGGGCAGGGGCCATTTTTGCAAAAAAATGCAATTCCAAAATTTGTTGATAATCATTTCAATTCTCTTTAAAACCATATGCTCATTTAAATTCAAGCAAATTTCCTAGCATCCATTCAATTCAATCCCTGTTCTGTTGATAGGGAAATTTCATGTCGGAAACTAACAAGGTCACAACCTCACTATTGTACACAATCACAGACAATTTTCAGTTATATCAAAATCTACATCTTTCAAATCACTATGAAAATATAAGAAAGCTAAAGCCCTAAAGCTATAGAAACTGCACCAGGAAGCAGATAGTCAATGCAGCATGCAAAGACCTCGTATCTCTTGGGCACAAATCTAGTAGGCAAGTAAGGCAAGTGCTGCTTGCCAGCCAAAGAAAATGCTACTTTCTAAAAACTATACACTTCCTTGGTGGAGTATCTTACAAATATTTACTTCTCAATTCTGCCAGCTTTAATTCAAATTGGGGATTTTTCAATGAGCTGAAAGGTGTAGTCTAAAAATTCCTTCACGGAGTGTAACCCCAGACCCCTACGTTGGGACCCCTGTCAGGACTTTAATCGCGCTTCACGCTGGCACACCTCAGTCACTTTTCCCTCTAGATCTATCCCTGGGAGGGCAGCTTATCACATTTGGCTGTGGGGCTATCGTATATTTTCATATCAAATTTTGGCCCCTCCACTTTTCAGGTCTCATCGGAGGACTTGCCCTAAGAATGTTACCATGAACTTCTGCCATGAAATGATCTAGAAATGTTCCATCCACATAGCATGGTTTCTAAATGACAACAAAGGAATAATAACTTTAAGTTTGTAATGTAGCTCCTGTTTACTACTAGCATTCTTGAGAATGATCTAGTTCATTGCAAGTGTCACAACGAACAGTTTCATTTTAGTAACCCTCAGGATGACATGATAGACAAAGTTATAATTATTTGACGAATCCATGTAATATTTTATTGGTAATGACAATCCATCCACGTATTAAAAACAAATCCAAGTAGAAATTATTGACAAATCCATGTTTTCATTTTTTTTTCATTTTTCATTCTAACTTTTTTATCCATGGTAATCCACTCAGTTATACACTGTTTTACAGGGAGCCATGCAAAACAAAAACCTAATAATAACTAAAATATACAAACCCTATTTACAGTAATCCAAGATAAAAAAGGAAAGGAATATGAGATGAGTCATAGTTTGGCTTTATAATTTCTTCAAAAGGAGCAGAATGATGAGGACGCTTTGACAACACTATCTAGGTCACTCCAGACCTTGGCCCCTCTGTAAGCAAATGATTTCTGACCAGTAGATGTTCTCAATAGTGGTAATCTAAGGTCAGTTTTAGAGTTCCTCAGCTGACGGTTTGTAGCTTCAGATACCTTTTGAAATATGTTTCGCAAGCAATCCGGGGCAAGGGCATTCTGAGATTTATAGACCATTTTGCTCGTCTCAAAGTCGATTAGTTCTATAATTGTCAGCCAGCCAAGACTCCCTATCAAGGGCAAAGCTGAGGCGTCATAGGGGCTATTTGTGACAATCCTCCTTTCGTGCCTTTCCTGCACCGATGAAGCTCAATTTTACGTAAAACTCAACTGCTGCAGTATACCTCAAAGTTGGCCAAGCACCAAAGTTGATGAAACGCTAAAAATATATCAAAAAATAAAGTAGCGCCCTTCCTTTCTAAATTGACACAAAACTGGCACATATAAACTTTACTCGCTACGTGGAGTCATTTGAAAAGAATAGACCCATTCAGGGCGAATTTTCCCGATCTATCTGCCTCTTGAAAAATACCTATAAATATCGGCAATGAAAATTTGCGAGATGTTGCGATAAATGTTAGAATTTAATCTTACAAGGTTGGCATGAACTGTGAAACAGCTTAACAGGATATCAAATGTGCAAAAGTGGAAAAAATACAAGCTGACCCGTTAAACCCAATATCAACGCGAACGGAAGATTTGACGAATCTTACAAGTCCACGGAAAATAGCCTGCCTGAAAAGCTTCATATTATTTAGAAATATCCTCTTTAACAAAACACAGGCAAAGAATATCATGAAGAAGGGAGTCAGCGAGCCATTTTCACTGTATTTTTTAAAAATATCAAATCCAGGAGCCTTGTATTTCACATCGAAAGAGGAGTGAGTGATTTCTGACGAATAACACTCGAATAACAAGATTAGACCCATTCAGGGTGAAAGTACTCTATGCGTCCGGAATACTGTTTAATCAACACAAGAATTTGATGTAAGTTGAACGTGATAATCTTGCTCTTCAATCTGGAAGGAAAGGCAAATACCAACCTCCTTCAACCTTCAAATACCAACCGTCAACCTCCAAACCTTAACTGTCCGGCAAATACCGCCAATCCTGCTGGGCCTGAAAGTTTTTAGGCCAATTCTTTCCGTCCTTTTTTCTTGACTCGCGTTTGTCTCACCCTGCCATTAAAATATGCAGAGACCACAGTAGAATACTTACAGTCGGATCTGTGAAATTGTTTCCAGGCAGAAAAGGAAGCGACATCTTGCTTCAACTCTTTCTACAGCAGTACTGTGCCCACAACGATTTGGAATGCTGCTCTCTCGCGATCAGGCCCAGCGTTATGATGAAGCAACTGTTGCTCCCGTTCCCATGGAAACTTAGATTGATAACGAGGCAAATGGCTTCGTATCTATGGCAACAGTCAATATGGCTTTAGCTTTACAATATTACATGACTTCCACTTGCAAAACAACCGTGGTGTATTCTTTTGGGCAACCTCTGAAAACAGTGGAGTAAGAACTTAAAATTCATGCTTTTGGTACCGTCCTACAAAAGACTTAAGACTTCACAGACTTCAGGTCGTAAGGGTAGAGGGAAATAGAACATAGGGGCCGCCAGATAAAAGATCCAAATGCTTACGAAGGCTTCTTGTAATTTGCGGAAGCATGCGTAAGTTAGGCATCCATGCGTAAGTTACGCATTTTACAACAAAATGCGTAAGAAGATGCGTAAGACAATGCGTAAGATAATTTCTTTACATAAGATGATATGTAAGGTAGCTTTCATGTGTAAGATGATGCGTAAGATGAAAATATCGTCATCCGAACACAGGAAGCCCATATTACAGATTATTAGAAAAATATTTTGTTCAAGAAATTATTTTCCGTTCTTTCACATATCACTGTGTTGTTCTCCTTTCGTCCTTTCGTTTACATTCACATCCAAATCCGTCGCTCCCTTGTTTCCTTGTGCTCTTTTCAAAAGTTTTATTTCACGGATAATAACACGGATTTGGATGTGAATGTAAACGAAAGGACAAAAGGAGAACAACACAGTGATACAGTAAGGCCCCGCATTTAAGAAACCACCTAAAAGAAACTTTTAGGCTACTGAAAGATGATCAGCCCTCCTGCCTATAAGGAACTCTTGAGGCTCACACCCAAAATAGAGTTTCTTGTATATTTAGTAACATAAATTGCTGGTCTGATAGAGTGAGATCATTACACTTTATACATGACTCGTTAGGAAATTACCAGTGAGATATTTTGGATTTAACAGATTTTTGCCTAAATTTCAATTCATGTCCTTGACAATCATTGTTGACAAACATAAATGGCTGAATATTGATGATATACCCATAGAAAATCTCATTTTGGTGTAATTTATTTGTCTAGGACTTCAAAGAAAGTAAATTAGAAACTTAAGAAACTTGAGCCTAAAACATGAGAAGTATCAGAGATATAAGAAACATTTTAGGCTATGGTGTGAAAAAGTAGTTTCTTAAATGTGGGGCCTTACTGTATGTGAAAGAACGGAAAATAATTTCTTGAACAAAATATTTTTCTAATAATCTGTAATATGGGCTTCCTGTGATCCGAAGGAGAATATAGCAGATCGGAACAACACAAGACATTCAAATGTCATCTGCTGGTACAAAATATTTATTGCCAGTCAAATTACAAGACTTCTTTTCAGAATCGGGCCTATCAGGTTTTGGAGAAAAATGCTAATAAGCCATATTTTCAGTACATGTTAACTTCAGTGCTCTGTTATTTTGACCACTCTTCTGAACACGACGCAATCCTGGTCGCCTGTCAAGCACAACGAACGCCAATTTAGGCCTTCCACCATTTTTCGCAAACAGGGCCTCTGTTATATCTAAAATTTTGAGAATCTGATATCTTCAGGAGCAAAGCGATATTGAATTTGAAAGGCTAACTCCGAGAGGCAACTAGAATAATAATAATGATGGAAACTTCTCATTGAATATATATCCTAGTACATATGTTTCTAAAATGCTATAAAAAAAATAAAAAGACTCTACTTATGCCTTTTCAATACAACCACTCTCTATATAACTAGGCATGGCTGAATTGCATACACAGTATGAAATCTAGAGTTAATACGTGTAGAAAGGAAAGTTTGTTTCAAAATTCCATAAGTTCAGGTGAGGACCAGTCCTTATCTCTCATACAGAATATGTAGTACGATGCTCTGATGCAGATACATGTCACTTTAACTGCTGTGTATTTGATCAAAGAACTGTTTATTTTGAGAGTGTTCAGCATTGTGAAAAATGATCTCGTGTCTTTAGAGAAGACCCCTCCGGTTGTCATTACCAGGTTAATGAAATCAATGCTCCTATACGACCTACATAATGCTTCATCATGAAGTAATTGACTGTATTTCTCTGCTTTGCGTTTGATTCAGCGTTCAATTCGTGACCAACAGTTAGTTCTATGATGTACATCCTATTACTTTTATCAATTACAATCATGTCAGGTCTTAGACTAGGTCCAGTGATGATGTCTGGAGTTGAGAATCTTCCAGGTAAGTCAACGAAAATCTTCTTGACGAATGGTTGTAACACGTTTGCCAGGTTTAAGAGAACTGAATTGTGACGCCATGTGTATCTGTCTAAGCAAAATGAGCAGCCAGAGAGAATGTGCTTCGTTGTTTGGACGTGTCTACAGTGACTGCAACTGGCTGTAAGACTCTTACCCCATCTGAATAAATTGGAGAGCGAGGGTAGTGTGTCATTCATATAGCGTACTGTGTAGTTGTAGATGTTACGTGGCAGCATATGCTGGGCCTTGAACCAGTACTCGCGAGCAGAAGGCAATGCGCAGTTCCATAGCTCTTTAACTACTGAGCCTTGCATTTGAAAGTTTTTACAGTGTTTTCTTTTTGAGATCTTATGCTTTTTAGTGCCTCTTTAGCTGTCGAAAATGTATCGTATTGGATATTTTTCTCTGATGTACCCTTGAAGAGATTATGTATGTCTGGATTCGGTGACTTTTTCAGACACTGTCTAATTGTTATTTGGCAAAGGGTGAATTTAGAGCTGATATCTAGAAGTTCCATCCCAAATTTTGTTTTCGAGAGTTGTAAAATTTCAACTGTTCTGGCAGCAGGGATGTTTAACCATCTGCGGAAATAGTTGTGACATAATAAATCGAGATTATGTTTGATCCAAGTAATATCTATATCAGCAATCGTTAGGTTCCAGCATAACTTTGGAATCAGATAGTTACTATACAGCCAGAGCTTATTCTTGGGGTGCAAGGGTAGTTTGTGGATTATTTCCAACTTATTTTCAAGTGTCTCACGGAGTTCCTTTTTGTGCTCACTGTTATCCATGGAAAAGCTAAACCATCGACCTAGATACTTAAAGCTCTCGTTTTCTACTATTGCGCTGATAGGTTTATTATTCACACATATCTTAGGTTTATATTGCTTCATTAGAGTTTTGAACTTTTTCATGGCAAAAGAATGACATTTGTCTGGTCGTATTGTCATTTTAGCCCAATAACACCATCTGCAGAACGCATTCACCAGAGTCTGGTTTTCAAATTCTGTGGCAGAGACTGCAACTGCATCGTCTGCAAACTGTAACCAATGCCTTGGCATTAGAAGTTTGCTTGATCTGTAGCTTAACTGTTCGAACTCCCTCGTTTTGATGGACTGGATAAAGGAATTCATGCATAAGTTGAACAATAAGGGGCTCAAGCAGTCACCTTGTAAGACTCCTTTCTCAATTCGTAGGAAGGGGGTTGCGTAATCTTTTGTTGTAATACTGGTGTGAAAACCGTCATATAAATTCTTGACGATTGAAGTAAAGGAGTCTGGTACGTGATGATATTTCAAGATGGTATGAATCAGATTATGTTGTACCTCTCCAAACGCATTTTTAAGGTCCAAGAGAGTGATGACAATGGACTTCTGTTTTAGTTTTGCATCACGGATCAAATGTGCAAGTAAAGCTGTATGCTCAAAAGTCCCAGACATTTTTGGAACAAAGCCCTTTTGTATGCAGTATTCGATGTAGTTATTGTTCTTTACAAATTCAAATAAACGATTTCGAAGTATTGAAGTGAACACTTTCAAACAGATTGGCTGGAGTGTGATTGGCCTAAAATTACCTGGATCACTAGCCAGGCCTTTTTTATGAATTAAAATTGTTGTAGCTGTTTTCCAAGCACAAGGAATCTGCTTCGTTAGCCAGACTTTCTGAAAGATAGCAGTTAAGTAGGTTCTCAGATAAGGACATCTTTTTAGAACAATAATTGATATCTGGTCCAGAGGGCACGGTGATTTACCCGCTTTCATACGTCGAACAGTTCTGGTTATTTCTTGATATGTCAGCAAACTAGAGTTAAAAACACACCTTGTTGGTTCAGGGAACTCTGGTATCCAGGAAGGAAGAGTGAACTCATGATTGACAGTTCTCTTGAAAATTTTTCGGAAATAATGAGAACATGTATCTTTGTTAAAGATTAGCAAGATAACGTCCTTAACATCAATTACTCTTTTCACGTATGACCAAAATCCTCGTTTATTTCATGATCATGGTCAAATTTTTCAAACGATGACGACTCACTCCTGTTTTTTGTAAGATGTGACCGAATTAAGCGCGAAAGAAACTTTATCTCACTCGAAATGTCATGATCCTCGCTGTTTAACCCTTTTAGATATCTTAAATGCTTTTTTAGCTGGTTTTTGGTAAGTCCAGAGTACTTATTTTCGAGATATTTTATGTGATCGTCGAGTCCCTTGGCTAGGCCGTAATTATCCTTGAAATAGTTGTAAATAACCTCGTTCATTACAGTCACACGATCATCGAGATTTCCGTCGTCAGGGTTATTAGCTGAAAAACGCGTTTGGAAGTATGCGTTGGCAGTTGACCATTCAGTTGTTGCGTTTGGTAATTTGACTCAAGGCTTTAGGAACGGGCTATCGGTTAAGATGACATCCACATCATGGTCTTCCAAGTTTCCTTCGCTGGAAAGTTCGTTCAAAATTTCCCTGTTTACTGTTTTCGCAAGGCCCTCAATTGTTTTACACGTTCGCTGATGAATTCGTAAACCCCTTTGTCCTTTACATTGTTTCCCACAGCAACACACAATGGCAGCATTGTTTTCTGGCTCGACGAATTTCAATTGATAATGCTTGATGTTATTGAATCCATTATTTATTGGATTTGCATCATTGCTTCCTTCGATCTTGCTCTTGCAACGCCAGGAATGGCGACCAAGCGACTGAAAATCCTTTCCGCAAAACGAGCAAACCGTAAGCGTGATAAGTAGCATCAAAACACTCTTTTTTTCCATCGTGAATGCTTTATAGAACTAATCCTTAAACTTGATGAAGAAAAATACTGTGCACCGATAAACAGCTGATAAAACTCTCCCAGCATGAAAATCTACGTCTTCACTCATGGGATGAATGTAATAATGTAATAATAATAATAGTAATGATAATAATAATGGAAACTTTTCATGATAAAATCCAACTAATTACATACAACTTAAAAACAGTAACAGAATCAGACTACTCACTACGGTGTAGGCATAGTCTGCCTGCATTCGCATAGGTGCTTCAAAATAGTTAACAAAAGTAAGGTAAGGTTCAACTTAGAAGTTCATTAGATCCACTTCCGTCCACTCCTTCGTTCTCATACAAAAGATATAATAAGACGAACGTATGCAAATTTCTGTTAGCTTTGTAGAAATGTACGTTGCTGCTGTGTTGTCAATGTTTAAATCTTTCAGCAATTTGAAGAAATCCTCTGAATGTTTTGAATAGATGCCGATAGTAGTCATCACGAGATTCACAAAACAGATTTTTCGATACGAACGTTTTAGGTCACCATCATTTAAGAGATTTTCGTATTTCTTTGCCTTTCTTGTAGCATTTGCCGCCGTGTTAGATTCGTGGCCTACTGTTAGCTCAATTATAAACAGAGTGTTCATCCTGTCCACAACGAGTAGATCCGGTCGTGCAGCAGTACCAGTCACAATTTCGGGTGATAAAAACGATGGAATGTCACAGTAAAGCTTTTTGACCATTGGTTGCAAAAATGTAGCTAAATTTAACAGCACCGAGTTATGTCGCCATGTGTAGCGATTTAAACATGATGCACAGCCAGCTACAATATGCTTTGTGGTCTGAACCTCCCTACAGAATGAACAGCTTGCACTGACGTTTATGCCCCATCTTGCTAAATTAGAAAAACAAGCAAGAGAGTTGTTCATGTATCTTATGGTAAAATTAAAGATGTTTCTAGGAAGACGATGTTGCACTTTAAACCAAAAATCTTTTGCCTTCGGGAGTGCTGTTTTCCATAACTCTGTAATTACTGTACTCTGAACCTGTAATGACTCTACCTTCGATTTTTTGTCTTCCCGGATCTTTTTTAGCGCAAGTTTTGTTGTATGGAACGAGTCATATTGGATGTTAGTCTTTTCTGATGTTGTATTATGCAGATATCGAATGTCATCATTTATGGAGTTTTTCAGACATTTACGGAAAGTCACTTGACAAAGAGTATGTTTTGTACTTGTATCAATGACTTCCTGTCCAAACTGTGCCTTAAATAATTGCAATATTTCAACTGTTCCACTTACAGGTATATCTAACCATTTTCTGAAATATCCGTGGCAAATCATGTCTAGGTTTTGCTTTATCCACGTTGCATCTATGTCTGCTATCGTGAGACCCCAACTGATTTTACTAAAAAAGTACCGATTGTATATTTGAAGCTTATTTTTTGGATGTAACGGTAATTGATGAATCAAGCCAAGAATTCGATTTTTTAGTGTCAAGAAGCTGCCTTTTGTGCTCACTATTGTCCATGTCAAAGTTAAACCAACGCCCGAGGTATCGAAAGCTTTCCTTTTCTTCGATGCTTTTAATCAATATATTGTCTACGTAAATTTTTGGCTTAAACTGTTTGGATTGTGTTAGAACCTTTTTCATAGCAAATGTTTGGCACTTGTCAGTTCTGATTTTCATCTTAGCCCAATTACACCACCTTGAAAAAGCATTAACGAGAGTTTGATTTTCATACTCTGTTGCTGAGATTGCAATTGCATCATCTGCGAATTGGAACCAGTTTCTCGGAGTCAAAAGCTTATTTGACCTGCAGCTTAGTTGCTCGAATTCCTTTGTTTGCAGGGTACGGATGAAAGAGTTAATGCAAAGGTTAAAGAGGAGAGGGCTGAGACAGTCTCCTTGCAGTACTCCCTTTTCAATTTTAAGAAATGGTGTAGCATAGCTTCTGGTAGTGATCGTTGTTTTGAAATCTGCATACAGTGCATTTACTAGTTCAATGACATGGTCAGGGATGTGATGATATTTCAACATGGTATCAATTAGTCCATGTTGTACTTCTCCAAATGCGTTTTGTAGGTCTAGCAAAGTTATTACTAAGGATCTTTGTTTACGTTTGGCATCTCTAATAATATGTGAAAGTAGTGCTGTATGTTCGAGGGTACCAGAAATCTTGGGAACAAAGCCTTTTTGGATATGATTCTCGATTAAATTGTTTGATGTTAAAAATTTGAACATGCGATTGCGAATTATGGATGTGAATATTTTTAGGCATATTGGTTGCAAAGTTATAGGGCGGAAGTTTGATGGCTCGTTTGAAGCACCTTTCTTGTGAATCAGTATTGTTGTTGCGGAGCATCAAACAGCTGGGATGTTTTTGCTATTCCAGACCTGCTTTATTATTTGCGATAAATAGGTTCGCAAGAATGGACATCTTTTCAACATAATCACAGAAATTTGGTCAAGCGGACATGGAGATTTGCTTGATTTCATTCGCCAAATAATTTTTGAAATTTCTTGGTATGACGGTGCCTCTAAGTCAAAACTTTTTTCCCCGTTCGGGAGGGTTGGCATCCATGACGGTATTGTAAATAGTTTCTTATTTTGGCATTTGAATATTTTCTTGAAATATGCTGTGCATGCTCCTACATCGAAACTTGGCAAAATATTGGTTGGTTCATCAAGGAATTTCTTCGTGTAACTCCAGAAATTCTTTTTAACCTCAAGGTCATGGTCAGTCCTTTGGTAATCTCGTTTCCCCCCTTTAGCGGGCAACATTGATCGCAACAGCTTCCCAACAAATCGAATTTCAGTGGCTAATTTTCCATCAGGATCGTTCAAAGACTTAAGGTACTTCATTGATCTCTTCAGTTTGTTTCGATTATATTGTTTATATTTCTCTTCAAATTGTTTAATTTCGTCAGATTTTTCATTTACAAGACCGCAGTTGTCTTTGAAGTAGTTGTATGCCAAATTATTCATTTCTTCGACACAATGGTCTAAGGTTTGGTCGTTGATGTTACTCGTATTCAAATTGGTTTGGAAAAACAAATTTGCACGAGACCAATCTTGCGTATTCTCGGGTAATTCCACTCCTGTTTTGATAACAGGTGAAGTTGTATTTTCTGCATCTGTCGGCTCAACCTCCTGGGTTAAGTCCTGGTTCACGACATTCTCCGATAAATCTGAAATAATTTGTTTTGCGAGTCCTTCGATTGTTTTGCATGATCGCTGATGTATTCTTAATCCCTTTTCACCCTCACAATGCTTGCTGCAAAAGCAGACAATAGACGAGCTTCCATCGGTATTCAAATAATTCAAAGAGCATTCAGTCAACGATGCAGTCGCATTGTTGTTATCCTCGCCATTGGTTACACGACTCTTGCAACGCCAAGAATGACGGCCTATCACTGCAAAATCCTTGCTGCAGAATGAGCAGACTGTAAAAACAATCAGCCAAACCAAGATCGTTACCTTTCGCATTTCGGCAGTGAATCTAACTAACTCTGTTGAAGTTATGAAAGAACAAATTTAAGCACCTTACGAGTAGTAATAAAGTAAAACTTTCCCAGCATGAGAAACTTCCGTCCTCACTCACAGGAAGCCTTATAATAATGATAATAATAATAATATAATTATTATAATAATATAATATAATAATATAATAATATAATAATAATAATAATAATAATAATAATAATAATAATAATAATAATAATAATAATAATAATAATAATAATAATAATAATAATAATAATAATAATAATAATAATAATAATATAATAATATGATAATAATAATAATAATAATTATTATTATTATAATAATAATAATATAATAATAATAATAATAATAATAATAATAATAATAATAATAATAATAATAATAATAATAATAATAATAATAATAATAATAATAATAATAATAATAATAATGATAATAATAATAATAATAATAATAATAATAATAATAATAATAATAATAATAATAATAATAATAATAATAATAATAATATAAGTACCTGGGAATAATGGAAGCAGACCAGATCTTGCGTAAGGAAATGAATGACAAAGTAAACAAAGAGTATTGTAAACGGACAAAGAAAGTTCTAAAATCAAAACTGAATGGTGGAAATAGCATCGCTGCAATGAATACCTGGGCAGTGTCATTACTCAGATACTCTGCTGCTTTCTTGAAATGGACAAGAGAAGAATTGAGAGCCATAGACAGACAGACAAGAAAGATGATGACAATGTACAGAGCTCTACACCCGAGAGACAGTGTTGTAGGCTGTATGTTCCCAGGAAGGAAGGAGGCAGAGGGCTTATTTCGATAGAAGATTGTGTTGATATTGCAGAGCTGAGTCTCAAGGAATATGTAATGAGAAGCAAAGAGAAAATTATACCAGCAGCCAGAGGAAAAGTAACGAAAGAGGTAGAGAGTGCAAAAGCTTACAAGAAAAGGCGAAAGGAAGAGAGGGAAACAAGTGTCTGGGAAAAGGAACTTCACGGACAACATTTTAGACAAACGAAAGAAGTAGTTTCAGTTTCAGTTCAGTTTCATATAATTTAAATTCTCTACATACAATTTATAATTCTACAGTTCTACAGTACATACAACTAACTAAACTACATAGACTGAATATATAATATAAAAAAAATACAGTACAAGTACAAAGAGTAGCTAAATAATAAATTGCATGTAGGGAATTACTTAAAGGAGGAGCTCTCTCAATAGGTAAACTAATCGAGGAGAGAGCCCCCCCTGTTCTAATAAATTCATTAGATCAGGTGAATTCAATAGAGTTCTAAGTTGCAAAGTAGCATAGATTTAGGTTTATCGGTCAACTTTGTTCAAGAAGTAACTTTTCAGTTTTGTTTTGAATAATGTTTTAGATGAGGCATTTCTGAGTTCCACAGGTAATTCGTTCCAAAGTTTGGCACCGAGATATCGAATAGACTTTAGACCATATTGGAGACTGTTTTTTCGAGACATATATAAGTCACCTTGACTGGCCTGTCTTGTGGAATAATGATGAACAGATGAATTCAGTAGAAAAAAGTCATGAAAGCAAGTAGGTGAAGTTTTATTAACAGAATCAAAAACAAAAGTTAAGAGTCGGAGTTCAAAGAGCTCAGAAAGTTTCAGAAGTTCAAAATCATTGAAGATTTGAAGAGAAGGAGACATGCGAGGCTGAAATGAGATGGCTCTGACAGCTTTCTTCTGTAATTTGAAAATTGGATCAATGTATGATGCATACGTTTGACCCCAAACAATCAGTCCATATTGTAGGAAGGACAGAAACAAAGTATTGTACAAGCAAACTAAAACATCTAATGGAAGTAAATTCCTAATTTTGAAAAACATTCCACATGTTCTGGATAATTTTTTGCGAGTTCACTGAGATGATATTTCCAGCTAAGATGCTCATCCAGGAGGATACCTAAGAACTTAACAAACTTTACTCTTTTAATCTGTTTCTTCCCTATTTTGATATTAGAACCAGAAGGAACATTAGAAGATGAAGAATGAAATATGATATAGTTAGTCTTATCAATGTTTAATGATAGTTTATTAGCATCAAGCCATTTCTTTACCAATCTCAGCTCTTTGTTGACAGTTTTAGTCAAATTAGCTAAATCTTTGGATTCATAGTAGGAGCAAAGGAGTCGTGGACGTGGCTACAAAGGGGAGAACTGAAGAAAGAAACCGAAGGAATGATAATGGCTGCACAATCAAAGTCCCTTAGAATGAATGCCATAAAAGCAAGAATTGATAAAAGCAGAGAAGATGCAAAATGCAGGATGTGCAATGAAAAGGAAGAAACGATTCATCACATTGTAAGCAGATGTAGCAATCTTGCACAAAAGGAATACAAGCGCCGGCATGACTGCGTAGCCAGAGCACTTCACTGGGATATTTTACGTCAGCGAGGATTTAAAATTAGTGATAAGTGGTACCAACATCAACCTGAGAGCGTTGTTGAAAATGAACAATTCAAAGTATTATGGGATTTTACAATACAGACGGATATTGAAATACATGCGAGAAGGCCAGACATTGTGATAGTGGATAAAAATTCGAATGAAACGATCATTTTGGACATAGCCATACTAGTTGATGTGAACATACGAAACAAGGAGCAGGAAAAGATCGTAAAGTACCAAGATCTAGCTAGAGAAATCAGAAAGATTTGGAATGTATCAACCAAGGTCATCCCAATTGTGATTGGTGCCCTTGGCACGGTTACAGACAGACTTGAACAGTACTTGAAGGACATAGGTGTAACAACAAGGATCGAGTTAATCCAGAAGTCAACCCTTCTTGGCACGGCGAGAATCATCAGACAGGTTCTTGATATCTAAGGAAACTAGATGTGACCCGATATCATGGACGTTAATTCCAAATGTAATTCATTTGTGCGTAGCATTCATAATAATAATATATAATAATAATGATATATAATAATAATGATATATGATAATAACAATAATAATGATAATAATAATAATAATAATAATAATAATAATAATAATACTAATAATTTCAAGCTCTTATGGGATTTCACCATTCAGTGTGATAGATTTATTGAGGCAAGGCGACCAGATATTGTGTGGGTAGATAAGAAGACCAAAGAAGCGAAAATAATCGATATTGCTGTGCCAGGGGATTCAAGAGTTGCAGAAAAAGAACTTGAAAAGATTGAAAAGTACCAAATGTTGAGAGAAGAAATAGGTCATGTATGGCAAATGAATAAAGTTACGGTGATGCCCGTAGTAATTGGAGCATTGGGAGTCATTTCAGACAAGTTTGAAAGATACATGGAGAAGTTGGATGTGAAGATCGCGATGGCAATTATTCAGAAAACGGCACTGCTTGGAACAGCAAGGATATTGCGAAAAGTTTTGTCTCTTTAGAGAAACAGAAGAAGGGACTTTGAGACCCCTGGTGACTTTTTGTTACCCGCTCTCAAAGATAAAAGAACAAAAGAACGTACCAGACAAACGTGTCTGAGATTTACGTTATGGACAACAATAATAATAATAATAATAATAATAGACTGAGGAGGATTTTAGATCGAAACGTTTGGAATTTTAGCAGTCTCATTTTTCTTTTCTTTTTTTCTGTTAAATTTTGATGAGGTTTTAGTTTATTAATAATAATAATAATAATAATAATAATGATGATAATAATAATAATAATAATAATAACAACAACAATAATAATCTCTTTATTTACAGTTGGTAGGGACATAGTTAATATACATAAATAATTATGTACAAACTAATTAATATCAACTATTCACATAACAGAAAAAAGAAAAATTACGATATAGATCCACTTATTTACATATATTACAGCTACATTTGTTTCTATTCCAGGCTTTTATACCTTTCTTAAATCTGAATACGTTTTCAGCACTCTATTGTATTAGGCATGGCATTCCAGAGAATGCTTCCTCGGAAGGCTAGAGAGTTTATGCCGAAAGATATCGTTTTGGCAGGCGGAATTTGTAACGTGTTTTTGATTCGTAGATCATACGTCAGTTCCCTCTGCACAAAAAATTCTCCCATAAATGATGGATTTTCATGATTTAATGATTTATATATCTCTGTAATTAATTTCTGTAAGTTTTTCGTGTGGATTGCTATTTCATTGTTCTTGGTGAAGAGGCCTTCAAAAGTGGATTCATAATCACCAAGCAGTGCGCGTAGTGCACGTTTATGCACTCGGTTTATTTCCTTATTACATTGCTTTCCACAGAAAATCCAAATTAGAGGACAGTAGTTGAAATTTGACAGCAGAAAGGAATTGTATAGCAATTTTGCCTTGTCAAGATCTAGCAGTTTAGCTACCCTCGAAAATACTTCCACATTTTTATTCACTGTTTGGCACAGGGTTTTGACATGTTGGTCAAATTTAAGACCAGCATCGATTGTAATGCCCAGAAGTTTTACACTGGCTGATGGGTATACAGTAGCTCCATTTATGTCCATGCATATTTTATCATTACGTTTGGTACCAAGGAGCATCATCTGTAATTTAGATGGATTGGCCACCAGTCTGGTTGATTCAAACCATTCTAGCGCTTGACATAGGTCCTCTTCCAGGTCAATAATAATTCTATCCAAATTAGTGCCACAAGAGTAAAGGGTATTGTCGTCTGCAAAATTGCAAATTTCAGTATTTGGATCGCTATTTGACCTGACTCAATGCCCTTCTTTTGAAGAGTAAGAGACATTGTTTATGTCTCTTACTCTTCGAACTATGTAGAGGATCGCTATTTAACCTGACTCAATGCCCTTGGAACAAATGCCGAAGACAAGACAGAAGCGAAGAGTAAGAGACATAAACAATAATATGATACAGAGTAGATTTTCAACTTTCACTTCAAATAGATCTTTCCCTGGCAAACAGATTAATGAATAAACGTAATTCAAAGGATTTAATTAATTGCAAGTCTTCGTTTTGCAGAATTGCTCCACTTCTATCTGCAAAACGAAAGGACAGCCACCAAAGTGTCACGAAAAGGAGATAGATTCAACAACAAATATAACATCCATTGTAGCTTTATGAATGGTAAACATATCAATTTTCATGTTCTTTGTAAATAAGAAACATGGTTAGTAGGATGGATGAAAATTTAAGGAACTCTAGAACTGACTTCTATGTTAAGAAACATATTTGCAACGAGAGTTAGAAATAACACCGGATTTCATTCCTTCTCAACTTGTTTCATGTTTCTTGTATAAAGAAGACGTGTAACTGAGCAAACTCAATATGAAAAGGTATGTTCGTTTGTAGAAGCTGGAAAAGAGCCCAAATTAGCATTTGGTGTGGTTTCTCCGAAACCTGATAGGCCCAGTTCTAAAAGGAAGTCTTTTAATTCGACAGGCAGTAAATATTTTATGCCAGACGATGACATTTCAATGTTATCTTCTGATGACGATATTTTCATCTTACGCATCATCTTACACATAAAAGCTATCTTATGCATCATCTTACGCATCTTCTTACGCATTGTGTTGTAAAATGCGTAACTTACGTATGGATGCGTAACTTACGCATGCTTACGCAAATTACAATTGGCCTTTACGAAAATTTTGCCTGATTACTGTACATAAGCTCAGTTTCAGTTCAGTTACATCATCATTTCAAAATTCCACATACATACAATATTGATCAAATAATACATTGAACACACAAAAAAATTATTACAACTAAATTTAACTTTACTAATATAGAACAACAATACTAATCAATTAAATGCAAATAAGGAGAATTGCATGCAAGGGAAGTTCTTGAGAAGGAGCTCTCTCAGTAGCTAGGCTAATCGCACCCCCTGGTTTCAAATTGACTAATGAAATTCAAAAATCGTTTCAATTGTTTGTTGTCTTTTAGTATCATTAAAGGAGATACACATTGCGAATATATGACAGCTATGATTGGTAGTTATTTTCAAAAAAGTAGGCTTTGAGTTTTCGACGAAAACTGGGGGCAGACTGTGAACATTTAAGATCAACAGGAATGCTGCAAAAGAAACGCACAGATCTGAGACAATATTGAAGGGTACTTTTCTGAGTTACAAAAATGTCAGTCTTGGAAGCTTGATGAACAGATTCAACTAATGCAAAGAAAGAATGAAAATTAGAGGAGAAGTCTTGTTAACACAATCATAAAAAACGAAGCAATTTTAACTGAAAGAGATCGTAGCTTTAAAATCTTAAAGTCAGAGAAGATTGGTGTAGAAGGAGAAGTATAATGTTCAAATGAGATTGCCCTCACCCGTTTCTGCAAGAGATATACTGGCTTCATATATGTCTCATATGTGAGGCCCCAAACTAAAATTCCATATTGCAGGAAAGGTGAAAACAGAGAGTTTAGAGGCATACCAAAACACTGATCGGTAAGAAGTGTCTTACTTTGAAAAACGTCCCACAAATTCTAGCCAGCTTTTTAGATAATTCTGTAAGGTGATACTTCCATGAAAGATTTTCATCTAAAAGAACACCAAGAAATTTGACATAACACGTCTGTTTAATAGGGAGGTTTCCAATCTTTATACTGACAGTTTCCGGAGCAGAATGTTGAGGAGACTTAAAAATTATGAAATTGGTTTTATCAATTTTGAGTTACAATTTATTAACATCTAACCATTGACTTTTTTCAATTCCTCATTAATCACATTTTGAAGCTGATGAGATGTTGGTATCATCTGCAAATAAGTAGAAGTCTAGTTTCGAGGATGAAAGATGTAAATCATTTATGTAAATCAAGAAGAGAAAGGGACCAAGGACAGAACCCTGTGGAACACTACAAGTAACACTGAGATGACTGGAATTAGAACCATTCACTGAGACATATTGCTTCCGATCAGAGAGATAGGATCTAAACCAATCTAACGCAGTTTCTCTAATTCCATAATGTTCTAGCTTCATCAAAAGAATACTATGATTCACTATAAAAAATGCCTTCTGCAAGTCAATAAATATTCCACCGTCAAATTTTCTATTGTCTAATGAGTTTTTGATGGCTTCAGTTAAACTAACCAGAGCATGGTTAATGGAGTGACTGGCACGAAAACCGAATTGTAAAGTATAAAAGATTTCATTCTTTTCCAGGAATTTATAGAGACGGTCATACATGACTTTTTCAGCAATTTTTGCTGAAGACAGCGAGAAGAGAAATAAGTCTATAATTTGGAGATGTCAGCTGATTTTCTGCCCGATTATGTTTAATTTTTGCACATTTTTCCAAAGTTGGGAGGGCTGCAGCCCCCCCCAGCTCCCCTATCTCCTACACCGTTGCTTCACATCAATTTTTACGAAAGCCCATAGGGACCCATAGGTAGCAGCGTATGAATGTCACTCGCGTAGTAGCATGACCTTGCCCTTGCATACGGTAGAAGCGCACTGAGTGTAGGCCAAAAGAAAAATTTCAACTCTTACATTGTCAGAAATCAACATTTTGCTTTGCAAGTTCCTTGAACGGACACAGCAACTTTGTAGAGATGCTGCCATCCTTCCAAAACGTAACAAAAATTGCCTTGGTAACTCATCAAACTTAACAGTTCAAATTTCAGCATTAACGATCACTCAGATTTGTTCGCTTCTACTTTGCTTGGCTTTCTCTCTTTGGATGCTTCCACGAAGATAGTAAGTCCTCTCGAATTCGATGCCAAGAAGTTTGCCTCATCAGCTGAACTGCAAGCAGACTTGTTACAAAACAAAGAGAATGTTTTGAAATGTGCGCACGCATATGAGACCGTGCCTTTTGCTTCGTTAGTGTCTGTCTTGCGCCTCGATGCGTACACTTGAACATAAGCCAGCAGATCTTATTTTCACTATTGTTTATCTATTACTTAGTCTATCAATGCTCAACCATCCGCGCAATACTCTGAGTTTGCTTTCTAGTGCATTTTAAAGATATGTATGCTGCTCTGCAGCGCAAATCAACAATGATAAGGAATAAAACAAAGTTTAGTTTGCAATTATACTTTTACAGTTACTACAACCGTTTGCTGCTACCTGTGAAAAGCCCATTCCTTTGGTTATTTTGTCACAAATTCCTGGAGTTTCTGGCAATTCTTTTCCAATCAGAAACGGGGAGAGGGAGTAACACTCATGCATGGTCGTATGATATGTGCCACTATTTGAGGGTAATTTTCGATATTAAAAATAAGCTTTGGATCTAATGCACAAACTTAGGGGCATCACTTTTACAATTGCAATTCTCTCATGTTATAACTTTAGACACGCTCCAGTTAATTAATTTGTGATCAAGTTGCCTTAGAATGAGGACATATAGCTCTTGGGTATACACAGAAAACTGTATACATTTTGGGATATGATCTTATAGTCTAAAATGGTACACCTCCTTAAAATCCCTGTTGTAGCTCACTTTGAGATACCAAAAACTGGAAATGTATTTCGATGCATAGACCTTTTAGCTATTCTGCAAAAGAGCCTGGATCAAGCGTCATTCTTATACATTTTGATACACAAGATTCGATCAAGTGGCGTTAGCGCTTCTATCACTGCTGTGCACATTCAAAAATTCTACAAAATTTTGCAAAGTATCATTCGATTGAGATTCTTTTTAGAATAGCTAAAAGGTCTATTGTTACTTCAGCGCTAGAAAACTGAAATTTGCTGAAATAGGAATGACACAGTCTTTTTAAGTAATAAGACGTGCAAAATAATGAATGCTGTTAGTTGTCAGTCATTATAGCTTGAATGATTTGGGTCCCCTCCCAAATCAACTTTGGCTCCTAGGCCACTTTTGGAAAAAAGCGTTAAACTGTACACTACAAGCAGAGAGTCAAGATTTTTTTAGATCAAAATAGTGACCCTATGATCCACTAGGCCCTTTATATCAAATCTAAGCCAAAGAATAAAATGCTAAATCCTGGGAAGATTTTAGACTTGTGACATGAACCATAACTTAGCGGTTCATGTGATTTAAAAATTTTCAAGATTGGTCATCCGAAGGCGAAGATATTGATTTTTGAAGTTGGGCGTAATTTGGATCTTTGTTTACATTACCGGAAGATTATAAAAAGCGATCTGAAGTCTGCGAAGTCTACCGGGGTCTGCCGTTTTCGGTAGAAGGGTACCAAAAGAATGGGACTCTATCTTCTACCAACTCTACCGTTTTCAGAAGATGCCCAAAAGAATACGCCCTTAGTGCATTCTACCCAAAATCTAAAATTTCCCACGCACTATGCTAGAGCTTGCGCAGTAGTTATCAACTACAGATTTGGTGCTTTCCGTGTCGAGAAGCGTTGCCTAGCAAACGATGAAATCCATAATGGCTGCTAATACACCCATTTTCTGGGCGCATTTGATCGAAGTGTTCCAGGGTGTTCATTCGGCTTCGTGATCAGCGTATGACGTAAGAACACCCAGGGAATGAGGTTGATCAGATAGCTACATTTTTCATATGGTGCGTGCCTTTTCTTGGAGTTCAAAGGTCGAGTTTTCGAAGCGATGGCCGACTTTTCTTTTGATGTCCTAAGGCCAGATCTCCATTAGGCGGAAAATGTCGAGTCCCGAAAAAAAGAACGTTCGTGGCAAGGCAATTTTCCTCAGCGCCATTCGATTAGGCATTCAGATTGCTGGAAATGTTTCCGCCTCGACATTTTTCAGCCTAGTGGAGTCAAAGATAAAGACGTTCGATGATTCCTTAGCCTGCTTTCAGACTTTACTTTTGCAGATGAAAAATGGAAAGGGGAAAGGTTAAAGCCATCAGATTTTCGAAAATTTTAGTCCCTGTTTAAAATCCGCTTGGATGTGAGTCGTTGTATGAATGAAATAAAATGTATTAAATTAAAACCATTGAAGGAATGTAAGGAATCGCATCGTAGGTCTCATTTAAATGTAGTACCATTCTTTTATGACATTTTCAACCACTAGTTTGCATCCTAATTCATTAATATAGGTTACTGAGAAGATCGATTCTCAAGTAGCAGCTCAGTTCATATTAATTTCATAGATGTTTCTCTTCATGTCCTTGATTAGCTTAAATCTAACTTAAATCTGACACTTCAGATCAAAATTAATCATATCAAGAAAACTTGACATCTTGTGGCAGGATTTTTACTTCCAAACAAAGGACAAAAATCATGTTTTCCTCGTCTACAACATTTCTCCGGTCTTTTATTGCACTTAGGTTAACATCAAATTTTTAAAAACAGCTTTATGGTGATTGCCTTTGATTTGAAACTTCTTGATTCTAAAACCTGACCACTTAAGCTTGTCTAAGATTGCCTGATCCAAGTGCTATTCCCATTAAGTTATAATTACCATGCAATCACCACAACTTAGCAATGCTAGCTCTGGTTAGAATCTGAATGACTTGAGAGAATTCCTCTTATCAAGCTGTAGATGAGCCTCTCTCGTTTTAGCTTTTAATCTGATCTGTTTAAGCGGAAAGCAAATGGATTAAAAAATGAGCAATTGGCTCTCAAATGTAATGATAATTTCAGCCCTATGTTTGACACTCATAGGTAAATTACCCATAATACCTTGTGATGCTAAATATAAAGACTCCTAAAGGAGAGAGTAAGATTAAAGGATAGGATGGTCTTTTGCAAGTTTGTTTCGTGCTTTCTGCATGAGAATGCTTTGCTAATGGATTCAAAACAGCATACAAGATCCACGGAAGAGGTCAACTGTTGTATGCCAGAATCTTGCACTGTTTGCAGAGCAGTCTTTTTCTGCAATCAGCAGTTCTCTCAAGACTCCTTTTACAGCCACAGGCGCGACAACTTTGCTTTGAGACAAGAACGACTCCTGACACAAACATCTGTAAGGAGACATCGCCCTACTCCGTTTGGAATACGAAATATTCTTGGTCTCTCTGATACTGATACAGCAAGAAAAGATACAAAGAAACTATTTAAAAAGCCTGGTAAGACAAAATTCACTGTTTTTAATCCAAACGTTCATTGAACAGAACTTGACTATTATCTCAGAGTACGAAAATAATCTCGAAGAACTACTTTTTGGGGCTGAGGTCAATAATTCGTAAGAGAATTTTGGAAAGATAAATTGATGTGTAAAGTAAAATGGAGGCACTTGTATGAGTTGTGGATTTAGCCAATCGTGACGTTTTCGAGCATTGCCAGTTATCAAGCAAGAAGAAATAACGGTAAAACTTGCATTTATCAAGCAAAACGAAAATTAGATTTCTAAGATAAAGATTGCAATTTTTAAGAGTTGCAGGAAGAGGAAGGGAAAAGGTGTAGGGCAGAGAAGAGGTGTAGGTGTAAGAACTGTGATTCTATAGATGCACACTGGCGGCATTAGTTTAAGAATGTCTTAATAGATTGAAATAAGCCATTTGGAAGAAATATTTTCCTACTTGCCTTCATTTTTCATTTGGCGCTCAAAAAACGGATGACGGGATTTCTATCAATACAGTCAAATATAAATCAATTTTAAAGCTGAAGTGTTTTGGATTAGAAGACTTTTTATCTTCAGATCTTAAATTACTATTGTCACTTACATAAGACTGTGATAAAACTGTGGTCAACAATACTTTGCTGCAAAACATTGATGCTTGGAGCACATGCATTTCAGTGCTTAAGTATTAAGCAATTGGCTGCCGCAGTGTTTAGTGGTCAATGTTGTTGTGTCTGTGATTCTATTACGAAGCACGGGCAGTCAATGCTGGAATTGGTCTCCCAGGTGAAAATAGTCGGCAAAATTGTAAAAGAAAAATGACATTAAATTAGTTGGGACTCCTTTCGACGGAAACAAATACATCAAAATCGCCCTCCCCCACTTCTTTCAGACTTTTCAGACCTGGCACCACCACTGTAATCAAAGGTTATTGTACTTTCCTTCTTTTCCCCTTTCCTCGTGATTGATATCGTGTGAAGCTAGATGACACCGGAGGTAGCCCTCCAATTTTTCTGTCAATTGCTATCTTACACATTCATACAGTATTCAGGTTCACTCCTTTTGGTGTTATGTCTGCTATGGGTAATTCACATATATTTGTGCAAATCGGTCAGTGGCCCTTGGGTGCGGCTTTGCGGGTGGGTGGTACATTTTCCTGATTCACCCGGTAGTGTCTATTTTTGTCTATGTTAATTGCCACGGGGTTGTCATAGTCCATTGCTCCCCGTGGTATTATCGTACTTCTACTTTTCGTAGAGTAATTAGTCAGTAGTGTAATAGGTTATTTGTCCTCGGGGGGGGGGGGTATCTCGACCTGCCATCTGCCGGGGACGTGCCATTTTGCCCGAAAAATTGGTACCCATAATTCTGTAAATTTTGGCGGATTTTAGGGTCATAATTGCGCAAATCGAATGAAAATCTGGGCCATAATTCCGGAAATTGTGAAACATCCCCTGAAAAGGACACCCATAATTCCGTTAAAGGTCTAAAAATTGTGGAAAAGATACCCATAACTCCGTAACGGTTTGAAAAAAGTACCCCTATAAAATGGCACATCCCGGTATCTTGAAAAGTACTAAGTTACCCCCCCCCCCGAGAATTTGTCTTATAAACTTTTTATGACATATAAGAAAAAGTCCCTGGGTGACCTCTGCCAATTCTTCATCAATATAGTTTTAACATAATGTTCTTCAGATATTATCTAGCAGTGAAAAATGTCTTCCTTTCCTTTGAGGTACTGGCCATTTTTCATTTACACTTGAAGCACTTCCTCATTTTTTACATTCTCCGTCCATGAAAATTTCAAAATCTTTTTTAACATTTTTATGTGCGACAACATCTCGAATGCTTCATGGCAGGTCTCTAGAGTTGTTGTCTCAGGTCATATCTGGTCCCATAATCTCTATTCTATGATATAGCATTTAATAGTGATTTTTCTTGTTTCAAGATTGATGTACCGAGTCCAATCAACGAGCACAGATTTCGGCATCATTTTGACAGCTTTAGTCCCATTTGTTTATGTGGAATACCGGGTGAGTCAGAAAAAAACGTGGGGTGTTTGGTGCACAGTGACATCGCATTTAGTCACCCAATTGCCATAAAGTATGTTTTTCCGTGCAGCCATGAGTCTAACTTAGATCATAAAACTTTCCCCGTCGAAATCAGTCATTTAATGCATTTTCAGAAAACATTTTCTTGGTAAGACCTTGTACGGGAATCTTGCAAACTGATGAAATCTTCCGCTGAGCCCCTTCCGCATTTCATCTTGGCAAAAGTTACAGGTACACGTGGTATTATCAGGGGAGAATGAAATGATAAGGAAGTAGTATTTTCTCCCCTTGGGATGCCTTATCATAACTTGCCATGCTTGGAGAAAACGTTTGAAAGACATTGATAATGCGTACTTCTTCATCTTGCGAAGAGGTTTCTTTCACGCCGATAAACGCTCTGTCGCAATGGGACTTCATGCAAACAACACTGTTTCTTAAAGCCTGATTCACAGAGTCGTGCAGAACGACCAAAAGGCAAGGGATTCAACTTCTGAGTCTTTGTCTTTGGTTCTTTCTGCACGATCTTAGCTACTTAAGTGACATAACTAGTATGTGAACCAGGCTCAATTTTTCAGTTTCCCCTGACAATTCAACGTGTACCTGCAACTCTGGCAAGGCTAAACAGCTGAGGCCCCATAAGGGATCTCGGGCTCCGAGTCTCCAGGGCATATTTGAATGGGCTCCGGGCTCCGAAAGGCAAAATTGCCGTGCTTTAGGGCTTCATTGTATGCTTTTCAGGGCACTATGGGCTCCATGTCTTAAAATGTGTGGAAACTACCATGGAAATTGTTTGAGCTCCAGGGCTCCAAGCTTTCAAAGTGATGGGCTCCAGGGCTCCAGCGACCCCCCTTTGGGGACCTCTACAGCTGAAGGGGCATGGTCGAAGATTTCAGAAGTTTGCAAGACTCCCAGACAGGGTCTTACGAAGAAACTCTTTTCCTAAAAATGTATCAAATGACCGATTCGGTTGGGGAATGGTTTATGATCTAAGTTAGACTCTTGGCTGCACGGAAAAATTTAGTTTACGATAATCGAGTGGCTCAATGCGACGTCACAGTCCGTCAAACGCCCCACGTTTTTCTGACTCACCCGGTAGGAGATGAGGATCATGATACTTTCTCCTGCGCTGCCCCCAGCTCGAAACGTATGAATCTCTCCGTCAGGTCAGGTTGCAGAAGTCCAGATTTAGATATTGCAGGTAAAGGATAGGAATCAAATGTTTTAGCCGAATTTAGTTCGTGGCCAATGCCTGGAAACCACAAAAGCTTGTTTTCACAGACCAATAAGACGACGAATAAGTGAGGAAGACAATAGAAACCAGTGCAGATTTTGCTAAATTTTACATGCCTTCATAAAACGCAACCAGGACGAAAAAACTGCTTGAAATTTCCCGAATTTTTTTTGAAGAAATCTACTCTCCATACGTTTGGGTATGCAAGTTTGGATGTCCATCAAAATTTCTCCCGATTCCAAGGAGTCATGACTCCTCAAACACACAACCTCAGTTCGTTTTCAGCATTTCTGGGCTTCCAGCATTCTAAGTACGTAATTCATCCCTAAAAAGTCTTCTGAAACACATCTGAAACATTACTAATTCTATAAGATCGATAGCGTGGGCCCGGGGACCCCTTCTTCCTGCTTCGCAGATGAGCAAATCTGACATGCTTCCTTTGGTGTCCGAAATAGATCCAAATCTCCTAGATCCAAACTGTGCTAAATCGTGTCTTTGGCTCAGAAATTTTTTAGGGGTATTTACCAGACTGTGCTTGGTCTCCATTAGACGATCTTCTTTCACAAATAATGCAGTGGATAGCACGATAAACATCAATTGCTGTGTTTCTGCGCCCAAACATTGATCGATGATCATGAATTGCAAGAACCCTCTGGCGGCCAACCTATAATTTTATACCATTAAATAACGAAGCATGAAGCTCGAAATTTCAGGTAGGATTTTATCATTTTTGAGTTCTAGAAATCTGAACCTTGAAGTGCTTTAGCGTCAATTTTCTCTACTCGATTACTCAGGCCAATTACCATTTTGACATAAAATGTCTTTGTCACCTAGGGCTCTTTGCGAGCATGCTACAAGTTCAGACTGTCTGAAATAAAAATTTGGTCAAAACAGAAATCATAGATCTGCTGCAGACTTATGACGATGATCCTCTTGCATCCCTGTGGTAAACCTTGCTCAATGGGGACTCATAATGAACCATTGAAAAAGCTGACCCTATATCCTGCAATTGATCGATTGAATCATGATCGAACGACTGCTTTAGCTCTATTTAACGGTCACTTCTCAAGGAGAAAATGCTATAAAAACCAAATTAAGCAGACATTCAATCAACGAAACTTGGTACAAATCTGAAGAAGGATGTTCACTTTACTTGATGAGTGCAAGATGAGGCTTTCAACACCAAATCTTCCATGTTTTTAAGACCAAAACAAAGCTGAAAAATCCTCGACTACTTGCCGCACCACCTGCGTTCAAAATCTAGTCAACTGCATCAAAATCAGTTTTTGTCCGGAACCATTTTCAAAACCTGAAAGTTCAACAGCATCGTTCTTTGCTAAATCTGCAATCTAATTTGCACCCTATCGCAAAACTTGAGCACAAGTAGGGCCATATTCTATCGGAGTAAATATTATGAGTCTCTGTTGACCGAAGCGCCATCATCAAGTCAAATGGCACAGGGAAGCAAGAGACACTAGGTCATAAGTCTAGATCCGCAGTTTAGTAGTCAAATTAACAAAACAATTTAACCAAATTAAATCTTTTCTATAAGTTCAACTTTTGCAGTGAAGATTTCTTTTTCAATTTGGTAAAGTTTGATCAAAAGAGCAGTCCAAAATTTCAGCGCACCAGCAAAGGACCATGGGTAACAATAGCTTCGTCATATTTGACAGTATGACCACCATTTCCACAGATTCAAATGAAGATTTAGAATCAGAACAAAGCAGTAAATCAGCTACAAACGGCAAAGGATCAACGAGTCATAAAAAGTCAAGGACGACATTCACCGGCAAACAACTATATCAACTGGAAAAGAAATTCTCAGCAGCGAAATATCTATCAAGAGTTGAAAGACAAGAACTTGCAGCGAGTCTTAATATCACTCATGTTCAAGTAAAAACATGGTTTCAGAATCGCAGGACAAAATGGAAGAAAGAAACGCAAACTGATAATATGAAATGAGAGAATGCGATATCCGGAAATCATGCTGCTAATCGCGGATGTGGTGTTATTGCAGAAAACAGAAACCATCTTCCAGCATTATGTATTTAATAGCATAGGTTCCAAATCTTTAAATCTACGAAAAAAGTCGGGTGTAAAATTCATTGACTTATTTCTTTAAACTTAATGACTTGAAAGAAACTTTAACCACCTTTCTATGATTCTACTGTTTGACTTTTCAAAAATCTTAAATATTTGTCGAAATTACAGCTTATTTCATATTTCAGCTCATTTTATGATGTGACGTCATCAAATTTCTAAATCACAAACCAGAAGAGTGAAAGAGTTTTGCTTGATATCATATTGTAGGCCTCCATAAACTATGGTTTTCTTGAAAATTATTTCATCTTTCGTCAACAGGCTTAGAAATTACAATAGTTTTAAGTTTTTTTTCGAAAATTTTCTTGAATTCTTAAGTAAGAAGAAAAACACTATGCCATTCTAAAAATATTGAAGATTTCAGAAAAGTCAAATGGCAGATTTATTGTAAAATAGGTCAAGTTTCTTTGAAGCCATTCAGTTCAAAGAAGTAGGTCATAGAACTTTACACCCAGCTTTATAAATATTTGAAACCTATACTGTATTTAATTGTTTTATCTTCCATACCAAGTGAGGCAGAAAGATACTTGGAGAGCCTGCAACTTCCAAACAATCTATTGTGCTTTGATAAACTGATCTATTTGCATGGCTAGCATATCAACTTATCAGGGCCGATGCCAGCTATGACTGCGTAGTGGGACGAAAAACCAAAAATTTCTGACGATAAAACCGTCAAAAATAACAGCAACAATAACAGTTATAGGAACATACGTTAAATTGATGCATTATGTGACCGATCTAACTCCTCAGTGACTATAATTTGGCCACATTTTGCAATCCAACCTTGAAATCAACACAATTAGTGAGTATCTATCAAAAATGTGCCATAAATTCAGTAATTCTGTTGGAATTTATATCTTAACACTAACAAATTAATGTTTTTATGTACTATTTCTCTTCAAAATCCTCCAAAACTAGTCATTTACATCCCAAAAATTCCGACCAAGGAACAAAAATTTCCGACAAATGGTCTTCTGGTGGGCACTCCACCCCCAGCCCCCATTGGTTTCGGCCCTGCAACCTATGTCAGAGATTTTAGTTCGTCATGATGATGGTCGTATCTTCCTCAAAGTTAAGCTATTTAAAAACGTTATTCATCTCATAATCTTTTGAAAGCAGGCCTAAAATAATTGATCAAATTTGTTGTAACACTTTAGCTCCACAAATATCTATTACAATCTAGCCATATCTGACCTTCTTATAGCATAAGTGCGTTTTTCATATCCATAAAACTGTTACAATATAGGCTACTTTCTGTTATACTTTCAAAGACCTATGTACCATTACAGTACATTGATTACGATGATACGATGAGTCCCAAGAATTGCTATTCAAATCGAGACCGCTCATCCTGGGACCCATAATATTACGGCAACTTTTTTGGACTGATTTTGTTGCACTTTTGAACGCCCTTTTGAATGAGGCTGCTTGCACATTAGATTGATTGATTTGATGTTCGCTGACGGAAACTCGAAGCTGAAAGCAGAGTTTCAAGGAATAGCTTGACAGATGGCGAAAATGTCAAACCTTGTACGTTGGTATTATTTTGTTGCTTTCGCTAAGCATTAATTGAATAACAGAGAAGTTTTCTAATCAATGCGCTTCATTTGAAATATACGAGTGTTTGTGTTAGTATTTTTAAGCCTAAGCTCTTATCGAAAAAAGGCAGATATTATCATTTCAAATAATGGCGTTTGATTAGTCGTAGTTAGGAGCGACCGGCAGCCTCTCAATAGCGATAACTGCGGCCATATAATCAGTCTACCATTACAGCACCACTACTATAAATATCTTTCTTGTTTTTCCAAGATAATATGGTTATACATATAACGAGACTAATGCAGTATATATGCTCTCGTGACTGTAAATTAGGCCTTTTCATCTGTCTTTTATTCTCATGAGGCTGGATGGCTAAAAAATTTGACAAGATAAGATAAAATCATTTATAACTTGACAGCAATACTTCTGATTTTGATAAAGTGAAGTTCAATATCCAGGAGTGACATTTTAGTTTTAAGCCAATGTTATCAGCTTACAGAAATGCGATGAATTGTTCGCAAGCTAGCAGCTTTCATAGATTTAAACATTTTTTTGTCTCGCTCACCAGCTTTCCAAATATTGCATCGAGTTTTTATTTCTTAGCGATAATGTTTGTTATATTGTTAAATCATTATCAAAAATGCATCAATGAAAAAATCTGAAACAGTGAAAGGTGGATTTTGTATCTTTATCCAATACCCCGTTGATTGATTTCCACATTTTCTTCGGATCCATTTTATTTTTCTTAATTAAACGTTTGTAATAATCCTGAATAGAAGATCGAATTTCTTTGGTACTTTATTCCGCTGCTTCGCATAAGTTAATCACATTTCTTGAGATTTTGCCGCTACTGTTTCCGTCTGTCCCTTGTCTCCATCGATTTTCTAAGACTTGGAGTTAACCAAGGAGCGAATTCTGATCTTACCCTTCTTTTCTCTTAATCGGTCGGAGTATGGATATTCAAAGCGATTCGAAAATCTTCCCTGAAATGTGCTAGCCATGGAAGATGGATCATCAGCAAAGGGGGTAAGAATAGTTTCCTAATTTATTTGTTGCAAGTTGCCTTTTCGTACTTCATTGTACGAGATTCACTATTTTTGGCTTTGCTCTTTGAGTGGTGAGGGTAGCGAGGCCCAATAGGGTGACGAGGGTAGTCGAGGGTCGACACGGTGGCGAGGCTAGGCGAGGTTCCAGAGGGTGGCAAGGGTCGAGAGGGTAGGCATTGGCGAAGTAGCGGTAGCACGGGTTTGCTAAATAGACCCCTTTCACAGTGACATTAAATTCGAGGCAAAAGATGTGATTCCCTGTGCAGCGAGAAATCTACATAGTATCATTATGTTGCAACTACACGTACAAAATAATTTCATGCGT
Organism: Aurelia sp. 4 Dawson et al 2005; assembly: GCA_964019985.1. Taxonomy (NCBI): domain Eukaryota; kingdom Metazoa; phylum Cnidaria; class Scyphozoa; order Semaeostomeae; family Ulmaridae; genus Aurelia; species Aurelia sp. 4 Dawson et al 2005. The sequence continues at coordinate 7,314,331 of OZ026505.1, forward strand.
TGCTGAGAGCAATGCACGCTTTTGAGATTTCGATCCACGTTAAATCGAGGCAAGTGATGTTCCCGGAAGAATTTCAAAAGAAATGAAGTCATTGTGAAAGGGGTCTATTACATGGGCTGCGTGGTTTGCATGGGTCTAGAAAGCTGCGTGGGTCAAGGGTCGAGGGACGTGGGCAATTTTTCTTGAGTCGTGGGTAAATTTATGTTGGTCGTGGGTCCTTTTTGGAGATAACTTTGCGTGAGTAATCTTGCGCGGGCGAAATTTCTTGCGTGGGTAACCGATTTTGCGTGGGTGGAGTTTGGGCGCGTGAGATGTACATTTTACTTGGGTTCACCTTTTGTGTGAGTCTCATAACAGCATAACAGCTTTCATTATCCATTCAAAGTTTGCTACTTTGTGCATGACTTCTACATATGGGGGCTTTTGAACTTCTTGCAGTGCCATCTCCTCAAGCAGTTTTGAAAAATAAAGTGCTGTCATGGGAATGAAGGGGTACTGAAAATGTTTAACAATGCAAAAGTTAAAGCAGTGAGGCATTCCGATGACATGGCAGGGCCAAACGACAACAGAAACAAGTTTCAGTCCGCTACAAACAAAGTTCAGCGATCAAAACACAAACAAAACGGTGATAATGCAACCATTGAATAATCTTTATATAGTCAATACCATAAATTATGAGCTAAAGATTTGCTATAAGTCTTGAGGAACTATAATTCTGAACCTGAATTTATGGTAGAGAATTAACGAGATCGAAATTGCTTCTTAAGTGATACAAGATTCAGACGATGTTCCAAGCACAGGAAGCCCAGGCAGTTAACTGAACAATAGTACCTTTGTGTGCTATTTGTTGCACCTAGAGTTCGATAAGATGTGGTATTGGCTGAAAGTTATCTTCAATCAAGCCAAATTCAATAAACTGTTTTGTCCTCGCTCGTAATCCGGCATCTATGCTCCAACTTCGCAACACAACAAAACATCAAAACATTTTACAATAATCGAACTATACTTTCAGATACTTTGTTTCTTTATCTACAGTGTCTGAAATAAAAATAATTGCAGCTTCTTGATGCACATCTCGTCAGATTTGAATTCTCCCCATGCTCGGGCCATCGAACGGTCCCAGAGCGATCGGAATTTCCAATGTTTTCGTCTGCCTGCCTTGCTTTGCCTTGCACAGAATGTACACAGGGATTTCCCGGTCCATCTGTCGATCGATTCAAACCAAAAACTGCGCTCTATGGTATGCTAGGGGGTCCCTGTGTACATTCTGTTTAGAGCAAAGCAAGGCAGGTAGAGGAAAACATTCGAAATTCGATCACTCTGGGACCATTCGACGGCCCGAGCATGTGGAGAATCCAGATCTGACGAGACGTGGTGCATCAAGTACTGCAAGTAGTTGCAAATTTTTGTATGTCAGGCACTGCAGATGAAGAAACAAAGTATCGAAAAGTATAGTTCGATGATTGTGGAACATTCTGACATGTTGTGTTGCGAATTTGGAGCATATGGATGCCGGATTACGAGTGAGGACAATACAGTTTATTTAATTTGGCTTGAAGATAACTTTCAGTCCTTGGAAACTGAATTAGAATGCCAGCAAGTTACATATCGTATCGAGCTCTCGCATTCGAACAATAGACGATTGCGCTAAAGATGGCGGCGAGGAATTTTTACCGAGATGCACTGCGTTCTATAATCGAATTCCTATAGAATCGTTAAAGGTTTGTAATTCGAACGCAGTGCATCTAGGTAAAAAATTCCTCGCCGCCATCTTTAGCGCAATCCTCTATTATGTAGTGGAATGAAGAAGTTAATGAAACACAACCAGGACCGCCGAGAGGGGGGGGTAGCCGGGGCAACTGCCCCGGGGCCCGGGCCCCGCCAGGGGCCCGTAAAAATTAAGCTTTGTTTTTCCATTATATGTTTTTGTGATATTATCGAACTGGGCCCCGCAAGGGGCCCGGAAGAATCAAACTTTCATCTTGTCCGTTCCACTCTGCATTGATATCACGGGCCTCAGTTCATTCCATTAGCAATAAACTTTGTGTCGTGACAACAAACCAAATCGTAGCGTTACATCATCCGTAATTCGATGCGTATTTTGACGTCATGCTTTTGGGCGGTAATTTGTTGTTACGTTGTAATGACCTATACTTTGGTTTCTTTCGTATTCAATAGTTGCTTTAATTGCTTTTGGAAAGAGATTGATCAACGATGACGAAATTGAATATTACAAATAGCTCCTTAAAAGGAATAACGTTTGGACAAAAATAGCCACTTTTTAACATAAAAGCTTGGCAGTCATCAATAGCTTCAGATTAGATTTGGAGACCTTCTTGAGAGAACAGCACAGCAGAAAATCGAAGCGGATATGTCCTTCTACCAACACAAGTCTGATGCTCAGAAACGACGAGAAAAGGAGCAAAGGGATAAAAAAACAAGGAGAGGTGCACTGACGTTATTTGATTTTGGTGTTAAAAAGCAAGCTCAACCTGAAAAAGAAAGCCCCGGCCCTGGCCCCACACATGAAGAACAAGCTGGTCCTCAACCGACAGCTTCAGCTTCGCCAGAACTCTCAGAACCCGAACCCGATGAATCAATGTCTGGAGCATCTTTAGAAGCAAGCATAAATCAAGAGGAATCTGCATTCGCTCGTGGAGAAACAACCAAGCCTAGTCATTTTGGTTTTGACATAGGAATGTCTCCAGCAGCTCCTACAACACTGGAAATCGAAGAAATGATACGGAAAGGCCATCTACCACATCCACAGCAGTTTCCTAATGATATTACTGGCAGGAAATTTCCAACGTCTGTGCTGAAATTCAAACAACAGAATGGTGAAGTGAGTTCCAGACGATGGCTCGTGTTCAGCCCTGCTAAGAGTGCTTTATTCTGCTTACCATGCAGACTTTTCCCAAGTGCAGTGGACCAAGGATCATCCCAGTCAATCTTGGCTTCAGCAAATGGATGGAGCACAGCACAAAAATGGCGAAAGCTTTTCGACAGGCTTCCCGAGCACGAACACAGTACGGCGCACAAAAAATGCTACCTTGCCTGGCGAGAAGTGGAGAGGCGTTTGGAAGAATCTTCTGGAGTTGACATGCTCACTGACGAAAGAATTCTCTCAGAGGCTCAGAAATGGAAGAAGATTCTCACAAGAATCATTGATGTTGTTGTCTTTCTTGGTGAAAGAGGACTGCCTTTTCGTGGATCTTCACAAAGAATTGGTGACATTCACAATGGAAATTTCTTGGGTCTCATTGAGCTCCTTTCCCACTATGATCCACTTCTACGAGAGCATGTAACAAAGATTCAAGTATCCCAGGAAAAAGGTGAAAGACTTCAAGCTCATTATCTTTCAGCTTCATCCCAGAACGAGTTCATTGGTCTTTGTGCAGAGTACGTTCGCAGTCATGTCTTGGATGAAATCGATGATGCAAAATATTATTCAATGATGGTTGATGCAACACCTGATTCAAGTCATGTTGAGCAAACTACCTTCATCATCCGGTATTTGACGAGAGAGCTTCAAGAATTTGCTGTCCAAGAACGATTCTTGACATTTGTTGATTGCTGCAAGAAGACTGGTGTTCAAATAGCCATGTTAATCTTGGAAACTTTGAAACAGTTTGGGATTCCAGTTGCAGACTGCCGTGGTCAAGGATATGACAACGCTGCAAACATGTCTGGCAAATACAATGGAGCCCAACAACACATCCTCACTGAAAATCCTTTGTGCCTGTATTCACCGTGCGCATGCCATTCACTGAATCTATGTGGAGCAGACTCTGCAGCTTGCTGTAAAGAAGCAGTGACGTTTTTTGGAATGGTACAAACTGTGTACAACCTATTTTCCAGCAGTCCGCAACGATGGTTAATACTTCAAGGAAGCATTGGATCCTCATTGCATGGCCTGTCAGGTACAAGATGGACGGATCGTGTGGCAAGTGTGCGACCGTTTGCGGCTCATCTTCCAGGTATACGTTCAGCTCTGGAGCAACTTCATACCCTGAATCTTACTCCTAAGACTGCCACTGAAGTTAACGCCGCCATAAGGTACATCTCTTCGTTTACTTGCATCCTAATGTCAGCAATATGGTTGAAGATTTTGGTAGCAATCGATCAAAGAAACCAGATCATACAAGCAAGGGAAGCAACCACTGATATAGAGGTCGCCAATCTTAAATCACTTGTCCACGACCTTAAAGATCTGCGCAGTAAATGGCCTCAAATTTTGAATGAGTCGAAGTTGGTTGCGGAAGGAATGCAAACTGATCCAAATCTTCCTGCCAAACGAAAGACGAAAAGGAGATCATTCTTTGACGAGACACAAGAAGAGGTCTCTCCAGAAGGCGGTGCAGTTGAATCTGTGGAAGAAGCAACATTTAAACGTGATGTTTTCTATGTCATCGTCGATGCAGTCATTGCTGGCCTTTCAACACGCTATGATGCTGCATACAAAATAGATGGCATGTTTGGTTTCCTTTGGAGATATCTTGCCTTAACGGAGCAGCAAATTTCGGCAGCCTGTGCTATCCTGGCAAAGAAATACGAGGGTGATATCTTGCAAGATGAATTGAGAGAAGAAATGATACACCTAAAAGCAATTCATGCCGCAAACTTTGGAGACGAATCACTAAGTCCATTCAGCCTCTTGAACAGAATCAGCAAATTCAAGCTTGGCGAGATATTCCCAAACGTATGCATTGCCTTGAGGATATTTTGTACATTGCCAGTTACAGTTGCTTCAGCAGAACGATCTTTCAGCAAGCTCAAGCTCATCAAAAACTTTTTGCGGAGTACAATGACACAAGAAAGATTGAACGACTTAGCTATTCTAAGCATCGAGAGCGAACTTACGCGAAAAATTGACTTCAGTAGCGTAATTAATACCTTTGCACTAAAAAAGGCTCGCAAAGTGAATCTATAGACATTTTAGGACTTCTTAGCGCTCAATAACGAACGTGCCGGCAAAATTCTTTGCCTATTTGACAATACACAGAAAATGACCTACAAATGTCTTGTTTAACATGATTTCATTTCTTGCAGTTAAACGGTTTACTTAGACGTAGACTATCCACAAAGACCTTTTAGCTACTCCAGAAAAGATATTTATACGACCTCGAGCCATATTTCACACATTTTTATGCAAAAGGCTCGATTGAGTTGGAGCACCTTTAACCATAGTGAACATTTGAAAATTCTCTCGTTCGATTCAGATTCTTGTTTAGAATAGCTAAAAAGGTCTGTTTGAGAAAATATGGAATAGGTTAGATCACCGATAATATATTTGTACTATAACTATTCTGAAGATGTCGATGCATTTTGATTAAAGTAGAACGTAAAAAAAGCAATGACTAACAAATAGCTTTGCCAAGGCATAGGGTTCTGGATTACTATAAAAATACGAGTGAGGGACTCCTACTAAGATAAGATACGCCGTGTTCTACCAAAGAAACGTTTAGGATTCCAACTTAGAATGCGCGGGAGTGCACCGTCTCGAATGCACTTTTTGTTGTCCTGCCCTCCTTTTGAAGTACCATGTAGAGATCTTCTCACAGGAGTTTCTGCGTTATTACAAACACTTCGACATCGTATCTTTCAAACAAGTTCCTAATTCAGATTTTAATGTATGGTATCGTAGAAAAGATTTCCCCGATTGTCCAAACAAACATATTTGCCTTTAACTTCGTGTTTGATCTAGAAAATTTTAAACTCGGTTTTAAATCACACAGCCACCACGGCCCCTTTATTAGGTGTGCTTCCTTTTGTAGCAGTTACGGGTAGCTTGATGTCCCTTTTCTATTTTCATGTGATAGGATAATAGTCATGAAATAGACATAATTTTTGCTCCCAGTGGCCTTGCCCTAGTTATTAAAAAGTACCCTACAAGGAGAGTAATTTAGCAATACGTACTGTAAGTTTTAGACGGAATGTAAGAAAATGCATGGGAGAATAATGCGTTAATTTATTGCAAAGTTGTTTCGTTAAATCATCTTGAGACTAAGCAAAAGGAACTATTGCTCATGCCATTGCTGATGTTTTCGAAAAAATACACTCTGTTAGAAAGTTAAAACTTTTTTATAAATGTTCTTAATATGCATTTGAACAAGAAATCTCAGGGAAACATTGTGTGGCACTTCAGTCTCAACATCCGACAAAAAGATCCACTACAATTTTTAAATTCTGGAAATTATGTTCAGTGCAAGTGTCAAGCAAGGGGCCCGTGTCCATAAGCTGCCCCGGGGCCCCGGCCTCGCTCTCGGCGGCCCTGAACACAACACAGCTGTTGAGAGGTGCAACAAATAACACACAAAAGTGTAGTAAAATTAACGTTTTTAAGATTGTGAACTAATAATTGTTCAGTTAACTGCCTGGGCTTCCCTTCCTCGATCAAGGTTGGGGTCTGAAGAAATTGAAAATCAATTTTTGCGTGCTCGCTTGGCAGGCATGGTGCCTGTGTTCCGCGTTGTATTCAAGACAAAGAGATCTGCGGGGCAGCATTGTGCCGCTGCGTGGTAACTGATTTTCTGAAGATCAAAGTGCTCTCTGCCAGATTTAGGCCTAATCTGCTCCAAGGAAAGTAAGGAAATTGCTCGCTGTTCTCAAGGTGCATTGATACTGTTATTAGTTTTTGCTCATAAACTTGTTATCAAGAAGATGGCTGGCTCAACTGTGCTTTGCAAAACGCAGCTACAGAAACTTAAAGAACATAAATACAGCGCACAAGGCTCGTCGTTGTCGGAAAAGATTTTCCAACCTTACTGGCGTTATGTGGTGGAGCTGATGCCACTCTGGCTTGCCCCAAACACCATCACAAGTCTTGGTCTAGCTTTGAATTTCATTACCTCAGTTGCTGTTATTTATTTGTGTCCGTTAGCTAAAGGAAATGTAAGTTTGAGCTTCCTGTGTCAGCACTGTTTTCGGCTGTTTTGGGTCTTGTTTTGGTCTATTCCCAACTGCCACCTCAAATATGACATTAAAAAGCATCAAAGGGCCTAGTCTGGTACAGAGCTGGTACGCGAATAGTGGCTGGTTTTGTGTTAAATTGTCATACTTTTGCAAGCGATATTACTCGATTCACAAAGTCAAGTGCCCAAATTCGACTGCCGAGGTTTTTTAGGCCACACTTGTTTTTGTTGTTTGTTCCGTACCTTGAGTTTGGATCATTGACTTATTGCGTATACTTCTAAGGTGCCTGGAATAAGGTTTTGTAACAGTAACATCATCAAGGCCAAGTAGGGATGAGAAGGAATTGTGGGTACGGAAAAATTATCGATTGGTGGTGTACCATTACCATTTGGTCACTTGTGACTAGATATCGCGTGACTTCCTTTATAAATGAAAGAAGAGTGAATTTTGGAGGAACTTCTGGGATAGAGTGGCTGCAAACTCCACAATGGGGCATGACTTACCACATTCATTTTCAGTAGCAGGCAGCTCTTTCCTGATAAGAATTTGGAAAACCCAGATTTAGAGCACACTTGAGCATGTTTCCTCTAGGGTTTTATAGTTTTAGTCTCATTATATTCTAATCAGTTCTGCAAAATGTAGTATATGGCACTAACAGCATTGAATACAGTGGGTTGGAGTAAACAGAAAGCCCCTACAGTGGGAGCAAAGAAATCAAATGTGCACAAGCAGTTGGTGCAGTATTATGGAAAAGTTATATTTTTGTGCACCAGACAGGGAGCTGATAAAATGATAGAAACAAAAGCTAAATGTCCTGCTGCCAGCACACAGCTCTTTCTTTCCATGAGGGCAGTTGGCTTGCAGACAGGGGCTACTGGTCAGGCCAAAATAAACTACATGCACATTTACAGGCTACAATAAATGGCATGCTGGATCAATTTTGGAGATTTATGAGTTAATCTTTAGCTAAGAGCCTACTGTTTTTTGTATATAAAATGTTTTTATATTTATGGAGCTAGAAGCTCTTGATTCTTAAATTTTTCTGTTTAAAGCCACCTAAAGTTGATCAGAGTGTCTAAAGACTAAACATGAATGGACAGAGAAACAAGGTTTTCATGGTGATTTGGGAATTTAGGAATTGACTACTTGTAATCTACTGCAAGTGTTAGTCTTATGTATGTTGGATGGAATGTAAATAAACTTTTGTTAATATGAAGGATAATGTATTGAATTCATACTGTCATGCAGGTTCTGTGTTCCTGTGTCAAGCAGGCTAAGCAGTAAATGGGGCGTAGTTCAAAGAAGCATGGAGTTTTAGTCAATTTCTAAATCCCCTAATTACCAAAAGTTGTGTACATTTGTCCATTCATGCTGAGCCTTCACAATTTGTTCAAAGCTTTTTAACCATTGTGTTTTCAAAATCAAAACTTTCAAAGTAGCTCCATAAAAGGAAGACTAAAAAATATACAAAAAATGCTATAAGCAACTGAGGATCTTACAGTAGCTAAAGACTGACTCATGAATCTTCAAAGTCAGTCCAGTGAAAGATTAATCATGGCCTGTCAAAAGCCCATAGGTCCATAGTTTATTTGGTGCAGCCAGTAGGGCAGGAAAGCCATTATGAAAGCTGGCTTGCTATGTGCTAAAACTAGGTTTGTTTCCACCAGCATTGCATTCTGCAGCAATTTTTTGTGAAATAAAATGGATATTGTACAGTAAGGAAGCACTTTTTTGGCCCCAAATATCACATTTTGTCCCCAACATACGAGAAAGGAAATTGTGTATACTTGCCTTCAGTTTGTATTTAGAACTAAACAACAGAGAGCCTTGACCACTGCTCAGCTGCTTGGGTTCACAAAGAAATTCCTCTCTATGCATAAAGCATCCCACAATATCAAAGCAGTACATTTTGGTCAAAAATAGACAAAATGACACTGCATGCAGTCAAAAAAATGATTTCAGTGTGGTTGGCAGCATTCCAGTGTAGGACTGTTCAGGACCTTGGGGCAGAGTGATGTGTAGGAAAAGGCCCCAAGGTGGGTTTGGATCCCCGAAGATAAAATTTGGCTGACCATGTCCTTTAAACTCCTGGAAAATGAAGGAAATACTCCATTTATCTTTAAAAATTGCTCAAACATTCCATAAAATTATGCAAAATGGTATTCATGAATCAATCAAGGACATTATTTATGTAAGCCTCGTCCACACTAGGTTGTTGTAGTTACTGGAGTTGCCAGAGTTGTTCCGAACAAACTACTCAAAAGGCCAAAATTTCTGAAAGGGAACAGTAATAGACCTTTTCAAAGAGGTCTGGGACGGTGCGCTACTTTTCTGGAAGATGGCGGATACACGGGAATCTTCTCCGCGATGCTGAACTGAAGTTGCAGTGGGAAAAGTTATGAACAAAATATTTAACTCTAGTTATATGGTTCATAAAAGACCAGAGGGGCTTCAGCATGAAAACAAATACTTGCTTATCACATGAACGCAATGCTTAGCACATTTTATGAGGAGAAGACATTTATACCTTTGAGTTATTTCAGCGAAGTTTGGACTTCATGATGCCCTCAGACTTGGTCAGATAAATTAAGATTTCTGTTTGCGAGTTGGGACTATCCCCCGATAACTGCAGGAATACGAGCAGTCGTATGTATCGAGAACCGTTAAGAAACAAACAATGATTGACATTTCTTCTTTCCAGTGCTAAGTTACCAACCAGGCCTTTCAAAATCAATTCAGCTAATGAAAAGTTTCTTCGACCTTTGAATTTGTTCACATACGCCTAACAAAGTTTGGAGTGGTTTGAAATAAAGCATTTCCATATGCACTCGTAAAATAAGGCCACTTACCGGCTCCAGACAGCTTAACTTGCACAAGATTTCTATTTACTTATTACTTGTAAAAACTTTTGCTCTGATTGAAAATTCAACACAACAAACTGCACAACTGCTCACAACCAACATGTCACTAAGACTTTGCCTCCAAACAAAACAATATACTTATTAATTTAGCAAATATTTGACTTGGAATCCCTTCCACATTGTACAATCAAGAAACGACTGCATTTTTTCTGTTTTCGTTCTGAAATCTACAAGACAAGTGCTATTCTGCAAACCATTTTCTTTTTGTTTGATCCAAGAAGTAGAGAACGAAATGACGAATACAAATTTGATGAGGAATGTTTTCCCGCTGAAGTCTCTCTTATGCTACGAGGCTCAGCGCATCTAGGAGAGGAAGTAGATGTTTGCCCCTATACGTTTATACCAAAAGTGCCTTCGTATATCTTTAGTTAGGGCAATAGATAAGCTCCGTTTATTCATGAATATAAATATGAAATTGGCAACTAATTATCATAAAATCCAAATTCAACGAACTCGAAGAAATAAATAGTTCCATGTTGTAACATTTTTTGGGCATTTCTGGTCCTTTGAGTGCACATTAGCTGGACTTAATTTCGGTTTTAGTTGCATTACGCCGCTCACTGCAACATCATTTTAGCGTTTGCAATGCAAAGGGGATTCCCCTTCGCAGCTTATCCCCCATCTTCCAGAAAAGTAGCGTGCCGTCCCAGACCTCTTTGAAAAGGTCTATTCAGTGACTGACTTTCTAGGATAGAGCCTATTTTCATGAGACAGAAATATCAATATGATGGTTTGTTGAATGCATATTGTCATAAAAAATTGATGGTTCTTGCAGATACTCTTAAGGGAGATAATAAATTGCCATAGAAATGTATCACAGAGAATTTTTAGCAATAGATTCTTATGTCACAAAATCTTTACAGACCCCTCTGAGGCCCAGGCCATTTGGATGCCTTTGCTCCTGATTCTGACAAAAGAAATTTTCATTTCTTTTTTCATGTAGCCATTGACTCATACAGTATAGCCTATGAGTCAATGAACCAAATATTACTGATAAGAATAATTGCATGCATTAAAATTGTTCTAAATTTTTATATATGACCAAACAACTCAGATTGACAGTACATCTGAAGTAACAAGCCATTTGTTGCTAATGGTAACAAAGCATTGTGAGCAGTTGTTCAATTTTTCTGCAAAATGTCAATACAAAGAACCTGTTCAGTTCAGTTTCATATCATTTAAATTCTCTATGTAGATCTGTAGTTCTAACAAATAACTGCACTACAAAGATAATAATGTTACAGAAATGGTCCAATCCCTCAGCCCCATTTTAGTGGCCAACAGTGCCATACTAGCCTTATTTCAGATTATTTTTATCTTTATATCTTACTTTACAATGTACTGCAATATTCTTTTTTTCTGTCCTTAGATTAGCCCAGTAGCCCTAATTTCCTGTTGCATTGGCTTGTTTGTTTATCAAACATTAGATGCCATTGATGGGAAACAAGCAAGGAGAACTGGCAGTAGCTCACCACTTGGTGAGTTATTTGACCATGGATGTGATGCAGTATCAACCATGCTGGTCTCACTGGCAACAGCATGCACTATGAACCTTGGAAGATACCCACATTACATGTTCTTTTTCCATTTCAATAACTCATTTGTATTCTACTTGGCTCATTGGCAAACATATGTTACTGGAACTTTGCTTTTTGGCTTGTAAGTCTATTATCAGTTTTGCTGACCAATTTTCAGTCCCTCAGAGGGGATTGAAAATTGGTCATGATATTTAGCATATCATGATCTATAAGTCTTTGCTACCATGTAGTGTTATTGGTAACTTGCAAAGCGAGAAGACAGCAAAGTTATGAAGAAGTAGGCAATGCATCCAGTTGCTTTTAAAGACTATCTTTTTTGTATGTAAAATGGTATCTTTACTCACATGAGGAGTATTTTGAAGCATATGACTGTCCACGTGAAAGTTCTGGAACAGTTGAGATTTGATGTTTGACCACAGTATTCAGTATTCAAAATTTGATTGGGAAAGCAGAAGCAAAATGCCCTTGTGTGATTGCCAAACACTAGGAATGCTCTATTGGCAAAAATTGACAAATTTTGTAACATAATGGCATCAGTTGGTGCTGTTGGTCACTGAATTCAAAGCAAAGGCAAATGAAAGTTTCTCAACCAGTAATTCACAACAAATAGAGCCACAAAATTTCTCTCTAAAACCCAGGTAGCTAGTGCCAACACTGTGCATTCCAGAAAAGAAATTGTTTTGTGTGCAAATATAAGCATGAATAGGAAGAAGAAGGATGCTACACATTTGCCATGCACATTTGTTTTGTCTGGTTCAGAGGCCGATTGTGAGCCAATTCTGTTTTTGTATTTCTAACGTAGTAGGTGTTTTCGTAGTAGGTGTAACCAAAACGCTAACTGCTCTGCATCTGAACAAATCAAATAAATTGCCAAGGTAGATGTGCAACTACATTCTTCATCTTTTAATGCATATCTGCTATTGTTTGCTCGTAAGAACCATTTGTGGAATCCACAGGGAGTGAGCTAGGTACCCAAATTACAAAGGAACTTTTGTGGCTTTGTTTGTTTGAATTACTAGTTGAGAGCATTTCCTTTGTTCTTGATCGTGAATTGCTTTGTGCTAAAAAATCTGTCATTGTTCTGTTGCTATTAGATTGATTGATTGATTGATGCAGTGATTTAGGAAAGCTCTGTTTGCACTTGTCCACACAACCACCGGGAAATAGCATTTTAAAGGCAGCCTGTCCCCTTCTAAGAATGAAAATAAACTCGATAAGGATCTCTATTGTACACTCCACAAGTTTGTGCTAATTCGCTTTATCCAAAGAAACCAAGGTCATCGAGACTCAGTGATGCATGAATTTAGCTCCAACGTAAATAAGGTAAATAAAGCCGTTGCCAAGGTCACAACAATAGGGGACAGACTGCTTTTAAAGAATTTAGACTGTAGAGAGCGTTTTGGAAAAGTCTCTTTTCGGTGGCCAAAAACGCTTTCATGTGGTGACGTGAACACTAAGTGGACAAAAAGGATATGTTAGGGCCTAAGAGTCATTATTGTTCCTCACTCAGGTTGGAAGTTTATGGAAACATAACGGTTCCAAGCTATGTAATTGATCCAAATAGAACATTTTCAATTCTTGATATGACAATACGCGTATTTTTTTATAAGGAACTAGGAATTTTGGTAAGTGCTGAAGGTTTCTTAACATTACCAAATTTTCAATACTCGGAGTTTCATACGAGTCTCTGAAAGGTTCTAGATTAGTCTTCATGTTCACTACCCAAACCCTTAAGAACATCCCAAAACAAAGTTTTTGAGACTTCTCTAATGTTCAGACTTCATTCAAGCACTTCCGAGAAAAATGATACGAGAAACTGGCGAAAATAAGGGGAGACATGCTGATGATTTCCTTAGTCAAAGTAAATAGTTTCTCAAGTTACATTTCTCCTGTACTAGAGTTTCTTAATATTGTAACGATCTAAGAGTTGAGTTTCTTATAAAGAAAGATACATGTAATCATCTATAGTTTCACATGAAAGTTGTAATATTGTCTTTTGGTCTGTTTTCAGAACAAGTCCATAAAATTTTGATATGAAATGTGTTGTAGGTGAATGGTCGTCTCCCCGTGACTTTAACTGGAGCTTTCCGATTGTGTTTTGGACTGCTTTCAGAACAAGCTCATAGAATTTTGATATGAAATGTTTTTTAGGTGAATGGTCGTCTCCTCGTGACTTTAACTGGAGCTTTCCGATTGTGTTTTGGACAGCTTTCAGAACAAGCTCATAGAATTTTGATATGAAATGTTTTTTAGGTGAATGGTCGTCTCCCTGTGACTTTCACTAGAGCTTTCCGATTGTGTTTTGGACTGGTTTCAGAACAAGCTCATAAAATTTTGATATGAAATGTGTTGTAGGTGAATGGTCGTCTCCCCGTGACTTTAACTGGAGCTTTCCGATTGTGTTTTGGACTGCTTTCAGAACAAGCTCATAGAATTTTGATATGAAATGTTTTTTAGGTGAATGGTCGTCTCCTCGTGACTTTAACTGGAGTTTTCCGATTGTGTTTTGGACTGGTTTCAGAACAAGCTCATAAAATTTTGATATGAAATGTGTTGTAGGTGAATGGTCGTCTCCCCGTGACTTTAACTGGAGCTTTCCGATTGTGTTTTGGACAGCTTTCAGAACAAGCTCATAGAATTTTGATATGAAATGTTTTTAGGTGAATGGTCGTCTCCCTGTGACTTTCACTAGAGCTTTCCGATTGTGTTTTGGACTGCTTTTAGAACAAGCTCATAAAATTTTGATATGAAATGTTTTGTAGTAGAAAGGTCGTCTCCCAGTGACTTGCACTAGAGCTTTCCGATTGTGTTTTAGACTGCTTTCAGAACAAGCTCATAGAATTTTGATATGAAATGTTTTGTAGTTGAATGGTCGTCTCCCAGTGACTTGCACTAGAACTTTCCGATTGTGTTTTGAACTGCTTTGAGAACAAGCTCATATAATTTTGATATGAAATGTTTTGTAGGTGAATGGTCGTCGTCTCCCAGTGACTTGCACTAGAGCTTTCCTTGGAAAAAGTTGTTTCTGTCTTTACCATTATAGGCTTACCATTTTGATATATATATATATATATATATATATATATATATATATATATATATATATATATATATATATATATATATATATATATATATATATATATATATATATATATATATATATATATATATATATATATATATATATATATATATATACACACATATATATATATATATATATATATATACACACATATATATATATATATATATATATATATATATATATATATATATATATATATATATATATATATATATATATATGTGTATATATATATATATACACACACACACATATATATATATATGTATATAAAGTGTACGATGAAAGAAGAGGGTCGACAACATAAGAAAGCAGGCATCAATTCGGTCTTTTGCGCTTTTTATTTTTATTTCAGTGCTGACTAGTTTCGCCCACTAGGGCATCTTCAGAGCAACTGATTAATTTTAAGTATCAACCTCTATTTATAGGGAACCGTTTGTCCATATAAGGTTAATTAATTCAGAAGGGTAAATTTGTCCTTATAAGGTTTAAATGTTCTTGTTGTATATTGTTGTTGCTGTTTGCCTCGTTTTCGTTGTTTTCATTCGAGTCATCGTTGCTTTAGGGGTCGGATGTCGTATCCTGTTGTCGTATTTCTATTCTTTGTCTTTTGACGTCAAATTGTTTTTCATTCATTCATAGAGTTGTTCTCCGTTTTTCATTCATCGTTGTTCGAGCTTCGCTTTTCAAATTTGTATCGGTGCTTCTTTGCCGGTGGCTGATTCCTTGAATCTTAAGCCACCTCGGGTGTACCTTTACCCTGTTCGTTCTGTTCGGTTCGGTTCTTTTCGTAAGCGTTGTTCGCAATTCGATGTTCTCGTTTGAAGTATTGCTATTAAGCAGTTTCTTGTCGTGTGACGTCGCTTGTGTGTCTTCGTGGTCTTTGCAGTTGTTGTTTTTGTTGTTGTTGCTGTTGTTGTTTAGAATCACATCAATTCATTGAGTTTAATTCTTTGTACGATGTTTTCCCTTGTGAAAAGGTCAGGTGTTGATGAGTTGTAATTGTTGTTGTTGTTTGTGATGTTCTTATCGTTGTTTATAGTTAAAGCGCTTCCTACTTCTTGAAGTATCTTCTGTAGTCTGCGTCCAGACTCAATAATAATATAAAGTGTACGATGAAAGAAGAGGGTCGACAACATAAGAAAGCAGGCATCAATTCGGTCTTTTGCGCTTTTTATTTTTATTTCAGTGCTGACTAGTTTCGCCCACTAGGGCATCTTCAGAGCAACTGATTAATTTTAAGTATCAACCTCTATTTATAGGGAACCGTTTGTCCATATAAGGTTAATTAATTCAGAAGGGTAAATTTGTCCTTATAAGGTTTAAATGTTCTTGTTGTATATTGTTGTTGCTGTTTGCCTCGTTTTCGTTGTTTTCATTCGAGTCATCGTTGCTTTAGGGGTCGGATGTCGTATCCTGTTGTCGTATTTCTATTCTTTGTCTTTTGACGTCAAATTGTTTTTCATTCATTCATAGAGTTGTTCTCCGTTTTTCATTCATCGTTGTTCGAGCTTCGCTTTTCAAATTTGTATCGGTGCTTCTTTGCCGGTGGCTGATTCCTTGAATCTTAAGCCACCTCGGGTGTACCTTTACCCTGTTCGTTCTGTTCGGTTCGGTTCTTTTCGTAAGCGTTGTTCGCAATTCGATGTTCTCGTTTGAAGTATTGCTATTAAGCAGTTTCTTGTCGTGTGACGTCGCTTGTGTGTCTTCGTGGTCTTTGCAGTTGTTGTTTTTGTTGTTGTTGCTGTTGTTGTTTAGAATCACATCAATTCATTGAGTTTAATTCTTTGTACGATGTTTTCCCTTATGAAAAGGTCAGGTGTTGATGAGTTGTAATTGTTGTTGTTGTTTGTGATGTTCTTATCGTTGTTTATAGTTAAAGCGCTTCCTACTTCTTGAAGTATCTTCTGTAGTCTGCGTCCAGACTCAATAATAATATAAAGTGTACGATGAAAGAAGAGGGTCGACAACATAAGAAAGCAGGCATCAATTCGGTCTTTTGCGCTTTTTATTTTTATTTCAGTGCTGACTAGTTTCGCCCACTAGGGCATCTTCAGAGCAACTGATTAATTTTAAGTATCAACCTCTATTTATAGGGAACCGTTTGTCCATATAAGGTTAATTAATTCAGAAGGGTAAATTTGTCCTTATAAGGTTTAAATGTTCTTGTTGTATATTGTTGTTGCTGTTTGCCTCGTTTTCGTTGTTTTCATTCGAGTCATCGTTGCTTTAGGGGTCGGATGTCGTATCCTGTTGTCGTATTTCTATTCTTTGTCTTTTGACGTCAAATTGTTTTTCATTCATTCATAGAGTTGTTCTCCGTTTTTCATTCATCGTTGTTCGAGCTTCGCTTTTCAAATTTGTATCGGTGCTTCTTTGCCGGTGGCTGATTCCTTGAATCTTAAGCCACCTCGGGTGTACCTTTACCCTGTTCGTTCTGTTCGGTTCGGTTCTTTTCGTAAGCGTTGTTCGCAATTCGATGTTCTCGTTTGAAGTATCAAAAGACAAAGAATAGAAATACGACAACGGGATACGACATCCGACCCCTAAAGCAACGATGACTCGAATGAAAACAACGAAAACGAGGCAAACAGCAACAACAATATACAACAAGAACATTTTAACCTTATAAGGACAAATTTACCCTTCTGAATTAATTAACCTTATATGGACAAACGGTTCCCTATAAATAGAGGTTGATACTTAAAATTAATCAGTTGCTCTGAAGATGCCCTAGTGGGCGAAACTAGTCAGCACTGAAATCAAAAATAAAAAGCGCAAAAGACCGAATTGATGCCTGCTTTCTTATGTTGTCGACCCTCTTCTTTCATCGTACACTTTATATATATATATATATATATATATATATATATATATATATATATATATATATATATATATATATATATATATATATATATATATATATATATATATATATATATATATATATATATATATGTGTATATATATATATATATATATATATATATATATATATATATATATATATATATATATATATATATATATATATATATATATATATATATATATATATATATATATATATATATATATATTTAAAGTTCAGGAGTTGCCACGCAGCCAGTATGGTAATAACCAGGAGGGCACATTGGGTTTCTTGATTACATAATTACGCTCGTTGTTCCTGGAACAACTTGAGCACTCTGTGTATGTTGTGGACCACCTTCTCCCAGTATATTCATAGTGCTATATCTGCAATTTTCTCGATTTTTCTTGATAATTCAAAGTTTCTGTTTCTGCCCCGAAAAGGGAGAAATCCTGCTTGCTAAATAGCTCTTGAATATGTTTACATTCATATACCAGGTGAGCGAGCAAAAATTCCAACTTTTGAAAATTCATAGCACCAGGAGAAATTTACAGCGTTGAAGTATACAAATACAAGTTAAGAGCCAAAAGGTCAAAGCATTTGGTGATTTTTTCGCTGTCTTATCAGCACTAGAAGTATAGGCAAGCTCAACTTTAAAAGTTTCATGGTTACAAAATGACTGAAAAATGGTTTGAAACATTGATCAGATCGCAAGGACTCTCCTTACACAGATCAATATGCATTTGGTGTTTCACCTCTCTCAAGAATTATAAGACATAGATTTCAAGGAAATACTACTTTTGTAGTAAACGTACAGTGGATATCTCTCACCCATGAAAAATCCCACTTTCTTTGTTGTTCTTTCTTTGTTGTTTTGTTGTTCATGATTTCCTCCATGTTTTAGGCCCTTTTGCAGTCCTTTTGCAACGATGAAATTGTTGTAAAGTTGAATTTACCGACATTTCTAGTATTCGCTCGACAACCAGAAAAATCGCAAAAATACTTTGATCTCTCGGTTCTTAACTAGGATTTGAATCATCCAGATCAGTGTACAGGGTGTCTCAAAAAATTGTTCGACGTTTGATTAAATACTAAAAAATAACGATACGCTGAATGCTCCCTTGGTTAAGTCACCCTTTTCCTGAGATTTTAGATTAATTTTTGACACAAGAATCTTGCAAATCCGCAAAAAATTCATTGAATTACAAGCATTTGAAGTTCAAATTTGTGCGAAAGCTGAAACCAGAGGCCTCGAAATGGCATTTTTGGTAAAAGCCCCATAGGCTGTCGTTTCTGTTATTTCTCAATTGTTTCAGGGCGAACCGAGTTGGATTCAAACAGGTTTTCGATTACCTAGCTGTCAAGCATATAGATGCTTTGAGGGAACAGATTCAGTCTCTCGCCGATTATGTTTTGAACCACTGTTTTTGGACTTACGCAATTTAAAGAAATTCAGAGAATGATCGCAAGAAATAATTTACTTTAGAAGTCCTATTTGGTTTGCTCTGATATCAACGAGAGGTTTGACATTGGATAAGCTTCTCTTACCTCCGTCTTCGAACTTTTTGCGATACCAGTAATCTGGGGGGTCTCTGGTTTCAGCTATGGGATATTTTTTATCTTCGAGAGCTCGTAACTCAGTGAATTTTAAACCGATTTGCACGATTTTAGCCTCTAAAATTATTTCATAATCTTAGGAAAAGGTTTATCTTTCTATGAGCTTGTTCACGTTGTCCTTATTTTTCAATATTTTATCAAACGTCGAACAATTTTTTTGAGACACCCTGCAGTACTCCTTCTGTTATGAAGTTTCGGAAGTGGGAACTTTTTCTGGCTCACCTGATATATACTATATTCTATAGAATTGATGTCACAGAAGTACAATTATTGGGATGTTCTATTTTCACAATTACTGCAATTTATGGTGCTGATATTTGGGCGTATGAGGTAAGCTTACTTTTTCTGAAAATAATTACTATGGTTCAACTGGGCATTTACTTCGTTGTACCTTTTCAAAACATCAAGGTAATTACGGTGTGGTACTGCTTGTGACCACATTCTGTTTTCACATACAACGCTGTTGCAGCGCTTTGGAACTGGGGGCTGATTCCATAAAACAAGCTGTCTGATTCGAGACCACGGACAAAACATAAACAAGCTCTCTAGCTATATTTTTGTTTTGAAAAGTTAACCAATCACAGCCCATTCTCGTTTAGCTGTCACATAATGCAGCATATCACTTGTGTGACCAAGTGTCGTTTTTCTGTTATATTGCCGTACTTTCTGGACGATAAAATACCTTACAAGAAAGTGAAGCAAATTTTATAGTTCTATCGTATTTGTGTAATGGTATAAGCCTAGTAACGTTAGTAAATATTGATCTAGAAGTGGGAATTCTCGACCCGCAAAACAACTCCAGATTTCATAAACGAAGCATCTCACTACTATCAAAAAACCTCTCAAATGCTTCCTGTCCAAGATAAGGCTCAAATCCTTATTGCTTCTCAGAGCACGCGGAAATCATCCAACCTCACTGAAATCGGCCAATGACATCGCCTCTTCTAACCTCCTGAGACAAAATCGGTCGTTTGTGGTGAAGTCTCTAGTACCCTCGCAAAAACTGAAATGGATGCTCAAATATTGCAGTTATTTAAAATATTTTTTGATAAATTGGTTGCAAAGATATCCGTCCAGAGTTGTTTAGATGTTTAGGCAAATATCTCATTTGGAGACGGAGCCAAGAGTGTTTACTGGCAAAGAAAACTTGAACTTTCTTCGAAAATTCATATAAATTGCTAAAAAGAGATATAACGTTGAAAAGTTCGCAGAATATGTACATAAACCTGGGCAATAACCAAGATGCATTTGTTTTCCTAAGATCTCAAAATATTTGGCAAATTTCAGTGATTTCCAACAGGCAAGGCAAATGGGCCTACGCTCATCCCGGGCAGAAACCCATTCCTGGGCCTGGAATCGGCCAATTATACCACCTCGAGCAAGATTATTCACTCCCCGCTGACTCCATCACCCATTTGAGCTCATTTATCCATTAAATTGGGGCTAACTTTGGCAGAAAGCAAACAGTTTGGTGCAAATTTGAAGAAGCTTCCAAGTTCCATGGTGTGTCCCCACAGACGCAGCAACTCTCCACCGTTAATAAGGACACGAGACACTCTGGTGTTGTCTTTGTTGGGGAGATCAGGTGCTGACCCTATTGTTTTAGCCGATTGTGATTCAGGTTTGTTGAGAGGGAACCAACGTTGGGGCTCACGTTGTCATGCGCAACTTTGCTATTGTTTTCTTCTCTTGTTCTTAACTGTCAAGCTAATTTGCATATTACGTCATTGACATAAATCGCTACTACACATGCGATCTGGAGCCCTTTTCTGGGGATGCCTCGAGGCTTGCAACTTAGCCTGTTCATATGCCCAACAAGTCTCAAGAATAGTCATATGTCATTGCCCTCCTGAGTATTTGAAATGTATCTTTATATTGTTTGAAACATAAAATACCATTGTTTTGAAAACATGCAATAAATGTAAAATTTCAAATGTAAAATTGAGAGCTATTTGAAAAAGTGTTTTGTAATGTAAAAAGACGTTGACATTTTAAAACATTCTCAGGAGGGTCATGACATAACACTACATCTCAGTCATGACATTAGACTGCCTCATGTGTTTGTCAACATTGTTGAGTTGTTGCATTTGTCGACATATCATGGAACGTGGAAGCTTCTTCAAATTTGTACCAAACTGTTTGCTTTCTGTCAAAGTTAGCCCCAATTTAATGGATCTATCGATAAATGAGCTCAAGTGGGTGCTGGTGTCAACGGTGAGTGAATAATCTTGCCTGGGGTTGTACAATTGGCCGATTCCAGGCCCAAGAATGGGTTTCTGCCCGGGATGAGCGTAGGCTCATTTGCCTTACCTGTTGGAAATCACTGAAATTTGTCAAATATTTTGAGATCTTAGGAAAAAAATTCATCCGGTTCATTGCCCAGGTTTATGTACATTTTCTGTGAAATTTTCAACGATATATCTCATTTCTAACAATTCATATGACTTTTCGAAGAAAGTTCAAGTTCAAGTTCAAGTCAGGTAGCAATAGATGAAAATAACGAGAAACAAAGCAAAAGACCAATATCATTTGCCTCCGCTTAAAGTGAACCATTGCCAACTCACTTTGCTCAAACTTTTCGATAATAGAGTCTCTGAAAGTGTTATGAAATCCGAAGCAACTTCTTGCCACAGCTAGCAGTGTTTATACCGAGAACAGGGGTCATTTTTTTGTTTTCCTTCACAAAATTTGCCAGATTTTGACGCTCGATCTAAACCTGGGCCTGTAACTTGTAGAAAGACTAGGCTGGAAGACCATAGATGAGCCAATGAGTCTGTTATCATGGTTTTCAAATCTCTTCTTGGGCTTGCTCCACAATACGTTTGCAATCTAATCACACAGACATCCGGCTAACCTCAAGGAATCTTAGAATTTCAGCAACTGATCTAAGGATGCCAAAGAAAACTCCACAAATCGACAGAAATGTTTCTCTTTTAGAAGTGCTAAGTCTTGGAATAGCCTCTCAGTTGAGCCTAAGGAGATATATAAATTCAAAAAACTTGACGAGTAGTAGGTTTACGTATATATTTTGTCTTCCTTGTATTGTTATATGGATATTTTATTGGCATTTTGTAAATCGAAAATTGTAATTAGGTTAGTTTACTTTTTTGCTATATATTTTAATTTGTAAGTTTGATTGTGAAGGGCCCCTTGAAAATCATCATTGTTTACATTGTTGAAGAGCTACCCACCTTAAAGATCTGAAAATGAAAAAGTGAAAATGCAAAAGTTGTCCCGAAACCAAGGGCAAACTCTTGCTTTTTGCAGGCGAAATATGGTTTCTAAAAGAAGTTATGTGCTTATAGTATGATGAAAGAAGAAGGGTAAATCTAAATTTCTTGCTCGCAAAGTTTGTGTATTTGATTCAGAAGCCGAGCAGAAGGCAGGTGTTTAGGGTTTAATGAAACAATTACCACAACTTCTGAACCAAATAAACAAAACCTGCGAAACAGGATGCTAGATTTACCCTTCTTCTTTCGTCATAAGCACATAACTTCTCTGAAAAACCACCTTTCGCTTGCACAAGGTGAGAGGTTGCCCTACCGGTTTCGGGCAACTTTTATGACCGTGTTTGTTTTGATTTTTCCGGAGAGAATCTCCTTCGTCTGCAGTCACTAATCGCTTTGAATTGAGGCGTCCATTAAAACAACTGTTTCTATTGTATTACAAAATCTGTCCTTGTTTGGTCATCTCTTATCGGGAAAAGAGATAATATAACCCAGTTAAAATTCTAGCATGGGCGAGGACTAATTCTTAGGACGAAAAGAGGCAAGTGAAAATACGAGAAATGAGGCAAAAAAGTCACAATATAGTGTTCAATGCATAGCTCCCATATTTCGTCAAGAGGATAATCTTCTGCTTATATACTTTATTTGAGCAAAAGTGGATGGATATTTGGCCCACAATAAATAGGTTTCTTCCGTTCTGGAACTTTGAAATTTAACATTTCTTTGCTTGCTCAGCAATGTTTGTTGCTTTTGTCTTTACGACCGATGCTGGAGCTTCAAGGTATAAGTTAAAAAGTATTGAAGAATTTCTTCCTCTGTTTTCAAATGTGGAAAGGAGGAAATGCTATGATTCACTATACTTGATTTATCATTCATGGTTGCACATTTCGTCAAACGCCAAGACATTTACTCGTCTGGTAGAGTGAAGCAAGATCTTTAAGAAGGAACATAGTCAAGATAAAGTGTGAGTTTTTTGAGACTCTATGATAGAGCTGAAACTGATGTAGGATTTTATTTCAAGGTTGATGTATTTGGTCAGCAACTAACCATTGCACAGATGGCAGTTCTATTCACAGCTTTTAACAGTGCTTGGTACATGGCTAAAGCATTTTCTACGATTTTGGCTGGAGGCGTTGGGAAAAATAAATCTTCTGTTTCGGTAAGTTTAAAAAGTTGTCTGAAGCAACAAAGCCGCCAAATCTGGATTGACTGATTGGTTGGCATGTATCTGTCAAACTGGTCCACTCAGATTGTGTAAGGTCAATAACGTACTCAGATTTACTCCTGAATCGCATTTTTTCCACCATTCGAAATATAGTGTTCTGTGACAAGATAACTGATATTTTGACGATGTTCAACAGTAAATGTGTTGCCTTTAGTTCAGTGAGTGCATAATCAGTCTTGGCAGAAATTTGTCATCTCAAAAGTTTTTAATTCACATCTTTCTTTCCCCACAACTATTGCAATTGCTTGACGTTGAAGCCAAAAAAGCTACCGAAAAAGAAACCAAATATTTACCTGAAGATCTCGTCTTGATCTTATCTCCCCTCGATTTATATTCGACGAGCGAAAATATGTTACGTTACATTTTCTTTTCAGGATACCAGCGTGCTGTCTCCAGCCATTCCAATTGGAATTGTTCTAGCATGTGCTTTCTATGTTTATAAACATTCGGAATCAAATGTATTCGAGACGTCACCGTGCCTTGTAGATATAATGTATGGAATAACAATTGCAAAGCTTACATGTAAATTGGTGGTGAGTTCTGTTCATTTATACTGTAGGTTATACTTTTGTCTTCTCCATGGACTTATTCAAAAGAGCTTTTCAATGTGAGTCAAATGTTGCCATTTCAAGATGAAGCGTTGATCGTGAACAGAGAAGCTAGCAATACAGTATTCAATTTTTACAAAACGTATTAGTATTGTATTCAAGGGGCAAGACTCTAACTGTTTCATAGAGAGGCGGTGGTTGTTTCTTTTCAACTGAAATAACATACGTTTGTTTCTGAAAGGATTTTCGTTACTGTTACGGAAAAGGCAAAAGCCGGTTTATTGTGTGTTTTATGCATATCAGTATTCTGTGCAGTGCTTACAGACCACGGCTGGCTGAGCGATTGAGATGATATGTATTCAAATGTAGGATACAGGATTAACCTGTCCTGTTCAACGCAGCTAACAGTGTAGTGTTTAAGGCTGAAATGCCGAAAAAGTGTCATTAGAGTTTGGCGAAACCATTTCGTAAGTACTCTGAAAATACCCCTTGAAAAACAGAGGATGGTTTATGCGGCAAAATAGAAAGACTTTTCTCTATTTCTGCTTTGGAGTGAAGCAGTCGAGACAAGATGCAGCTGTTCTTTGAATTACACAGATTTAAGTCCATTGTATTCAGTTCGATTTCGTTGCTGCTAATCAGATATGTGGCCGACTGCCTTTAAAAGCCAACGGCTTGTTACACAACCGAAAATCTGAAATCTACCTTGAATGCTCTATCTTTGTGATTGAACCCCAGAAGTCAATATGCACATGAACAGGTGCCAATTGATCTTTTTTTACATCCAGTTTGCAAACCACACTACTTTACAAAATTGCTAGACAACTCTACAATACTACTAGGATGATCCCCAAGGAGCAAAGAGGCTATGACCACCCCAAAGTGATTTTAACATAGAAATAAAAACCAGTGTCTGTCTCAAATTGCATGCCAACACGAGAAGTGTCTGCGATCGAACAACTAAAGTGATTGAGTGGGTATGTGGCATTATTACAGATATCGCGTGGTATCTAATTTGAGGGAAACGTTAAGGATACGAATGTGTTTCATCTTATTTTAAATCGAAATATTTATTAGCCAAAAAGAACTAGTCCAGTTCGATTATTTACAAATACATGATTTACAAGATTAATTTAGAAGGCATAGATTGCACCTGCAGGTGTCCCCATCCCTGCTCTTGATTAGCCTTTTGAAGTGGACCAGATTTTCTGCTGATTTTATGTCATCTTGCAAACGATTCCAAATCTGCGGCCCAAGGGACCTGAAAATATTTGAACCGAACGTTGTCTGGTTTGGCTTATAGTTTTGTAAATCATTTAGACGACGTGAAGGTGGATTTGAGGTTCTTGTTTCGAAAATATTTTGCTTAAATTCAGGATTTAGCTGGTTTACAGTTTTGAAAATCTCAATACAGAGGTATCTTAGTCTATTGACATACATTGTGTATGTTTGTGATTTGCCAAGTAATTCTTCAAAAGAAGAATCATGGTCATCATAAAGAAAACGTAGTGCTCTAGTCTCCGTCCTGTATTTTTTCGATCTTATCCAATGATCTAGCTGACGAGAAGAACCATACTAAGGGGCAATAGTTAGAGTTAGAAAAGACAAAGCTTTGAACGAACACCTTTTTCTCTGCGAAACCAAGCAAATATTTTAGTCGTTTTAATTCATTTAGTTGGGTTGCTGCTTTTTTCGCAAAGATCAGATATGTGGAGGTCAAAGTTTAGTTGATGGTCGAGATTTACACCAAGCAACTTTTCTGAGATTTAATCGTTTTCCCTTGAATAGAAATGCTATGCCCAGTTGTGTCCGTTCGATCTTTCCTTACGAGAAGTTTCGTGGAATTTTTCTGGGTTGGCGATCACTTCATTTCGATTGAGCCATGTGAGCGATTGAGCCATGTGAGAAAAACGAATAAAAGAAAAATGACAAAAACGAAATAAACAAACAAAGCAAAACAAAACAAAGAAATACACATATTACTTAAATGTGGCATGGTGGTTGTTGCTTTATGGCTCATAACGGAGTAAGAAGATTTTTAATCAAATCGAATAGATTTGTGGATAAATCGTAGAGTTAGCAGGAGTATACCGGGTGAGCCAGAAAAGATTTGAACTTTTGAGAATTCATTACACCAAGACTACTACACGGATTTGAATAATTCAAATTCAAGTTAATAGTCGAAAGCTCAAAGTATTTTTGGGATTTTTCTCGCCGTCCTACCAGCACTAGAAGTATTGGTAAGTTCAACTTTATAGAAATTTGATGGTTGCCAAATGACGGAAAAGGGGCCTAAAACATTGATCAAATCGTAAGGACTCGATTCACACTGAACAATAGGCCATGGGCGTTTCACCTCCCTCAAGAGTCAATCGGCGTTTCATCTCCCATAATAGGCAATCGGCGTTTCACATCGATTTTGAAGCAAATACAAAAGATTTTCAATACCATGGCAACTAATATACAGAGGATATCTCTCACCCATGAGAAGTTGCATTTCGTTCATTATTCTATACGAGAAGTCATTTATGAATTGATCGATGTTTTGGGCCATTTTTCAGTAAGTTTGCAACCATGAATTTTTTTAAAGTTGAATTTACCTATATCTGTAGTGCTAGTAGGACAGCGAGAAAAATCACAAAAATATTTTATTTTTCGGCTTTGAACTAGAATTTGAATGATTCAGATCCATGAAGTAGTCTTGGCGTTATGAATTTTCAAAAGTGGGAACTTTTCTGGCTCACCCGGTATTTTTATTAAGTTCATTGGGAAAGTTTTGATCGCCATACAATAAAATCTGCATTGGAACGTTATTTGGGGGATTTGTGTATCCAAATGGTTGTAATAAAGCTAAAAATCCAGCGAGAAGATATCTGCGTGGTATTTCAAAGGAAGGGCAACTCAACAAAAATTGCTCTGTATCCTCGATACCATCGTTCATAGGGCACATTGGGTTCATGGTATCCCTAAAATTATGCTTGAATTTGTGAAAATTCAATTTGCTAAGACTAAGCCAGAGCTGAGTAAGATAGGAAGGACCTTTTGGGTCGTGAATGCCAAAGATAGATCTTACAGGGGTTGATTATCGGAGCTGCAAAAATGTTTTCCTTTCTGGGAACCTGATAAATAGGGCAAAACTTTTCTCGAAGTCAAGTTATGTTGTACAAATATGATGTCTCTGGCGGCGCTGAAAAGATCCAACGGATATTCTGACCAAGTTAGAGTTTTTAAAAATATAAAATCATAAAATCCGCAATTGAATAGAGAATGCTGTATAGCAAACTTCGAAATCTTCAAGCAAATTGTTTGCCATTTGGTAAAATGTGTACTTTCTTAGGGGAAAATTTCTGGACATTTTCACACAAGTCGTAAACTGAGTCATAAAGTAAATATCGAATTCAAAATACAAATAGATGATCTTTTAATCTGTTCAGTCTTGGTTCAAATTTGGCTAAAATTGCTGCGATTAAAAATGGGAGAAAATATGAATACATGTCAATATTCAATGGTCTGATTTGAAAATTATCATCTTTTCATGAAGAAACAAATTTTGTGGTCCATTTGTTTTGAATTTTTTTTGCTGTACCTTGGAATAAAACAAATTTTTGTAATTCATATCTCTAGAATTATGATTTTTACAGTGCAGCACAGTGTACATTACTACTGCAACAAGTCATAAAGAATATTTGATACTTAAATTTAGAATCTGCACCTGAGCTCTGAAAAACTGTGAGTATTTTAAGCAAGAATTCTAGAAAGTTTGAAACGTCTTGGCCAAGAGACAATAATTTGTTATGAGTAATGTTATACTCATTACATAAGTCTCTACAGCATCGCTATTTATTTTTTTTTTCGAGTGAAAATGTCAGATTGAAAATAATGAACGAATACAAGGAATCACGTCATCAGTCTATATTAATTTTATGGTAGGAACAAAAGGATTTCCAGGAATAACATTTTCTGAATATGAAGTTTACAAACAAAATCCACTCCAGGGTGCACAATAATGTAATGTACAGGATTTGCAAAATGTTTGGAACAACTGTAAGGGTGCTAAATATCAACAGAAGTGAGAATGTCCTATAATTCCAAGCTAGATTGCTTGCATGCATTGGCACAGTTTTTTCCACCAAAAATTCTTTAGGATTCTTGATAGATTTAGAATTTCTGAAGAGTTCCTGGTTGAAAATCTTTGTCTTCCAAGCAATTTTCAAGAATCTTCATCATATATGTGAAGAATTCTTGAAGATTCTTCAAATTCCTTAAGACCTTTTGGAAATTCTTGCTGTGTTGATTTGTGCAAGACCTAACCTTACATTCTTAATGTTGATTGTGATCATTGATATAGAAGAGTCAAATAGGTGTTTTGTTTCCAAAGAGATTGTAAAATACAATCATTTTCTCCTCCCTTGAGCAGACTTTTCCTAAAAAAGTTTCTGCCAAGGCTAAAAATTTTCTGGGAACCTAGTCCCCAGAACCTTGTTCCCAGGTACTTTTTGCAGCTCTGCTTCACGAAAGCTTCTCCGTAAAAACGGCAACAGACGGTGTAAGTCTAATCTCAGGATCAAGGTCATTCTATTCAGACGAGCAATGAGGATAGAACCTAGATTTGAATTTTTCCGTTCTGGCCTTTATTCGCCCAGTGACATCCTGGTTGCGAAGGGAGTATTGTAACTGTGGAAGTGATGGGATTGGATCCCTGGTGCAATTTGGAGTTTGGTTATTAATGATCTTAAAGACCAAAATAAGGCATCTTCTCCATCTTCGACTGCTTAGTGGTTCCCAGCCAAGTTCTGCATATAGCTTTTCTGGTGATATTCGTCTCCATGTTTCCGTAATTGCTAGGGCAGCAGAATACAGAACGGACTACAATTTTTCCATTAAACTCGTTAAAATCACGCTACCACTGCTCTCGCATACTTTCGCCGGAATATGATAGATAACATCCCCTTTGTCAGGATGCGGAAGCACATAGAGCTTATATAACTCGTTGAGGGTATGCCTGGGAAGATATTTGGGGAGATATTTCAGCAAGCCAATACCCTTTCTTGATTTCGAGATAGCTGATTTGATATGGGCAGAAAAAGACAAATTTGAATGTGGTATGATTGCCAAATGTTTATGTTCATCTTATTTCATTACTGATGTTTCAAAATTGATTGTAATCATTACTGATGTTTCAAAATCGATCTTTCATCGTGGCATACCAGTTCTAATCTGCGCAAAAGAACCAGAAGAACGAATCTACACAAGAGCGAGGATGCCTCGGTGGTGGCACGCTTGACTACCAATATGAAGGTTGTTGCTTCGAATCCTCGTCCTGCCAAAACTGCTACAAAGAGTGAGGAGAGTTGCTAGCCTTCTGTACTTCCGGGCTAATTGAAAGATCCGGGCCAATTTTTGGAAAGATACTTGAAAAGCTTATGTACGACTCTCTCTACTCTCATTTTGTTTCTTGTAATTTACTCAACCCAAATCAATCAGGCTTTCGTCCCGGTGACTCAACAGTCAACCAACTAATTTCCATAACGCATGCAATATTCAAAGCATTTGACTGTAATCCTCCTCTTGATGTTCATTCTGTGTATCTTGATATTTCCAAAGCATTCGACAGGGTATGGCATGATGGTCTTATTTACAAACTAAAACGATGTGGTGTTTCAGGACAACTTCTTACTCTTATCAAAAGTTTTCTTAAGGATCGAAAACAGCGAACTGTTCTGAACGGGCAGTGTCCTAATTGGGGAAATACTTTAGCAGGAGTGCCCCAGGGTTCGATTTTAGGACCACTATTTTTTCTTGTGTATATAAACGATCTCACTGCTGAGTTGAAATGTAGCTTAAAGCTTTTTGCCGATGATACGTCCTTATTTACAGTCGTCCGAGACCCGAATGCAGCTGCAAATGACATGAACCATGACTTGGAGCTAATAAGCCAGTGGGCCCACGATTGGAAGATGTCATTCAATCCCGATCCACAAAAGCAAGCTGTTGAATTACTTATTTCAAAGAAAAGACATGGAATAGATCATCCAGTGATCCTTTTTAATGACATACCCATGAAAAAGGTAGAAGAACACAAACATCTAGGTGTCATTTTGGATTGGAAGCTTTCCTTCTCTCAGCTCATATTAAAGCTGCTATCTCAAAAACGAGAAAAGGCATTGGTTTGCTAAAGTATCTCTCCAAATATCTACCCAGGCATACCCTGAATGAACTATATAAGCTTTATGTGCGACCCCACCTTGACTATGGAGATGTCATCTACCATATCCCATCTAAGGTATGCGAATTCAGTCAAAGCATCATTTTACCAAGTTTAATGGAAAAATCAGAGTCTGTTCAGTGCTGCTCTTGCGGTAACAGGAACTTGGAGGGGAACATCGCGGGATAAGTTGTATGCTGAGCTCGGCTGGGAGTCACTGAGTTCCCGAAGGTGGAGTAGGCGCCTTACCTTGTTCTATAAGATTATAAAAAACCTCACCCCCATGTATACAAGGGATCCAATCCCACCACTTCATCAGTCACAATACTCTCTTCGTAAGCCAGATGTGGTTGGGCGAATAGGAGCAAGAACAGCAAAATTCCAATCCAGTTTTTATCCTAATTGCATCTTTGAGTGGAACAAACTTGATCCTGAAATCAGGCTAGCGCCGTCTGTTGCAGTCTTCAAGGCAAAGCTACTATCAATAATTCGTCCTCCTGCAAAATCTGTCTTTGGGATTTATGATCCAATCGGCTTATCGTATCTCTCGCAAATAAGGGTCGGTCTTAGTAAACTAAATTTTCACAAATTTAAGCACAATTTTAGGGATACTGTAAACCCAATGTGTCTAACTAATGATGGCATTGAGGATACGGAACACTTTTTGTTGCTCTGTCCTTCCTTTGATGTCCAACGACGAGACCTTCTCGCTGAAGTTTCGCAATTAGTACGACCGTTTGTTCAAATCAACAGTCTTTCAAATACTGTTCTGATAAAGCTTTTATTGTACGGTGATAAAGACCTTTCGGATAACATTAACAAAAATATACTCGAATTGACCCTAAATTTTATTCACAAAACTGGTCGATTTGACTGATTAAGGGTGGTCACTGGTCGAAAATCACAAGAATTTCTTCCCAAAATAATTAATTTTCTGCTGAGTTTACCTTGGAACATTACTTTAAGGAGCATATCTTTAAAGGATAAGATTTCAGAACTTCAACCAGTGACCTGCCTTACGCTATTTTCAAAAATTTTCCTTCGTAAAAGTCACAAAGTCCTTTTTCTCCTTTATAGGATATTTTTCGTCTGCTTCGCAGTTGATGTCAGGCGTCACAGCTGACCTCCAATATCCAAACCCTACTAACATTGGCTCAGTGTATCGTTCTTCCAAATTTTTTTTTCGAATTTGTTAACTCGACATCCACTGCGAAACAGGCTTCTTTAATTCTATGCCAGTTATCGGTAAATTGGTTGTATGTAGCGTTTTGTAATCGTATATTTAATTTTAGTTTAGTTCTATGTCTTTTATGGAATGGCGTCGGGGTAGTCAGGTTATTATGCTCCTCGGGGTATCGTCTTTGTAGTATAGTAAAGTGCGTTGTAAGTAGTATCTTAGGTAATTCGTCTTTGTAAAAACTTTTAAATTGAATATAAAAAAAATTGAAAGATGAGATATCGCCACGTTGAGAGGAAGGACTAGGACACTGTTTCAGTACGCTTAGCTTCGCAGCGTCCTAAAATTACCTACGAATGTTAGGGAGAAATATCGGAAAAAGCAAATCTTCCTTTGCATCTCAGAATCATAATGGAAATGGGGTTTCTTCCTGTTCACTGAGCCACTCTATATTCATTCAGTAATTTTTAACGAATTTCTAACTGTTATGCTGCAATTCTTGTTGTGTAACCATTTGAGAAACAAAGGAAAATATTTCAGATTAGTTGATTGCTTTTCCACCATGCACAATGAAATGGGTCATATTTCAGATGACTTGATTGTTTTTTTCCACCATGCACAATGATATGGGTCTTCCTGCAACGGTTGCTTTTCTATGCGACTTATATTCTACACCAATAAATGTGGTTTTTGTTGTGGAATATTATTTATGTACTACAAAAAACGTAGGTTTGCACCGCTTATGTTTTTGGGTACATGTATATTGGCTATAAAAGATAAGCCGTCCGTTCAGAATGGCAGTGAAGATGCTTATAATGCATTTTTTTGTAATTCCGAATCGGTAGCAAAGCTGGATCTTTTTTCGTAAATATCAGTCATTAGAATAATAGAATTTTAAAGCCAGCAATACTATTTACTGATTCCATATCGACACCATTTTCTTGCAGATAGCAACAATGACTAAACATCCTTTGGATATGGTTGACAGTTGCATGCTTGGTCCAGCTGCATTGAGCTTTGTCAATTACTTTTCACTTCCTGTTTCTGAGTGGCATGTTCTGATCGGTGCGCTGGTAGGTACTGTACTATTCAGGATGTATCAAGAAAGGCTTCTGGCCTAAAAGTTTTAATTTGTCTGCAATGAAAGGTTTGAAATAAATGAAATAATGATTTTATGAAGACTGACTTCTGTGTTTTCATTTGATATAAAGACGTTATTAAGCCGGCTTTTCTACTTGAGGTTTTCAGAGAGCAGCTGTATCCGTTAGATCATGAAGATTCCAAGTGTGAACACTTTTTCATTGGCCATAAATGGATTGCATTTTCGAGTCTCGTGTTCGGCCTAGTAGGGAGGTCTATGGTTCAAATACCCAACAGAATAGGCTTGGTGTTGACTAGGACGGATTTTTTTGTGATTATTGCTTTTATCACCACAAGTCTATCAGTTGTGCTACATTGGAGTCTTGATTGAGCTGTCTTTTCATGTATCATTGTTCGAAAGGTTTACTTGAGTGGCCTTAGATCTTATATTATTGTTGTCCTCATTCGAAATTCGTCAGTTTTACAGAGTCAACAGATATATTTTTCCTTACAAAATGTCTTTGAAGTGAAAATGTCTACTAGAAGTTTTCTCTCTTTGTACGCATGTTTTATGTCTTTTTCTTTAATGCCTTCATCGACTTATAATGCTCTTTTCCATTTGTTTAGGTTTTCGAGTCGCTGAATATGATCGTATTTTGTACAAAAGTCTGCATAGAAATCAGTACATATCTTGGAATTAATGTCTTTAGCATACCACCACCAAAGAAAGAACATCATCCCAAATCGTCTTAGAACAACGTTTTTAGCCTTCTGTTGTCAAATGAGGGAATGTTATCCTCGCTATGCAAGCAGTCATAATATATGCTCTTTTACAAATTTTAATGGGTGAGTTAAAGGTAATCTGTCACGTATCTGATTGGCCACAACAAAGTCAAGTTCAGCACAACGGATATCTTTGTCAATCTGTCGTTCACACTTTATACGGCCGCAGGAAGTCAGAGGATCATCAGCCATTTAAATTTCCTACTCTTAGTATTGCCATCATCACCCAATCAGATGCCTGACATACTACCTTTAAATCAGTTTGGTGGGATGTGGGATAAGAAGTATACTCAAACTAAGCTGTTAATCTTTCATGCAAAAGCGACAGAGCTGAAACTTCGTAAAGTGACGTCATCGACCAATCTGAGATAAGGAAGTGTTTGAACAGACTGATGACGATGAGTCTCTTGTTGCCCTGTGCTCTTTGACTTGATGATGGCGCTTCAGGCAATAGGGGCTCATAGTATTACTCTGAAAAACCTGGCCCTATTTAGGCCCAAACTTTGCAATTCCTTTAGTACCAATCAGATTGCGAGATTTGGCAGAGAACAATGATGTCGAATTCTCGATTCGAAGGATGCAGTTGACTAGATTTTGAAAGAAGTTGCTACGGCAGGTGGCTGAAGTTTTCTCTGGTTTGTTTTGGTCTTAAAAAAATTGAAAATGTAGCGTTGACTTATTTTGCTATCACCAGGTAAAGTGAACTTCCTTCTTCAGATTCATATCAAGTTTCTTTGATGAAACGCCTGCTTAACTTGGTTTTATCGCATTTTCTTTCCAAGGAGTGACCGTTGAACAGATCTACGGCAGTCGTTCGATCCTGATTCGATCGATCGAATCATGCTCGAATGCTCGAGATAGGACCGGATTTTTCACTGTTTCGTTTTGAGTCCCTCTTGAGCAAGGTTTACCGCAGGGATACAAGGGACTCATCATCATAAGTCTAGTGTTTGAATAGATAAGCTTTCTGAAATGATAAATCAACAGGTTAAGGCCCTAGGAAGAGAATGTCAAGTGTTGCCTAATTTCGGGATCTGTTGCTGGGAAGGCTGAAGGTTACGAGTTTTCGCGCATGCGGGCGCATTTTCTCCTCCTTCTGCAAAGGCCAACTTAACTTCGAAAATTTTGTTTGGTAAAATCCCTTATCCTTTGGTACAGAAACTAAAAAATGCTGTAAATGGATTTGTGTGGGAAATTGAAATCGACATTCAATCCGGGACATGATTTACTTGCTATCGACACTCAAACTCCGCTTCTAAAAATTGCAGCTGTATTGACTTTAGATTTCAGTGGCAAAGAAATCATTGACAGTATCGATCGTTGGATTCTGGTTCCCACATGGCGACGTTTCCAAGCATTTTTGTTTTTTCTAGGTTTGGAATATGAGTGATCGTACAAATGTTTACATCTTTGATTGATAAATTACCGTGTTAATATTGAATATCTGCCACGTACTTTTTAGTCCGATGCCCTTCAAAACTTGTTGGATCTTTTTACTCACCCAGCAGTTATTTCTTTGAATTTTTGAACTTTATCATCGGGTGTCCTGAACCATTTGATTGCATCGTCTTGTTGATTTTAGTAGAATAGAAAATAGCGATAGAATTTGGAAACCCTCGTTTTAATTTCAAGCAGTTGAGGATGAACGTTGACTCCTTGGTTTTCATTTTTAATATGGTATTAACGCGCGTCATAGTCCGTAATGGAGGAGGGCTACGGCCGATACATTGCATTCCAATTGCATTCACCTTTCGTTCCAGCTTTCATACAATGTCTGTGAAATTGACAATCCTGCATAAATAGCAGATAGCCATAATGACACAATTTCCGTCGATAGATGGAAATTATGATAGAATACAGCAAATAACACTATACTAAAAAAGAAATTTGCAAAATATTGAAACTTCACAACTTTTTTCGCGATAACTGAGATTTGAGAATTTGCGATTTTTCCTGGGTCAGTCGCAGAAAATGTTCTCCCTCGCCCTCATTTGATAAAATATTTCAATGCAACTTTCTGAGAAGTTGCACATTAAGTAGCTGCAAAAAGTCAAGAAGTTTCATGGCCATGAAATTTCTCCGAACAGGCAAATTTGCCCCCCCCCAATCAAAATAGGGTTAAATCGTAAATCATCGCCAATCATTGCCTTACAGCATTGGCGATGATCGGCGATGCTCTAAAGCCTGGTTTTCATTAAGTCGTGATTCATCGCCGACCATCCTTTTGCAGCATCGGTGATCATCGGTGATCATCGGCAATGCATTGCGATTTAATGGAAACCTGGCTTTATTCTACAAAACTCACCCTTGCTGCTAAGGGTAGTTTAAGCTGAATGATAGGGAAGAATGGTTTTTTCGCCGTGGTAGCACGACGGATGAACCAAGCCTGCAAAATACTATTTTGAGTTGGGTCTGCAAACTGCTTGTGTCGGTTTTCATCTATTTCCTTGCAAGTGACACAAAAATAGAAGTAAACATAACTAAATCTCTTGGTATCGGATATATAATGAAATCTCGGGAAATCTAAACAGCATTCTGTCTGCGTTAGCTTTGAAAAGGGATAACTTTCAAAACAAAAAGGGCACGTCTTGATCTTTTCAAATTCTTTGGGGCATGTGCCCGCCAGTGCCCCGGTTGCTACGTCTCATGAGTCATAGGCGCAACTCATAGGAAAGTGAGAAGCCATTGGTCAAAATATGGGTATGGAAATAGTTTCAAATCGTCTTTTGATACCAAGGCAAATACTTTTCATCGTTCAAAACTCATTCGACAATATTCGTGGGAAATATTTTGCTGGAAATGATGACTTGATGATGCTGGAAATGTTAAGCAGGACAGGGTATCTGATTGTTTGTCATTGGGAAGTGTCGGCCATTATCTAGTCTGCTGTCTAGAAACGATATCGTCTCTAAGCCATACCACATGGTCACGCTTGTGGCAGTAGTAGATTATGGCAGCTTCTTCACCCATGAATGCTGTGCTTTTGAAAAAGATTTTCCTTCATGAAAGTAGGACTGAGCTCCCGCTTTGTTTTATAAATTTCTGTCATCAGCAACTATAAATTCCTTATGTGGATTGGGACCGAATTGTCTCTACGTGACATTATGTCAAAATCTGATCTCATATCTTTGTAAGTTATCCGCAATGCCCGCATTCTTTTGAGCATCTTCTGAAAACGGTAGAGTTAGTAGAAGATAAAATTCCATTCTTTTGGTATCCTTCTACCGAAAACGGTAGACTTCGCAGACTTCAGATCACTTTTTATAAAAGCCCATTGTTTCGGTCATTCTGTTTTCGGTAGACTTCCGAGTGATTTTTGACGTTTGGGCTCTTCTAAAAACGGTAGAAATCCGAGTCTTCGGAGACCTTCTGCTCCTGAACCTGGCTGACTTCCGAAAAACCGCAGAGAGCATTGTTTCTTGAATAAGGGTGTTTTTAAAAAAGCAATGACATTTCGCAGATTCTTTTCTCATGGGATTAGCATAACAAAATTGTATCGCCTTCCCGGGGGGGGGGTAACTCCGGTTTCCAAGATACAGGGGTTGTGCCATTCAAATCGTGACAGTACCACCCATAAATCCGGAGAAATTTCTGAAAAGTATACCCATAAATCCGGAGAAATTTCTTAAAAGTATGCCCATAAATCTGGAGAATTTATGAAAATCATACCCATAAATCCGGGAATGCCTAAACAGCTCACCAATAAATGAATTCTGATAGAAAGCTACATCCATAAATCCGGAAGATGCAAAAAATTGTTGAAAACCATACCCATAAATCCGGAAACTATCATGAAAAAGGTACCCTAAAAATGGCACAACCCCGTACCAGAGACGAGTTAAGTTGAGACCAAGCTCGATCCAGAATCCCCAAAGGAGCTCACTAGTGTGGCTGGGTACCAACAAGAACTTTTGGATAGGACATGCAATGGTGGGGGTGTTTCCATTTATATTAGGGACTCTATGAAGTACAAACGTTGTCTTGATATCCCTACTGATAACCTGGAACTCATTTGTATTGAAGTAGAACCACCAAAAAGCAAGTCACTTCTTGTTCTTGCTTCGTACCGTCCACCGAGCGACCCTGTTGGATCTTTTGGTAAGCTGGAAAAAGTTCTCTCTTTTTTGGACAAAGAGGGCAAAGAAATAATCCTCTTAGGGGACACTAATTGTGACCTCACTCCAAAACAAGCTGAGCAGCCCATAGATAACAATTCAAAGCACATGCTTAATCTCTATGAGTTGTTCAGCTTCAAACAGCTTATTGAGGAGCCAACTAGGGTCACTCTAACTACCTCTTCTATAATTGACCATATTGCTACAACAAGTGCGAGAAACATTGTAAAATCCGGAGTGTATGAAGTTTCCATGAGTGATCATTATATGGTCTACTGCATTCGAAAATTTAATGGAGCAGTGGAAAAAGGCCACAAAATGATCAAAACTCGAAAGATAAAAAATTTCAACGAAGAATCATTCCTGGCTGATGTTTCTGGCATTTGTTGGGAGGAAATGCTTTCTGAAACCGATGACATAGATGTTCTCGTAAGTAGTTGGTCGAACCTTTTTTCTTTGATCCCCTGGATTGACAAGGACCTGAAGAAACTAATGCAGACCAGGGATAAGCTAAAAAAAGGCTGCTGCCAAAAGAAAGTCCCAATTCCTTATGAGGGTCCCCCCATATTTGTACGTGAAGCGTTATTTGGGTAATTTAGGCGCGTGATTTCGTGATTTTGATATTTTCGACTCGTGAATTCGTGATCGAAGACTCTGTCGTGCAGCGTGATTTGCCAAAAATTTGGTCGTTATTTCGTGAAAAGGACTTTTAAACCACGTGATTGCGCCTTGAAATTTCACAAAGAAATGCTGTTTTCCGTCATTCTGGAGGGTGTTGTCTCAAAAATTTTCCGGGGGCAAGCCCCCGTAGGCCCGTCGGAAGTGGGGGGCTGAGGGGCTTCAGCTCCCCAATAATTTGCTTAAGTTTGCTGATTTTGAAAGTGAAAAAGGCTGTAAAAGCCAAGGTCGTAAGAACGAAGATTCAAATTTGTATATATTCGAGGAAGCTACCAGAATCTATCAAAAATTCAATATCTTTTGATGTCATACAAGTCAAAGAATTCAAAATTTTCATCAAGAGACTCTCATTAGTCGTGATCTTTTGCTTCCGTCAATAACACATTCTCCAAAAATGGGGCGTTTTCCAAAGAGCTAAAGGGCGTGGTCATGAAAAATTTTCCCGGCGGCAAGCCCCCGGACCCCCATTTTTCCTCGCTTCGCTCGCTTCTCGTTTCAGCCCCCAATATGAATTTCATTCCGATGGGCCTGCCCCCCAGACCCCCATTTTTACTCCATTCGCGTGCAATCTACCCCATATAAAGAGATTTGTCTCCTAGAAGGTCTTAGATAAAAAGAGCATTGATCTTACATAAAAGAATTTCTGAGTTACCTAAAAATAATATATGGTACTATTCAAATTGCCACCGGCAAGATGCAGTCTATTTAAATGAAAATCGACTTTTTCTAAGAAGCAAATGATAGGGTAACAGGCTTTTAGTTCCACAGTACGGCGTTTTTCGATGTTCTAGATGGCGAATACTCAAAAAAATTTTCCGGGGCAAGCTCCTATACCCCTATTTATCTCATTTCACTCACAGTTTTGGCTCCGAAACTTTAAAATCCATGTTAGAATTACCCTGCTTTCCCCCGTGTGTCTTCGCCAGCTATGTTTTTACGTAGAAATATCTTTCTAGGGCATTCTTAAAATTTCTGCAGCGTGAACGTGAAAATGCTGTTTTATAGTCCGTGATGGCGTGAAAAACGAAAAACCAACACGTGAATCCGTTATCCAGGGGTACTATGGGGGGGGGCTCCTTATGGACTCTTATAGACAGGTCCGTAACAAGGTCAATCTCCTAAACATCCAACTAAAGACGCAGTACTATACTAATAAGATCTCTGCATGTCAAGGTAACATGAAAGAATCATGGAAGACAATCAATGAAATCCTCAATAAAAGATCAAAGTCCAGCAACATTGATTGTCTCAAAGAGTCTGGTTCCGAAACTGTTCATAGAAAACATATTTCTAATGCAATGAACAGTTTCTTCTGCTCAATAGGTAAGGATCTTGCTGAAAAGATAGATCCAGCCCTTAATCCCCTTCTTGCAGGTGACTATGAAACTAACAAACATAAGGCAACATTCCATTTCAGAACTATTGCAGTGCAGGAAATCAGGGATGCATTTGTCACTGTTAACCCTATTACTATTGGCGGGGGTACAAAGTGCCCGCGGCGCCCATTATTTGATGCAGTGCTGTCGGTTCGAAAGATACAGAGCTCAAACTTGGTGACTTTTCCTCAAATTTCATATACTAATTAAAAATCTAAAGATCTTTTCAAAATGGTAGACACTGATCACGTGACCAACATCTTTGCAACAAGTGGTCAGTAGAAATAGAAAAGAAGAGACTCTTATTTTTTTCAGAATGATCACAGATCATTGAAAACACAACCATTCAATAGATCTTGATGAGAGCTTTCAGATGATATATAGTTGTATTCATTTTCGATGACGTCAGCAATTTTAAACTTAATGACGTCATCAATGTTTATGACGTCATATAAATAATAACAAATGTATTAGAAAAATTTTTATGACATAAAGGTTTCTCTTAATTATTATATATCGTCTTGAGGCATTTCAGAGTATTTATATTAACAATTAGGGGTTTAAACTAAACAATGAAAATCTGGTGTATATAAATAATGAATATATAATGTATATAATGAACTTAAATAGATGTCATACTATGGATATTTACTTATTAACTTATTAATGCTTTGTGATACATTTTAGTATATTTAAAAAAGGAATTGTCTAATAAAACTTAAATTTGTCAATTTTGCCAACAGCAAGCAAATACTGGAATTTTCCTCAATTATGACATCATTGTGACGTCATTGATCTAATGAAAAATAAAAAACTAGCCTATTGTGTAGATTTTGTTACTGTACACCATTACACCAAGTTTCGTTCTCATATCTGCAATATTGGCGACTTTACGGAGGGGGGCACTTTCTGCCCCCCCCCCGGTACTACAAGGGCCCAAAAAGCCCGGTATTAATAGGGTTAAGACAGTAAAGAGCTTTGGGACTGACAACATCTCTAGCTACTTTTTGAAGCTTGCGCTGCCTTTTATTGAAAACTCGCTTGCTTTCTTGTTCAATACATCCATTGAAACAAGTCGTTTTCCCGACTCATGGAAAGTTGCTAGAGTTACTCCAATCTTCAAAGATGGAGACAGGGCTGATAAGTCCAACTATCGACCAATATCAGTCTTGCCTGTCATCTCAAGGCTCTTTGAAAAATTAGTAACAAATCAGCTGTACCAGTACATGAATGATAACGGCCACTTTTTATGCGGCCAGTCCGGCTTTTTGCGTCTTCATTCAACAGTAACATGCTTGCTTAAAAATACTGACGACTGGTACAAGGGAATGGATCTTGAAAAGCTTGTGGGTCTAGTGTTCATTGACCTTAAAAAGGCATTTGATACTGTTGATCATAACATTCTCTGCAAAAAGCTTGAGCTTTACGGTGTACATCATCGTGAACTCACTTGGTTTAAATCCTACCTAACGAATCGGAAACAATTTTGTAGGGTTAATGGTGTTGATTCCGAAATCGAGGAAATAGAAGTTGGTGTTCCACAAGGTTCATGTCTTGGCCCTCTTCTTTTCCTCGTATACATCAATGATCTCCCGCAAGCAGTCCTGGATTCCAACGTGTCTATGTACGCTGATGATACTAGTTTGTGCTACCAGTCTCATGATAATGACTCGCTTGAATGAGGCTATTAACAGTGATCTTGCGAAACTTGACACATGGCTACAAGGTAACAAGCTTTCCCTGAATGTAGCAAAAATTCTATGCTTATTTCCTCCAAGCAGAAACACAACAGTATTTTCAAGGGTCAAAATGAAGACTTGAAATTGAAAATACGTGATAATGAGCTGGAAGTAGTCAAAAAGACTAAATACCTCGGTTTGCAAATTGACTGTTCTTTGGATTGGAAAGAACAGATCACGGCAGTTTCTGCCAAGGTCTCAAGGGCAATAGGATTTCTAAGGCCCCGTTTACACGATACCGTTTTCATTTCATATCGGATTGGTTTCATATCGAATTGGCATTCTGTTTACACGATACCGTTTTCATTCCATATCGGATTGGCCTCCTGTTTACATGAGAACACACCAATCCGATATGCTTCATACCGTTTTCGCGTTTTCAAATGAAAACGCTCTGAAAGGGTTGGAAAAAATACCCAAAATTCAAATTTGAAATATGATTTTCATTTTATTTTTCTGTTGTTAAGAAGGAATTTTCCACCATTATGCAAAAAATTTGAAACGAATCGAGCCATTCGTTCCGGAGAAAAAATTTTTCAAACTTTCAGGAAATTGTATTGCATCATATCTAATCAATTTCAGGAAGAAATTGACTATTGTTTCCTAAACATAACAAACTTCAAAGTTCTGCTGCATCACGCTTACATATCCGATTTGCAAAATCTTTTTTTCATTTAAAAGCCAGCAGAGTCCATCGATATTCTCCTGGAAACCGTATTCGTTAATACATGTCATCAAGGCAAATTTTTGCAAAATTCAGACTGTGCTATTTTTCACAAATTTAGGCCTAAAATCGTTCCTTTTCAACTTTGACGCTGAAAATAAAAAACAGATGTCAAAAGATGTCTTAGCTATTGGTTTCGCTATTGCATTTGAAGTATTTTGTAGATATAGACCAAAGATTCCGTGCAGAAACGTACCCAAAAAAATTTCATAAAATTTTCAAAATGTGTACTCTTTGTCAGTACCTTCCCTCACTTTTGAGAAAGTACCGAAGAATCGATAAATTAAGTTTTATGATTATTTCAAAAGGTGTCTGCGATTTCAGATTGATGTTATATGATTTTACAAGGTACACTAGGGAAGAATTCCAAAAATTTTGAAAGAAATCGATTACTATTTTTCAGAAATTTAGGCCTAGAAGTAGTTAATTTGCAACTTTAACGCTGAATATGAAAACGATATCAAAAGATGTCTTAGATATTGGGTCAGCTATTGAATTTGAAGTATTGTGTACGTATCGACCAACATTTTTCAAAACTTCCTGATCTGTAGCCTGTTAAAGCCTTCTCCGGCGTTGTCCATCGAGGACAAGTAACCAACAGGACAACAGATAGTTTTCACAAAACTCAACGATAAATCAGAAATCAACGACACATTCCAACTTCCAAATCATTTTCAGCTTCAGTAGAATGTACATTGCCTTTATTATTGACTCTTCATGACTTGCTACAGAGAAAACAACTGTTTACTTTCGCTCTTTTCTCAAAGGATGCTGCCTAGCATTTGCAATTGCTTGAGCTGAAGTTATCAGCATTCTGACAAAAATGTCCCACTGTGGTCCAGCTGAAGATAAAAATACAAAATATCGGAAAAATCAAATTTGATCAAAACATTCATCGTTATATATGGTCTTAAATAGGATACGTAAGGATCAAAATAAAGTAAAAAGTTGACTTATCTGACTTTTGATTCCGGAGATATTTGCTTGCAAAGTTAGATGAAATTGACATTGTTTACTTTTCAAGTAATTTTTGGAAGATTTCTCAGATACTCATTACAGCAATAAATTCATTTGCTAAGATTTCTACAGAGGGTTGATTTCAGCTCTGCTTGTTTTACTTGATAGAACTACGTGTCAGCTTACAGAGGAGTCATTCACAGCCTCTTCTGGTTTGCAGTTTTTTTGTTTTCTTGTATTTATCATATGTTCACTTTTTTCCTGAAATTGACACCAAAAATACGCAATTTGAATTTAAAAGTATAAGATAAAGAAATTAAGGAAAAGGATGTCTGTCTGTCTGTCTGTCTGTCTTAGATTTTATCAAAGAAGCACAATTCAGCAGGTTGTCTGCCAAAGCAATCATTCAGGATCGTGCAGGGAACAAAGTTATGTTATTTTGAATGTGTCCAATACCATTTTTTTTGCTACTTTTGATCCCCCATTATTTTGATTTTCACCTTCAGACAAACGCAAATCCTTCAACCAGACTTAAGATATACAATCCTGAATGGTCTTATCCTTTTAAAAAAGTGTTCTTACATAACTGAGAGAAAGTTCTATGAATTCACCGCCTCCTCCGCAGAGAACTTTTGAGGGCATTTAGTTGAACTGTCTCAAGCAATGAAAAGCGTGGTCTGAAAATGCAATTTTAGCCGTGAAAATGTACATCAGGAATATTTTGTAGGCAACCAGATTCAGGACAAAGCAATATTATGTGGAAAATGTTATTTCTGATTTTTTGTGTCCTAGCTGATCATCATACTCCAGTAATTGCCATAAAATGAGTTCTTATGGTGTCAAAATGACGAAACTTTGCAGTTCCAACTCTACCGGTTTTGAGGAGCCATTGCTGATGACATCCACAACTTTTTATGTATCATTTCTATTAATACGAGTCGAAAGAACAATAAATATATCATTTCTACAATGTTTTTTTCAATTGTATACAGATAGGAGTCTCAAGGCTTAAAAGGGTTCAACTAAAAATATACAAAAGGCCTCTGCGGAGGAGGCAGTGAATTCAAATTTTCTCTCACTTATGTCAGAACACTTTTTAAAAAGGATAAAACCATTCAGGATTGTATATTTTAAGTCTGGGTTACAGGGTTTGCGTGTGTCTGAAGGTGAACATCAAAATAATGGGGGTCCAATGTCGTAAAAAAATCGTAATGGACACATTCAAAATAACATAATTTTGTTCCCTGCACGGTCCTGAATGATTGCTTTGGTAGAATACTTGCTGAAATGTTTTTCTTTAATACAATCTAGGTTTGGCAGATATC
Source organism: Aurelia sp. 4 Dawson et al 2005 (assembly GCA_964019985.1). Classification (NCBI taxonomy): domain Eukaryota; kingdom Metazoa; phylum Cnidaria; class Scyphozoa; order Semaeostomeae; family Ulmaridae; genus Aurelia; species Aurelia sp. 4 Dawson et al 2005. The sequence goes on from OZ026505.1 coordinate 7,358,423, forward strand.
TTTTTCGTTAATTTTTTAATTTTGTACTTTTAATTTTAAATTGCGTATTTTTGGTGTCAATTTCAGGAAAATAAGTGCACATACGATAAATAACAAGAAAACAAACAATGCATCCCAGAAGAGCCTGTGACCGACTTCTCTGTAAGCTGACATGTAGCACTATCAATTTAAACAAACAGAGCTAAAATCGGATAACCCTAGGCAGAGATCTTAGCAAATGAATTTGCTCTTGTAATGAGCATTCAGTAGAAATCTACCAAAAATTACTTGAAAAGTAAACAATGTCAATTTCATCCAACTTTGCAAGCAAATATCTCCGGACTCAAAAGTCAGAAAAGTCTACTTTTTGCTTTAGTTTGATCCTCAAGGTATCCTCTTTAAGACCATATATCACCATTGATGTTTTGATTAAATTTGATTTTTCCGATATTCTATAATTTTTTCCAAAATTTGCTTGTTCTGGATCACTGTGAAAAGGTCAACAAACGGCCAGAAATGTTTCTCTTATAGAGGTGCCAAGCTATGGAATAGCCTATCAGCCGAGCCAAAGCAGGCAACCTCTCTGTATAGTTTCAAAAAAACTATTTAGAAACAAATGCTTCCTTTCACTCTTATTGTAAATTTTGAACATTATTGTATATAAGTTTTAAATATTTCAAATAAGGTTTTATAGTTTAATTCAATTAATAGCTTTTTTCCTTTTCTATCATATATTGTAATTAATGTTTTTATCGGAGGGCCCCTTGAAAATCAACTTGTTGAAGGGCAACCCTCCTTAAAAGAATTAGATATGAAATATGAAAATATTAGAATTCCCATTCTTTCGGTACCTGAAATTTTTCTCTGCGAAGCCTACCGTTTTCGGAAGACTTCGCAGCCTTCAGATGCCAAAAAAGAATACGCCCTGAGTTTAAATTTCGAAAATGCTGCTTGGATATTACGCTTCTCTTCCTCTGTCGAAAGAGACGTTAAATTTTACTTTTAAGCAAATAGAGCCGAAATGGCATCGAAAAACGCTTTTACTCTTCATGGTATTCGGTCGTACTTCAGTGCGGCAAACTCTCACTTGGTGTGGACAAAGAGAAGTTATGTGCTTAAGACGAAAGAAGAAGGGCAAATCTAAACTTCTGTCTCGGGGACTTTGTTTACGTGATTTAGAAGCCGAGCAGAGGGCATTACGATTCTTGCATATTCATTGCCCAAGTGAATACAGCTACTCCTCAACTCCTTAGTCAAATAGACCAAATACGCCAGACAGAACCATGGATTTACCCTTCTTCTTTCGTTATAAGCACACAACTTCTCTTAAAAGCCTCCTTTTGCCCGCACCAAGTGAGAGTTTGCCGTACTGGTTTCGGGGAAACTTTGCGGCTACGTTTGTTTTGAATTTCTGGTTGAGAGAATTTCTTTTGTCTGCATCTGCTAATAGCTTTGAATTGAGGTGTGGACCCAAGCGACAGATACCATTGTATCACCAAATCTGCGCTAAAGCACTCGTCTCGTTCCTATCTGATAAATTTGCCTTCGCACTTGGCTTCCCGAAGCGAAAGTTGATGACCTGTTGAGGCAGTGTTGAACCCAGTCTCCCTGACCGCGCATCTTCTCGTGGCCTTTCTTTCTCCGTGATCATTGACAGTTGTGGAGTTCTCGACAGAGCTAAGGCTAGAATCCTAAAACATCTGGATCCAAGCGACCCACATCAGTACAGAGATTCATTAATTTAAAGAAAAAATATTTACTTATCATAATGGCACAAACATCTGAACTTGCTTGCGTCTACAGCGCTTTGATTCTTCATGATGACGAAGTCCCAATCACAGTAAGTACGGAGCTTTTCTGCTAGGCCCTGCTCTTGGAAACGGCAAACGCCGTTGTAATTTATTCTTGTGAATCAGACTTTAAGGGAAGGTAGATGCAGGTGACATTCCTGCAGTGCGTGCCATTTTCGTTGCACTATCCAAACCTGAAAATTGTTCAGCACAACATTATTCTAAGGGGTCGTCCAAAAATCCATTCGTGATCAGTTAGCGGCATTTGGGGGGGGGGAGGCGGTTTTATCAAAATCCGCTAAGTAAATTGGTGGAACGTGAAGAATTCCATGTCTTATTAGCGTATTGGCCAGGAATTTCATGGCTTAGTGTATTGGCCAGTTGTTGGTTCAGTGACAGTGGATTAACTTGGGATCAAATCAAGGTTTCTTCATAAATTTAATATGGAAATTGGTGAGGAGTGATTTTAGGGATGTTTTTACCACCCACCGTACCTTTTTTGATGTTCCCGTTTTGCTATGACTGAGCAATCAACTCTTTAGGCCAATATTTCGGCACGGCCTCATAACAAAGAAAAAAGATGGGGTCCACTAAGGAGGGGGGGGGGGAAGGGGGTAGCAAAGTTAGCGGCCAAATGCCGCTAAGCAATCACAGGTGGATTTTGGACGACCCCTAGATAGGGTTCTTGTTAATGCTGGAAGAATGATTGCGGATAAAAGATTGCCTGACTGTGATTGAATTCTGAGTTTGCATGAGTTCTTGGGCAGGCAGGAACTAGTGCGATCCGTTCCTGAGCAGCCCAGAGAGTGCATTTCTTTGAAGTCTATGTGGAAGGTACGCCAAGCCCCAAGCTTTTTTCCACCAAGTATTGTCAGGGAGGGAGAAATCGCTAAGTAATCTGGTTACTAGACAAAATTGGCTAAGGTGTGTTTATACCAATTTCAAGTCATGTGATCATCTCTTGATAAAACATCTTTTGATTTCTCCAACAAATTTCATGCCATGCAAAATTGTGCCATGAGCACAAAAAGTAGGATAATAACCAAAACTTCCCATGGGCATTGTCATATGACTTACGGGTAAAACAAACCTTAACCGATTAGGTCCCTTAGCATGAAAATTTTTGGATATACATTTACCTCACATAAGTATTGCACCATCAAAAACAAAATGGCTGCCTAAAGTTTCTTGCAACTCAATCAGCAAAAATTTGTATATTGATGTACCAGCATTTACAGGTTTCTCTACTGGGTGTTTTTGGACAGAAAGTAATTGCTTATCCAGTCCTGGTAATATGAAATTTTGTGGCGTGTTGCTGTTCACACGCCTTGAAAATTTTGGGCGTGCGATGGCGTGCGATCCAGAAAAGTGTCTTCTATCAATATTTAGGGCACTTAATAGCCTTCTAAATATCACATTCTGCTGCTGGAGCAGCTCGTTGATGTCAAGATAATTGATTAACTCCAAAGGGAGCTTGATAAAGTTATATTGGGAGCTTTTTATTTCGTTGCTAAATTGTATAGAGATTTTCTTTTCTTCTGTGTTCTTCAGTGACATTTCGTTCTGAGCAAGAGATCTCATCCTTGAAAAAGTCATTATATACAGAATTGTTTATGGGTTACTGATCACCTCTAAGAAAAGTGTATTGCCCCGACCCCCTGGATGAAGTCACCATTATAATGATTTACAACGGCAAAGGTATCCAGGTGCCAGAACTATCTGTTTGTTTCGAGGGGGTTTCACTCCCAAAAAATCTCACACGCTTTCGGCAAAAATCCTTTTGTTTAAAGAAAAACAGCCAAAAATCCTCTTGCGCTGGAAACACTTGCATGCTTTTTTAGGAAGAGTGAAATCTTCCTTGATTTGTTTAACCATCACTTGATGATCACATGGCAAGCGTTTTTAGTTTTGCAATGCATCGGAGGACGAAAAACTATAAGAAACCTGCCAACTTTATCCTAGCAATGATCCCAGCAAGAAATCGTGCGGAAAGAACTGCAACAAGCAAGGGGGGACACAATAATTCTGTCAGGGTGAATAATTGTGTCCCCGCACTCTAAAAAAAAGTTTCTAAATTTTAGATCACTGAACAAAACTCGTGATCAAGAACAGAATTTTTAATCAAAAGTACTCGGAGTCCTTCGCTCTAATCCGGTTCTTTAATCTGCTAATGACTTTATGGAATCTTTATTCATTTTGAATTGATCTTCGCACTTCATCAAATGAGACAACAGGAAGTGTGGATTGCCCAACTTCTTGACTTCTCGGGTCTGCCACTCTGTATGTTGGTCAGTTCAATGGACCAACGAAGACGACCAATAAAGAGCGCTACAAACTTTTAGAAACTTTAAGGAAACACTGCCGGTAGATGGCCCATGAAGGGAAGCAAACCAAATGAACGAATCATATCATTCATCACGAACTACACAGAAACCTAAGAAAGTGCCATTAGTGAAAAGTATTGTTGCACGTGCGAAAAATCGCACACCTTGGACAGTTCAGGCGTGTGTGGAGGCGTGCGCGTGCGATCGCACGCCTGATACTACCAGGACTGCTTATCCATCTTCTCTTTAATTGAGGTGAAATGAAGTGTTATTTTGTTGATTTTGTTGACAATTTAGCAAAAACTTTACAACATCAAACAAGATTTTGGTAAAAAATCTAGAAGAATAGGCCTTATCGAAACGAAGAATGAACAGATTTAGATCTAAGGTAACAAATCTCTTTGTTTTCAAATCTTGATTCTGCAAACTTGATTGCCATGAAAAAGTTTTGCTCTTTGAATAGGGTAAAAGAATAAAATTCAAGTAAACAAGGGGGAAGTCATTCAAGGTAAAGGAACTTGAATCAATCTTAAGAGAAGTCATGTTGAAGAAAAACAAGCTCCAGTCGCTTTCAAGGGTTTAATCACCGTTGAACTAACTTCAAGCAAGAGAATATTGTTAGGTTTATCCAAATCAAGATATTTAATGGTCAACCACTTACCTAAAGATTTCCATGAACAAAATTAACGCTAATGTGATAAAAATAGTGTCCAGCATATTCTTACTTGGAATGGCTTCTTTCAGTTTCACCTCTGTTTTATAGCCAGGCAGGGGCCGCTGGGAGCCGAAAAAAGTAGGTAATCACTTTGGTAAATTTTTCGATACTATGCCCTCATATCACCAGGAAACGCCCATATTTTACAAACAGCAACCACAACCATTACCAAATGAAATCAGATCTTGTATGCCAAAGACAAAATTTTCAGAATATTTTTCATTTCACTAAAATGTTGTAGAAAAGATTCCAAGGTAAGGTGCCAAAGAGAACTTTAATAAGAATTAGCTTTTCTTCACTTGATGGAAAGAAGCGCATTGCGGGGTCCATAGCCCATTCTAACATGTTTAGGTGCATCTGAGTCTTTGTTGCAACCGAGAGGCATTTCACCACCAAAAAATCTTGTACACCTTTGGTAAAAACTGTTTGGTTTTCGAGAAGAATCTGTCAAAATCGGTAAACATCTCTTTGCTCTGAAAGAATCACCTACGCTTTTTTGAATCAGTGAAATGCTGCTTGGCTGCAACAAACACCAGTAGTAAAGTGATGAATCATGTTGCGGTAGAGGGCTGAAAGCTTGCGTGTAGTGGCCCTTCTCTATAGAAGATTTAAAAGGAATTGTTTTGTGTCGGGCCTTAGCAGCCATGACAGTCCTGTCGTAGCCCCCAAAGGGCTAGGTAATCAGAAGTTGAATTGACTACCTTGGTCTGTGAGATTTTGTTGCGAGGATGTTAAGTGACCGCAGATTGCTTTTTTTGATATGATGTTCTTTCAAAACGATGTAACATATGCTTATGGGACCTTAGAATGATTTATGCTGTACTTTCAGTCTTGTTCAACTTATTTCTGCCACATATCCGTTGTAAAGACTGATACACTGAAACACTCAATGTCCTGGCGGCATACTTTACTCTTGGACACGGCCTTCCATACTTATTAAGGGCATCGTTGTTCGTGATTTGAACTATTACTTGATCTGAACAAAGTGGAGAAGTCTTCCCAAAACCAATCTGTAGCCTCTACAAAATTTGTTACGCAAAACTCGATTCATAACGAAATACTCTTGTTGGCTATCAACAGCAACAGTGCTCAAGGTAATCAGATTGCAGAATGACTACGTTACTGCGAGGCGCTCCTTGTTTCACAACCAGCAATTCAATAGAGATTTACGTCACAATGCCCTCGGAAAGCAATGGCAAGGTAATCTGGAAGGGCCACGATTACCTCGCGGCCAACATAATCCTCAAATTCAATAGCTATCATATGGCTATCATATTCAACAAAGAGATATCACAACATACAAGGATTAACAACCAATAAATCAATAAATCAACTGTCTGTGAAACCAGCAGAGAAAGCAATAAACGTCACAGAGCATCTTCAGAAGGCTCCGCCAATATACGCTTCAGGGTTCAATCATAATGTTTCGGTATTTTTGGATTTATTTTTGGAGAAATTAAAGAACCTCAAAAACTCACTGATCACTGATTACCTTGATTACCCTTCTACGCCTTACCTTGATTAACCAAAAGAATTCAGACTGCACAAAATAAATGTATCAGGTTTTGTTTGAATCTGAAAAACAGAGCACATGTAGGAATCAAAGAGTTCAAAAATATAAATTGGCTCCCCACTAAAGAGAGATTTGAACAATGTACAACTGCAAAGGTTTTCAAATTTTTTGATGGTTCAGCCCCGTCCTACATGTCCGAGATGTTCTTACCAGTTGGCCAGAGCCGAATAACTCGAAGGTCTAAAAACAAATTGAATCAACATTTCCGAAAGACTAACATAGGGCAAAATTGTCTCTCATATCTCGGGCCTAAAATATGGAACAATCTACCATCAGAACTAAAATCTGCAACAAACATCAACAGTTTCAAACACAATATTAAAGATAAATTCTTTAATGATCTCCAAAGTCAAGATGATAGCCCCTACATAAATTATTGACAACCTAAAATCAGCCTATGAAAAGATTTTTAGCCAACATTTTTTTTTTGACCCAAGATCCATTTTTCCGGAACACATTTATTTTTTGATAGCACCTCTGGAGAGACCATTATGAAAACAAGGTCATATCGACCTTTTTAATGCTATCCCTGCCATTTTAACCTGGGGTGTTTTTTAAACTTCATTTTTAACTCTTTTACCTGTAAATATTATATTGCTGTAATTTAGAAAACTTTCTTTTTATTAATTTATATTGTAATTTAATTTTCATTTGTGGCAAAATATTACATACATACATACATGCCGCCCCTGTAGCCAGGTCGCATTCCTCACAGAAAACTTTTTTCATAGCGATAAAGTTTGCAGAATCCAGATTTGAAAATTACGAAGTTTTGTTGCCTTTGCTCTAAGAAATCTATTCATTCTTTGTTTTGTTATGGCCTAGTCCTCCAGTTATCCAGCCAAAATCTTGCTCAATGTTGTCCTCAGGTTTTTGTTAATTTATCAAGGAAAGCAACAAACAACATTTCATTTTACAGTTGAGTAAAAGTAGACAAACAGACAATTGTTTTTCCGCCAAAACACCCGGCAGGGAACCATTAAAATGTTGATGCTTTGTTATGCAAATTTTGTTGCTTGAATTACATGACATTCTGGTCGCCATTTTAGATACAGTGGTGCAATAATTATGTGAGGTAAGTGTATTTGTATTGCACACAACAACAAAAATACATCATGACAAAATGACAATACATGACACAATACAAATGCTACAATACAAACATAGTTGTTTGTTGTGTGCAATACAAATGTATGCAAAAATGTTTAAACATGAATACAGTAAGTCCTTAATGACGGGTTTGTCCAAGAAATTTTTACCACGATAGTAGTGTATGTGTCTACTTTGAGCTTGCAAAAGATCAATTTGGTCAAACTTAAGCAACATGAAAAAAATAGTGAAATATGAACAAAAGCAAATTGTGATATCAAAATTTATTTGTACATTTATGGTCATGTTTATTTGTTTAGATATCATTTTCAGGCTATTTTTGTGCTTGCCACCTCACATTTGTATTGAAACCGTACTGGGATGACAAAATTCTGAGGAGTTGATAAAAAGATAGCTGATTTCATGTAAAGAGTAAATTCAAAGTAGCTGCCAATAAAGATTTAGAGGCCTAAAAACGTGTAAACTTTGAATTACGATATTTCCAGAACACTAAGTGGGAGAAAGCTGAAATTTGGATATGTTGCTACTATCATAATGCTTAAATCAGAAACATAGAATCAGCAAAATCTAAGAGTACATGGCTATCAAGCTGTCCCTCATTGATATGGAAGTGCCCAGTAATAGAACCCACAAACCTGGACTGACATTAGCAAAGGCACAAAAACCCACAATGTCCACTATAAAGAAGTTTCTAAATTTTAGACAACTGACTCATTATACCCACATTTTTGCTATGATAGTTGTAATGCTTCACTAATCGGAAAAGTGTATATACTGAAAAGTACTCAAGAGTTCTTTGCTCTAATCCTGTTCTTTAATCTGCTAATGACCTCCATGGAATCTTTATTCAGTTTGAATTGATCTTCGCACTTCATCAAATGTGACAACATGAAAGTGAATCACCCTACTTCTTGACCTCTTGGGTTTGCCACTCTCAATGTTAGGCAGTTCAATGGACCAACAAGGATGAGAATATTGATACAGGCTACAAACTTTTAGAAACTTTCTGGGAGCATTTCCGGTAGAAGGCCCTTAAAGGAAAGCAAACCAAAGGACAAATCCATGTCATTCATCACAAACCACATAGAAACCTAAAATAAGCCATTATATGTAGTAAAAAAGCATAGCTGCGCATGCGAAAAATCGCACAGCTTGGACATTTCAGGTGTATGTGGAGGTGTCAGCGTGCAATCGTACACCTACTGTTACTAGGACTGGGTCTATGCAGAAGATTTTTGGGCCTTAGTGCATGGAATGCACCCTGGGAAAATGGAGTTTAAGGCTATCTGAACTTCCATGGGTAAAATGCAGACTTTCCAGTCTGAGGAGAATGCATCATTTTTAAGGTGAACGCCAAACCCTTAAATGCGCACGGAAAGCCAGTTTTCAGAAATCCTCCCCACCAGAAACTCATTAATTGCTCTGGAACCAATCGGTTTATCAAAATTCTGTAAAAAGTAATGGTATATGTTACTCATATTCATCGCAATCAAGGGACATGTTAAAAGAAACTGTTTGTTTTCACAGCTTTGGAGAAGGCTTTTTCCACATTATTTTACTGGCTTCCCAAGAAAACTAATTTTCCACCCTACTAATCTAAAGATTTTGATCAAACTTATTTGCTACACACAATAAATGTCATGGACACAAATGCCAAATTTGAAGTTGAAAGCTTGGCCGAGTTTTCTGTTGTCCTTGCACGAGTTATGGGATATCATGTCTTAGTCCTATGGTGGAGAAAAGAAAGGGGGTGCAAAACAGTGCATGAATGAAAGTGATCAAAAAGTTCCATACATCGTACTCCAATACGACATGAGGCAATCAACCCCTGTCTACTTTTGTGATTGTTGCGCAAACACAGTGCTTTGGAAATCTCTTTCTTTTTCTTCGCCTTCAGACTCAAACATGATATTCCACTGCTTGTGCAAGTAAGTGAAGTAGGTTTGTGAGGAAAAAATAGTTCTGCATTGTCAGTCTCAAAAGAATGCAGACTGTTTCATGCATACTTGCAAGTGTGTAAGATACCAAACTTTACCGTTTTAGCAGAAAAACTGGCCAAGCTTTCAACCACAAATTTGGCATTCTGTCCACAAACATATGATACAGGCCTTACTAGGAATATTTTGGTAGGTGTGTGGCCACTCCTTGTGCATATTTAGCGTGCAATGGACTGCAATTGAAAATCACCATAAAATTTCATCATAGCATGTCTGTCTATTGGAATTGGAATCTAAGAATTGTTGGACCTGGCCAGAAACAAGGGGCCAAATTTGCAAATGCTCCAAGTACATCTAAAAATTAGCTAATAATTATATTTGCCTACTGCTAATGAAGAGGCAAGGCAGCAGAAAATTTGCCATTCACTCTAAATTTCTCGCTAAAATTCGCTGGAAAAGTAAGTTGAATGAGCAAGAAGGCAGTGAACTCTCAAGAACTAACATACTGTAAGGTCAAAGAAAATAACTCTTCAACCAAAGTGATATTTTATCTTACAGGGTTATCTTTTGTAAACAACTTAATGATCATTATCAAATTGTTAAGGGTCTTTAGTTAAGTGCAAGATTTTAATCTTCATTTGGAAAGGGGAGGCATGCGATCTGTTGCACTCCATGGGAAGAGGTGGTTTGTGCCAAGGTGTGCGAGATCAATCAAAGGCCATTCCCAGTAAGGCCTGATGTGTGTGGTGAAGAAATCTGATCAAAATCTTTAGATTAGCAGAGTGGAGAATGAAGTTCTTCTGAAGCCAGCATAAAAATTTGAAGTAGGCCTTTTTCCAAAGCCGTGAAAACAAACAGTTTTGTTTAATATGTCTTTCAAATGCGATGAATATGAGTAATGCCATTCTTTTTAAAGAATTTTGATAGACAGATTTGTTCCAGAGCAACTGATGAGTTTCTAGAGCAGAGGATTTCTGAAACCGGCTTTCTGTGTTCATCAAAGCGTGTTGTAGAGTCACCTTAAATGCAACAGAAATTTTGCTTTTTATAAGGTTGAATATTTCTAGCAATGGTCACTTGAAATCATGAGTGAATTTCGCATCTAACAAATGTAAATTTTCATTTCAGGCTGACAAACTCACAAAGCTTATCCAAGCTGCAAATGTTTCCGTTGAGCCATTCTGGCCTGGCCTGTTTGCAAAGGCTTTGGAAGGAAGAAACATTGGTGACCTTATTTGCAATGTTGGTAGTGCCCCTGCTGCTGCCCCTGCTGGCGGTGCTGCTGCTGGTGGTGGTGCAGAAGAATCTAAAGAAGAGAAGAAGGAAGAGAAAAAGCCTGAATCTGAAGAAGAATCAGATGATGATATGGGATTTGGTGAGTCCTCTTATCATACCCCCTACATCAAGGCACAGTGGAACATCCCTATAACGGACACCTGAGAGACAAATATTTGTGTCCATGGAAGAGAGGTGTCTGCTGTATGGAAGTGTCATCTTTTTCCATACTGTATTTTGGGACAAAGGTATTTGTCTGTTGCTCTGAGGTGTCGTTTGTATAGAAGTGTCCATTGATTTGAAGTTCTCCTGTACATGCACCTATAGCATAGTTATGTATGGGCCAATGATACAGTCTCAGTGTTAACCAACAAACAGGACCCACTTATCAGGCCTTTTCATTTGACACATGCTATCAGACTTAAACATGCAAGCACACACACACACAGATTAAGGTACAAGTACATTTCATCACACATGCAAAGCTATTTTAGTGCTACCCCTGTTTCATGGAGTTTAGCAGAATTAGCTACTTGTACACAAGTTTGAAACTGCATGTACTGATCTATTAAATGGTTTATATTATGCATGTTTGTTTTTCAAGGCATATGAAACATCAACAGGACTTCACACTTTTCCAGTGTGTATTGATCTACAGGTGCAACACGCTGCATGCTTAGGGCCAGGTTGAGAACTTGGACATATTGGACTTTTTGACTAAATTGTCAGGGTTTTCCAAGTTTAAGTTTTTTGTATTGTTCAAACACAAAAATATGGATTTTTCAGAAAAAATTTCCTAACTTTTTATGGTCCAACTTATAAATTTTCTCTCTTCGGCATATAAGAGTATCTAGAGAGCCACCGATCATAATTGAAAAGATGTCACTTTTTCCCCTCTTGTGAATAGAAAGCGCTGACTCAGTTACACTGATATAGGGTTTTAAAAACTGTTATAACGCTAATCAAAAATGCACACAAATGGAGATCTCTTTGGTAGAATGAAACCAGAGATAAGAATGCCATCTTACTTGACAGACTGTATGACGTAATCTATTTGCAAACCTGTGTTGGGCAAAGTGACACTGTCACTTTCAGTATGTTCCCTAAAATTTTTGATTTTTAGACTTCCTTGTCCCCAAAAAAATAGCTTCTTTGCTTGTTTACAATGATTGTATGGTTCCAGACTTCATAATCTATGATTGTTTTATTGCCCTGATTTATTTATACTTTCTTGACTCGCGTTTTTCTTTCTTAGGTCTGTTTGACTAGAGTCAGTTGCTGCTAAAGTTGGATAAAGACATAATATAGTTATGTGATGAACCAATGAATACAATTACTATTTCTCCTCGTTTGTTCTCTCTGTTAAAGCTTGCCAAATATAAAGGATTCATGGTATCAGCAAGCAGTTGCATTGCATTGCATTGGATCACCAACTACTTTGCTTGACAAATACCGCATACATTTATTTTTCTATAAGAAGCTAGAAATGGGCTAGAACTGGGAGTTGTTCAAAATCATAAGATCTTTACCCCATGAAAATGTCTGACGAAGGTTTTCTGAAGCCCTTTTAATGTTTAGAAATTACTCTATTTTTATGAGTAGTATGATGCAGCAAACAAGTGAGAATAAATGGCTCTGGTACCCGGGGTAGAATAAAGGATAATATGAAGGAGTTTATTAACTTTTTGGTGATATGAGAGGCTGAGTTTTTTATATATAAGCAATATCTTATAAAAATGTGTATCATGAGGGGGTTCAAGGGATTTGACATTGTTAAGGTAACTCTGCTCTCCGCACCAGTGAGCAGCGAGTATCCGCTTTGCAAAACCACTCTTCTCAGAAAACAATTACTTTCTCTAATACTATTCAGCCTGGCGAAAAGCGGTTTAAGGATATTATTCTACACAGTCTTGGCAATAGAAAGATATGCAAATCGCAATGTTTCCGTTGAGGCTCGCTTTGCAAATTATTGTTAAAATTTGTTTGTCGATTTCAGGCAAATGGATTTATCTCCAAAACTACTCGAAAAATTTTTGGTTTCTTTAGCTAAGTCTGATTGAAATAGCTAGGCTAGATTTGTCGCAATCGAGTTTGATATATCTGTGTACTTTTCGACAACGAAGGATAGAAACCTTGGTCAACAGATTACCATGTTACGATTCACGCTTTCAAACATTCAGCCTTAGAATAACTCTATGAAATGGTTCATTGGCAAAGGAATGTACGAGATCTGTTTGGAATGCTGTATTCAAGTCTCAATAGACATCCTTGGAGCGCTTGTGAAAGTATCACTTCTTAAATGTTGACAGCAAAACCAGCAATTTCACAACCTTCCTTTTCGTGTCCTTTGAGACTAAAATGATCATTCACAAAATATCAATTTCTCTGAGAGTCTACAATGAACAGAACAGAGATCTGAAACCAAACTTTTTTTAAAAAAGAACTCTTTCCTATGTCGTAATCGGCTTCGGTTGACCAAGGTTTCTACCCTTCGCTTTCGAAAAGTAAACAGAAATATGAAATTCTATTGCGACAAAGCTAGCCTAGCTTTTTCAATCAGACTTGGTAAAGTTGTAGATCGACAATCTTGTTAAATCGCTAAAGATATAGCGAAAGAAGACCAAAAATGTTTCGAGTAGTTTTAGAGATAAATCCGCTTTTCTGAAATTGACAGAGTTTTGAAAAATAATTTGCAGGGGCGGATCCAGACTATAGCAATACCTACCAGATCGAATACCTACCAAAAGTATGGACCTGTCCGCACTCCTTGCACTGTTGATCTGTGGTAATAGGCCTAGGCAATTGATTTCAGAATCTGCCAATCTGCAGCAACAATTCCAGCGAGCCAATGGTCCAAAGCTAACGTGTTGCCAGTAAAGGTATGATATCTTACATCAAATAATTTCACGATCTTTTAGCTTGCTCAAATTCCATACAGTCACAGTATCTCAAGTTCTGTGACCTGGCGACTATGGTATTCGAAATATGTGGTAATTTAGATTTTGAGAAAAAACTTAATTTAGTCGTGGCTAATGGGAAAAGGGCGTTTCCCATGATAAAAAGGGCGTTGTCCCAAAAATTTTTCTGCCTGTTCTGAGCAAAAGTCAGATTTTGGGCTGGATCCGCTCCTGCTTTGCAAAAGCCAATCCTAACGGAAACAATGCGATTTGCATGTGTTTCGATTGCCAAACGATCTAGAACAACGCGCTTTTTGCCGATTTTCGATCGATCGAATCACATCGAATAGTATTGGAGAAATGAATTGTTTTCTGAAGATCACATCGGTGTTTATCTGGTCAAGCCTTTTGAAAGCAAAGTCCAATTTAGTGACGTCTGATCTTGTCCAGTGCTTCTCAGCCATAGTACTAGAGTTTCTTAAAATTTTTGCCATCTTAGAACTAGTTTCTTTTAAACCAATCTCTTAAAAAAATTGTTACCTGTGCGCCAGGCGAGTGGCGCTTCGCTTATGCCGTGTTGGAAGTCTCTGTTGTGGATTGAATTGCATTGCTTGAGGACCATCATGCCTTGCTGCCAGTCAGTTTTGAAAATCATTTGAAAAAGGATGGAACGTTTGCGGTCCTCGCCGCTGGGAGCTTTTTCAAGTACCATGTCATTTCTCCACTGATTATTACATCATGGAAGACTCTGGTGAGTTCATAAACCTAGTGGTTAGATGAAAATTTGATTCTTGGTTTTATGAGCACTTACATTGTGTTTGCTGAGCGAGAAGAGGCCAACCATTCTCTTCGATCTTGGGGGCCTAATCCCACTCCCAGGCCTAATAATATATAGCCTAGCCTAATATTTATATAAGCATAGAAGTACAACCGACATGGACTGGTGATACGTCTCAGTCCACTACGCGGAGGCCCTAAATACGTGGGCAGAAATATTAAATGATGACTGCACCAACTTAGTTGTGAGAAATGAAATAAATTTAAATAATCAAATTGAAATGAAATTACAGCAACACGAAATACATGAAAGAATGTAAGAATAAAATTGACAAGCCTTACAGCTTTTGTTTTCATTAATCAATCAATCCTTTTAAAAATACATACCTAGAGTACTATGGCCCTTATCAGATCACTTCTCAGAAAACTAAGAGTCTCAGAGAGGTCAAAGAAGTTCTGAAGGGAACTCACCTTACTTAGCAAGAGCTGAGGGGCCTATTCAAGGTCCTTGAATGGGCTTCTCAGCTCTTGCTACAAACCTCAAAGTGAGATCTGTACCATCCATTTCCTTGTTGTCATACTGGAACCACAAAAATAAGCACATGTCTGAAACACATAATCAGGCTGTATCGCCCTTGTCAGACCACCGCAGAAGTGCGATGAATTTAGCACATCAAAAACATTTTAAGGCCATCAACAGTTCAACAAAGTATTTTTTACTTTCCAGAAAGGCAGAAAGTTATATGACCAATTCTAATTTGATTCAAAATGATTTCAAAATATTGTTAATTTCACTCCCGCTTTTAACTGTCTTATCCTTGAGTTGACCTCAGTCAACTCTAACCACACGATGCATCAATATTCTTCAAAACTAAAGGGTTTCACACTGTGGACCCACCTGGATGGCATAATGTCAGTTACAGTGCTCTTCCAAAAGGAGCCTTAGGTCTCGCAATTTGTGTACAATTCTCAAAATTTCTTTGGATATGAAACAAGAAGGGTTGGAGGAAACTTTCCTGATGACTATTCTATGTTAATTGAAAGACACACCAAGAAACGACACAAAATAAACATGGTGTGTAGAAACATAGAAGGACAATGTGAATTGTACATACACCTTCGTTGCAGGTAGGTCAACTTCAAAATTTTATTGCAAGTCTTCTGAGCAAAACAAAACAGCAAAAGTGAAAGAAATATCACAGAGATGACTACGGAGTGTGATTTGTGTCAAAATTGCCTTTTTCAATTTTCAATTACCTTTTGGTATTGGTATGCCATTCAATTGTTTTTTCATGACTTATAAATTGATTTATGACAAATTGTTTTTCATTGCCATTATTACGTCATTTAATCTTTTGTTGTGTTTTGTTTTCATCACATTTCAAATTTCTTTTACGTTGCATTTATAACATTTTCCATTTCCATTCCTACCATTTACATTTTCTTTCTTGACTAAATTTTAATTTCACATTACATAATGCATTTCTGCATGACATACAGTAATGCATTGCGAGCATTTTGAAAATGGCACGAAAGGCCCAAGCTCCCTTTGATTTAACATTTTGTTCAAGGCCGTTGCACAACACGGAATCGATCAATGATGGTCTGACAGGGGCAATATTACTCTACATTTGCAAAACAAAAATAGAAATAGATAGTCATGTAAACGAAAGACCAAACAAAACAAAAATAAACGAAAAAAGCAGTGGCATTGTGGCAGGGGGGCAGGGGTCCGTGGCCTCCCCTGTGAAAGTTTTGTGGTAAATTTTGGCAATTTTCCACTCTTGTTGGAAAAATTGAAATTAATCAATTCTTGCATTTCATATGGCTCATTGATAAGATATGAAGTACAACGGAAAGCCATGCTTTTTTGGTCAAGGACAAGCTTTTACTGAAAAAGTTGGTTTTTAGCGAAAAAGCTAGGCCTATCATTCAAAAAGCAATGATTTTTCTGTGAAAATCATTTTTGCCACCAAAAGCGGCTTATGATAAAATGTTCCAATTTCTATTTGAAAAAGGAGGTACAAAGCACAGAAATCGAACAAATAAATTTTGGACCAAACGTTTGTGGTCAACAACTTTTGGAAGTTTCTCATGAGCATTCAGATCTTTTTACATAAATTTTGTTGACTAGATGATAGATTTACAGTTTGGTATGCTTGTGTAGACTTAAATGTCTTACATTTATCATGCTTCATTTTAGGGATGCATGACCAGAAATTTCCGGAAGTGATTATTCTTGAGGCTTGAAAATGAAATAAATGATTGCTAAGATAGAGTTAGTTTTAGTTTCAGTGAAAGAATGCTTATGAAAATGCAGATTTTGACTTATGTATGCCAAAGGAAATCATAAGTGCGTTTTTTATTCTAAAATTTAAAATGGATTTGATTCTAGTGATTTTGAAGTACGCTATCTTCCAATTTCCCAGGAAGACTTACTTACAATTATTCACTAAAAAGGGCACTTCCCAACAATCTACAGGGAGTAATCATGGAAGATTTCCTGGGGGCAAGCCCCCAGACCCCCAGTTTTTCTTCCTCCACTTGCACCTTGCTTCATCCTCACTGCCAATACTAATCTCATCTCAAAACGGTTGCCCTGTACTTTTATGGATTCTTAACTGTTATGGCACCTCAAAATGATGACAGTTCAAAGAGATTTGGCCACTGCAGTCCGTTATATTTCCAATTAAACTTTGTCGGGAAAATGCCTCTTTGTTTGAAAATTGTGACCTTTGCCCCCTCCCCCAAAAAAAACTATGCGCCCACTACACCACTGGAAAAAGCCTGTGGCATCGTAAATTGGTAGGGTCGGACACCTCCGTTCTGCGGACAGTATTATTCAACTGGTAATCATCATCACTTAGGAACTGCATAGACGCCTTTGAATCGCAGCAAAAATAATTTAAAACATGTGCTATCAGAAAGTCTAGATGAAATTTAATATGTCTTCAAAACGGATTACTCAACCCATCTTTCTTTTGTTGTCTCTTTCTAGTTGGTGGCCATGACCTTCCAGTCGTTGGATAGACATGTAACAAATTAACTACGAATTTGCCTGTAATTTTTCCAGCAATTTAGCCATTGCTATCACATTACCATCAAATTAGCATAAATCATCACATTTCTACAGGGCACTGAAGTGCGGAAGAAACAAGTTGAATGGGTATAACATGTGTCTGCAGACTGGGGACAGGGCATGTCAGTATTAAGTTGAACTTTAACCCCCTGCATTCTGAATATGAAGCAATATCATCGGCACTGCCAAGGGAATTTGAAAACAAAAGTGTCAAACAATCGGAGCATGAAGAAAGTCTCCATGAAATATTTTTTGCGATGATTTGCAACAGAAAGCTAGAAGGTACTGGTTTGTTGATGGATGCTGTCAATGGAAAGGATTCTTAGCTGTCAAGTTTTAATATGCTCCAAAGATGATCAGTTTTGCTGAAGTGAAATCACTAAATTTTTTTGTACACCTTCCTTGAAATCACAAAAAATCGCATGCAAGTTTAAATGGCCTGAATAAAGTGAGGATTGTGGTCTTCTTATTGTCGAAAAGCAAAGTTTTAGCTTATTGTCTGCAGACTGGAGCTGTCTGCAGATTGGAGGTATGACCCTATTCTTATTAAATTGCAAACCGTGACTGATTCAGACTTCACCTACTTCTCAAGATTAAGACTCGGGTGGCCACTTGTCTTAAAGCGCAGCCGTACCTCTTAGATGTACGGCCACATGTTTTAGAGTGCAATCAAAAGAGGTGCAGCCCCATGTTTCAGATACACGACCACACTGGTTTTTTGTTCCATTCCGTGTAATAAAATCTTTCATTTTCAGTTTGAACTATTTATACAGATTACAGATTTCGGTAACAAATAATTGTTTCACGAATTGATGTGCAGAAACAGAAAAGCCTATAAATTAAAGAGAATTATACATAATATACAATAAGGTGAATGCAAAATAGCGTAACGGAACTAGATATGAAAATAAAATGTATGTACCTCTCATATTGATATATTAAAGGTAGCCATGACGATGCCAATTGAACTTCCTTATTCAGCTTATTCCATTATCTTGCTCCATGATAAGTAAATGCTTTCTGGCTTGTGGATGTTCCACGCCCGACAACCCATCATTCGACTTCCGTAGCCTCGTTCTGATGGTGATAGTGTTTCTATAGGAGTAAAATTTTTCTGCAACTTTGGCCTGATTTTTGCAAAAGAAAACTATGACCTGTGTCAACCAACCTGAGCAAAACTTGTAGCAAATTTATCAGAGATTTTGTTCACTGGAAATTTGTTTTCATTCCAAAAGTTTAAATGATCGGGTATCAAGTGTTTTGAAGACCGGTCATAAATGCTTCTGGTGAGCCCCATATATGGTGTTGGTTCACCCTTATTTGGCACAACTTTTCTAACATCAAACAAGTCGACGAGCCGCTTCGGGAAGAGAAATTTCTTGTTACAGGACTGTCTTTTCCAAAATATGACACTACTACTTACACAATCTAGGATTTCCATATTGTATATTCAGCTGTAAGACGATGGATGATATATACATGAACGGTAGGCTAAGAGAACACTTCTGAGCCGTGAGAGAGCATAAAATGTTGGAGCGGAGACTGACTGGCCTAACCAAAATGAAGGGAACAAGAGATGAACCTGGCCAGTGCCTAGTTGATAGGCTCGCAAACTCCAATAATAAGCAAGTCATATTTTACATCACGAGAAAGGCAGATAATTTTTACGTGGCTTTGGACGTTTCTTTATTCTATAACTTGTCATTTCTGCAACAAAATACGCTCCCAATGAATCAGATCAATTTCCGTAAAATTTGACGAATCGGTAAGTAAATGAATGGCGTGAAAGTTGAAAGAAACCCTAGAAACAAGATAAAGCCAAAATTTCATTGGAGTAGTGATTTTTGCATGGAAATATGGATATAGTGAGATAAAATCGAAAAAACTTGGATGCCAAGGTGGCAGAAAGCCGCGAAATCGTTGAAAATGGAGATGGAGACAGACTGGCCTAACCAAAATAATGGGTACAAAATTCATAGTTGGTCCACGCCTTTTTAATAGGTTTCATAACAACAACAAAAATATACCAAACTTTAGCTCAAAAGAAAGAGAAGTGAATTTTGCATGGCATAGGAAGGGTTTCTTTCTCATAGGACGCAGCATTTGGAAGAAAATTGGCCTTGAATGAAAAAGTGAATTTTGGTAAAATTCGACGAACGGAATTGCAGCAATTCAACATTCAGTTGGAATGCAACTCTAAGTTCAGAAAAAGCAATAGAATCACAATTTAATTGGTTTTTGGAAGAAAGTATGAATCTCGTTCCAGAAAATGCCAACTTATTTCGGTCAAATGGAGAACTTATGACTGAGAAAGAGACAAAAAATCTAGGTGGAGACTTGTTGGCCTAACAAAAATAATTGAGTTACAAAGCGAAGTTGATCCGCGCCTAATTCAAAGGATCTGAAACGGAAGCCAAAAAGATGCAAAGTGCATATCAAATTAAAGAAAAATGAATTTTGCATGGTATAGGATAGTTCGCTTTTCAAATAAACTCTTCACTTCTCGAGAAAACAACCCTTAATGAAAATCATGAATTTTCGTCTTTCCAAACGAAAGAAAAATCTGAAAGGCGTCTTAAGATTAAACACTTCTTGAAAATGGGTAATTTCATTTCAAAATATCCCAAACAAAGGAAAACGAATTTGTTGAAGCCTGTTCTTCTAAGCAAAATCAAACAGCTTTGGAATATCACAGCAGATGGATAAGAAATTCAAAGATTAATGTTGAGCTGCAATCACGGGCCTACGAGATTTTTGTGAAATCGAAAAGGCTCTGCTTACCTGCTAGCAGCCAAAGCGTTTGTTTCTCTGCTTGCAAATCATCAATATCTCCAACTTTTAAACAGTTTTTATTACTAAACACGCTAAATATCAGATCTTACAAAAATGAAATGTTTTTTGGTATGTACTCGTGATGAAATCAGGAAAAGGGCGCGCAAAAATCACATGAGCTCCATCTGCCTCCACAGCTTCGAGGATTCAATCTGACGTCACACGTCAGTAGGGGTTGTCGGGCGTGATGTTCTTAACAGAGGTATCTGCTCGTTTGTTTTGGTAGAACGAAGATTGCAATCACTCTCCTCTGAACATGTATTGAAAAGTTCCCCTAAATAATGAGGAGCACGTGAGTTCCATGCTTTATAGGTCAGCGTGACTGTTTCTTTTCTGATAAGATGTTTACTTGATGGCCAGCCAAGATTTTGCAGCAGAGGGACAGCGAAAGCATCGTACAGACTATTTGTATTAAATCTATTTTGAATTTTTTGGAGAGGATTAAGTTGATTTCACCACAACAACGCCAAAGCAAGTAGCAGTAACTGAAATGTGGCTCAACAATTTCTCTATATTAATGTTCTGCAGATCACATGATGGAAGAAATTTCTTGGCATGCTCAATAAGACAGAGAGCTCGCAGTGCCATAGACTTCACTTGTTCTGTATGGCGATCCCATTGTAGTGCGTCATCAATTGGAACTCCCAGTTACTTCCACAAAAGAGCAGATTGCTGATTGAAAGCAGTCAATCATTAATGGGGTCCTTTATTTTACCTTGAAGTTAGCTAAAGAACAATAGGGGTAGTCGTAATTTTAACAGTGGTAGCAGAGGGTAAAGATGCTCATAACGTTGCGGTGCATTGCAGTGTGTGTATCCTTTTTTTTGTTTCAAGATTACAGTGGCAAGTGTGATATTATCGGTGTCCAGTGACTTTTGTGCATCATGGCGATGAAGTTAAACCCCCCTGCCTTCAACAGTAGAGAGAAAGCATATGAGAGATGGAAGGTAGAAACTGAGATGTGGAGTGAGGTAACTGATTTGGCGAAAAATAAAATGGGAATTGTGGTTGCCTTATCACTCGCTGAGGATGATTTAACGGTGATCCGATAACAAGTAATGGAAGAAGTGAGACTTGATGATTTGAAGATGAAGGTTTAAAGACCCTGCTTACATTTATGGAGAGGAAACGAAAAAAAGCTGACATGGAAGATTGCTTAGAGGGGTATCAAGAATCCAAAGACTGCAGATGAGAACCAGACCAAAAGATTGGTGAATTCATCCAACAATTTGATCAGTAGTACAATCGAATTTTGAAGAAGGGAATGAATTAACGAGAAGAAATCATATGCTTTAAACTACGGAGCAGTGCAAATATCAGTAAACCTGAGAAAATGCTCGTTTTGTCAGGAATGAATTTTGAGAAGAAAGATGACCAAGCCAAGAAACCAAGAAGAAAATTTAAAGAAGAATTGGCGTCAAATGATGATATTATTGGAACCAATGCTCCACTAAAGCTGGAACCAACATTTGTCACTTCCCAAGAAGAAGCACTTGTCACAGACAACTTTCAGTATTAAATAGGACGCAATTGGCCACGTTGACGTGGCTTTAGAGACGCTGCAAATTACAGAGGATGAAAAACAGACCGTGGTAGGTCTGCAAGGGGCAATGTGTAGGTCAGGCCTGTCAACCCAAAGGGGCTTGATGGGGATCCTTCGTCATGCCTTACTTTTGGCTCTTACCGTCGCCTTGTAGGAGCCTGCCCACATTGCTCTCGTGCAGAAAAGGTGGCACTGTTTACGGGATACAACAGAAGTGAAATAGAGCATCTAGGTGAAGAAGCAATCAATTGTGCAGTCCTGGATAAAGCTTGTACATCCACCGTTTGTGGTACCAGATGGATGCAATGTTTACTTGATGGTTTTGAACGGAAATAGAAAATGTGACGACAAGTGAGGGTCACAAAGTATTCAAGTTTGGTGAAGGTGAACAGTTTAAGTCCCAAATGTCTTGTCAGCTGCCATGCAGGATTTCTAGCAAGGATATAACCATTGAGGTTGATGTGGTAGACTCAGCTATCCCCATGTTACTGAGTTTAAAGTCATTGAAGAAAGCAAAAGCTAAGTTGAACCTTGAAAGGGATACAGCAGAACTGTTTGGAACAGAGGTGCCATTGAATTTTACCTCAAGTGGCCACTATTGCATCCCCGTAGACGGAAGGGTTGGTGTAAAAGTTCATGAGGTATGCAATACTGTCTTGAGTGAGCTACAACAACCTGAGAGAAAGAATGCCATTTTGAAATTGCATAAGCAATTTGCCAGTGCCTAGACTCGAGGCTCTCATGGCAGATTCTGGAGTATGAAAAGATTATTTCCAATAGGAGCTGAATAAGATCTATAGTTCTTGCACTACATGCAAGCTACGTGGAAAGACACCTGCTCACCCTGTAGTAAGCATGCCAATAGCCACCAAATTCAACGAGAATGTGCCAATGGATTAGTAGAGCTGGAAAGGAAAATACCTCCTCACATGATTGATATGCTCACTAGGTTTAGTATCTCGGTGCTCGTTAACAGAAGGACCCCAGATGAAGTTGTCGAGAATGTCTTACAGCATTGGATTGGTGCTGGTTGGGGAGTCATGGAGGGAATTTTCGTCGACAATGGTGGAGAGTTTAATTATGATGAAGTGCGTGAGGTTGCCAGTTTGCTCAATGTGAGGATTTCTTCGACTCCTGCAGAAAACCCCTGGAGCAATGGCTTATGTGAAAGAAATCATCAGATTACTGACAGATCTTAGGGCGAGTACGACGACAAAAACATCATGTTCTTCTGCTCACAATTCAATCATGATTTATTGATAAAGTTGACAAGTCCATGTTAAATTAGTGACACAAATCAGAGGACAAGTCCATGTGAAAGTCAAAAATAACCGAAGACATAAATCGAGTGGCTAAGCCATAATAATTAGTTAGAATGTTCCGAACCTTCCTAGGTCCATCCTCAGCAAGTTGACTGGGTGGAATTACGATTAAATACTAAATGAGGTACACGTTGGTACGAATTGGGAATAGTCCAAGAAAGGGCAAAAATGCCATATAAAGAAAACTGTATGCAAAAAGGGGAGAAAAAAACAACCAAGGAAACCGTTAAAACCAGTAATTCTATTGGAAAAAACGGAGACAAACAACTCAGCACAGTACAAGGGGAATTGAGGATTGCTGCGAATTGCTGGGAAGGATTGCTGGGAAGGATGTTCACGAAGGATTAAGAGACTTTAGTGAATAAGAAGGTCAAAAGAATTCTCAGTTTTGCTGAGAATATCAAAATCATAAAGGGATCCGTTGTGGCCGGACTTAGAAATGTGGTCCCCAATGGCGGAACGGTTACTTTTATCTTTTGACCTGCTTTGTTGATTCCCAAATGCTCTCTGCAGCGGATAACTAAATTACGGGTTGTTTTCCCATAGTACAAGGCATGGCAGCCAGAAAACTTATATGAGTAAACTACAGAAGAGCACATGAGAATAGGGAGGCGGTCCTTAAAGCTAAAATAAGATGCCAAACGCTTGGGAGAATTAAAAATGATCTTTAGTTTGACAGTGGGGTAACATTGTTTAAAGAGCCTTGTAAGCTTGGTTTTAACTTGCAAACTATACCTTCCTAGAAAGGGGAGGCAGAACATAAGAAACTCCTTTTCTTCGCGAGAAGGTGGAGGCCCTTTACTAAACTGTTGGTCCAAAAAACTTTTTATGACACGGTCGACAAGTGGCGGAGGAAAACAGTTTTCTTTTAAAATCCCTTTTATTCTAACAACCTCAGCATGAAAATTGGAATACGTGGAACATATGTGAAAAGCGCGGTACACTAGAACCCTAATTAAATTAACCTTATATTTATTAGGCGAGAGAGTTCCAAAATCAGTGTAAATTCCTGTAAAGGTCTTCTTCCTATATAAGCTAGTAGAGAAACTATTTTGATCATGGGTGGCTGACACATCTAGAAATGGTAGTGTGTTGTCCATTTCGAGTTCAACAGTAAATTTGATGTTGGGATGGTGGCTATTATATGATCTAAGAACTTTTCAATGTCAGATCTGCTTCTAAATAAACAGAACGTGTCGTCAACATACCTGCGATACAATATAGGCTTCAATTCGGAAGGACATTCATTAAGATATCGTTGTTCCAGCATACACGTAAAAATGTTAACCAAAGATGGCCCTAGCGGTGATCCCATGGCTGCCCCATCAATTTGATCGAACAACTGCCCATTAAAAACAAATGAGTGTCCTTCACAGCAAAATTAAGTAATTTACGAAACTGAGTACGGTTACATACATACATACATACATACATACATACATACATACATACATACATACATACATACATACATACATACATACATACATACATACATACATACATACATACATACATACATACATACATACATACATACATACATACATACATACATACATACATACATACATACATACATCATTTATTTTATAACGCAGGTTGGAAAAAAGGCAGCCTCAAGATGGCTGATGTGGACCTGCAAATTAACGTTTGTAAATAAAAGGAAAAGTTAAAAATTTTAAAATTACAAGCTCAAATATCAATAATATATAAAATCTTCACATCTGTTTCTTACACAAACTGTCCCTTTGGAAAAATTTAGCATTCGCAATCTGTCTTTATCTTCTTTTAGTTTTGTCCTAAAGATCTGTTTACTATTTGCTTTTTTAGTATTGTTTGATATTTCATTCCAAATGAGGATTCCTCTATAGTTAAAAGTGTATCTTTGAAATTCAGAGTTCAGTCTTGCTACTTCTAATTTCCCTTCTCTTATTTTCGATTTTCTGAAGCCACTTCCCAATCTTTGTTCATATTCCTCCTCCAATATCTTATACATTTGAATTGCTACTTTTCTCTTGTATATGTGAATTATGGGGTCCCAGCCTACTTTATCCAGAACTCTGTTGCTCCCAACTGTCCTTGGTATGTTCTTTATTAACCTTGCAGCCCTTACATGTTGGTTTTCAATTTTTTCAAATTTATTTTGTGTGCATGTGCCCCATACAAGCATTCCATATGTCAATCTTTGTTAAATTTGTTAAATTTACAATCTTTGTATTCAAACGTGTCGCACTCTGCAAACAGCAAGTCAACACAAAGGTCTACTGATTCATCTTGAGGAGTGTTAGTAAAAAGGCTAGAGACATCAAAACTAGCCATCACAAGATCAGTATCATTTTGGAAAGCCGTAATTTCGGAGAAAAAACTGAATTAATCTTTGACAGTGTATTGACCGACCGTAAGAGGCTGTAAGATCGGAACAATAAACATTACTGACAGAAGGCTTGAAAATTCTAGTGGATGAAACTCTCCCTACGAATTAGAAGTTACTCCTTGCTTGGGCAAATGCTGCAAAGAATTCTGCTGCAAAGAAGATGCTTTGTATTCTGCTCTGGCCGAAGAGCATTTACGAAGTGTGAAGCTGACGTGAAGATCCAAAGGGCATTACGGCACCAGATATGGACTTCTGAGGAAGTTTTCGTTCCCGGAGATAGTGTATTCTACAAACGAGATGGAAGCAACAAGTGGCTTGGTCCAGGAAAAGCTTTCCTTCAAGGTGTGAAGTTGTTTTCGCACGACACTGTGGAACATACGTGCGAGTTTCTACAAATATGCTTGTCAAAAAAAACTCAAACTGTATGGTCTGGAGCTCCTAAGTCGGAAAAAAGAGGCTGGAAACCATGTATTGACCGGATATTCACCACCAGATGAGATCACAGCTAACCTTACCAAAATAGATCATCATCAAGTAAGTGGGGGTATTAGGTGGTCGTGCAATGCCCAATAACGATGCTCATCGTCCAATTGAGAATGTAAAGCAGCCAGGGCTACTACAACAGCTGCAAGAAACACCCCATGACCTACATGAACCGGTACAAGATCAGATGGCACCTGAACCACAGTAGCAAATTATTTTATGAAGAGATGATCAAATTGAATACAAGGCTAACGAAAGTGGTCAGTGGACACAGGCGTCAAAATTGAATACAAGGCTCACGAAAATGATCAGTGGACACAGATGTCAACATTAGGAAGGACCGGAAAAGCAAACACGTAAATCATATATCAGTACAACGTTGAAGACAACACGACAGGAGTCAGAAAAAGTGTCCATCTGCAAGAATTAAACGACTGGAGGAAGATTGAAGAGGATGTCAATATGGTTTTGATTCCAAGAGACAAACACGGTGAAGCTGACTGCTTCAAAGCAAAAGAAACTGAGCTAACAAAATTGATAGACTTTGATGTTTACACTGAAGTTGATGATGCAAGGTCAACCATGTATTTCAACCACTTGGGTATTAACAGATAAAGAAGGGCAAATAAAGGGACGCCTAGTCGCACAGGGATTTGAAGAGAGTGAAACTTTTGAAAGAGACTCTCCCACAGTTGTAAAGAGCACCATGAGATTGCTTTATAACAACTACAATGAGCAGAGTTTGGTCAATAAAGTCAAGTGATATTAAATCAGCTTTCCTGCAAGGCAAAGAAATTCAGCAAGATGTGTTTATCAAGTCTCTAGTTAAAGCCAAGCGAGGTCCTGGAAAAGTATGGAAGCTCAAGAAACCCTGTACAGGTTGATGCAGCTCGACAGTTTTATGAGAGTGTTTGAGACAAACTAGCAGATCTTGGAATCACACAGTCAAAGGTTGATTCGTCACTGTTTTACAAAGTTGAAAATGGGGAAGTGATTGGTGCCCTCATTACTCATACTGATGATTTTATGCATTGCGGAAATGAGTCCTTTGATGAGACAGTGATGAAACCACTTATATCACGATTTGTCGCTGGTAAGCAAGAGATTAGCAATTTTCGATACATTGGCTTTGAAATGAAACAAACAAATAAAGAGGCCACGCTGGATCAAGGTAAATATGGAAATTCCATAGAGGGCATGCGAATTGACACTGGAAGAGCAAAAGAGAAGAGCAGTTCATTAACAATAGTGGAACAGGCACAAATACGAAGTCTTTTTGGCCAATGCAATGGGGTAGCTCAGAGAACACGTCCAGATCTTCCTTATGAGCTTGTTGAATTGAGATCAAGGTTTAAAGATGGACATGTATCTGACCTGATAAGAGCAAACAAAAATTTACTCAAACTCAAACAGCACAGATCATTCATCATGTTTCATTCTTCATGAATCAGAGAGTGGAAGATTTTTGTATGCTCTAATCCATCCTACTTCCTATCCGTACCAGTTTGGATCCGATCCCATCCGTTTACGCGAGACCTTTTTTGGGCTCGGATCCAAACGGAATCACTTTCGAAAATGATCCCGTTTGGGTACGGATAGCATATCCAAATGGATTTAGATCCGTCGAGTCTCGTGTACAAGCAAGGCCTATCCGTTACAGTTTGGGTACAAATCCATTTGGACCCGATCTCGTGTAAATGGGGCCTTTATATGTGTGAGACAGTTTCTGTTGAAGAGCTTCTTTAGGTAGTCAACAGTTAGCTACTGCTTACTTTGTAAGTTCCTGAAAACAAAATGACTGTGTGATGAAAGGACAACGGTTTTATGTATATACATCAAATGAGACAATTAGAGCAATATGAAAAAGCACATTTGACCTTTGCTTACATATTTCTTGCTTGCAATTTTTCCATCCAATCTATTGTGTAATCCCAATAATATTGACAGCTGTCAGATTGTGTTGCTAAATACATTCCAGTAAAAATTTATCCGGCTTTGATGATACATTCCTTGTATGGATTGGTTGATTTTCTGCTGAAATTCCCTTCCAAAAACCTGCAAAAACTAGTGAAAGAGGTGAGCAAACCTTCCCTGGTTTTCCTCCTTCCTACAGATGATGACAGTCACATGTATTCATGTATTTTGTCCGTTTGTGGGAATGCAATCACACAGAATGCTTATTCTTACCAGGTGGAACCTGGAAGGCAGAAAGGCCCATAGGAGGCAGAAACGTTTGGAAAATTTGTTGCGATATGTGTTGAAGGTTTCTTTTTCAGAAAATCCTTCATGATTTAAGAAAGTAGCGGCCTATTTCAGTCAAGTAAATTTTAACGTAGATTTGAATATGTCTATCATTAAATCATATTTGCCGGTGTACGCTAGCTGGGCTTTCAAAGTCACTATCTCATATACGTCAGACCCTCATTTAATTCCACAGAAAATTGGCTTTTTTACTGGTAGCGTTCTTGTACACATTGCACTGTAGTTTGCTTGTTAACCTTTATTGCTGTTGCTGCAAACAAAACCAATTTGATTGGTGTTTGATCTACTGTATTTCGTCCCTAGTTAATAAATCAAGCAAGCTAAATGCTTTTTCCCATCCCATTGACCATCCCAACTACATTGTCTCTTTTTTGCAGCTAAGCCGCAATTATGTGTCTTCTGTAAACTGGGTCCTGATTTTGCATATGGAAAGTTTTTTACTGACAATGAAAACAATGTGTCAGTCCATCAATATTGTATGGTAAGTATTGCATCTTACCTGATATACGATGTAATTCAGAGGCAAATTATTTCGTCATTTGTGATTCAATTATTTGTTTTAAGTTCGGTACTTCTTTGGAGAATTGCTTTCTATGATATGGCATATCAATTGAAAGGTTAGTTGACAGAGATAAATAGCTGACTAAGGAGCCGCATATACATCTCTAAAATTCGCCTTTTGTATTTGATGTTTTTGACACTTGCATCAATATTGTTTTGCTAGAGGTGTGGCATGGTGGTGTAATCCACTTTTACAGCTACAGCGGCTCAGGAGCATGGCATTCAGTTCCGATTTAGACCTCTGAAACGTCATGGCAGCACGTTGCAGATTCGTTTTGAGCAACGTAGACAGTAATCTTTTGTTTTATGGCCAATTCAGATCTAAATATTTTCAAAGTTTTTACCGGTTGAATGATCCCAGAACAACAGTATGGATATATAAAAACCTTCAGCTGAAGGAATATTAGATCAATCTAATAGTAAATGTACTGTTTGTTCCATATTTGTACATCTTGAGTATTAAAAGCATGCAAATGCTTGTCAGTTTTGTTGGCGGTTATTCAACCTGGACAATGTGCAGAGTGCTACATAGGGCCATGTCTTGATCAAACTTGTCTTGATCACCATTTTTATTGTTGAAATTGCCTTTCAGGCAAAATTGGCGAAGAAAAGAATCGGTGTCTGTGATAATCGTAATTCTGGCGAGGTGGTTTGCACAATACTTCCCAAAATGCTTAGTTTTTGTTTTATAACTGTATTTTGTTGATTGTCGGTTTTAAGTTCGGTGCTAGGATCCCGAATGTAGCTGAATTGTTAATCAAGTCCACAACACACTGTTATAGCTCTGAAATGTGAAGGTCTTGCTATTATGGGTGTAAAGTCAGGGGATTGCATCACTGCATCAACACGTCGCCGTTAATTGTAGATAGTTTTGAAACTTCCATATGTCAGTAGTTTTCAGGTGCATAGCTAACATTTCTGCAAAGAGTCCTCCTCAAAGACGTGCAAAAACGAGTAAAAACAATGAGCAATACTTCATCGGCTTTCCTCCCCAACAAAAACGGCTTAAGTATTTGGCTTTGGGATAATCGAATTACTCTAACTGATTTTCTTATACAGGAGGTTCCCTCGTATAAGAAGCCACGTTTCAGTTGCAGGCCTCTGAAAGTTTCTTATTTAAAGATACCTTTTCAGGATCAGGGTCAATGTTTCTTCTACATAGGCACCATAAGTCAAACAAGTCAAGGTATATGACAGCACCGTGGATGCATTTATATTGAACAATACTGGTTATATTGTATTATAAATACTGTACAGTACAATGTTTCAATATCAATAGGCTGCTTTTTGCATTTAAAATCAATACTTCATTGCAAAGGAAAGGAAGTACCTTTAGAAGAATTTTTTGGCATTTAGGCAATACCATGACAAAACTTAGAATAAGAAACATCTTAATTTCAGGCCTAGAATTTGTTTCTTATAAAAAGAGCCTCTCGTGAAGAAAATGAGACCTGCTTTTTTACAAGGGGGTTTCTTATATGTTGGAACCTACTATGTCAATGGATTGGGAAGATTTGTTGACCCTCCCAAGAGGACAACACGCGTTAAAGCATATCAGGTACTGTAAGTCATTGCTGGAAGCTAGAAATCAGAAATCATTGGAGGATATGGTTCTTTGTTGAATATGTTTTTGCAACAAGAATAAGTTTGATCCTATTGTGCACGTATCGTGCACGATGTTTAAGATTCAGTATCGATGCTAATTAGCGAATGATAACTTGCATCTTAGTTTTGTATAGTTTTGTATATTTTGTTTCAGTTCTTTGCATCAGGACTTGCTCAGAATGGAGAAGATGAAGAAGGATTTGATGGGTTTCTGATCTCTGATATCATTCGTGAGATGAATCGAGGCAGACGTTTGGTAAGCTAATCATTTTGAATTTGGTTGATCTTGCTATGGGCTGATAAAGTGAATTAACTTTGACGATAAACTGAACCAAATATTACACTTGAATGGTCCTTCTGGTATAATGACGCTGGCCCTTGCGCCTATTGTAATTCAGTGTGGAAATGCACAATAAGAAAACTTCAATCAATGATTTTGCTGATCAGAGAGTGCGATTTACCATGTTGCGTAGGATTTTCTGCTTGTCATTTAATAATTTCTAAATAACAAGAACAAACAGTTTATCATCCTGAAAGAAATCTGGGTTATTTGAGGGGGGGGTTGTCCATCATCCAATTGTACAGTGTAGACAATGCAGAATGGTTGACAATTAAGATGCAAAATAAAGGAAGAACTTTTCAGAAATGCTGTCACGTTTTTAAGTTCTGAGAGGAAGATTTATTCCTGAAAGAAATTTGATAAATTTTGGCTTGTGTATGAGAAATGCTTTATTAGTGTGTCGCTCTCATACTGGTTATATGTCAGCAAGTGACAAATAGAATATTAACTGCATTCATGGTGAGGACCTGAGATTCGATAGACATTATATTTTGCCTTCTTCTTCCTGTGCTATATCAAATTGGATTTGTAACGGAATTTGATGCCTCAAGGAATATCGTTCTTAATAACTCGTTTAAAAACGAAATTACCTTCCCTGCACCTAGATGATACAGTCTCGTGAACATTTGCACAGTTTATAAGTGTTGTTTGCTCATCTGCCATTCAGATACAGAGAATTTAAGGGCTTTTCATTATTTACAGAGGAGTTGATACCGACGAGAAGTGGGTAAGCTAAAGAAATTTTCTGACATAAAAGGGTTGGGTAAAAATTCCTTCGTACGTAAGTTCAGGGTTGCGTTAGCGAAATTTGCCCATCAATTGATACTAAATGTTTAAAGTCTAAAATTGTTAACTTGATCATCCAAATCATCAGCATTATCCTTTTCATGTAAGTGTCTGCTTCCTTTCCATTTTTGACATCTATGTTTACAATATCTACAGTACTAAATACTTAATGGTCCCTTACAGCACCTGAGTGGCAAAGGCTGGTCAGAACGTCACGTGCCCTGCAAGTCGAGTAAAATATTCTGTCATGCATTATTCACAGGGCTGCTTATTCCAAGCCTTCTTTGTCAGTGAATTTTATGCGAGGCACCTCCTAACTTTTAAAATGAGCGAGTTTAACTTCGGAGGCCTAAATTTGAAGTGCAGAGCGACAGAATAGGATTTGGCTTCGTAAACTCCCTGATATAAGTACCACGAAGACTTTTTGTGTAACCTAAAGTCAACAATTTTCTTGTATTTTCCGTAGCGCTGCCTATTCTGTAAACGATCTGGAGCAACTGTTGGATGCGCTATCCTCGCATGTAATGTTAAATATCATTATCCTTGTGGAAATAAGACAAATTCTTTGCATCAGTTCTGTGGTAACTTCAGGTATGCTTTCTCCATGTCCTGACGGCTATTTGATCTTCTGTAGAACGAAAGGTTTATTGTACATGAAATGTAATTTTCTAAAAGCTCGTTGCATGTGCTTTCATTTGATGTATGTATTTTCATATAAATCGCTAGACAATTTTCAAATACGAAATACTTAAACTTATGTCAAAATGAGGTAGTGCTACTGATTGCTTTGAGTCCTACTAATCGCTGCTACCCACCCACCCCACTCACTAATAGCGATTATGAGAGCACGTAAACCTAGTAGCACGTGCTTTATATCGTTTGATATACGTTGAACCTTTTTCCTTTCATTTGCATTGGTTGAGACATCAGTATTTTGCATGATTTGCTAGTTTCCTTCTTCTTACGAAGTTATGATTACAACTATGTGCAAAGGAGACGGTTCCACTCCTTTCAAAATTCCAAAGAGACCTGTTTTGCAAATTCCATGGATCCATTCAAATCACACGAGTCGGGCTTTCCCAAAATCACTATCTAATTTACGGCACTCTTTTGTTCCACCGAAATTTGAATATTTTGACCCTAACCCTAACCCAAACTAACCAGATTCTAACCAGGTGCGTAACAGACTCTTTTATACAAACTTTACAGAATTTGCATTTTATTCCAGTAGCTGCGCAAATCTTTTCACGTCTGTCTTTTCTGAGTTAAGAGAGAGACATCCTTTCTTAAATAACATTCATGCCAAATACATGGCGAGTCAATAAAAATGTTGGCGTTTGACTATCATCGAAGTTCAAAGATCTATGAAATGCTGATTTTTCTTTTTGAGATGCATCGAAGATCAAATGAAATTTAGGGATAAAGACGAAATTGCATAAGATTTGGAGCATACCCATCTTTTCTGTCTGTTCAAATTCTTTGACGCAATTGATTAATGCAAGAGGTTAGCGTTGCGATCAGATATGAATCAAATTGTATTGTTCAGTGATGACAATGCTAAGAATCCTGGACGATTCTATGCAGTCTATGGCTCAAGATATCTGATTTTCAATTTTCCCTTGATTTACTATCAATTTACCTGAAAGAGAACAAATTTCAAAATAAGAAGGGAAACCAAACTTTGCGGAGTTTTCAAGCCTTGACACTTTGTACAGTGGTTACATTTCAAGAAAATCAAAGAGCGACAGCTAACCATGACATTTTTCTTTGACATGATATAAAAGTCGTTTCTGGCCAATAGTTTCTGTTTTCTTTTTCTTTCGGCGTGTCAAGTTCCAGTGGAGGAGAATAGAAATAGGAGTATGGATACTGAGATAACTTATTTTGGAATATATATTTATCGTATGTGCCTAAGTATTGTGCCATGGTACTTTCTTATGCATTGCATCCATAAATCTTTACAGGGCTTACTGCGAGAAACATAAACCAACGCAAGGTTTGATGCAGAAGGTTCATTGGCGCAATGTGAGATGTGCTATTTGTTTAGAAGATGCCGAAGGGGACGAAGAGTTAGAATATTTCCTGAAGATGCCATGTTGTAAAGATCAGTTTATTCACAGAGAATGCTTACAGGTATGGCTATCACTGATCTCTTAGATCACACTTATTGTTTGGCATTAAAGGGCTGTACGATTGATACGCTAAACTTATCAATCATCAACTGCTTGTGGTAGCCAACCAGATGCGTAACAGACTGATTTTGAAGAAATTTGGCTAATCTGTACCCAGTTTCGCACTGGCACAGTTAAACTAGTTTCTTCTATACCAGGTTAATTTCGCCCAATAAATTCTTTCGAATTTCTGGCCATCTTTCATTTTTCATTGAATCCACGTATTTGCCGCTGATTATCTTCCTATCGTTCCTACAAATTTTTATTCCTCATAAGAAACAAGCCTTCTCAAGTGGATACTTCTTCCGATGTCCAACATGTAACGATGGTGAGAAGTTTGTGGCAGAAATGAAACAGTTTGGCATTTTCGTACCAGAGAGGTAAGTCAACACTCATAAAGTCAGCGGCACAACTTTGTTCATATCTATTTGTACATGAGCCAAAACTGCAATTTTGTTTAGTTGGGATAAGCCACAAAGTTCCTCTACCTAGGTGACTAAAAAGGTAAAATCTTGTAGAAATGAGAACAAGATTTGATTGCATCACTCTTGTTTGTTATTTGTAAACTAGTGTCGATGACCAGAGTAATTTGAGATATATTGATAAGAAGATGTGCCTTACAAGTTACGTAGTTTTCAAGAAAACTCCAGATCACAAGACATGATTAAATTGAAGATTTTTCTCGATTCTCCGCTTAAATTGCCATCGATTGTCCTTGATCTTTTCTTTTCAACATAATTGAAGGCTTTAAATGATGTTTGGAAGGCAGAAGACGAAATGATTTATATTCAGAAAGCTTACGCTTTCAAATAATATGAAAAGAGAACAGTATACTTATAAAAAAACAAGAGGGTACTACCAACCCAAGTTTAAATTCATAGTTAATGTCTGAGTGCCATGTATATTGAGTAAGTTTGTTTGGATCGGTTTTTATGTTTTTTATGTTTTTGTGTTTATTTCCAAGTTGTTGATATATGTATCGTCAGCCAATATCCTGACACCAACTAGCCCCCCCCCCCCAGTCACTCTGAAGGCAAGACCCAGACGAGCAGACTAAAATTTGGCTCATCTTAGACCCCCTAGAGCCGCCAAAGGGCCATTCTACATTTCGAGGCAATTAAATATGAATGTTTTTTGGTGCAGGCGCCCCAGCAGGCCAGCGTCCTGGCCCACCTAAGTTTCTTAATTGATTGTGTAAGTTATTCATTTCATTTTACATTTTTTTCATTTCATTTTATATTTTTTGCCCACGGTTACCCCATCAGTCAAGAAAGACTGCTTTCAGGGGGCGGTGCTTAAAATCTTAATAAAAATAAATCATATTATGTATACTCTATTCAATAATAAAAATGTAAATGTAATAGAAAAAGAAACAGCAAAAGTATATACTTATAATTATAATTACCTGTTGAGCTTAGGCAAGCGTGTCTTTCAGGTTTTTATGTTTTTTTTTAGTGCTGCAAATGGTTTTTTCGTCCAGATATTATTGAGTGTATCATCCTCTTCAATGATGTGCCAGTTTGTTTTAAGTATTTTACCAATTTGTATGGTGTTGTTATGATATGGGATTACAAATGGTAGGTTCTTCTCCTGTGTTTCTGTTTTTGTGTTGTTAGGGAGTAGTAAATCTGCTTGTGAGAAGTTTCTTATTTTGTCATTTTGTTTCTTGACTTCAGAAAGGTTGTACCCTCTTCTGATTAGGGGTGTACCGGATCAAGGTTTTTAGAATCTGGCCGGAACCGGATTTACCGGACTTTTTCATGGAGTCCGGCCGGATAATCCGGCCGGAACCGGACTTTTCGACGTAAAAAGTTTTTCACTATTCATCCGAGATGAGGAATGGTGACAAAAGCAGAAAGGGAACATGTTTAAAGAGACATTTAGCTGTACTGGAGTCTTCTGATGCTGAGCACTTACATTTGAAATTCATTGAAAAGATAGAACCAAGTCAAGACAGGCATATTTCTTCTCCATAACGGTATACAGGATTTATGAAGCAGGATTCTTTGAATGAGTATCTACGAGAGGGGTTTCTTTAAACTTGAATAAACCTCGGAGAATGAATTTTATGCATGCATGAATAACTCATTTATATTAAGCTATGATGACCAAAATCTTGAGAAATTCTAGTGCTACGATTTGCAATCACTGAGAGAAGCGATGGAAACGAATATCTGCTTGGTACAAACAAAGATGTCATTACATTTCTAAGATTTTGCGATTATTCTAACCTTTTAAATACGCCACAACCGATCATTTGGTATTTTCAACAAAGGACCTAGTTTTACATTTTTGCAAAAGTTCGTATCATGATTTTCTCTGGTGTATGTTTGTTCGAATATTTATGACTGGTTTTGCCATCTTCTGCAAATTGTTTGAAGTCTAAATAAGATTCTCAAAAATCCGGCAGCTGGCCGGATTTCAGTGTGAAATCCGGCCGGAACCGGATTTTTGAAAAATCGGCGATCCGGCGCCGGATTATCCGGTCTACCGGATATCCGGCCCCTACTTCTGATCAGGTTTTTCCTGAGTGTTGTGAGTTTTTCATTTATCTCAAGATAAAGATAGGAATCAAATGTTTTAGCCGAATTTTGCTCGTGGGCTATGACCGGAGATCGCCAAAACCTCATTTTTACGGACCAATCAAATGGCGAATAAGTGGGGAAGACAAAAGAAACGTGTGAAAATTTTTCTAAATTTTACCTACCCTCATAAAACGCAACCAGGACAAAAACCTGCTTGAAATTTCCAGAATTTTTTTTGAAGAAATCTACTTTCAATACATTTGGGCATTCAAGTTTGGATGCCGGTCAAAATATCTCCCGATTCCAAGGAGTTATGGCGCCTCAAACTCGCGACCTTTGTTCGTTTTCAGTATTTCTGAGCTTCTAGC
This sequence comes from Aurelia sp. 4 Dawson et al 2005, assembly GCA_964019985.1. Taxonomy (NCBI): domain Eukaryota; kingdom Metazoa; phylum Cnidaria; class Scyphozoa; order Semaeostomeae; family Ulmaridae; genus Aurelia; species Aurelia sp. 4 Dawson et al 2005. The sequence goes on from OZ026505.1 coordinate 7,395,054, forward strand.
ATCCTTAGTACTCAATTTAATCCTAAAAAGTCTTCTAAAATGTACCTGAAACGTCACTAATTCCCATAAAGTTGATACAGTGGGGTTGGGGATCTTTTCTTGCTTCGTAGATGAGCAAATCTGACACGCTTTCTATGGGGTCCGAAATATGGCCTAGCTCTAAAATGTGCTAAATCACATTTTTGAGTAAGAAATTTCAAGAGTACCCACCTCTCTTCGTTTGTTCAAGGCATCCTGTAGTTCTGTGTATCTACCAGACTGTGCTTGGTTTCTATTTGACGATTTTCTTTCACAAATAATTGAACAAGTCGCAAATAAAAATCCGTTTACTTTGTTTCTTCGCCCAGGCACTCATCGGTGTCATCACGAATTACAACACTTGCTGCGTTCTACGAGGTCTGGGGAAGACGCGGGAAGATGTCAAACATCACGTACCACGTGATCACATGTTGTGATTCGATTGTGAGTCGTGTGGCATACAAAATTGGCTTTAAACGTCGCATAATAGTCACATTTAATTTATACTTAGTCATTTTTTTGACCAGCAATTTAATTCGACATGACTATTATGTGACGTATAAATCCAGCCTTCGATCTGACCTTGGTTTTGCCATAAGTGTTTCGCATAACTGTAGACGATGCATTGTAGTAGATAATACTTATTGGCAAAATGCAAAATTACTCGTACAGTAGTTCCTGACTTTCATTACAGGATGTTTGCCTGAATCACGCGACACAGTTCAGTTCCAAATCAATTATTGTAGTTAGATGAATTTAATGTTACGGAAAGCTTTCGGCAAACATCACAGCTTCACAATGAAACTTCTCTCGCCATTCAAATAGGAGAATCAATCGTTCAGGAAAACAATAAAGCTCAGATAACGGCAAACTATGCGATAAATGGTATGAATGACAAAAGTGTTCATTTGTGTAGTTCTTCGTGCAGAAAGGGCAACAGAAAAAGGATACTTTCTTGACTCATTGCATTGCATTTTCCTTTCATACACAACTGGGTGAGCCAAAAAGAGTTCTCACTCTTAAAATTTGTTGATCTTAAAAGAACGGATTTCTTTTCGCGACTCTTCTTCCGCTTTTACAAGCACTGGAAATATCGATAAATTCAACTTTCCTTGGAGTCCTTGGTTGTGGAGTGCTCGAGAAAGGGGCTAGAACACTACATTAAATGAAAAGAAACCCTCAAACGAAACATGAAAGAAAATACAATTTTCCAGGGGCAGGCCTAGGCCATAGGATTGAAAACGCTTCAATCCATTTCTTTCAAATCGCGGGAGAGATGGAAACACCATTGAGTCTTGCTCTATGTGAGGGATTCCTTGTTGCAACCAAGAAATCTACGTAGAGTCAATCTACCTCATTTACAGTGCTCATAAAACAGTTGTCGAGTTTCTCTGTTGACCATGATATATTGAACCTTGCAAAATGTTTTGATTAATATAAAGAAGTACATATAAACAGTACTTACATTGAAGTTTACTTTCAGTCTCCATCTTTTGTCAAATCTATCTTGCAAATGCACATGATTTTCTTTCTTCCTCTGATTTCCCATGATTCTCCCGCGAATTTGCAGCCTCATTCTTACACAAAGAACGAGAAAGCTCAGATCGAGGTTTGGAGTCAGATTGAGGCTGGTTATGTGCGCAGGTGCGCAGGCTGCTGATGAGAATGTGCTTTGAATTTCCCGAAATTGCGAAAGATTTTCAGATTTCAAGGTTTTTTCTTTCAGATTTCAGGATTTTTTGAAAGATTTTGAGATTTTTTGAAAGATATTGAGATTTTTGTAAGATTTCTTACATTTTATGACTTTTTTTCTAAAGATTTTCAGATTTCAACAATTTTATAGAGATTTAGAGATTTTTTTTGGTAATTTGAGAAAGGTGTACGAGATTTTTTGTCGTGATTCACCCCTCGATTTGACCAAAGCCTCCTTTTTTCCTTCTCTCTTTTCCGTTTCCCAATTTTCCTTTCATTTAAATTTTGAGGCTCTGGTACCCAAGCTATGATAATACTTAATTGGCTCTAAGCCGAAAATTTAAAAATGAAATAATCCTAGCACTCTTCCTTCTTTCATGGTAGGGGGCGAGGAAATCGACCTCATAAATGAAACAAAATACCTCGGAGTCGTGATTGATCATTGAGAAAGTCATATTATTGCGGTTCAAAAGAAGATCTCCAGAGCACTTGGTCTATTAAAGTATGCGCGAAATTTTGTTCAAACTGATACTTTGATAAATTTATATAGAAGCATCATAGAGCCACATTTCAGCTACTGTTGCTCCGTATGGAGCTCGTGTGGTGCTTCAAAGCTAGACGTGCTTCAAAAATTACAGAATAAAGCCGCTAGAATAGTAACAAATAGCCCTTTTGATGCATCTGCAGCTGCTTTGCTCCAGAGACTTGGTTCGCCATCTGTTCAAAAGCTGATATATAAAGAAACAGGTTCTATGGTTTACAAATAACTCTCAACTCTCTTGCACCTCAATATCTCAATGATCTTTTCGTGAGATTATCCGGGGTACATCCAAGAGAGTTGAGAAACTCAAAAACTGACCTTGCAATACCCATGTTGAGCACTGGCAATGGCCAGAAATCCTTTGCGTATCGTGGGGCTAGTCTCTGGAACAGTCTTGATTTGGAAACAAAGATGGCTCTCTCAATCAATGCCTTCAAGTCCAAACTCAAGGAAAAATAATCTTGTACATTTTGTTATTTTTATTGTTAATTTGTATTATATAACTCTTTATTTTGTAAGTAGCTTTGCAGGGCCAATTGTAAAACAGTATATAGACTGAATTGTACCCTGGGTAAATAATTTAAACTGAAAATGGAAATGGGGGTAGTTAATTTTGAAACCAAACGGAATTCCATTCCACAAGGCTTTGTTTGCGAATAAAATACTTTAAAAATCTAACAGCTGCTCTTAGCCCAATTCCATATTTGAACATGAATTGGAAATCATGCTCCATACAGACTGGGCGAATTTACTTATTGAGTATCTTTTTTTAAACAGAGATGCCTTGTGGGAGGATGACAACGCGTACGCAGATCTGTTAGAGGTCTATAGTCAGTGTGACGTCAGATATTGCTACTGCCCAACAGGGAGAGCATTCAAGGCCAAGTCCGGGTAAGCATTTGTTTGCAATGGTTTGTTGCCAAAACTTGCCACAGCTCAATTCGCATAAGTGGCGCCAGCCAACTTTGACAGAGCAGAAATTGTGCAGGCATACGCAAAAACTGGAAACTTTGCCCCTCCCCCTCCCCCCCGACCCTCCCAGCTCTTTGGAACAGATCCCGAAATTGGACAGGACGTCAACTCTTCTTCTTTGGACCTTAAACCGTTGATTTATCATCTCAAAAAGGTTATCTATCAGGACACTTCCTTTTCTCAGACCTTTCAGTAACGTCATTTTACGCAGTTTCTGCTCTGTCCCCAACTTACGTGAAATGCGGCCGTATGAGAAATACTTTGACGTCCAACATTGCTGTTATTGAATAAGTGATTTAAAGGCAGTCTGTCACGCATTTGATTGGGTGATAATGACAATACAAAGAATAGGAAATTTTAATGGCTGATGATCCTCCGACTTTCTACGGCCGTAGAAAATCAAGAAGATTAGCCCTCTTTTGTTTCACATACACAGATTCACAAAGCAATCCGTTGTGTTGAGCTCTGATTGTAGCGGCCAATCAAATACGTGACAGACTGCCTTTAATCGAGGATGACTGTAAAATGCATGGCAAGTTCAAAATTGAAGAGTAATTTTTCTTGCAGTTTCATATGAATAGTTAGTTTTAAGTAAAATTTAAAGGGAAACAAGAATTTTCATTTTTAGGCGTTGGAGGATTCATAGATGTCATGAGTGCGGGCAGTCTGGTATTCATCATAAGTGTGCTGAGATTTTGGACATGCCCACCAAAAATTACGTTTGCAATGTCTGTGTGGATGTGCAGAACAGAATTCATTTTGCAGAGATTATGGACCAGATAACAGTTCAGTGTGCAGTTGTTCTCACTGATATTTCACCAAACCGCAGACGATCGTATTCAACCGACTCAAATTGTTCTTTGCTATCAGCTGAGTGCGATTCGACCAGAATGGATGTGTTTAATGCTTCGAAGTGCATAGAAATTGACCCTGGGCAGACAGTTGATCGTTTGATACCCGAATGCGGGTCATTCCATGCATCGACGAGGGATAATCGAATTGCTCCGAGACAAGGTGCTCTTCATCAGAACACTGGCGTCAATAGCGACTCTATGGCGGTAGACTTGCTGCCAAATCAAACGAGTCCGAATCACATAGGTTTAAAAGATACACATCTTGTTTCGAAGCAGAAAGGAGTCGACCGTCATCAGATGTATCTCAACGTAATAGCTGCAAGAAAGTTGGTCCGTATACCTAGGTCTAGTATTGGTGAGTGCAGAAGTGTTTCTGGGGCCTGTAATACCACAGTTGTAGGAAGAATTAATCAGCTAGAAAAGGTAAAATGTAGCCAAAAATCAAACGATTCCGCGCCGAAGCGAAATTCTGATCATGCTGAGCAAGAACGGAGAAATAGCCAAACACCAGACAGCGTTATCGGTACTACGGAAGCTTGCAGAAAAAAACGAAATTCTTCACGGATAGAGAAAACTTCATTGCTAAAACAGCATGGAGTTCCTAATGCAGAAGAAAATGTGATCGAGAATGTGGTTGCCTCTAACGTAGAACCAAAAGAAATGTCTACATCCAGACACGATTATATGTCGAGTGTGGACAAGAGAGTGGCACGTGGAATTTCAATAGCAGACTCGAATGCAACTGAATCTCCTGCAATACTACAAACAATGAACTCTGCTTTCTGTAGAAGCCGACATAACATGTTTGCGAAATTTCACTTGAGCGGTTCAAAATGTAGTCCATGCAAAATACGTAATAACTCGAAAAGTACTTTAGCAAATAGGAGAGACGCTCGCCAGTCATGTAAAATAAAATGTGCATTATATAGAAGCATTGAAAACGTTTTATCAGATGGGTCTTAGCACACAGCGTTTTATCACATATATGTTTTTATCATATTTTTATACTATGTATAACGTATTTAATAACTCCAACAAAGCGTGAATAAGAACAGCACGGCTTCAAGGGGCCACCAGAAGCTAAGAAAGTCGTCCGTAATGGATAGAGCAACCCAATCTGAAACCGCGTCTACATTCGACACGCATAATGTTTCATATTGAACATTTAAGCGTAGAAGACCGTTACGCATAGTACACCACTACAAATTAAAATTTACACAAGGTACTTATTTGACCTTATGTTTTCGCTGTAGCTACGACTTTTGACTTGAGCTTCTTGTAGCTGGGGCAAGTTGTAACGAAGCCTATTTCCCAGCCTCAATAAAAGTTGTGCTCCCTTCGCTGTTTCTTAAATTTAAACTGTAGTTTTCATTCCTGCCATTTGCTACTACATTGTAGAATAAAATCCTGATATTTTAATCCCAAAAGGAAATTTTTTGAGATTTCTTAAACAGTTCCTTTAAATCTTGATTGCATTAATGTCCGCAGTCGTTCATTATATTGTACTCCATTCTTCTCAAGGTTGTCTATATTTGCGAGATTTATGCTTTTCAGAAAAACCCGAAGATACAAAAAATACTACCGAACCAATTAGGTTTGACATCCATCATGTTTCAAATATTGATTTTACAAGGATGTAAAACTTGAAAATCCAAATAGGATCTAACAAACATAGACGACTGACCATCACGACTTTCCAATGAACGATCTTCACTGTCAAATCTCAAGTGCAAAATAGAGCATTTGAAAGATCGTAGAATCGACATGCCACATGTTCCTAACAATGTGAAGTATTGCATTTAGAGTAAATTCTGGCTTTGAATATTTGAAGCCAGAATGGTGTTAAAGATGGCGGCGAGGAATTTTTTACCATGATGTATTGCGTTCGAAGCAAGAATCCTTAGAGATTCGATCATAGAACGCATTGCATCTTGGTAAAATGTTCTTCGCCACCATCTTAAGCGTGAACCTTTATGCCATACCATGAAATTTCAGAATATTTTCGTATCGTGACCGCTGTTCACTCGCAGTGTATTCGCACGCCGAACTCCGACAGGACTTGACGGGTGCGCTCTTATACTTTGTCAGTTTATGATATATACCAAAAAGCTGCTGATAGAACTTGCAGTATTTTGTTTTCTCAAAACCAATGAAGCAATCGATTAACAGGTCAGTTTCTCGCTCCCTCTTCCATTACTCACTCAATATCGCAAGATTCATAGTCATGAGCAACATCAATTAAACGGTACTACACAGAGGAACAAGAACGAAACTGTTCTTATATTTAAGTATCACCGAAATTTCACCATTTGTACTAGCTTGACTGTATAAATCTACCCTGTTCCATTCTATTTGGCACCTCTCAGACAAAGCGGGGTGAGTGGCCGAGTGGCTTATACAGTCTTCGTCAGGTGGCTGAAGTTAAGCTTGGTCGAGTGAGGTCAGATTTCGGATGGGTGACCACTGAGGCCTGACCTCGCAACTCACCTCGCCGTCCTTCGGAAGGGACGTTAAACGAGGGGTCCCGTGCCTGGATGCGGCATGCACAGTGGGCCTAAATTAGCTTTCAGTAGCTAGAAATCCTGACAAGCCCACTCAAAATAAATTGAAAACAAAAAACAAACAAGCCAGTATAGCTAAACTGGGCGTGCTGAATTTTAGTAGAGCTTAACCACTGACTATTTTGTAATGCTCATTTAATGTTAATTGCGAAATTACATAGTATTAGTCGTGTCGTGCGGAGGCATTGTTAAGATAGCTATAGTTGTTTCACATCTCATGTCCAGACAGCATTATTTTACGATCCACTTCACATACGAATTCGTGCACCTTTACCTATGGACGGAAACTCAAACCATTCTAAAGACAGCCCTTCTTGTATTCAAATGCTTTCAATTTAGCAAAGCTTTAACGGTTTACAAATGATATATATATTCATGTTTGATTATTTGTCGAATTTGGTAATTTCATGGAAATGATTATTGTTTCATAAATAACGCAACTCCTTATGTTCTGGCGTGACTCTTCTATGCCTAAGCTATGCCCGTTATCTACAAAGGTACATATGTAGCGCAATCTGTCAAAGAATGGCGACCGGAGTTTTTATTAAAAAGTAGCAGCAGGTCTTCTACTCTTCAAATATTCAGGAATGCAAAGTGCTGTGTGCAACTTTTCAATAATAAGCTATGTAAAAGGGACCTGTCAAGTTATGGCTACCGCGACTGTCCGATGACAAAAAAATGTTTTTCAAGCTGTTTTCTAAACAATTAGACTAATTTGATAGCGCTGTCGATAGTGAAAATTCTTCTAAATTTGCGGCAACCAATCAAAATCAAGGAAATTCATATTCAGTTTCTATCGAACAGCTGTATCTTGAAGCTTCATACAGAACTGTGAATGCTAAGTGCTGAAACAATTTTACAACGAACATGAGCAACCTGAATGAGTTGAGATGCAGCTTGAATCGATTGAATTTCATGATAATCTTCAGCAATAGACCTTTCTGAAAAAGAATCTCAATCGAACGATACTTTGCCACATTCTGTAGAATTTTCGAATGTGCACAATAGTGATAGAAGCTCTAACGCCACTCGATCGAGCCTCGCGTATAAAAATGTATAAAAACAACGCTCGATCCAGGCTCTTTTGCTGAATAGTTAAAAAGGCCTATTTCAGGGTATGTTTCAAAACCAGGTATCTTATGCAAGCACAAGTATTTGCAAAACTTCAGTCGGCTTTGCAATATCTTCAAAAACAGTCCTGCACGTGAAACAAATGCACAGAACGCAATTTCAAGATCGCATACAAAGTAAAAGTTGCTATCGATTTAAGGACAAGTCCGGGGTTGATAAAATTATTTTTAAAAAGCAACCTTGCCAACTGTTAAACACCAGCCGTGAGTTCTTTCGAAGTTCTCATGCCTCGAATTTTCATAAATTCGACGATTAATCTGCGTAATTTAGGCCAAAAAACGTCGCCATTTTGTATTTTGTACGAGTGTGCGAAGGCGCGATAAGGAGGCTAGGAATGTAGGTGGTATAATATCAACACATTTGGCAGCCACGTTCAGGTCAACGTGCAGTGACGTCATACAAAATGACGTCATTTCGTACTTCTTAGTAGATAGAAATATATAGTTTCGCAGATTAAAAGGGGCAAAAAAATTGAAAAAAGTACTACACCATTCACAACAGTGTAATCTCTTGAATATTCAACAATTATACCAACCCCAGACGTGTCCTTCAAGGTCTTTCATTGTTGAGCGCCTTGTTTAAATGCTGCAGGCACCTTTGATCGGTAGGGCAAATGATCACACCATTATTAACCACAATAAGGTTCTGGTAATGGTTATTGATTACTGAGGATATCTGCACATCTTTCCCATCTATGATCTTGGCATTGAGGAAACTGTTAACAGCAAATCATCCATGGTGAATGCCATCTATCAGATTTTATTCAATGGGAGCACCAGCAGTCAAAAGTGATTCACTTTACCGATCAGTCAAATGCAATCCAATTACAATTGGGATGCAACGGACTGTTTTACATCCTGTCTTTCTTCCCACAGAGTCTTCCCACTGCACTGACAAACTCTTTTTACGTTCTCAAACAAGCCGGCTGATCGTGCAATTATTCCACAAGCAATGCTAAGTAGGAAGAAAAATGTGAACCCAATTAGTCCCAAATGACGGATAGGATAGTCCAAAATAGATTTATCTTTAGCTATACATGATCGTATAAATAGATATTGCATCTTTCTTCGGGAAGGGTTATTTGAGACTAACTTTAGTTTTTTGGGGGTGTAATTTTAAGATTTGAAAGAGGAGACAGAACGGTGAGACATGAAATAAACCTCAAGATACGCTTTTCCTTTTTTGACTCACATAGTACAAATACAAATGAACGTCTATGTGAGATGATGGTGAGCAAATTTCATGTGGTCGTAGCATTATTTTTTGCTGATATGAAAAACACCCGAGGCACCTAAAGTACTCCAATAAAGTTTTTATCTAAGCTTATTTCTGGCCATGGCAGTGTTATTTTATTGAAAATGCTGCGATCAATAAACTTTAATCTCAAAAGGGTTTTAAAATGATTTGTGAGATTCTTACTTCCTTAATAATTATTTGACGTTCCTTTTATCATGCATTTTGTTTGATTTGGGATGCTGTGAAAATGATTAGGAGTCTGTACGCAAAATAACGCAGGAATTGTTACTTCTTAAACTGGAAGTTCTGGAATAGGGCCTGATCGAGGTTTCGCTGTAACATTTATCAAAGGGTCTCTTTTATCCAGGATGCCTTGCACGTGCCGTCTCTTTGTTTGCCACTGTTGCCGCCATTTTCATGGTCCACAAAAGTAGCGACGAACAAAGGCAAGCCAAGAGATGACACGTGCAAGGAATGCTGGATGAAAGAGACCCTTTAAGAATGCATAGAAGCAAAAACTGACTACAGTACAATTGACAGATAACTCCCAAGTACTCGCTCTATGAAAATCTACGAAAGACCTGTGCTTTTGAAAGATGTACTGTATAAGAGGTCAGAAAAATTTGAAACACAGAACTTTTGAATTCCCGAGAGACTCGTTAAGCTGCACACATTTTATAACCCAAGATTTACGTTCCATTCCCTACACTCTTTCGAACGATATCTGGTTTGCCGTAATTTGTAATAAAATATCAGTTCTATGTCCAAAATTAATTTTGGGCCGAAGTAGTTAGGAGTACTGTGATCATCACAGAGGGGTTTGTTTACAACTACGTCTTCTACTAAAGTCGCTCGCCTTGCGGAAAAACAGTGCAACAGACCAATTTCTAAGTTGGGATGATCACAATTCTGCTGCGACTAAAACGATTTCAAAAGGAATTGGGATATGTCATGTGAAAAGATATCATCCCTTAACTACGATTCAATCAATGTACAGATGTCTCAGTGAGCCATATTTCCGATTCTGCTATTCCGTGTGGGGAGTCTGTAGTACCACAGCGTTAAATAGACTACAGAAACTACAAAACCGTACCGCAAGGATTGCTACTAGCAGCCCTGTGCTTTAATCTGCGCCTTCGCAACCACTCCTGAAGGAACTAGGATGGCCAACAGTCAAAGAACTTATTGATACGGAAACTGCTAGGATGGTGTACAGGTCTATAAACATGGAAGCTCCCAATTACTTTACAGCTCTTTTCGATAAGTTGTCAGGTGTTAGAGAGCCTCAGAATACTAATACAGACCTTAAGCTGCCTCGCCTTAAAAATTCCAGTGGTCAGCGGTGCTTTGCTTACAGAGGGGCGCAATTATGGAACAACCTTAGCACTGAAGTCAAGACTGCATCCAGTATGAGTCGATTCACAGCTACTTATAAAAACAACAACTTTTTTACATTCATAGTTTTATTTACTTCGGCCTATATTGTTGCATGTAAATCGTTATTTATGACTAGAAATATTAAGTTTATTGTATTTACTTTAACAGGGCAGTTTGGAAATCAGTCTATCTTTAGCTGTAGCTAAACACTGTATAAAGAAGATAGATAAATCAAATCAAATTTATCCAATGTTTCAGGGATCCATTTGACTTATATCAGCATAGCAGCATCTGTCGAATGCAGTTCTTCTGCTCCTATGGTTAACCGTTGAAAAATCGATAAATATGGTTGATCGTTTAAAATCTATAAGCATACTTAATTGCAATTTCTGCCAAAATCCCAGAAAAATCACATAGTAGTGCCCTTCTCTTTCATTTCCCGCTATAGTTTTGGTTCCCTGCATGATTATACACTGCTCATGGGTACGACAGCGCAGCCGACTTGTTTCCTTCATACTTCATAGCGTGTGATAAACGTTCTTCATGAGGAAAAGAGACTAAAGGTTCCTACTTTGTATTCTGGATGGCTAGTCAGACGAAAAAGCAGCAGAATGAAGTTTTTACTTTAAATGTTTTGGCACATGACGTGGCTAGTGGCTATATTTTTTCCAAAAAAACTCCTGATCTCAGTTCATTGTTTCGGCGAACATATAGCCATTTTCCATCTCATCAGAACCTCTAGTTTCAGTGCATGTAACGGATGGAATCAAAGGAGGAAATCGCCCTGAATTTGAAGAAATTCTGACTGTTCTTTTGAAAATAACAAACGGCATATTCTCATGGTCTGTGAGGTTTCAACAATGAGTAAATTTGATCCAGCAAATGACATCAAAACCCTTTGAGTACAATTTGGCATAACATGGATGGAGAAGCGCACATGATAAACATACCCAGTACTACAGTTATCATTAGCTTGAAATGTATCTTCTTCTGAATCAACAACCATTGAACGACCAATAACATCCCAAACCTGACGAGAAACAAAAAGCACAAATTACGTTTACCTGTGACATAAGATTAATTACAAGGTACTAAGATATCAGCCTTATTGCAAATCCAAGGTACCTGCGACTGCAAAGTAAACATGATTTCAAAAGGTGAATAAAATGCTACAAATCAATTATAGCACGAAATCAAGGTCGCAAACATAATGCAAAATTCGGGATATCCCCTTCGCCATAAGTTTTATTCATCACTCACGAGAGGTACAATCTGGATAACCTAAATTGACACATAACACGCAAAAACTTTTGGACATTAGCATTTTTGGACATTTCAAACATCTGAAAATTTATTGTACGAAATGTTTGTGGTTGGAAACCTTAGTGTCCGATATTTTTTGTAGCAAAATAAAATCGCAGAAAAAGTCAATTTTACTGTTTTTAGATACAATATTTTCTAACGAATCAATTTGCATTGAAAAGGAATGTCTTCTGACAGCGACTTTGTAAGCATCATCAGTCTTTCAACCCATTTCACTTCAGAATCATTCTTAGCAACCTCAAAACGGATGGGGACAGTTTTTGTAACAGAGTGGCATCAGTTGGCTTTCATTGAAAATACAAAAAAAGCAAAAGCTGTAGTAATGTAGTAGGTCAAACTGTAGCCTAACCCATGGATAGACTTCAAGATAAGGCCTTTTCACAGGCTAACTGTATGCTTATGCACGAGGAAGGTGGTTTTGTAAGAAAAGTCATGGGTTTATAAGGAAAGCGGAAGGAAAGATGTAAAGATCTGTCTGGCCGATTTTGTTTGTGATTCAGGAGCTAAGTAGTAATTCTTTCATTTACGCGGCAGACAGGGCGCATTTGATATGCGAAAACTGCAATGTCTCCTGGTCAGCTTCTGAATCATATAAGCAAATCTGTCGGCCAGTTTTATTGTTCTGCTACTGCAAATAGGCTGAGAGACATTTAGCTTAAAGCTTATTTTGAGACACCATGTGTAAAAATTTCAATACCATAGACTGACGCTATGTCTTCAACATGAGCATTCAAATATCCTAGGCCAGTTTTCCATTTGCTGCTTGGCTAATCGGCCACAGACGTTACCTTCTTTGTGACCACTGATTGCCTTGTACAGGGAGATTGATCAAAATCAATGAAATGCTACGAAGTATATCCCTGGTCCTTGGCTCCTCGCATATGAATGTAAGCCTTAATTTGATGAATGCGAAAGTTTGTGGCAACGAGACCAACGATATAAATCGTAACAATAGCATTTCACAGATTTTCTGATAGGTTTTAAGCCTTCGAAATGGTCGGTGCAAACTATATAAGAACCGTTTCTTGAACTGAATGGATAAATAACCTTAAAGCTGCCTTGCAATAATTCTACCGTTGGACTTTTCAAAAATCAGGAACATTTTAGAAATTAAAGAGTACTTTATCGTTCAACTCGTCTGAGGATGTGACGTCATCAAACCTCTGAAAGGTAAACCAAAAGAGTTACAGGTCCTTGCTTGATACCATATTGTTGGCATCCATGAGCTATGGTTTCTTAAATCATAGTCGTTTCTTGAAAGGTTTTGAAGATTATGACTTGAAAAAAGTTCACGTATGGCAGCACCTTTCATTTGGTTTACAGCAGACACAGCAGCAGATTTGGATTACAGCAGATTTTAATTCAGTTTTATCATTGTTCAATCTAACGAAAATTACATTCAAATGTCCTTGTTGATTTGATGATCATCATGTAACAATTATTCTTAATCTGTAGGTTTGTATAATGCTTGTTTTTTGATGTCGTGTTTGTCCGAACCCGAAAAAGCGTCCGAAAGTTTTTTGTCCAAAGTTTTTTTGCCGAAAGTTTCCGTCCGAAAGTTTTCGATTTCAATGTAAAATCTTTCGAAAGTTATGCTTGAATTCTCGAGGAAGAAGGAAAGACTCAAGTTAAACGGTAGAACTGCAATGAAATAGCTAAAACTTCTTTGAAAGCATTCAATAGAAGGAAATGGGTCGTAGAATCCTACTGCAACCTTTTTTAAAGATCTGAAACCGACACTAATGAGAAATGAAAAGCAAGAAGTGCTAGATTAATGAATGGTCCCTACTTTGACTCGGTCATCTTGAAACCTGAATATCGATCTTTGTTCATTGTCACTAATTATATTTCCAAGATCCCCAACATGCTGAAAAGGAAGGAAGAAGTGAATCAATAAACTGACAAATGCAGGCTAAGTCATGATTCTTCAATGTTGAATATCAAATTTTTTTATGCCTGAATTCAGTTTGTCAACCGATAGAGTTTAACCCATCACGGTCAACTATCAGTACAATAATAGGCAATTACGCAAAAACCTTACCCTTTCTTTATCCGTTCTATTTCCATGGCGGGTCCCACCTGGATTAAAGTGGTTTCCAGTACTATAAAGAAAATATCATAGTATCAACTGGATATATGGATGTCCCAAAAAGTACTCTTGTTTAAAAAATCATCAAAAATCGACTGAATTCTGATCACAAAATGGCTACAACTGATGAAACCTTCAAAATAGAACTATGAAACCCATTTGCAGATTGTTTATGCCTATGGCAGCAACTCCGATTTAATAGTTTGTGCAATTCAATGACCTAAATGTGCACAAATTTCACCATAATTTTGAGTGTCTTAGGCCGATATGTAAACGGGGTGCGGCAAATGAGGACAACGAGCATCATCTCCTGCACAGTCCTGCACTGCTCCCGGTTTAATCAATCGCGAGAGGATCTCTTTTGGTTTTCACCAGTTAATCAAAACAGCAACCAGAGAAACGCTGACCTCCTCTTCTTTGATTGATCATATTGCCACTACTACCAAATCGAACATATTAGTATCTGGTGTACATCAAGCTGGTATCAGTGACCATTATCTGGTCTACAGTGTCAGAAAATTTAGGGGTGGGGTAAAAAAACAGAACAAAAATATCAGTTCCAGGCAAATGAAAAACTTTAGCAAAACTGAATTTCTGGACGATTTGCAAAAAATAGATTGGAAGGGGATCGTCACACATACTGATGATGTCAACATCATAGTTGAACAGTGGACAACAATGTTTTCACTTGTACTTGAGAAACACGCTCCCTTACGCAATAGGCGTGTTTCGGAAAGATTCTGTCCATGGATAACCAAAGACTTCAAACTTAACTTATGTGTGCATCAAGGGACAAACTAAGGAAACAAGCCATTAAATCTAAATCTGAAGTTTTATTTGATGCATACAAACAAATGAGGAATAAAGTAAATAAGGTCAATATTGATCTGAAGCGAGATTACTTCACCAACAAAATTGCTTCTCACGAAGGGGACATTAAAAGTACTTGGAAAACTATAAATTTGGTACTAAATAAAAAATCAAAAACCACGCAAATTGCGACCCTTGATGTTGATGGGAAAAAAATATCAAATCATGAAGCTATCGCAGAGCATATGAACACCTATTTTTGTAACATCGGTCAAGACCTTAGTAAGAAAATTCCTGTCACACAGAACCCGCTGCTTGAGGGCAAATATTCTGTAAATCCAGAAGGAACAAGGTTTCACTTTCAACCAGTAAATTCAAACCACATCGCCAGTGTCTTGGGGAAATTCAAGACCTCTATGGGCTTTGGCACTGACTGCATAGCCAATCACTTTTTGAAGATCGGTCTCCCAGTTATTTCTGACTCCCTTTGTGATATATTTAATCTATCGATTGCTACAGGAGTATTTCCAGATTCTTGGAAAATTGCTAGGGTTGCCCCTATTTTCAAAAGTGGACAAACTCATGATCAGTCTAATTACAGGCCTATATCTGTTCTCCCCGTGCTTTCGAGAATCTTTGAAAAACTGATCTTCAACCAATTCTATAAGTACTTGGACACAAACAAACACTTGTTTCCCAAACAGTCCGGTTTTAGACGCCTTTACTCTGTAGTAACAAGTCTCCTGTCCTGCACCAACGACTGGTATAAAAATATGGATACGGGTAAATACACTGCATTGGTGTTTATAGACCTAAAAAAAAGCGTTTGATACTGTTGATCATGATATCCTGCTGAAAAAGATGCAGAAATATGGAGTTTCTGGTAATGAGCTTGCCTGGTTTACGTCATATCTCTAAGACAGACGGCAGTTATGCAAGGTCAATGGTGTTTCTTCACGAATAGAAGAAATACACTGTGGTGTACCTCAGGGATCTTGTCTTGGACCCCTTCTTTTTATAGTCTATATCAATGATCTTCCGTTTTGTCTGGAGAGCTGCCAGGTGACCATGTATGCTGATGATACCAGCATCTCCTTTACTGCAAAAAGTGTCAAAGATCTGAATATGACGCTGAACAAAGAGCTTGATTCTTTACGGAAACGGCTCCAAGGCAATAAACTGTCACTGAATGTGTCCTTAAGACACAGGCAATGGTTATTGGATCTCGCCACAACCTTAAGAAGATTTCGACAAAGCTAGTGGAACCTCCCTCCTTTACTATTGGGGGCTCCGATGTCGAAATGGTAGGTAACGTCAAATATTTAGGGGTGCAGATTGATAGACATTTGGCTTGGGATGAACATATCCAGTTTGTACGATCTAAGGTCTCTCGTGCAATTGGATTCCTTCAATATGCCAAGAAGTTACTGCCACAGGACACGCTCTGTAAAATGTATCGTGGTATCGTTGAACCGCACCTCCGCTACTGCTGTTAAGTCTGGGGGGTATGTGGGGGGACTAGGTTGCAGGTGCTGCAAAAACTTCAAAACCGTGCCGCTAGAATTGTCACCAACAGTAGTTATGATTCTTCTGCTAGTGCCTTGATAATAACTCTAAATTGGCCTACGGTAGCGGATATGATAAAAGTCGAGACAGCTTACATGGTTTACAAATCAATAAATGATCTTGCTCCAGACTATCTGTCAGAAATTTTTACCAAAAAACTCGGCATGCAGTAGGAAAAATTTGAGAAACACGGCAACTGATCTCCAAGTCCCTCTAATGAAAACGTGCAATGGTCAACGAGCTTTCTCATATCGTGGTGCTAGAGTCTGGAAACACTTAGATTTGGAAGTCAAGCAAGCATCCTCTTTCAAAGCATTTAAAGACGCTCTAAAAAGATGATTTATTTTGCTGTTTCTTTTTATTATTCATTTATTTACTTATTTATTTTATGTATTATTGTAATTAGGATAGGGTTTTTAAACGATAAATTTTTTTTTTAGATTCTAAGCACGGCCCCCTGAAAAGCAATCTTCGATTGACGGGTTAATCGTGGATAAATAAGTTGAAATGAATGAAATGAAATGAAATGTTCTCCATATCCAGCATTTTGAGCGCGCGGGCGCTGCGACCACGATTGATTTCGTCGGTAGCGATCGCAAGCGCCTGCAATTTGAGTTGAACTTGTTCCTACTACCAAATCACCTAAATATCGGTCTCTTGCGACCAGATTGATCGTGCATCAACTGCGCATGCTCCTATTTGGTTGCAGCGCCCGCGCAGCAAACTGTTGGCACTGTCACAGAAGTGTTGGGTATTGATATCGCAACCCTGGATTCAGAAACCTTGTGTAAGTTGCTTCTTTATGGCAGTTCTAATATATGATTGACAACAGGATAATTACTGAACAACAATTGAGTACATTGAAACAACAAACAGGTGAAATTGATTGTGCATCCTGGAGTGCTGCATAGGTGAGGGATGGGGTTTCTTTGTCCTTTCGCTTGGGTGGAATGTCAGTATCTGTGGATCAGCATAAATAAAATTGACATATACAATAATCTAGCAGCTCTCCTTCCTTTCTTCTATACAGTTCCAAACCAAACCATCTAAATGCTCCCATAGTGCTTTACTTCCATCGTCATTGTGCCCTTCAGTTTCGATGCAATGGTACAAAACTGATGGAAGCCTAAAATATAAAAGGGTTGGACCCATAGCAGTTTTCATTTTATTCATTTTCATTTTAAAATTATTTACCCAGGGTACAATTCAGTCTATATACTGTTTTACAATTGGCCCTGCAAAAACTATTTACAAAATAAAGAGTTATATAATACAAAATTTACAATAAAAATAAAAAAATAATGTATATGATTATTTTTCCTTGAGTTTGGACTTGAAGGCATTGATTGAGGGAGCCATTTTTGTTTCCAAATCAAGACTGTTCCAGAGACTGGCCCCGCGATACGCAAAGGATTTCTGGCCATTGCCAGTTCTTAACATGGGTATTGCAAGGTCAGTTTTTGAGTTTCTCAACTCTCTTGGATGTACCCCGGATAATCTCACGAAAAGATCACTGAGATATTGAGGTGCAAGAGAGTTGAGAGATTTGTAAACCATAGAACCTGTTTCTTTATACATCAGCTTTTGTACAGATGGCCAACCAAGTCTCTGGAGCAAAGGAGCTGCAGATGCATCAAAAGGGCTATTTGTTACTATTCTGGCGGCTTTATTCTGTAATTTTTGAAGCACGTCTAGCTTTGAAGCACCACAAGAGCCCCATACGTAGCAACAGTAGCTGAAATGTGGCTCTATGATGCTTCTATATAAATTTATCAAAGTATCAGTTTGAACAAAATTTCGCGCATACTTCAATAGTCCAATTGCTCTGGAGATCTTCTTTTGAACCGCACAAATGTGACTTTCCCAGGTAAGGCAATTATCAATCACGACTCCGAGGTACTTAGTTTCATTTATTAGGTCGATTTCCTCGCCCCCTACCCTGAAAGAAGGAAGAGTGCTAGGATTATTTAGATTTTTAATTTTTGGCTTAGAGCCAATTATCATAGCTTGGGTTTTAACAACATTAAGGGAAAGCTTATTGACCTGTAGCCACCTTTCAATGCATGAAAGCTCCTCGTTGATTACTAGGTCCAGTTCCTCACTTTTATCAGAAGAATACGAGATGGCTGTGTCATCGGCATACATAGTAGCCTTAGCCTTCTTTAGAGCAAATGGCAAGTCATTTATGTACAGAAGAAAAAGAAGAGGCCCTAGGCACGATCCCTGTGGCACTCCGATATCAATATTTTCGATGCTAGAAGTTGCACCATTGACTCTACAGTACTGCTTCCGATTATCAAGACAAGAACTGAACCATTTGTGTGCACGTCCAGTAATTCCATAAAATTGCATTTTATCTAAGAGTATTTGATGGTCAACCGTGTCAAATGCTTTCTTGAGATCTATGAAGATCATCGCGGTATACCTTCCGTTGTCTATGTCGATGTACCAATCATTGGTTCCTTTTAGCAGACAAGTCACAACCGAATGCAGAAACCGAAATCCTGACTGGTGAGACACTAGGTACTTGTGCTTATCTAGGTACTGGTATAACTGATCATATATAAGCTTTTCGAAGAGCCTTGACACGACCGGTAGAACATAAATAGGCCTGTAATTTGATCGGTCATCAGGTTTCCCACCTTTGAAAATTGGGGCCACACTGGCTATTTTCCAACTATCAGGGAAGGACGCTGAGAATATGGAAAAGTTAAAGATATCACAGATGGAATTACAAATCACGGGAAATGCAATTTTAAGGAAGTTACTCGCAATGCCATCAGATCCAAACCCGAGAGATTTTTTCATTTTACCCAGAGCTCTATTAATAGTAGTTACATCTATTGGATGAAATTTTTTCGGTTGCTCAGTTGATTCATTTATTTTGTACTCTCCAGACAAAAGTGGGTTGGGTTGCTGTGGTATCTTAACACTAAGATTTCTTCCCACACTGCAGAAGAACTCGTTCATAGACCTGGCGATATTTGAGTTCTCAGTAATGACCTCCCTATCAACATTAAGAGATTCAACATTGGTCGTTTTTGATCTTTTATTTAGCAAAAGATTAAGCGTTTTCCAAGTTTTTTTAAGATTTCCACTTTCAAGGGCAATCTTGTTGGAAAAGTATTCCCGTTTCAAATTTTTGTTGAGATTATTGACTCGGTTGCGAACGTGTCGGTACGAAGCCATTAAAATTGAAGATTTATTCTTGATGGCCATGTTCTTAAGTTTATCCCTTGTACGAGCAAGGGCTTTA
Source organism: Aurelia sp. 4 Dawson et al 2005 (assembly GCA_964019985.1). Lineage (NCBI taxonomy): Eukaryota > Metazoa > Cnidaria > Scyphozoa > Semaeostomeae > Ulmaridae > Aurelia > Aurelia sp. 4 Dawson et al 2005. The sequence continues at coordinate 7,414,480 of OZ026505.1, forward strand.
AACTCCTTAGTCAACCATGGGGAGTACTTGTCAGAAACTTTAAGGTCTGTTAATGGGGCGTGTTTTTCAATAACTAATGAGAGAAGATGTGACCACTTGTTGACTGCCTCATCAATATCTTTACTTGAACTTACTATACTGTCCCAATCAATCTGGCCTAGGTCCGACAGGAAATTGTCACTGTTGAAATTTTTCATTTTTCTCGTGGATATAGTTTTACGTTGACGTTTTGTGGAGCCCATACATTTTCTGGTTGCATAAACAAGATAGTGATCACTTAAGGTAATACTCAAGACGCCAGATGCAACCATGTTTTCAGGCTTGTTCGTGGCTATGTGGTCGATAAGAGTTGATGAAGTTAGCGTCACACTTGTAGGCTCACCAATCATTTGCGTCAGGCCGAACAAATCATAGATCTCAGCTAAATGTGCAGTATTATTGAGTGAGCTACTGTACTCATCAGCTACCTTTGACGAGAAGTCACAGTTGGTATCACCCAGGATAATCATTTCTTTGTTTTCCCTATCGAAAAATTCTAAATTTCCTTCCAGTTTTTCGAAGGACTCAATACGGGCAGATGGAGGTCGGTACCAAGCGAATATAAGAAAGGGCCTGGCTTTTAAAGGTTCAATTTCTATGCAAATCAATTCGAGAGACTTATCGGGTAGTCCGTTCGTCTATTGTGTTTTAATGAATTGCGCACATACACAGCATGGTTTTTAATGTGGAACTGCCAGTCCCTTTCTTTCTTCAACCTTTTTTGTGATGCTTCTCTCTTCGTTATGCTTCGCATTGTTCCTTGTATTGCTGTTTTTTCTAGTTTTGAAGTTGTATTTGTGAAATTGCAAGCTCTTGGTGAGGGCCAGATGACCTTGTGTCTTCTTAAACCAAGAACGGTACAGTATCAATGTATTTAGATTATTTTTATTTCAATCTACCATAAATAGAAAAAAGGAGTTTGCACAAGCACGTATACGAACGAGTGACAAAGTCGACTTTGAACAAAAAAATTAGCATATTTACCGTTCTAACTTAGAAACTTTGACGTGAGAAGAGACTACGGGACACGATAGGGCTGTTTCTCTATTCTGTCTCCTAGAGGTTGCAGATCTACGAAGCTTTGCAGCGTTGCTGCAGAACTGTTAACGCACAGCGCTAACCAACGTAAAACATTCATTTACAAGAACTGTTTTGTTGGCCTTAATTGGCTGTTATTTTAGCTATTTAAACTAGAAAGCCAACTTTAAATAAATCAATAATAATAATAATAATAATAATAATAATAATAATAATAATAATAATAATACAAATGATAATAAATGATAAATAATAATAATAGTGTCATTGTTCGTTATCTAGCCATAGTCATCTGTGAATACTTTACATTCATTTTACGAAACAGAAGACACCGGTTGCCTAGACTAGAATTCGCTGAACGTAAGAACGCAACGAAAATTTTCTATCAATAATCAATAATAAATAATCTTGCAAAGGCGCAACGCCCCTTAGCTCACATAATATTTGAACTGTAAACAATTTCAAATGAGGCAGGCATAGATTACTGTAGCATTTCAACAGAGCCTTCATTATTGAAGTAGTTGATTAAATTCGTAGAAGTAAGATCCAGTCATTCAGAAGGATTACAAGGTGTTCCAACAAATTTGTGCTCATTTTGAAGACCAAAAAAGGAAAGGAGTGATTTCGGCTGTCTCCTTGCAAAGCTTTATCAAAGGAAAAACTTCAAATTAGACCTTATTTGAGCAAATTGGACGGGTAATTACAAAGTTTAGTACATGAAATTCGGAAGTAAGATTCTTTTCAAAACAAGAATCTCTGTATTCAACATCGGTGCCAAAATCTAGGAGATATCGTTGTAGAATTTTCGGAGTGGTTTCATTGTTCCTGAGGCATCTGCAAAGTAGTAAAATTTGAATATAGGTTCAATCAATCATGATGTTAAATTTGAAATTTTTGTAGTGGACATGTAGAAGACAAGAGCTACATGCTGCAGAAAATGCCATTATCATCTCTCTAGCAATTTTTTTGTCAAGCCAGAAAGGGAAACAGTTAGTCATCATGCATGTTTTCATAAACTTCTTTGCAATTTACTGCAAACTAGTGGCCACATATCCTTCATTTTTCTTTTGTTTACTCCTTCGTTAATTAAGGTATATTTCTCCCATCTTAAGACCTTAAGATTGAAACTCATTTCAAGTTAAGTTAACGATATAGAGGCGTCTAGTTACGGGGCTTCTGATTTCGGTATTCCTTCTATAAAAACGTTCCATTTTTTTGTCTGTTTTCAACAAATCTATTGAAATCTAAGTTGAAGCAATTCCTGTAACGCTGCAAAGGTGTTGAAATGAGACAATGGAAATTAAGCCTCCTTCGCAGCTGCCGTACAAACAGTGCACAAGTTTTTTTACACCCTGTACAAGAAAAAGAGTTGATTTTTGTGCCGATAGAGTTGATCAAGGCCTTGAAGAACGAATGAACAACCACAAAATTCCTTGAAACGATTGCAAGGTCCCTTCCTAGGCAAAATAGGTCATTCACGATATCTTATAACAAGAAGCCATCCCCAGTCATTCATATATTCCCCTAATATAAACAAATTCTGAAAAATATGGTTAATCAAATTTTTATTACTTTTTGCATCCGTTCGAGAGATCACCAAGCTCATGAATATGTAAGCCATGCTTCCCTTGTGGCAGCCCTTCAATTGTCCCGTCTATCACACAACAGTCTTCTGACGCCTAAAAGAGGATAGCATCAGGACTTCTAAATTAAAAACGTATGTGAACCCTTAAAATATTGAGCAATACAACAACATGTTCGAATCTACTCAAGGAGAAACGGAAGACTAAAATTAGTGCTGCCGGTCGGAGAGAGGTGAGCTATGTGAATGAACATACTGAAAATGGTAGAATGAATACTAGCATTGCCGTTCCAATCCTAAATGAAACAATAGTCGGGTCAGGTGGAAAGCGCAACTTCGTCACAAACCGTTGGATGAGGAGCAAGACGGCAAACATGCTACCCTGGGTACCAAAGCCTAATAAAAATTTTTGAAATTATATTAGGCTCTGGTATTCAGGGTACAAACATGTTTGCATACTGTATCGTTTATTCAACATGTCCATTCATAGAAAAAATAGGGACCCTATGGGGATGTGCGAAGAATTCCGGGGTATGTAAAATATTGGAGCGAGAATGAATTTCTGCGTTGTCCATAGAGTGGTGTTGTCAAAGAGGGACTGCTTGTTTGTTGTTGTTGTATTTTGTATTCTTTTGGTAATCGACAATGAAGAGGGAGAAGTCTGGAACGTGAAAGCTATGAATCTGAGAACTGGAAGTGGGTCTATTGGAATACACAGATGGAATTCTTCGACACAAATTGAACCTTGCGTCCAATGATCATGTTCACTATTAGGATGTCAGACAAATCAGTTGCATTTTTTCTGCCTTAGCTAGTTACTCATCGTTGCACATTACATGGGGAGCTAAACTTCTGCCCAAAAATATAAGGTTTAGTAAGAATACAATTTCCCGATAATTCTTTACTATGACATGCTTCAAAGAGCGACCTAAGCCCCCTTGATCAAATCATAAACCGTCTCCTGCAGATAAATTTCTGCTCTTCTCAAGGGATGGGAGGAGGGGTCAAATTTTCAAACGCTTGCTTTGTAAAACAGCTTGATGAATCCGGAGTGAAACAATTGTACTTGCATATCATTTCAAGTGAGTAGAATCATTCAAATTCCTGGTGAATGGTAGTGAATACAGGTTGGCAGACAATTGTCTTTTCCATCTTGCTGTTCAGAGCTGCACTCACTTAACTTTGTTAACAGCTTACTTTCATCATAAATGTCGTTGTCAAGTTGCCAGATAGAAGTCCGAAATTATCTAGCCTAATTGAGGCTCTGATGACAACGTCAATGGTCAGAAAATTTCATGTATGCCTACATATTGTTACACTTTTGGCACAAAAAGCGTCCGTAGATACCTACCTACCTACCTACCTACCTACCTACCTACCTACCTCGCTTCCTTCCTAATGCAAAATATCCCCCACCACATAATGTGCTCATTCTTCGCACATAAGAATGACATGATCAGGAAATTAAATCTAAATGACCTATGGCCAAGGATAAACAGGACTCAAGTCATTTTAGTACGTCTCGAATTGACCACGATTCATTATCAACCCATAAAATTAAAGTAGCTCTGCTTTCCGCTCCAGTGACCAGGGAGTTGCCGTTTTGCAAAACTACTCTCCTCAGAAAGCAATTGATTTCTCTAATACCATTCTCTCTATAGAAAAGCGGCGCAGAGGACGCTGTCCTACATAGTCTTGGCAATGGCAAGATATGTTGATCGCAATGCTTCCTTTAATGCTGGCTTTGCAAGTTATTTTTCAAGAACTTTTTGCTGATTTTCGAGGATTGGATTTATCTCCAAAACTACTCGAAAATTGTTGGTTTTCTTTCGCTATATCTTTAGCTAGGTTGTTGACCTACAACTTTACCAAGTTTGGTTGAAAAAGCTGCGCAAGATTTCTCGCAATCGAATTTCATATTTCTGTTTACTTCTCGACAACGAGGGGTAGGAAACTTGGTCAACAGGTTATCATATTTCGAATCAAGCTTTAAAAATTTAATCCTAAGAATAACTACTCAAATGCTTCCGAATGAATGAACGTGATCTGTGGATAATTCTATATCCAAGTCTCGGTACACATCCTTCGAGCTTTTATGAAAGCATCATTTCTTGAATTTCCAGCAAAAACATTGCTCTGCGTGTCCTTTGAGACTTTCATGAGCTTTCACAAATATATTTCGCTTGTTGAGTCCACAATGAAAGAGATCTAAAAATAAACTTGTCCACAAAAGTTTTCAACTCCTTCTTTTGTATTTATCTGCTGACCAAGGCTTCTATCCTGGGCAAATAAAATTCAATTGCGAGAAATCTAGCCTAGTTGTTTTTATCAGACTTGATAAATTTGTAGATCAACAACCTAGCTAACGAAAGAGCGAAAGATAGCCAATTCTCTTTTAATTTTGGAGATAAATCAATTTTTCTGAAATCAACAAACTGTTTTGAAAAATAATTTACGCAGCCAACTTGCGATTTATATATTTTCCGATTGTCAAGACCATGTAGAACAATCTCCTTTTTACCGCTTTTTGATAGACGACTGGTATTGGAGAAATTAACTGTTTTCTGAGGAGGGTTTTGCAAACCGTCAATTCGTTGCTCAGTGGAAAGTAGAGTCACCGTAACAGTAAATTAGCTATTCAAATCAACGTGGCGTGGAATTATCAAGATGGACGCAAAAACACTTACATAAGTCATGTAATTCAACTGTCAAAGGAGAGAAATACAGAGTAAGAAGTGCTTAGAGAAAACCAAAACGGTAATAGCGGAATCGACGACTTTTGGGAATCAAGTGATGCACTGTTATCCAGAGCATCGAATTCAACCCACTATTTCAAGTTTTTGATTCCAGCTTGATTTTGCGCTTGAGACATGCACTATAACCTAGGTAATCATGTGCTGCAAAAATTTTCAAGATCAGTCATTCGAAAGCAAAGATATTGATTTTTGAAGTTGGGCCTATTTCAGATCTTTGCTTACATGACCGGCAGAGGCAGGGCGCTGTTTTGACAGCAAATTACAATTCCTTGTATCTAGGCTCAGACTTCACCGATCTTTCTCATTTTAGTCTCACTCTGATCCTCTAAATGTGTGCTTTGAGTAAAGCATGCTAAAATACTTTGCCTTTTTGTAGACCATTTGTAGACCATTTCAAAATGGTATTTTTCTAAAAAATTCTTGTCTTCAAAAATCAATTGTAAAATTAAAAGCTAAAGACAAAAAAATGTTTCATTGTGCTCTTCACAACAATTTCAACAATCAAAAACGCCTTTCTAACAAGTTTCTACCAAAGGGCTGGTGCCAATTCGAACCCAAAAAATCTTTTATAGCTATTTTCATTCCACAAGTCTTTAAATTGGTTTCTAAGATTTTGCATAATAGCCACTAAACTTTAACAGAAATCCAGTGAAAGAACCAAAAGTGATCTGGCCTGGCATGTTAAAACAATATAATGACTAACATTTGACACACTTTGCAAGGCTTTATTTGTTAACATTCTTGCAAAATCTAATAATTGTGAATTCTTTTCAGGACAAATGGCTGAAAAATATCAGTTTGACCTTAAAAATGTTTGACTCCAGGCTTTAGCAGGCTTCAAGGACAAATAAATGGCATACCCTGAAACTCTGCATCGGTTTTAAACAATTGGAAGCCTTTCTGTTTGACTTTATCTAATTTTTAATCACGAAATGTGGAAAAATGTTAAAATCATGTACAAAACTTGTAAAATTAAGATTGTTGTTAAAAATCTTTTTTGAGGTGAATTGGCATCAACCTTTTGGTAGAAACTTGTTAGAAAGGTGTATCTGATAGTTGAAAATATCTAGTAGAACACAGCGAAACATACGTTTTTTCCTTAGCTTTTAATGCTACAATGGATTTTGAAGAAACAAATCTTTTTTAAAAGCACCATTGTGAAATGGTCTAAACATGGTCATTAAGAAGCAAAATATTTTAACATGCTTTCCATTGCCTCAAAGCACACATTTAGCATTTAGAGGATCAGAATGAGACTAAGATAAAAGAGATAGGTGAAGTTTGAGCCTTGATATAAAACATTGTAATTGGCTGGCTTTCAAAACAGTTTCCTGCTTCTTCTGGTCATGAAAAGAAAGATATGATTTAGGCCCAACTTCAAAAATCAATATCTTCGCCTTCGCTTGATTGATCTTGAAAATTTTTGCAGCGAATGAACCCCTAGGTTATGGTTCATCTCACAAGTCTAAAATTCTATTAGGACTAGGAACTCTATGTTTTGGCATTAATTTGATAAAAAGGGCCTAATGGATCACAAAGTGATGGTCAATCTTGTGCTTTGGTAAAATTTCAAAATTTAGTAAATCAAACTGATGTTAAACTCATCAAGGGAATTGGAATGTCCTGGCTTGCTGGTATAATCCTTGACGGTCGAAATACTCTCTACAGTGGGTTTTACTTGCTTGTTGATACTCAAGTACTCATGGCTGTGGACAGCAAGGTGGCGGGGTGTTTTGCCAAGGTAGCTGGCATCGCAGCTAGCGCACTGAAATTTGTATATACGGACGAGCAACATAGAGCAGGAACCCTATCAATAAAAGGGAATAAATATCAAGTCTGATTAGCCGTTAGGAACATAAACTCAGCCTCGATGTACGGGTAGACCCGTCAAAAGCCACGGCTATAGAGCTGATTTGCTACCGTTCAAGATTTCTAAATCCGACATTCTCGCCTTGAAACAATTAGCTGAGAATAGGAATATTATTGTTCTTACGTCCTGATAAGGTCTAGTCATTTTCGATCATGTTATGTTAGTAAAATTGAATGTCCCTTGTCTGATGCTACTAAATATGTCAGAAACTTGATTGGGACTTGCGACATCCTTTATCACTGTATTAAAGCGAAAAGGGAAACTTTTCAGATTCTACATGATAAGTTATTAAAAAAATAATGCATTTCGAATACTTTTTATTCAAATTTATCTCCAACTGGAAGTCTGCCGGGTTTTTTACGTGGGCTTCCAAAAGTGCATTAAAATGACTGCCCACTAGGCCTTTCCTCCTGGCGATTGGAACTTAAAATTATAAATTGCTAAATTTAGTGCCCTCAGTCTATTACAACAATTTACTATAAATAGGTACACTGTCAAAGATACTCTTGCATTTGTTTCTGAAATAACGTCTTCCAAAAATCGTAATACACAAGCTTTAGCCAGTTTTGAAGCTTCCAGCCTTCTTACGAATGCTCCCCTTGATGAAAACGTTGAAATATGCGTGGCGCTATCAAATGAATGGGATACCATCAGACATCAGGGCTGTGTATTTACTGGAAATGATTGCTGGAGTTTGTTGAAATTTGCTGTTAAAGATAACCATTTTTGTTAGATGGTAACTTATAATGAACAGTAAGATGGGGTTGCAATGGGCTCTCCTCTAGGACCTGCATTAGCTACTATCGTTCTTGATGTGCTGGAAGACAGACTTCTTGAGAACTGTGCCCCTGAATTGAAGCCATTACTGTATCTTGAGTGTGCCCTTGATAAAAACTGGCTGCTCAAGAATGTGGAAAAGGTGCAGTGTTTCCTTGATTACATTGATAAACAGCATCCCAATATATAATTCATCTATGGAATTGAATCGGATAATAATTTGCCTTTATTGGATGTTTTCATGTCTCATCATGGTTCTGGGTTTTCAACGAGTTCATATCGCAAGAAAACCTTCACTGTCTCTTTACAGTTTTCAGCAATCTCCCTACTAAGAAATACAAAGCTGATTTGATATTTATTTGGTATACGGTACGTTCCAGATTTTTTGCCCTACAGATGTATCATTTCACAATGAGATAAAGCGATTAAACCATTTCCAGCAAAGAATAATTATCCTATCTTTTAAGGTATATGGTTATTAAACATAATCCTAGGTCAAAAGGTGCCACTGTTCCAGAAAAGCAACTGACTTCTGTTTGCCATCAGCTAAACCGAAACTTATCTATGTTTTTGGATAGGGTTTACCCACACACAAAAGTTAAATTTATACTTTAAAGGCCGATCCATCAAATCTTGGCAATCAAATTGCTATACTGATAAGTTTTTTTGCTACCATCTTGATGAATCCACGTTGATTATAAATTGCATGTTTACTCTTTATTTTATGGGTTGATAATGAATCGTGGACGATTCGAGACGTACTAAAATGATGTGAGTCTTGTTAATTCTTAGCCGTGGGCCAATTAAGGGCGTATTCTTTTGGGCATCTTCTGAAAACGGTAGAGTGGGTAGAAGATAAAATCCCATTCTTTGGTACCGTTCTACCGAAAACAGTAGGCTTCGCAGACTTCAGATCGCTCTCTATAAAAGCCCATTCTTTTGGTCATTCTGTTTTCGGTAGACTTCCGTGAGAATTTTGACGTATTCTTTTGGGCTCTTCTGAAAACGGTAGAGATCCGAAGCTTCGGAAACCTTCTGCTCCTGAGCTGGCAGACTATTGAAAGATCGCAGAGAGTAGTGTTTCGTGAAAGAAAATTTTCAAATTGGTAACTTACTTAAAGACAGGGCTCCTACTATGTGGCCATCAAATACTTGCAATCAAATTGCTTGACTGATAAGTGTTTTTGCTACCACCTTGATGATTCCACTTTGATTATAAATTGCATATTTACTTCATTGTATGGGTTGATAATGAATCGTGGACAATTCGAGACGTACTAAAATGATGTGAGACTTGTTAATTCTTAGCCGTGGGCCAATTAGCTTTAGCGACCTGATTATGTCAAATTTTTTCTACTAAGGGTCATGTCGAATGAGTGATACAGTATGCAAATATGTTTGCTATCTTGCTCCTCATTCTTTACATGATTTGAAACTCTGGTACAATTCCCAAGCGAAATGGCAAGACTTTCATTTAATTATAATTTTAGACATGCCACAGAAAGAAACAGAGAGCACTTTCCTTTTATTTGTGAAACACAGTCTCATGGCAGTAGTGACAATTTTCTTATCTTCCCGATCTCTGTAACAACTTACAAGCAAGTGGGTTTTAGATCCTTTCATATCCCAGGCCAAGTGAAACAATGAAGTAAAGGCAAGTCAATCAAGGCAACCAGTTTTGGACACCCGTGGCGAGAATGGATATCGAAACTTGCATCCATGAGCCTTCGCGTTTTATCTAATTGATCTAATATTTTCTCATTTAACCAGATTTAGAATTCGTTGCTTAAACTATGTGGTGAAGACCAAAATAAGTGACCCGACAAAATCTGCTACAGAAGAAAATAAGTATGAAGCCGATTGAAATGCTTCAAAAGTTTTCTGTCACTAAAAGACAACCATGCAGTACGAGTATGTTTGCAAATCTTTCAACAAGGCAAATTTCCCGAGGAAAAGAGCAGGCTTGAAATCTTCAGAAAGTCGTCGAAAACAGGGGATCGAATTGCAGCCATTTCGGATCTTGAAAATGATGAGGAGCGTTTTGTATTTCAAGCTTGGAATAAACAACTCAGCAGAAGGTTAGTGGAGCAAATTCATTGTCCTTAGATACCTAAATCATTCTTCTCTCAAGGGACAAGGACATTCCTGCTTTTCTGTAAGCAATCCTTGAAGATTTTGACTTGCGTGGAAAGTTGAATTCCTTTGAAATCCTATGAGTTGACAAGGAACATTTATTCCAAATGCTTACCTTCCTTGGGACTATGAATTTTCTCTGGAAACTTTCAACTGAGTTGCCCATTCCCAACCTGAAATAAAACACGCTCCTCGTTGTTTTCAATGTCTGAAATTGTTTTAAATCAATCCCCTGTTTTCGATGACATTTTGAGGATTTCAAGCATGCCCTTTTCGGAGAATCCTTAATTCGGGAAATTTCCCGTGCCGTAAAAACATTTCTAAACTACTGGAAATTTAGGGTAGCCTTTTAGCTACAGCAAAACGTTTGAAGCATTCCCTTCGGCCTCTAACTTATTTTCTATAACAGATTGCGTCGGATCACTTTTTTGGGTTAACCGGTACTGTACCATCCTGCTGCCGTCGTTCATTGATAATAGCTTATTTAGATAGACAATTATGAGAAAGTTACTATAGTTGGCAAAAAGGAGGTCCCACAACATAGGACAGAAGAACGCACAAGGACGTAAATTAGGCTCTTAACTTTAGTGACTTCAATAAAGATGGGATTTTATGGAATTCAATTGTGAATGTTCTCGTTATGTTTCAAAAATGTCCGCTTTAAATTCATACGTGAAACATCCTAGAATCATGACGATTTCATTGATGTGAAGAAACGAGACACGCCTCAACAAATGAAAAAAGTATTTCTGGAAGCACTTCTGTTAAAAGTTACCTGTACGAAACGCACAACACCATTGACCTTATCTCCCATGATATGCGTAACAGCTGCGCCAATATGCCCAGTACCTATTCGGAAAAGTTAAGATTTATTGTTGAGAAGCAGTTGGGACGACGAGATGTGCTACGGCATTTCCATTCAATAACAATTCAATTCAATAACGTTGTGGATAATGACAATAATTGCAAAAATGAACTGAGTTGAAAAAAGCAATGTTGTTTCACTGAATAACTCTCCCGACCCATTTCTATGCCAAATGCCTGATTAGCAAGACAACTACGTTTTAAACAATAACAATCGTTCTTTTGATAATCTTCTGCTAAAATGTTCAACACTAAGTTGTTGGATACATGCACAATATCTGAAATTATCAACATCCAAAATCTGTTCAGTTTAGTTTTCTTAAACATGCTCCGTCTTTTTCAAGGCTTCATGATGGAAATTCTCTGCCCAATCATTCATGAACATTGTCAAACAATGCAGAAATTTTGATGCTCTATCGTGTAGTAATTAATGTGGTAAACAAGAGGTACTGTACAGGGCATTCCAGAAAATACGTAGCCTGTTAACCAGACCCAATTTCAAAGGAATAGTGGTCTCTTAAATATCGACTCAAATCGTTTTCAGAGTCTCTATTTCAACATGGTTGCTTTCCAAGTTCTGTGGCAAATGCATGCAAATAATAATCTCACATTTTGAAATACTAGTTTGAAAACAAATTGCTGAATAGTTTGGGGCAGCAAGGAAGATAGCTCAATTAATTGGATGATTGGACCCTTGGGTCAGAGGTTAAATTTCTTTGCAAGGCAGAACAAAGAGTAGTGAAATCATATTCAAATTGTAGCATCCTTTAAAAGAAAAATTGCAAGGAGTGCTATGGGTAAATAGTTTCTTTGCAAATACCAGCAAATCATTCTACAGTAAGCTATTCTCAAACAAGGCTTGAAAAAGCTTTATCGCAGTATCGGACAGATGTATTTCCTTTGAAATGGGTTCCGGTTTACAAGCTAGAAAAAAGTAACCCAGCTATGATCTAAGATCATAAAATATTGATAAAATTTGAGTAGATATAATCATCTGGAAGCACAATCTTCCTTCTTCCTAATGATGTGCATCTTTTACGCATTAATCAAATCATTTATCATGACTGGATCTAATTGACAATTTACTAAGTACGACCAGTTTAAAATGCAGTATGCTACAAGAGCAAATAAACACCTTTTTACCATGAACATTTGCAAAACAAAATTTGTCGAAATTTCAGGCCTAACACCACTTGAAGTGATGCCTGAAGGAACCTTATTCCCAAGAGATTCTTTAAGAATGATAAACTAAGTTCTCATCAAGATAATTCTTGCTCTGTGTACTCTCTCAATTACACCTAACACTGGCAATAATTATGAAAAAATCAATTAAGCATTGCGAAAGTCAATTAATTCACCGTAATTTATATAAGTTAAAATGAGCTGAAACGACCTGAAACGAGCTGCAACGACCTGAAACGAGCTATCGAAATCGGGATCGAGGCTGAAACGACTTGAAACGACCTGATAATCCTAGCAATGAGATGTAAGTGTCAGGAGAGTCCCTTTGTTCTCTGCTTATTGTCGCATTCTGTTTAACCCTAATCCATATGGGCTTTTTTCGAGCTACCATTTATGGGGGGGGGGTTCTTTCCACTCCCCCCTCTGTAAACTGCCTTAGCCTGGTCAGAATTCAATGCAACTTGGCACCGTTACAGATCAGGTAATTTCTAGCATGTAGCGTAATTTGGGTGTTGCTGCCACGCCTTATGACGTCATAGTGAAGTCATGAAGTTTAAAATCAGTGAAAATCAGGTTTCCAAGTTAAATTTGAATTCAAAGAAGGTTTTGCATGAAAATTTGGTAGTTTTTGGTTCAACATAGCCTCAAATTTGATATGAAGATATCATTTCATTGAAATTAATGAGTTTGGAGTGATATTTTGGCAGAAATTAGCCAATCTGAATGACGTCATTAATGCATTGCATTTGTTCTCTGTAAAAATAGACAAAAAGAAGCTGCAAAGTGGTAATAATCCATCACAAATGTATCATTGGAGTGTTTTGAATCGAAAAATTTCGAAAATGTTCAAAAAGCTTGCTAATTAGCCCAAAATGGCAGCCAAAATGACGTCATCATCAAAAAATGCTGACATCATCAAATTCCAGAAATTCCTGTATCAAATTAAAGCTCTTCGTTTACTGATTCATTTGGTGTATAAAACTTCATAATTTGATCAAATCTTTCCATTCAAATAATCAAAAACAATGATTTTTCTGCTACCTGCTTCCAAATATGGGCATGTCACGTGACCTGTGAGCTCTATTGGTTAAAAATTTTTTGATCAAAATGTGGCGAACAGATAATTAGTAAAAGTCAGAGGGGTTTGGGGGACATAGGTGATGTCTTTTAAACACACGGCAAGAAAAACCTCGAGGGGGGTGGAAAACACCCCCCCCATGCGGATTAGGGTTAAGAAACGATAGCAGCAAATCTAAGGAGAGTCCTTTTGTTCGCTTTGTACTGTTGCATTCTCTATTAGAAACCAAAGAAACGAATCTTCAGGGATTCTCTTTGTTTTCTTCGTATTGTTGCATTCTCCTGAAGAAGCGACAGTGACGATTCTTAGGGGGAGTCCCTTCTTTCTCCACGTATTGTCATATTCTCTTAAAGAAACGAAGGAAACAAACTTTAGGGCAGTTCTTTGAAAGCAAAGTTGGCAGTCTTTTTCGAGGGGTAAAGTAATTCACAAATTAGCGTACGTGATTTTTAATTTTAGAATCGCGTGATTTCTTTCTGTATTCTTTTGTGATTTTTAGTGATTTTTAGTGATTTTTGCATGCGACTTTTCTATGATTTTTGTATGTGACCTTTTGGTGATTTCAAGGAAGATGTGCGAAAAAATCAGTGATTTGCTCCTCGGTCATGTTGATAAATCATACATGCTTGTAAAGATTAGATGCTTTTAAAGCCTAGTTCTCTAAACGCTTGGTTTCCATAAGATCGCAAGGATCTCTGATGACACATGGATCGCACAACTTTGTGACCAGCGATCGTTGTGTCGAAATGGAGAATGTCTTGTTGTGTTTGCCAGCGATTGCTGCGTTGCCAGCGATCCTTGCGTTTGAGATATAAAAACTCTCTATCCCTGCAATCGCAGCGATCCTTGCGTGAAAGGGAAGCCGACTGAGCGTGAATTTCAGCGATCAAGGCCTCTCTTTCAAGAGACATTCCTTTGTTATCTCTTACAGCAATTGTGAGAATTGGATTTTGGTGCCAAACTTCTAAGATTTGTGCGTATCAAACTTTGACAGAAACTCAAGTCTGTAATACCTTAAAAAAGATTGATGTGAAAAAGTCTGTTGGCTGGGACAGGATGCCTGCGGACATCCTCAAATTGTCAGCTAAGACAATTACACCATCTCTAACAAATTTGTTCAATTTTTGTATACGCACGGGTGAATGGCCAAGTGATTGGAAAAGGGGTGAATGGACACCAGTATTCAAAAAAGATAAAAAATACATTAGAAAAAATTATAGGCCAATAACCACGCTGTCTACAATAGATAAAGTTTTTGAGCAACTGATAACATCTCAAACAAGTAAAAGGATTGAAGGAGAACTTAGTTGCTATCTGACTGCATACAGGAAAGGTAACAGTACGGAAACGACATTAATTATGCTAATTGAAAGCTGGAAGGTGGCTCTTGATAAGAAAGAAATCATTGGAATACTATCCACTGATATGAGCAAAGCATTTGATTCGATGCACCCACCATTGCTCCTTAAGAAATTAGAAAGCTACGGTTTCTCTGAAGATGCACTATTACTGATTAGATCCTACTTTGAGAATAGGCAAAATCGTGTTAAGATGGGGAATACCAGAAGTGACTGGATCGTATCAAACAGGGGTTGTCCACAAGGCTCCTCATTTGGTCCACTGTTATGGAACATATTCCAAAATGACATGACATACGAGATAAGAAAGTGTAAGATAAGCATGTATGCAGATGATCATCAGTTGTTTGTGTCTGGGAAATCCATCCAAGAAGTGGAGAAAGAACTGAACAGTGATATAGAAAATGCATCAAAATGGTATCAGGATAACTTCCTAATTGCCAATAAAGATAAATATCAAGCAATGGTCATCAGGGAAAACAAACCAAACGATAAGGAAATCGAGGTAAAAGTAAATGAAATGGAAATTGAACAAACCAGCTCAATGAAATTGCTAGGGGTTAGCATTGATGACAGATTGAACTTTACTGAGCATATAAAGAATGTATCCACAAGGGCAAGTCAGAGAGTTGGAGTGATATTTAGACTCCGCAATCTGATACCTACTGAAACAAAGTTGCTCCTGTACAAAACTGCGATATTACCACACCTAACCTATTGTGATACTGTTTGGCACTTTTGTAAGGCATCAGATAAACGTAAGCTGGAGAGAGTTCAAGAGAGAGCATTGAGAGCAGTCTATTGTGACAAGAATAGTTCCTACAATGAACTTTTACGACACGCCAAGTTGCAAACATTAAACAATCGAAGATTACAAAATATTGCCATCATGATGTTCAAAGTGAAACATAACATGAGTCAAAAGTACATTATCGATTTATTTCAAATATCGAATAAACGATATGATCTTAGAAACGCAGACTTTACAATTCCTAGATTTAACACGGTTAGGTATGGAAAACATTCATTGAGGTACCTAGGACCCTTTTTATGGTAAAAATTAAATGAAACCTAAAGAAATAGTCCAAGTATTAATAGTTTCCGCAATTGTATTAGAAAAAAGGACCTCGAAGCCTTTCTTAATGATAATGTATGTAGTGAACACTGTAGGATATGCAAGTTTTCTTGAACTGATTTGACTTTTTATACTTTAACTTGTAGGTTGATCAAAAAAAAATGTATTATTTAAGGTATTTTAATGGTATGTAAATAGTGTCCCCGATTAGTAGAAATGCTAAATGTTTTAGACACTGAAATAAAGTTATTATTATTATTATTATTTACCGCAGAATGGTCTAAGGAAAGCATCAATTTTTTAGACACAAGGGTTATTAAGAGAGACAACACTCTTGTCACGGATTTATACACAAAACCAACAGACACCCATCAGCTCCTCCATCGT
Source organism: Aurelia sp. 4 Dawson et al 2005 (assembly GCA_964019985.1). Classification (NCBI taxonomy): domain Eukaryota; kingdom Metazoa; phylum Cnidaria; class Scyphozoa; order Semaeostomeae; family Ulmaridae; genus Aurelia; species Aurelia sp. 4 Dawson et al 2005. The sequence goes on from OZ026505.1 coordinate 7,430,619, forward strand.
TCTTCCTGCCATCCTTATCATACTAAAAAGGGTATACCTTATGGTCAAGCTCTTCGCATTCGGCGCATTTGTTCAGAGGATTCTTCGTTTAAGGAACATTTGGCTAGTTTAAAGTCTTGGCTTATGGATCGGGGATATAAGGGTGGGGAGATCGACACACAGTTGGAGAGGGTCAAAGGTTTGCAAAGGGATACCCTTTTGAATAGGGAATCAAAATCCAAAGATGGCACGAGGATACCCCTTGTCCTTACTTTTCATCCTGCACTTAATGAGGTTCATGAGATTTTGCGGAAATGTGAAAACATCCTTCTTGTAGATCGTGAGCATCGCAGGGTTTTTTCGGGAAAACTTTTCGTTTCGTTTAGAAGGGCCAAAAACTTTAAAGATACCTTGGTTCGGGCAAAATTACAACCGGAAAACGAGGAGCTGGTGGAAAAAGGTACACATAAGTGCAATGGTAGAAGGTGCCAAATATGCCCGATGATGCAAGAGGGGTCCATGTTTTATAATGCAGATGATTCTCGGTTTTTTAGGAACTTTTTGGGGGCGTATGACTGCAACTCGGAGAATGTGGTCTACTTGCTGCAATGCACATGTTGCAATAAAAAGTATGTAGGCAGTACGAAGACTAAATTTCGCCAGAGATTTAACATCTATAAATCGTTTTTTCGGACATACAGACAAAAGCGTCTAAGTGGTAATCTTCATACGGGTCAGCCTGTCCCACAGGCAAGCTTTTTCTCTCACTTTTTTGAAAAAGATCATCGGGGTGAATTTTCTGTAAAAATAAGCATCATCGATGGTGCAGGTGACGTGTATTCGCTTCGCAGAAAGGAGCTTTTCTGGCAATATAAATTGGGTGTATTTTCCCCTAAGGGCCTAAATGAAAGGGTGGCGGATATCGAGTTGGATTTGTTTGCTTGTGGGAGCGCTTAATCCTTCTACCTTTGCACTTAGATCCCGAGGGAGTGGAAGGATATGCTGGTCGGGTAACTTCGTGCATTTTGCACGTGGTGTTGGGGTGGAATTCCCCATCGGGCTATTCGGGATTTAGCAAATTAAGCAAATCCTTGGAGGGTTACTGGCTAGCGTCTCTTTTTCTGTTCCCTTGGAAATTAGGATTCTGCTACGGAGGACACTCTCAATCCCATGTGGGTAAAGAAACCAAAAAGATAGGCTGTATTATTATTATTGTAACTCTATGGTTTGGAAGGTGTAGTATTTTATTCTTGTTTTTATCTTAAAGCCTGGTTCGCGCTGGGTCTTTTGGGTCTGTTGGGGTCGTGCGGGGGGACCCGAGAGACAGAGACTTGAACTCCAGTTCTTTGTCTTTCGGTTTTTTTTGCGCTGCCCTGGTGGCCCGGGAGACCCGGTGTAAATCAGGCCTAGGTTTCTGTTAATTTTTTTTACGTTGTAATGTATTTTATGTTCATAATTCGAGTTGTATCAAGGGTATTCTAATTTTGATTTTATGGAAATTTTATGTTAATTTTAATTTTGTTTACAACGTATAAAACCTGGCTTGTCCCCAATTGTAAGTAAACTGAGGAAGATTTTAAATCGAAACGTTTTTAGCAAAATTACAGTTGTGTTTCTTTATTATTATTATTATTATTATTATTATTATTATTATTATTATTATTATTATTATTATTATTATTATTATTATTATTATTATTATTATTATTATTATTATTATTATTATTATTATTATTATTATTATTATTATTATTATTATTATTATTATTATTATTATTATTATTATTATTATTATTATTATTATTATTATTATTATTATTATTATTATTATTGTTTCAGTTCGCACAGCTTGATGTTCTGCTGGAATTTTGCAATGTCAGCTGTCCACAGCCAGTAAACTAAGGTGACATTGTCTTTTCTGCTAGCTACTCCCTTCTGTCCTCAGTAGCATCATTTGAATGATTTCTATCCTGATCTTTCTCCTTTGCCATTCAGTTCTCTAATGTCCTTCTCAATATCCTTGCTGTTCCCAGTAAAGCGGTCTTCTGTAGATGTTCTGTCTTAATTTGTATTCCTAGCTTTTCTATGTACAGTTCAAAATTCTTACTGACAGCTCCAAGTGCTCCAATAACCACTGGTACTATCTCTACCTTTTTCATTGACCACATTTTCTTGACTTCCCACTTTAAGTTATCATATTTCTCTATCTTTTCCTTTTCTTTTGCACCGACTCTGTTGTCTCCTGGGATGGCAATGTCAATTATTATGCATTTCTTTTCTTCCTTTTCTACAACAACTATATCTGGTTTTCGACATTCTATGTAATGATCACACTGGATCATAAAGTCCCAAAGCATCTTAACCTTATCAGACTCAACAACACCTTGTGGAGAATGTTCATACCAGTTAGTTTCTCGTTCTAGGTCATATTTCCCACATAATGTCCAATGAACAATTCTTGCAACATTATCGTGCCTTCTTTTATATTCTCTTTGAGCAAGTTTTTCACATTCACTAACTACGTGGCCTATGCTTTCCCCCTTTTCTCCGCACATTCGGCACAAAGGTGATTCCACCGTCTTATCTATATTGAACTTGATGTAATTTGTTCTTATTGCCTGTTCTTGGGCAGCACAAATAAGAGCTTCTGTCTCCACTTTTAAATCACTCTTCTGTAACCATCTCCACATCTTGTTCTTATCAATATCATCACTTGCCTCCCTGCAGTATTGGCCATACATCTTCTTCTCTTTCCAATTCTGCTCTTTCTCTGTTGTCTTTAATTTCTTGTACTGTTCTTTAGGCAAACATTCTTCGGTTTGAATCACACCACTCATTCTAACTTGCTCTAACAATGGCTCCATAGAATTCTTCATGTAAAACCCAACACTGTTCTCTTCTGATCTTATACAGCTTTCGCAGCTTATTAAGCCTCTTCCTCCTTTGGATCTCGGCAAGTAAAGCCTGTCTACGTCACTTTTGGGATGGAACGCACCATACAACGTCAATAATTTTCTTGACTTTCTATCCAAGTTTTGTAATTCCTCTTTGTTCCATTTAATGATACCTGCTCCATATCTGAGTGAGGCTACAGCCCAAGTGTTTATTGCTTGGAACTTGTTTCTTCCATTGAGCTTTGACTTTAATACTAATCTCAATCTTCTTAGATATTCCTTTCTAAATTTCATCTTCATTTCATCTTCCATCACTCCATCTATTTCCAAGATCCCTAAGTACTTGTACCCATCATTTTCAACAACTTTCATCAGTTCACCATCTGGCAACAAAACTCCCTCATAATCTACTACTTTGCCCCTCTTCAGGATTAAAACACCACATTTTTTAACGCCAAATTCCATTCCAATATCTTTGCTGAACAGGTGTACTGTTTTGACTAACGAATCGATTTGAGTGTCACTTTTACCATAAAGCTTTAAGTCGTCCATTAATAATAGGTGGTTGATCTTTCTTCCCCTCTCTTTAAACTCATAAGCAGCTTTTACTTTCCTTAATATCAGGCTTAATGGTATGAGACAAAGCACAAACAATAAAGGGGACAAACTATCACCCTGGAAGATCCCTCTTCTAATGTCAACATGACCTAAACTCTCTCCACATGATGTTAATTCCGTTTTCCATTGAGCCATACTCCGATGAATAAACCGTTCTACGTTCCTAGCGATGCCAAATATTTCTAAGCATTCGATGATCCATGAGTGCGGCACCATATCGTATGCCTTTCTATAATCGATCCAGGCCATCGCTAAATTAGTGTGTCTTCTCTTAGAATCTTTCAGGACCATTTTGTCAATTAATAATTGATCTTTAGTTCCCCTGCTCTCACGTTTGCACCCTTTTTGCTCATTAGGCAAAATGTTATTGCTCTCTAAGAAGCCATACATGCTTTCTGCTATTATACCTGTCATTAGCTTCCACAATAACGGTAAACATGATATAGGTCTAAAGTTGTCTACAGCGTTTCCCTTTGTCGGATCTTTCTGGCATAGCACTGTTTTTCCTTTCGTCATCCATTCAGGCAGTTCTTCCTGGCCGTTCAAGATTTTATCCATCTGTTCTGCTATTCTTTGGTGGCACGCTGTTAGCTTTTTCACCCAGAATCCCTGAACCCCGTCAGGTCCAGGGGCTTTCCAATTTGGCATCTTTCTGCATTGCTCTTCTACTTTATCCTTAGAAATATGCATGTTCTCTTGTACTGGATATGTCTCAGTTTCCTTGATTTGTTGTAACCATTCTGCCTGTTTATTATGCTCTTTCGCATTATCCCAAATTTCTCCCCAGAACTTTCTACTTTCTTCCGCATTAGGAAGGATCTTTTCTTTCCTTGTCTCTCCATTTATTTCTTGGTAGAATCGCTTCTGATCTATATAAAATAATCGATTTTGTCTGTACTGCTTTATCCTTTGCTCATACCTATTTAGTTTTGCTTTCTTTGCTGTTACTCTCTGCTTCAATTCTTCTATAACAACTGCTAGTCCCTTTCTATTTACATTATATTTCTTCTGCAGAAAGCTGAATTTTCCTTCTCTTCTCAGCTCTCCCCTTTTCTTCCTTTCTAATATTGCTATGTCTTTCCGGAGTATATCGATGTCATTTTCAATTCTCCTCTTCCACCATGGTTCATTATTCCTTTTTGACCCTCTTTTATTCTTTATCCCTAATCTTTCTGCTACACAGATGCTAACAGCTTTCAACAATTTGTTTGTCTCAGATATACTTTTGGTCTCGATATATTTCAACACGCTGTTGACTCTCTTCGTCTCCTCGTCTACTCTTGATTTATCTACTTTCTTAAAGTCACAAGCAGCTTCTCCTTCCATGTTATTCATTAACTCTACTATCCTTCTCACCATCACCTTTTCTTCCTCTGTTGCTTGCTCAATGTCAGTCAATACATTGATTTCAGACATGACATTCTCTCCATCTTGCTCATTATCCGCTGTTCTAATGTGTTGAATATTGTCACTGTTTGTATAAATTCCATCATTATTTTCATCTCTTCCTGACTCCTCATCATTCGCTTCCACCCCCAGAATTCCTTGGGCTTCATCTTCTTCCTGCATGACTCGTCTTTTTATCTCTTCCAGTTCTACAGACGTTAGCCAACCATTTTTTCTGATCATCCTTGCTTGGTCGCACAATCTTTGCTCAGTTACTGGGAATAATAATCTTTCTTTCCATTTTCTGTGCATCCTCTGCCTATATCCTCGAATGGGCCTTCCTTCCTCTGTGAATGGTCTACTTTGATAGAAACATTCCATTACTGCTACGTTAACCTCCTTCGTCCAATTCATTCTTGCATTAGCAGCAGTAGTTTGATGACGACCGGGCCTATGCTGCGGCTCCACAGGGCACCTGCCGGACGTGGAATCTTCACTTATTGTTCCAACCCCATTTACGTCGTTATTTTCAAATTGATTTGTTTGCATTTTTCACTCGGGTGAGGGTAGTGGTGATAAGGTGACACTACCACCGGTGTGTTTTTCGAGGACACCATCTCTAGGGGGGTTGCCAACCAAAGCTAAAGAGTCCCCCCTACCCATGAGACAAACTAGCCCCCGCCGGACGCCAACCCGGTATTTCGTGGTTTCGGGGAGAGCTGACAGGTACTACACCTTGCTCAAGGGTGACCTGGAGGTAGTTGTGGCAAAGGGTAACCTCATTCGCCCACGTCGAAACTCCACAACCGGGTGCAGTTTAATGTCATGCCCAGGACAAATTATTATTATTATTATTATCATTATTATTATTATTATTATTATTATTATTATTATTATTATTATTATTATTATTATTATTATTATTATTATTATTATTATTATTATTATTATTATTATTATTATTATTATTATTATTATTATTATTATTATTATATATATTATTATCGTTGTGATAAATGGAAACTACATGACGCAAGGGTCGCTGACAGTTGCTGGTCACAAATTTGTGCGATCCTTGCCTGACCAGCGATCCTTGCGATCATATAGAAACAACACTTAACAACTCATCAGCACTGATTGGTTATTTCACCCCTTCGTCGTTGGTTAACATTTCATAAACAATTGGCGCCTCCCTTATCAAGATTTGTCATTGTCGTATCTTAACGAGAATGCAACAATACGTGAAAAACAGAGAATCCCCAAAGAGTTGTTGGAGAACAACGGGAGTCCCCTATGATTTGTCGCTGTTGCTTTTTAAAGAGAATGCGACAACACGTGGAAAACAAAGAGAATCCCTTAAGATTCGTTTCTGTGGTTTCTAATAGAGAATGCAACAAGACAAAGAAAACAGAAGGACTCCCCTTAGATTTGCTCCTATCGCTTCTTAAAGAGAATGCGACGATACGTAGAGAACAAAAGGACTCCCCTGACACCTACACCTCGTTGCTAGGATAATCAGGTCGTTTCAAGTCGCTTCAGCCTCGATCCTGATTTCGACAGCTCGTTTCAGATGGTTTCAGCTCGTTTCAGCTCGTTTCAGCTCGCTTCAGCTCGTTTTAACTTATCTAAATTAGGATTAATTCACCCAACCTGGATATCATTTGAAAGAGGATAGATTGTACCTTCCAGTGGTAAGGGTCAAAGTTGATCAAAATTAAATAATTTTTGAAGAAACTTGAAAGAAGTTGGGTTGTATCTTTATGAAAGAACTATGTACGGTACACTAAGTCTTCAGTACTGCATGTACCTTGACTGTATCCATGTCCCCTGAAGACAACAGTGTTTCCACTTTGTTCTAATATCTTGTGCACTGTACCAGATGGTAACTTTGTTTCAATTATCACTTGTTGTTTCTTCAAATCAATGTCAAGTAACTTCAAACCTGTGGTGAACAAATGACAGATTAACAAACATTCCAACAAATATGTCAATTGTCAAAAGGTGCAAATGATGGTTGCCCTTTGCAAATCATTAAGCAGCTTTTGCAAGAGCAGGTTTCTCATAGCTTTGAGTATCAGAGATGCAAAACCTGAAGTCTTTGATGACTAAATCAACAAAATGTGACTACAAAGCCTGATAACTGCACAATATATTATACCAAAATCAGGTTTAGAAAAAAATTATTTGTCAAATACATGCTTGCAGTTTGCTGTGGTTGTCACACTCAGCTACACTGACAGAACAGAAACTGTGAGAGATGACGTCATTGAGCAATCTGGGATAAGGAAGTGTTTAAGATAGATAAGCTTTTTGAAATGGTAAATCAGGAGTTTAAGGCCCAATGGAGAAAATGTCAAGTGTTGCTGGATTTTGGGATCTGTTGCAGGGAGCTTGGTGACTCAAAGTTACAATTTTTCGTGCATGTGTAAGCAGTTTCTACTCTGTCAGCTACACTAAGATAAGATATATACAGTACTGTACTGTATACTTACTTAACAATCACTGACTTGCACTGAACAGACCAAAGGAAAAAGGACAAAAATGTAATTACTTAAAACATGGAAGTAAAAGGTTTTCACATTAAATTACCATTTTCATGTTCCACAAGACTCTTTACGTTCTGCAAGTTTGTACTGTCTGCAAAATCAATTGCAAATTCCATCTACAAGTCAAACATTATTTCATCAAAGATAAAAGCAGGATTATAGGGAGAGATGCAAGAAGCAGTTCCTTCTTGTGTATGAATAAACTGGGTTTCCCCTTTTCATGTTTCCACAGTAGACTCTCTTAGGCCAGGTGAATAACGCGGACCCCGCGGACCCCGCGGACCTCGCTATTTTGGTCCGCGATATCAAGGTCCGCGTTATTCAATTCCACCCAGGAGAAACTGAATAACGCGGACCTTGCTGTCTTTAACTTTATCGCAAAGCATTTCGAACGTCTTAATAAGCTTTACTTTACCTCTCGATCGAAATTCGAAGGCAACAGCTAGTGCAAATAAGTTTTCCCGCAGAAAATACGATTCGGAAATGAATTACACCCTCTAAGATTAGACGACCAGCAACTGTTCATATTTCTTGTGATGCAGTAAAAATTGATCTTCCTTTTGAGCAAAATAAGTACTCTGGGATGATTTAAGTAGGGTCCGCGATATCAAGGTCCGCGTTGTTCAGTTACACCCAGGAGAAACTGAATAACGCGGACCTCATGATTTCGCGGACCTTTGTTGAATTTCATTTCTGTGGCAAAATAGCGATAATAGAAATTCTCTTTCTAGCGTTCCTTTCCAGCTTTCTGTTATCGCCAGTGTTTCTCCAGGAGAATTTTCGTTTGCTTCTATGTCAACGTTTTTGTTTTTCCAATCAACTTGAATCTGCTAGGTTCGCGATAGCGACACGTCCGCGTTATTGAATTTCGCTGACCGTCTTCAATTTTTCTTGTTTTTGTAACATTCTATACATCAGGAATATACTGTTGAAAATTAAGGGGGTATCGCTCTCTAAATATCGCGCACACTTTCGGCAAAATCCTTTCGTTTGCAAGAAGCATCCGTAAAACATCACAGAAAATCCTTTTGTTTCACAAGTCTTGTACCTATTTTCGGAAGAGTTATAAATCACACTGATTATCTTCTTATGACTAATATGATGTTGCATGTTGCCGTTCCTGGATTCAGGCTGTGCCCTTTTTTCATAAGAAACTGTTTGTCAGAAACTCAACTCTCAGACCGCCAAACAATAAGAAACTCCACTGCTGGGAAGAATTTAACTTAAGAAACGATCTGGTTTGACAAAGGAAGTCCTTGCAACATTTTTGTCTTTATTTCCATTTGTATCCTGTGCCATGTCGCTAAAATGTACTTGAGTAATGCCTAAACATTGGAAACATTATTGCATAAACATTGTTTTGAAACGTTAACGAGGGCAGTGGTAGCGAAAATGAAGTTTGTCATAAAACTTTTAAGAAACTCGTAAGAAGCTCTGAGTGCTGAAAATTTGATAATTTTAAGAAACTTTCAGTACTGGCCCAATTCCTTAGTTTCTTCACAAGAAATATGAGTAGTTGCTGGTCGTCTAATCTTAGAGGGTGTAATTCATTTCCGAATCGTATTTTCTGCGGGAAAACTTATTTGCACTAGCTGTTGCCTTCGAATTTCGATCGAGGGGTAAAGTAAGGCTTGTTAAGACGTTCGAAATGCTTTGCGATAAAGTTAAAGACAGCAAGGTCCGCGTTATTCAGTTTCTCCCGGGTGGAATTGAATAACGCGGACCTTGATATCGCGGACCAAAATAGCGAGGTCCGCGGGGTCCGCGGGGTCCGCGGGGTCCGCGGGGTCCGCGTTATTCACCTGGCCGACTCTCTTACTAACTCTAGCACGATTTTCAAAAATACATATATACATAGTATATACAATCTATTTTCAAAACCACATTCTTGTGGTGAGAACTCCAGACAGAAGGATCAACCAAGAAGAATGCAAAAAACATACAGCACCCTTTGAAGAGGGATGATACTTGGGTATAAAGTTGACTCAAACATGAATGATTTGCATCAGGCAAAGAATGCGTGGCTGAGCAGACCCATACAGTATACAACACATAGTGCAATAGGATGAAAAACACAAAATATGTTGGGCCTTGCATCAAGGATGGTGCCATTTGAAAATATGGGTGTAGGGCTTTGCATAATGGGAAAGCTGAACAGAAGTGGTGGCAGCAAATTTTGTCATCATTGTTCTCTTTGGCTAGTTATTGCTGTTGTTAGCATCATAATGCTGGCCTCAGATCCAAGTTAAAACGGATGTCAGCCATTACCAGTAATGATCATCAATATTTTCTAACTGCATATCTATGTAGTTGTAATTCAGCAGATGTTTTTTTGTGTAATGATCATGAGGTAGTCATTCAAGGGGGGCCTTAAAAAACTACTGTGTTGAGAGCAACTCTCCCCAACTACATCAAATATGCAAACAATTGTCACCGTCTCTCATTTTATGATATTCATTGGCAACTGTTGATTTCACGCCTCAAAAAAAAGAATTAGTGATGGATTGCTGTCAGTTTGCAGGTTTTTAGTGCCTGCAGATTTTGTTTCTTTGTAACCTTATTTTGATTCAATTAATTGGAATCAAAATTGGAATTGGAAACTGTTCAGTGTGCAGAAGAAGATTCATGGAGAAATCTGATCCAAGTTAGAAATCTTGCCTCAAATAATGACTTTGACAGAGAATGCACCAGGCATTTTTCATTTGTTTTCATTGGAACTGCATGTGTCTCAATTTTTCAAAATCTGAAAATTGCCACCACAAGAAAATTGTTAAAGCTACAATATCTTCATTGGCCATATTTAAAAAGAGAAGCCAAAACCATTGTTCTGAAAACCAAGAAAAACTTATGGAAATTTCTCGAATGCCCATTTTAGAACAACAGAACACTTTACAGTAGGGAGGTACTACTGGGAACAACAGACAATATTTTTCATATATTTTCAGATCTTTAATGCATACATCAGTCTCAGAGCTTCTCAGCTTGACCGACCATCCTTTAAAAATCTTTAAAAGGTCTTGCCCTTGACATATCACTCAAACATGTTTTAAAGAACTCATCACAGGACACTTGAGAAACTCTGAGAATGACTTATACACCCATTGGTTTAAGGTGAGCAATGGACAAAGATCATTCTCATATCATGGTGCATATCTGTTGAACAGCCTTGAACCCAAGGTTGTTTAAGGAATCTATGTTTTGACCTCTATGTGTTGCAGCATCATCCAATTAATACATTGCAAAGGAGAAAAGTGAAAGATTCTCTCTTAACAGCAAGTGGTTTCCTTACATAAACATTTACTGTAAACTTTGACTTAAAAGGTTGATTGTGTTAAGTAGGATGCAGCTTGATTGGGCTAGGACCAGTCTGATTCTTTGCCTGCCATGAGTTGCTACAATTAAGTGTAGCATTGCAGGGTAGGCAATATGGGGTCAGATTTGTTCTGGTCCTGTCTGTGATTGTGTCTCCTCACAGTTTGACTTGCTTCAAGTCTCAGTTTTAATCTCAGAATATCTCAGACATCATAGTAGATGAAGGGTTCAGAAGAAGGGGTCAGAAGGAAGAGAGAGAAACTGAGACTTGTGCGACTTGGCAACATATAATTGGATCTTGTATTTATAAACTGGACAATCAGATCAGTCAAGGGGGTTTACATGAATTAATCCTTTAAGGAAACTCAGTTTGTCTTGTCCCTAATCGAATTAATGAATCAAAGGGATTGACGGTGATTTCTCAATCGGAATCGTTACTGTAACCCCCTGACACAATCCGATGTTGAAACTAATTCTAAATGATGATTAGCTTATTGAAAACTTCAAAGGCAAAGCTGCGGACAGAATTCTGTCCATGCTATTGTTAGGTTGATGAGAGTTTCAAGTCTTTGTTCTTCCCCTCCTCTACCGCCCTTGTGATGCACACTCATTGCACCTTTGGCATGGTACCAGCCTTCCGCCATGATGATGCGAAGAGAAAGAAAACGAAGACTTATATGAAGTCAACCTCACAGTATCATCATTATGTAGTGATTCTAATTTCTATAGCCTGTGTGTGCCCCTACTGTTTCCTTTCAGTTGAAATTTCCTGTTGAATTGAATTAACGGGAAATTTTAACTGAAAGGAAACAGATGGGGCTGCATGCAGGCTAAATTTCAATTTAGCTTAGTCATTTTTTATTTTCGCTTGTAGGTGCTTTACTTGCAAATCCTAGATTGCTAATTTGTGCCACAGTCCCCTGAAAAGTGGTCTTGCCAATGGGGTTACTATGGATAAAGAAAAGGAGGCTTAACTTTAGAATACCCCGCACTGAAGCTGGATGATTTAAAAAATGTGGATACGGAGGAGACGTGGTTGAGAGCATAATAGGAAATATAGGATTCGGTGGATACTGGATACGGAGCTAAGCATATATTAGTGGATACTGGATACGGTCTGAAGCAATGGTTTTGGCGGATACTGGATACGCTTTGTGTATGAAGTGTAGGATTCAGCGGATACTGGATACGCATCTTTAAGGTCCGATAAAAAGAAATACAATTGTCATTGTGACAGTTACAGTGTATCAATGCACCAGTGAATCTGAAAAATGTCTGCGCTGCACACACATTGTTTCATTCTTATAATGACTAAAAATATCTCTTCCATAACTGTACAACCGTATCCACTGTATCCACCGTATCCATCGTATCCAGTGTATCCACCGTATCCACTGTATCCACTGTATCCACCGTATCCACTGTATCCACCGTATCCAGTGTATCTACAGTATCCACTGTATCCACCGTATCCAGTGTATCCACTGTATCCACCGTATCCACAGTATCCACTGTATCCAGTATCCGCTGAATCTCCAGTTTCCACTGTATCCACTGTATGAAGTATATAGCATCATATCTACCTTACCCATAGACATCATTCAAGCGTGTATCCTTGCTACAAAAGGGGTACGTTTGAGGTGCAGGGTATTCTAAAGTTAATCCGAAAAGGAAATGAAATGCCACTGCTGGCTTGGCACTCTCTACCCTGCAGGTGTGCAGGCAGAGTATAGCAATTGCATACCGAATTCAATACGGTATTTGAAAAGAGACAATAGCGAACAAAAGAAACTTCCCTTGCACACCGGAGATCTCATCGAAAAGTGCCATACTCTGCAGAGCATGAGGTCTAGTGAGATGGAGCAACAGTGACAGCGAAACATGCATGGGTCAAACATATGCGGCATGGAAGCATTGTCTCGCACTACAAACTACTGGTTTTATGAATACAGAGGTAACAACTTGTAGGACTCCTACAAGCTGAAACTTTCACAACTTTTAGACCAATCTCTCTCGGAGGCAAAAGACCTACTTTTTTATCGATCTCAGAAAAGCTGGCTATGCAAAAAGTTTTCGTATAAGGCCTGGCCAGCACAAGATCGCACTACAGTAAGAAACCAACCGTTGTCGTGACAATGTCTTCAGCCATTTCAAACTCTTTCGGTTCTTCTGGATAAACTTGCTTGTCACACAGTCCTCTCTTGCGAGTTGACCAAAAGTCAGGCAGTCGCTTGTTCTTCTCTTCCGTCATCTCACCAAATCGTTGTTGCAGTTGTTATTAATTTGTTGTTGTTGTTGTTGTACTGTTTTATTGCTGTTCATGAAGATGGACAGATTTCGGTCGGACTTTTTTTCTGGGTATTTGGGTTTCGGGTTTAGGTCTCGGATTTCAGGTTCACGGTTTCGGGTTTGTAAAGTGCTGGCTGTTTTGATTTCAATGACCATGTTGAAGAGGAACAAAGAGAATTCTTCAAGAATTCTTCTTGAAAAGGAACAATTTCGAAGTCTTCCGAAAACGGTTTGGCAGACTTCGCAGAGAAAAATACCAAAAGAATGGGAATGGAATGCTGAAGAAATGAAAATTCGAATGTTGTTGTTCAACCGAGCGAATTGAAACCATTGCAATGCAATGTACTATATGCCAAACGCAAGAGAAAAGAATCTGCTAAGTGTCATTGCTTTTAGAATGTTTTTTAAAACTTTCATTCACGAAACGATGCGCTCTGCAATCTTTCAAAAGTCTGCCAGCTCAGGAGCAGAAGGTTTTGAAGCCTCGGATCTCTGCCGTTTCCAGAAGAGCCCAAAAGAATACGTCAAAAATCTCTCGGAAGTCTACAAAACAGAATGACCAAAAGAATGGGCTTTTATAGAAAGTGATCTGAAGTCTGCGAAGTCTACCGTTTTCGGTAGAAGGGTACCAAAAGAATGGGATTTTGTCTTCTACCAACTCTATTTCAGAAGATGCCCAAAAGAATACGCCCGTAATAAAACAAAACTATGAAACTGTTCGTCGTGACGCTTGCAATAAAATCTATATTCTGGCTCCGATTTCCTAGACATATTCCGATATAACTTTTTCAAACTTAGATGAAGTGCAAGAACTTGTAGATATACTAATTCAAATTCATTCACTTATTAAAGTGAATAACCTGAGTTAAAAGATGAGATCGCATAAGTTTATAAATAGCCTATTGTTATTGATGATCCGGCTCGTGGCGAAAGAAAGCAGAGCCAACGAAAACAATTGTGGGATTAAGTGTTCCTTTGTCCTATTTATAGACAAGCGCCATATATCTCAGGTCATTCACTTTAATGTACAGCACAGCGGAGACGATGCAGTTATACATGAAAAATTTGGGTAGCTATCAATGCAGAAATTAGCTACGATATTTGGAAAGCTTCATGATGGTTTCGCAATCTTTTACTGTACCAAATAGCTATGTTATACATCGAGAAATAACAACTAGATGACACACATATGAGTAAAGAAAGGCAGCGTAAATACATTCTAACAATTTGTCATGTCTAATGAAGCAATACTAGTTGAATATCTAACAAGTTTTGTGATTCATTTTCATTTCATTTCATTTCATTTTCAATCTTTTAGGCCTGGTAGTCCCTCAGCTGGAGAAACTGATGTACAGGGGGCTATGCAATAAAATACAGTAAAACAAAATTAAATATTTTACACAAAATAAAACTGATCGATAACTTAAATACAATCGTTAAAAGAAATTAAAAAAAAACAACGTTAAAAACGGAAAGGGAGGTTTCGTTGATTCTTCGAGAACAGAGGATCATTTTATGGCTTTCATAAAGTCTTTTAAAGTTGACGTACTTGCAGCGTTAGCTGCATTATATATCAAAACAATTAGCAAGGTGCGATATCTCTGTCTCTTTCTTTTTGTCGATTTGTGGTCAAATCAATTCAGTGCCAGCAAGTGCCAGTCTCGTCTCCAGAGTGAGTTCGTTGCTCTGCCTCTACTCTGGGACGTGCGCGGAAATTCCGCGCGGAGTCAACTCGGCACGGTTTTGCGCGTAGTAAATGGCCTCGGGGTGTCAAAATTCGATGTAAAAGCACATACTTTACCTAATTTGATCATCATTTGCAATTTATTTCCGAAATTCGAAGAATAACGAGCCATTTCATGTTGGAAGCTGCGATGAGAAAGCTCCTCTGTTTGCAACTTAGGCCCATTTTCGCCCTAAACAAACCGTGCTTTTTTCACATTACCACTCTTGCTAACCCCAGATTATTGTTCAGATACCTTCAAAAAAGCTTAAATAAGGTTCTTAAAGTGTTTGTTTTGAGCTTCTCGATTTATCCACAGCAGAATTATCTCTAAAGCAACGGCCATTCCATCGATTCGATCAGGATTGCCCAGCAAACCGTGTTCGGCATCTTGATCAGCGCATGACGTAATCCAGTTTCTTCGCATTTCCCGAACGCTGCACTCACTAACTAAAGTTATTGCTAGTTTTAGTCTTTCAGATAAACCATTCCAAAGTTTCGCACCCTGGTAAGAGAAGCATCTCTGTCCTGTGGTCGTTCTTAGAAAAGGGCCCGGGGGGGGGGGGGGGTACTTGGCCTACGAACATGCGGGTACGTGCCGCTGGAAAATCTAAAAAGCTACCCTGTCCCGGAGTCAAATTCCCGAAAATGATACCCTGTCCCGGAGTAAAACTTTTTCAAACAATACCCTGTCCTTTAGTTTCTTCAGACAAATTTGTGCTCTGCAAGGAAATTTGTACGAAATCTATCGAAAAATGTGGAAATATTGCCATCCAAGCGATTTGAATCACATTCGCAGAGTGCCAATGGCCTAAAACGACCTTTTGGAGTAAAAAATGACAAATATGGACCCTGTCATGGAGCCGATTTTTACAAAAACGATACCCTGTCCTGGAGTTGGAATCCTGAAAATGAGACCCTGTTCAGCGGCACGTCCCCGTACGGAAAAATATATGAGTACCCCCCCCCCCCGAGGAAAAGGGACTCTTAGGTCATAATCCGAATTTCTGAAAGACCGTGCTGTGGAGACGTTGACTTTAGTAAACATGTCACTCATATAGGACGGTGCACCACCATTCAGGGATTTGTAAACAATCCTGGCAGATTCAAGATCAATTATTTCCCTTACCCTTACTGTGGACCATCCGAGTGCACGAATGACTGGCACGGGTGGGCCAGATTACGATTTTCTTGGACATAAATCGTTCAAGGCATAAAATGGTATAGAATGCTGTAAAAGCTGGAAAGCTGCCAAGAATACGTAATTAAGACAAAATTTCTTGGCTTGGTTATGTGCACAGGTGTCGGAAAATTCTTCAAAGTCCTTATTGAAAACAGCCAAAGTCAATGCATCAAATATCACCATCTGATTAGTACCCGTAATAAGGAAAGCAGAATTAATGACTATAAATCCATAATCTGAAATGATTCTAAAAGGGACAGGCTTTTGAAATAGACTTGGCATAAAAAATAGATAGAATTCTACTTCGATCTGAAACTTATTCAGCGGTGCTCTGTTTCCTATCACCTCAATTTTTTGCCGTGGGAGTAACCATCCTTGGATTTTCTACGGCACCTCTCGGCAGCCAAATGTAAATCAAACGGTTACAGGATGCTTCTGTGCTTGTAAATATGCAAAGAAGATATTTGGCGTCTGCAAGCGAAATTTTGAACTTGGCTTTAAAACACAGCGTATGAATTGTAACAACATGTATCTAAAGTACTTTGAACAAAATTACAATTATGGAATAGGAGTCTGTGCTCAATCGAAATGCAGTCAGTTACACTTAAATCACTGCCTGTGAACGTTATGAAGAGGCTATGGAAATATCGCTTGTAGACAAATCGGTGCCTGAAGACGCTATTGGTAAAATTGAAGTTGAAACAATAGACTGCTTGCAGCATTCAATAACAGTTAACATCCCGTGATATGAAATTGATTAATCAATAGAAAACAATTTTTTGGATAACGTTGAATGCGAGTTTCTTACTCTTTGAGGCATATGATATCAAAGTCCACTGATAAAATTATCATTTAAATATTTTCATTTTTTTATTTTTGTCCAGCCTCTGGCCCACTGTGACTGGGATTGGCGAAGCATCGAATGGGCTGTTAGCGATGAATTTTGCCGCTCGATTTTGCAGTTTTCGCAATTTTCCTATAACTGATACACCAGCGTTACCCCCAAACCGGGCAGCAGTATCTGAAATAGGGCTCTATCAAACTTCAATACATTGTTTCAATCGTAGCGGGTGGAAAATATCGTTTTGCATAACGAAGAATGCCAATACCCCTGGAGATCTTTTTCGTAAAAGTGGTTAAATGATTTGTCCATTTTAGTTCTTGATCCACTTGAACTCCGAGGTATTTTACATCACTTACAAGTTTGACATCTTCAGAACCTATTCTAAACTGCGGCTTAGGGGCGTCAGGAGTATCTATCTTGCGTAGCTTTTTGTTACTTCCAATTATCTTTGCTTCTGTTTTTGCAACGTTTAGCGACAACTGGTTGCCTTCTAGCCAACCCTTCAAAGCAATTAAATCAGGGTTAATGGCTTGACTCATTGCATCAACGGAATCAAAGGAATTAAACATCGCAGAAAGCACAAGCTGAGTTATTAAACATCGCAGAATGAATGAGGATTGACAAACTCAGTCTCAATCCCATCAAAACAGAAGACATGATAATAGATCATCCTCGTAGAAGGAAAAATAGAGAATTATTACCGCAAGTATCCATAAATCGAGAAGAAATTAAGCAGGTTGACAAAACAAAATATCTTGGGGTAATAGTTGACGATACTTTAGGTTGGGAAGAACAGTATGAATCAGTTAAGAAAAAGGTTGCTGGGGGCCTCGCAGCAATGAAGAAACTTAAGGGCATCCTCCCACAATCAATGCTTTTTCAAGTTTACAAAGCGCTTGTTGAGAGTCATCTTCGCTATGCTGACGTAGTATGGGGGAGCTTATAGGAAACTAAAATAACAGCCCTTCAGAGACTGCAAAATCGTGCATTTGAAATTATTCAAGGAGCGAAAATAAGGACTCTTTGATTTGACCCACATTTAGCATCTATCAGATGTTTCAATTTGACCGGTCGGTTCTGATGCACAAGATAATTAACAAGATATGTCCTGCGAGTCTGCACGATAAATTTGCTGAAAGATCCTCGAGAAGCAAGTATGATACAAGAAATAAAACTGATCTCCAAATCCCAAGGCTAAATCTAGACTTCAGTAGAAAAAGTTTCAATTATACTGGTCTAAAAACTTGGAATTCTATTCCAATACACATAAGAGAGTCTGGCACACTCACCCGGTTTAAGAATGGGCTAAAAAGTCATTTTCTAAGCTGAGGAAAGATATGTTTTCGCAAGAATCCATGAAAGAACAGTACTGGCTTTTATATCTATTATTAAACATATTATTTTTTATTATACTTTTTTATACTGAATGGATATCGTGATTAGATAAGAAATAAGAAAGAAAGAAAGAAAGTAAGAAAGAAAGAAAGAAAGAAACAAAGAAAGAAATAAAGGAATAATATAAACAAGTGTCATCAGAGTACATTGACACATTTGATTTTTCGAGACAATCTGGGAGATCGTTGATGTACTCTAAGAAGAAAAGTGGCCCCAGGCATGACCCTTGTGGTACACTACAATTTACGACCTCTGTTTTGGAAACCTTACCATTTACCTTGCAGTATTGACGCCTATTTTGGAGATAAGACTTAAACCAATTAAGTTTCTTCCCTTCTAGACCATAAAAATTTAGTTTTGCCAACAAAGTTTCGTGATCCACGGCGTCAAAAGCCTTTTTGAGATCAATAAAAAGGGCAGCCGTACGTTCACCCCAATCAATGTTGATGTACCAATCATTCGTTCGTGCATCTAAGAAGACATGTTAAGACCGAGTGAAGGCTCCGAAAATCAGACTGCTTACAAAAAATCAGCTTATTTCTATCGAGATAGGAGTACAGCTGGCCAAAAACGAGCTTTCAAACAAACGGGAAATTACCGAAAGAACTGATATGGGTCTATAATTCGATTTGTCATCCTTGGGACCTTTTTTATGGATAGGGGCTATTCTAACGATTTTCCAGCTGTCTGGAAAGCGACCGGTTGAAAGAGACAAGTTGAAGAGCTGTGCAAGCGAAGGAGCGAGTACTTCGATGCCAACCTTGAGAAAAAAGACAGAGATAAAATCTGTACCATAGCTATTGGATGTCTTAAAGTCTTTGCATGCTTTCATCACATTTTCGGGGTTTTCAGGTACAAAGCAAATTTTTCAACGTCTTTCTTACGCTCACCCTTATTGCTCGAGTAACACGAACCATGGATTCGTAATGACTGGAGCTCTCTTTGAATGGTACGGGCGTTCTTAAAAAATAGTTACGTACAGTGGCCTAAAACTGATATCTTTGAATCCGAAGCCCGAAACCTTGAACCCGAAACCCGAGACTTAAACCCGAAGCCCGAAACCCGAAACCGGGAAAAAGTCTGACCGGACAGATTCTGCATGACGATAGCATCAATTGCTTTTGTTGACACCTAAATTCAAAGAGATTTGCGACTGCAGACAAAAGAAATCCTCTCAAAAGAAATTCAAAGCAAACAAAGCCGCAAAGTTTCTCTGAAACCTAAGTAGCTATCCCGCTTGTGGAACCGAACCGACATCAGTATGTATGCAGATGACACGCATGTCACTTTAACATCTAACAACGTTGATGATTTGATCACAAATGCCCACAGAGAATTAAGAAACATCTCGGAATGGATGAGAGTAAACAAGCTAAGTGCCAACCCTAAAAAACCGAATACATGATTATTGGTCATCCACGGAGAATCAACGACGTTGAAGTCTCGGAACCACTGAATCTTAATGATTCAGAAATAAAGCGTGTCGCAAAGACGAAATCACTAGGGGTTGTTGTGGACGAAGGATTAAATTGGGATAACCAACTCAGCAAAGTGAAGGGGAAGATGAGTGGTGGTCTAAGGTCACTAAAAAAACTGAAAAACCTTATTCCACAATCTCAGCTTGACCATGTCCTTGACCGCGCCCTTGTTGAAAGTCATCTGCGATATGCTAATGTTATTTGGGGGAGTCTTCCAAAAACAAAATTAAATACCCTCAAACGTCTGCAGGATAGAGCGCGTTGTTTTGTTTGTTTGTTTGTTTGTTTGTTTTCAATTTGTTTTGAGTGGGCTTGTCAGGATTTCTAGCTACTGAAAGCTAATTTAGGCCCACTGTGCATGCCGCATCCAGGCACGGAACCCCTAGTTTAACGTCCCTTCCGAAGGACGGCGAGGTGAGTTGCGAGGTCAGGCCTCAATGGTCACCCATCCGAAATCTGACCTCACTCGGCCAAGCTTAACTTCAGCCACCTGACGAAGACTGTATAAGCCACTCGGCCACTCACTCGGCCAAGCTTAACTTCAGTATCATTGATAACGCCAGACAAAGGATGGCTGGTCTCATAGCTGGTTGACCGTTGAACAACTGATAAAATTCGATCGATCAGTTATGACATACAAAATAATCAACAGGCAATGTCCCGAAAGCCTTTGGGATAAATACCATCCAAGCACCCAGCTCTCCAACCTCATAACAAGGAATTGCAGGGACCTTCAAATCCCAAGAAATAATCTTGAATACGTCAAGAAGGCTTTCATTATTCGGCACTGAAAGCTTGGAACGACATTCCCATTTGCATCAGAGAGCTCCCTACACTTAGTAGATTCAAAAGTCAACTAAAATGTTATTTCAAGAGCTGAAAGAAAACAAAAACACGACTCCCTGGAAGAGCAGCTGCGTCTAAATAGGTCTTAGGTAGATACACTGTAAATATATATATATCATAATGTATTATTGTAATTAGGTTTCTTTTTTCTTGTCTTATTTTGAAATTGCTGAAGGGATTTTGTGTTTAAATAATTTAAAATGAAAAAATGAAAAATGAAGCCCACCACGCGACCGAGCACAGGGATCTACACCCATAAACGAGAGCCCCAAATACCGCGCCAGCACCACGCAGCCGGCAAAGCCACCGCATGACACTCTCAATGCAAAAACGGTATGCAGCCGCCCCTGCCCCAAAGCGCATCGCAGTGACACCACCAGCTACGCAACGCAGTGACACCACCAGGCACAAATATGATGCCACCAAAAGACTGAGACCTGTGGACCCAAATATGGTTCCATAGGTGTCATAGTCTTTGTACAGAAATTTTTATCATTGGCTTTTCGCATGCTCGAAAACAAATATCAATCAACTTTGTTTGAATAGGTAAATTGCTTTTTTAAGCCTTAATTGCTTTGCTTGACCCGGAGTACCTTGCGGCTGCTTTCGTTTAGATGTTTACATTTGAAGTGGCATCAAGAATCGTCTCTGCTGAGAACTGAAAATACAATAGGCCCAGGATCGGGAAAGCTATTTTGTACCCAATGGACAAATCGAACAGTTTCGCATTTTTATACAATGCCACATTCTAAGACCAGACTATGCTAAGACACATCTCGGGCAAACAAGGTGTGTCTCAGAATTCTCGAAATGTTATGTGGTTGGTCTTCTATAATCAAATACAACTTTGGAAGGGCAGACAAATAATAAGCAAGTGTTTGAAAACATAAATTTCAATGAAAGGAGGACTTTGAAAATCTGAGAGCTGATGTAAGTTAGGTTTTGCCACCACAAAATAAAGGTGGAATACACTTGTTAGCAATTATTTGCCAATTATTTTGATATGGCCAGTATCCCTACATTCTTACACATCTCCATTGAACAGATTGTCTTTTGAAGAGAAAACTCAATCTGGTGCTACAAACGTAAGCTTAGATATCTCTCGGTTGCAGTCAGTTATGGCGTCTCCAACTCACTGCACTGCATATAGTAGTAATTGTTGTAAACAAGAGGATGTGGAACTGACATGAGAGACTTCGTTTGGCCTAAAACCAATGCAGAGTTACAATGCAAAAATGGGCCTGGCATGAACACTTTGTTTAAAGGATAATAGTTTTTGCTTTGTGCGGCGGATAAAAAGCGTGGCGGGCATAAGAGATAATGTTTTATGTTAAATAAGATCCCAAATCACTTGCAGTTTATGGATGTCTTTTCCTTGAAGCAAGGAACCAGAACCAAAGTGACATGATCCTTACTCACCCAAGAAAGACTGCTATTTTCACAATAGTCACATACAGGAGTGCGTCAGAAAGACAACATCTGTTATGCGAACCGTGGGGATTCCTTTGTTTCAAATTTCTCCAATTTGAATGTGTGCGGGCCCAATGGCGGAGCCACGAGGGGAATGGGGGAGGGGGGCTGGGCCCCAGCTTTTCCAAAAGATGGTTCCTGAGATTCCAACAAAAATGCAATGAAAATGGTATCTCAGGAGGGGTAAGTTAGATCAAGCGTTTTTTGTCATGTAATTAAAAGATCTAATAAATTTTCTTCGCAAATAATTATTCTAAATCTCTCGAATAAAAATTTCTTAGGGCTACGCCCCAGCCCCAGACCTCCTCAGTTTTCGGGTGCTGGTTCTGCCGCTGTCAGTCCAAACGGCAGATGTCCCATGTTTGATTATTCTTTTTCGTGAATGCATCTGTAGAAAACTGGCGGAACAATCTTTGTCGAAGAATATTGATCAGCAGGAAATTTCTAAGTTTTGGGCGCTCAGATGGGTAAAGCCAAGGGGCCTGGTAAAAGATAATAGTGTCCTCACTTAATCTTCATTAATTCAGTCATAGCAAATGTTTAAATGATTAGTTTTGAATATTAAGCATCTCGTCTCTACCCACAGTCCCTCAACTTGAAACCTGCTGTTTTACCAACATGCAAACCTGCGTTTTACCACCTGCCCTACGTTTTGCACTTATATGGTGTGCTTCTGCAGGAATCTTTACTAGACTTTCACTGTTTTAAAAAATTCGCTTTGCCAGCAGAATTAAATCGTATTCGTTGAGTAACATTATTGCACAGGTTCAATAAAAATCATACTGTCGCGCAGCAAGCAATCTTCTTGTCAATAAAACATCTCAGAAGTTAGCAAAGGAAAACAGTTCGCTTTTTAAAGTTCTGAACATAGCTCTGAAAGTAAGAATCGTTTGGAAAGGAAATTACGTCTATATTTCAACAGATATGTAGTTAACATTGAAATATCGTTTAGCTACTGAAAAACTATTTTGGGTGCTCCAAATACGTTAAGATGTTTGAAAAACTGCAGTATTTGAAGTACTAAATACATTTGAATGAATCAAGTATTGGTTGATAGCAGCAGGGTTGACGAACGCTTTTGATATTTTTGTGTTTTATGTCAAATGAAATGTACGTAAATTCGACTTCACAAATATCTTTTGCCTGCAAAATATCTGAAAAGGGCCAAAAATACCTCATCAAATTGCAAACAAGTTTCTCACACAAAACAGTATAAAAGTACAACTTTACGAGAATTGGATATTTTCTGCACTATTGCCATTGGATCGAGAATCTTTATTATTTTTGAAAAATTCAGTTCCAGAAACTCATGACAGGGACTGAATGTCCTTAATTAAGAAACGAAGAGCAAGAATTGCGACGATAATCATGTTAGTGTATTTCATTCCAAGCGACAAATCCATTAAATATATTTCAACAAATCCATGTTAGACAAATCCATGTTAGACAAATCATGTTAGACAAATCCATGTGAAAATTAGAAAAGACTAGGCCATAATTGTTGTTGACGTTTCGAAGCAAACTTGCTTCATCATCAGAATACCAAGTTTCCAAAAGCACGAGGCTATATTTATATCCATAAAGACAATAAACTACCAAAAATGCATTTTTACAAATCCTACGTGAAAAATAAATAATGAGGCACGCCCAGAGGACAATACCTAAAACAGAGCTAAGGGAATAGAAGATTGCTGAGAGTTAAGTGACGGGCGATCACGCAAAATTAATAAACTTTAATGAGTGAGCAAATCAAAATCATTGTTAGCTCTGTCCAAAACTGAAAAATCTTCCACCGACGCGGCGTGACCTGATTTGTTAATATGGTCCCAGATGGCTGAGGGACTAACTTTAATTTTCTGACCTGCTTTATTTATTCCCAAGTGCTCCCTGCAGCGTGTAATCAGGTGACGGGTTGTTTTTCCAAAGTACAAGGCATGGCAGCCAGGACACTTAAATTGGTAAACAACAGAGGAGCGAATGAGAGTTGGGAAGCGGTCTTTAAATGGAAAAAAAGACTGTATGCGTTTTGAAGATCGAAAAATAACCTGAAGCTGAATACCCGGATAACATTGCTTAATTAGTCTACAAATTCTGGTTTTCATCTGTAAACTATACCTGCCAAGATATGGTATGCAAAACAGTAGGGCCGTTTTGGCTTCTGCTGGGGCAGGGGCTCTAGGTGCGAACCTTATTAAATCCTTCCTGGATAAAAGGTTCGCACCTAGAGCCCCTGCCCCAGCAGAAGCCAAAACGGCCCTACTGTTTTGCATACCATATCTTGGCAGGTATAGTTTACAGATGAAAACCAGAATTTGTAGACTAATTAAGCAATGTTATCCGGGTATTCAGCTTCAGGTTATTTTTCGATCTTCAAAACGCATACAGTCTTTTTTTCCATTTAAAGACCGCTTCCCAACTCTCATTCGCTCCTCTGTTGTTTACCAATTTAAGTGTCCTGGCTGCCATGCCTTGTACTTTGGAAAAACAACCCGTCACCTGATTACACGCTGCAGGGAGCACTTGGGAATAAATAAAGCAGGTCAGAAAATTAAAGTTAGTCCCTCAGCCATCTGGGACCATATTAACAAATCAGGTCACGCCGCGTCGGTGGAAGATTTTTCAGTTTTGGACAGAGCTAACAATGATTTTGATTTGCTCACTCATTAAAGTTTATTAATTTTGCGTGATCGCCCGTCACTTAACTCTCAGCAATCTTCTATTCCCTTAGCTCTGTTTTAGGTATTGTCCTCTGGGCGTGCCTCATTATTTATTTTTCACGTAGGATTTGTAAAAATGCATTTTTGGTAGTTTATTGTCTTTATGGATATAAATATAGCCTCGTGCTTTTGGAAACTTGGTATTCTGATGATGAAGCAAGTTTGCTTCGAAACGTCAACAACAATTATGGCCTAGTCTTTTCTAATTTTCACATGGATTTGTCTAACATGATTTGTCTAACATGGATTTGTCTAACATGGATTTGTTGAAATATATTTAATGGATTTGTCGCTTGGAATGAAATACACTAACATGATTATCGTCGCAATTCTTGCTCTTCGTTTCTTAATCAAGCTCCGTTTCCCTGCCAATACTCCGATTTCTGAGTGTCCTTACATATTGATCTGTGCGAGAGATCTCGTAAGAGTTCATGGGGAGTTTTAGGCCCTCTTTAGCCATTTCGCTACAAAAAAGGTTTCGTCAAATCGCTTTTAACCATCTTTTCTTCGCCCATAGAATATAAGAAAAGTCATAAAAATATTTGGGCTATCTGCTGTGAGAAGATTTCAACTCATTCAAGTCTTGCCAGCACTCTTAGTGCTACGATTTTTCAAACAACTAGACTTTCTTGGCACACCCGGTACCTTTGCAGAAACAACGCTTGGGTTATTTGCTGCTTGTTCAATGTGACGCAACATCTTCTCAATGAAATAAAAGAGATCATCGACAAATTTGATGAATTGGAAAAAAACGAGCAGAAATCGGTTTTCCACAAACGTTCACGAACGATGTACTTCAATAGAAAATTTACCTACTGGAAAAGAATTTCGAATGGAGCTTCGAAATCAGGTAAAGTTTGGGAAGGAAAACGTAAGCACGAGTTCTGTTCTAAATTGATACACTGCTAATTGTGGCATGAAGTTGCAGCAGATCTCAACACTGTACAGAGAGCTGTGTATCGACTACTTTGTGCACATCGAATTAGCAATGGTTTAGTTTAAACATAGGCGTAGATGTTATTGGTCTTTCTGATTTGTTTCGCATTGTGTTCAGTTGGCTGACTTATTTTTCATTTGAATACGAACGATAAAACAGCTAACTTCAACTTTCACATTCGCTGACTGAACTCTTCCATGCCCGCATTTTCGTTCTGAAACTGATACTGATATACTGATGCGTCAAAACAAAATCAGCTAACGATGATGAGTGCAAATAACGATATACAAGGCCTGAAGGCAAATGAAGCTTAGTTGTGTAAAAACTGAAAATGATTCCTAACTCAATTTTAGTAAAATATCGTTGATAAACTGTCTAAAAAAAGTGTTGACATATGACGCAACTTTTTGCTACAGCTAGCTATTTTTATGTTGAGAACGGGGTTCGAGCAATCGTTTTCCTTCTGAAAACTGACCTGATTTAGACGCTCGATCCAAGCTTTTTCGTGGCAAGTAAACAGATCTATACCAATCAGAAACTTCTGCACAGGTGACTAATCATCCCATAATCCAGACCATTCAGGCATTAACTGATTTGGTCCTCTTGTAATCTTTCAAAATGCGTGGTTGCTTTACTGGTATGCTCCTCAATTAGATTGAGCAATTGTGTTTTTCACATTCAGCATTCACCATTCCAACAACGTTTTCTTTAATTGAATGTGACGTTATTTTTTGCATTATTTATCAAATAAGATTTTGACCAACGTGCTGTTGCCAGGTATCTCATAAAATTGATATATTTCACAACTGCATTAATCAGGACAGGCTGCCTCTACAATTTAAGCCTGATTTTCATTAAATCGTAATTCATCGCCGACCATTGTCTGACAGCATCGGCAATGAATTGCGATTTAATGAAATTCAGGCTTTAGCGTCAGGCGTACACGTAGCCGAGGCTTAAGAATCCAATGTGGCAATTTTTGAACTCAGGCAAAGGGTTCGAGCGATGCTGTCAGGCTTTTACTAAGTCTTCTGCACATACATGCCAACCTCCATTAAACCGAATCCAAGCGATCGTAGACCTGCCGCATTTTGAGCATGCACGGTCAACTTTTCACGCCTAGAGGCCGGTCATCCGTCTCGCCATGGGGTTCAAGTTGCCTGAACTTTTCAGCGATTCCTAGTGAAAAGTTACCTTCATTTAAATCTTAAGTTCCCATTTCAATGTTTACTGTCTTGCCAGCGTCACCTGAACAAATGGAGATGAAGCTATCCTGCGTTTCACCAGCAATGTCACGAAACAATCTCTACAATTTGCTTGGAAGAAGATTGGTCATAAGATGTAACTAATAAAGGGGGTCCGGTGAGACATTATATAATCAATGACACTCTCACATCTGCGTGGGCTTCTGCTTACTAGACAAAAATCTCTGCAAACAAAATATTATACTAAAACGTGGTTTACTATCAACGCGTCAAAAACTTTTGTGACTATGTACATTTGGTCTAACGGATAACGAAAATTAACGACAGCTAAGGAAATTTACCGAAAGCAAACTAGGTGGCCTAGGAAACGGGCTCCATTTATTGGCATATGTCCAAGCTTGAATCTGCCACTTCCGTTTCAGCACACTTTGTGACAGCCTCTGCATCCGTAGTCTCAGACATGCCTGCAAATCAGTAGAAGCTGGTTTTTCATATCTCAATAAACAACTATTAAACAAAACTATCTAAATTACTAAGTACGCAGATACGGCAGAGACTCGAGTCTTGCTCACATTACGCATGATAGTTTAAATTCAACAATGGTATGCAACATCATCTATGAAGATGACAACAAAACTCAACAATGATACATTAAAGCACAGATCAACGATGATAACAATAACAATACAAGTAAGAACAACAAACTGATACTAGTACCGTACTCACATCTGCAAGTCAAACAAGCCTCGACTAAAGCATTATTAAAAAGCTGGTTTCAATGGGCCTCTACAAAAATATACAAAAATCCAGGAAAACATAACAAACAAAACTATCAATCGAATCAAATTTTTCAATCTCAATAACGATTATTATCATATCAAATAATGCTCGAAAGTGGCAGTCAAAAAGTCCCCAGATCTATAAAGAAGATGACCCTTGCGAATTTCGGGAGAATAGGTCACAAAGGTATTGTGTGACGAGCTCATTTAGGGACTTGGAGACCATTGTCTTTGATTCACCTGTCGCAGGATCGTCAGGTGTCTTCCATCCCATGCCAATCCTACAATAACGGATTTGTCATTGTCCTAGCAGCATGGTTTTCAAGTTTTAGCAAGGGATAAACTTCAGTTAAACCAATACAGCCCCAAATACGAAAACATTATAAGCGTTAGCCAAGTACCGAATATACCATATATGTAAGATAAGTAGCGATTGTAAGATCACACTTGGGTTTGTGTCTTGGTATTTTTCCTGGACTTCGAGATTGATATGTATGCTCTGTCTGATTAGAAGAACAGTGATTACTGATGAAGGCTTGCGCCGAAACGTTTAAAGAATGTGTTTTTTATGAGTTTTAAAATAAGTACGGTATATATAATTACATAACCGTATAATTGCTAGCCACGATTTCTATGGCTAAAAGTCTAGGAGCACACATAAAAAGGAACTTGCCAAGATTTTAAAGCCGTTTCTATCTAATTGTAAGCTTCTGTTAATATTAAATCAAAGGACCTTGATCCCAGCTAGATTGAGTTAAAATAGGACAATTTACTATCCGTGCCTGCAACAATTGCGGTACCGCTGCAGTGAGCAGCTAGTATCAACTCATCTTTCACAGCAGTTACGAGCATACGGCCGAAATCTTTGCATAAAGTTCCAATGAAATGTGTACAACGTTAATGTCCATGTGTTTCAACTGAATTGATCGAAGGTAGCTTCATGCAATTGACCATATTCCCGGGGAGAGAAGTTGAAAGTTCAGTTGAAAGAGAAGTTAAGTTGAAAGAATGGGGAAATAAAATGTGACAATTTTCATTAAGCATTTTTGTCAAGATTCGAGCCTTATGCTGCAGTTGATGAAATCTTTTTGCATAGATATATATATATGTAGAGTTAAATGGTTTTTGGCCATAGAACTACCATTATTTTCCAAAATAGTGCAAACTAGATGTCAATCGTAAGAGCTTTGCAAGCGGAACTTGATTCTCGCAAGAGTTGTAAAATTTTGTTCATTTAAGGGGTTGTAGTCCCATAGGAATTTTAGGCACTTTTTTTGCAAATTCTTCGTACCTCTTATACATCATTCAAATGCGCAGGTCTCCATAAACAGTAATATAAAGTTAGATTTTGCAAGAATGGATTTTTTTGACCGTCTTGATAAAATTTGGCTGAAATAACCTTGACCAGGGGCTATTTCAGAGCTCTCTGTTTTAAAGGAACAAATTCTTCCGCACTCTGCTTGCAGATTCCTAATCAGAAAACATCACAGTTTCATTAGAAACCAAACTTTTCTTGCAAGACAACTAAAATAAATTTCCAGAAATTCCAAAGGGACTAAAGCCCTTAACTACGCAAAATTTTATAACTTTTCTAAGAACCAAGTTCCGCTCCCTAAACCCTTCAAAATGATATCTAGTTTGCATCGTTTTCGAAAATAATGGTAGTTCTATGGCCAAAAACCATTTAACTCTACATAGTTTTTGGTTATACTTTAGTACGCGGTAGCCATTTGATTAGCAGTCAGTACTTTCAGTAATCAGTCAAAAAGTCCAGCGACAAAAGCTCGGTTACTTACTGATGAAACTCGTGCGGAAACTTCGAAGTCGCTGATGACATCCCAAATTAGGAAGGCAAACTGCCGAGAAAAAACAAGGATTTTGACAAATTCTCACCTTCTTGAACAGAGCTGGATTGGACTGAAGCGTCGTTTGTCAAAATTTCAGTAACTTCTCCTACGCTCTCAGCTTGACAGTGGTGCTGCTCATCCTATAAAGAAAGAAGCATCCAGTATGACCACAACTATAACTGCAAATGTAAAACCTAGCTCGTAAAGGAAGGAGTACTGAAGACGATCTGAATGTTTATAACAATCCGTGCATTGCTGTTGGCTAAGCATACAAGAGTGGCCAAGCTACCACTTTCAAACTGAGATGTGCAGAACTTTAAATCTTATTTTTTCCAACGAGTTCAACAGTATGATCATACTATGGGAAAACAATTTTTAAGCTTTGAACAAACTATTTCTGGTTCACAGCTTTGCAAATAAAACATAATAATGATATATTTAGGCAAATGTATATCAATCATGAAATTTTTTAATATTCCTCAAAATCCCTTAGTAACAGGCTATATGGGCTAAACATTCAGTTTGAACAATATTTGTACTTCAATTGAACAGTCCCAGATATCTTTTCTATGTATTCCATTCAAAATTTACAATATAAATTACCTATTATGCTACTTACAAATTACTACGAAACATTACAGTGATGACAATACCACAAGGAGTAAAAGACCATGACAACCCCGTGGCAAATTAATATAGAAAGAAATAAAAAACTTCCGGGTAAATCAGGAAAGATGTCCGAGCCGCCAGTAAAGCCGCACCCAAGAGCCACCATGCGATTCGCATGATTTTGTAGAAATTAAAAGAATCGTCATAGAGACTTTAACAAAATTATGCCCTAGCCTCAGTTGACGAATATGAATTACGGATTTGCGACGAATCGGGTGTGTGGCCCCGCAACACGACTCCCCGAGCAAGCAACACCCCTCCTCGGCTCACCCATTACATGAAAATACACATTCATACTACAAAAGAAATAAATATGCTATACGTAACTTTACGGACAAAACATAATGAGATTCCATGCAGAGAATCCTGACATCTTCACAAAAATTGTCAAAATTTTATACATTTTGGACACTTCAGAATTTCTTAAACTAAAAGCGATGTACAGAATCCAAAGTACCCTCCTTAAAAGTGATCCATGAGGGGTAAGGCTTAGCAAGCATACATACCTCAATTTTTTTCACCACACAAATTTGTTCCTGATCCTGGGTCTGGCTCTCTTTATCCACTAATTCATTCACCTGCACATTCTTCTTCAATTTCAGGTTTTCTGTCTTTAGATCATCGATCACAAAATGTAGGCCCATTTCTGATGTTGATACTGATGTCAGCCGGGAACTTAATCGATTCACAAGATTAGTTTGGTTGTTTAGCCTTTCCAATAATTTCTACAAAAACCAAAGAAACTTTAGCACCCAGGTGGGTCAATGAAAAATGTCAATTTGAACGGTCACTGCTTCCTGAATATCTAGACCATAGCGAATGTATGACTTGATGGGGAAATGTTGAGATCAACTCTAAAACTTATCTGACTAAAACCAGCCAAGTTAAAATATGTTGAAGTCATTGCTGAAATGGCAGAGCTACTTGGAACTTTGATCGTGACTTTATGCTGTCTTTTAAGATCTCTTGAAGAGGTTTCTAAAGAAAATCTACTGGACTTACGAATGGAGTGGCTGACTTTAGTCAGTCAGGTACGTTTCAAAATCTATTTGAACATGCACACAATATCACTTCATTTACCAGGTGTCCCAAACTGATGTATTATCGTTTGGTTGCTTACATTGCCATAACAATAAAACCGATTTTCAAAACTTTGTTTTATTCGATTGCTCAACGACTACAGTGCATTCGAGGATATTGGTTGTGGTCTTAAGACGATTTTTTTATGTTAACAAGAAGATCGATAAACCTGCTCAAATTCAAGATTTAGATGGCATGGGGAAAGAAACCCCCTGCCTTTCCATTCAACATCTTAGATGTGATACAAAACATTGAACTTGTATGTCGTTCAGAGGATACAAATTCTATGAACCCAAAAACACGTCTTTCTTGAGTATTCCGCAAATTGTTGGCTATGCGAGGGAACAAACTCTTGTCATTCCATGGCAGGTAGCTGGTTATAAATTGATTGATGTGTCTTGTACTTTTTGACGAATTTTAAGACGTAAACAAATGATTAGTGGTACAAAATATTTAAATGGCCTTAAGTAGCGGACTCATCTAAATAAACCATGGACGTATAATAAACTTTTACCCTGTAAGAAAAACACTATCAACTCTTGTAAAAGAACAGCAATCATATAAGATAGACCTGTAACTGGAGAGAAAGCTGTTAAATCTGCAAGAAAATCAAGTAATCAGTTATCAACAACTTTATTACACCAAATACGTGTTTCATCGCAAGCTCTTCAGTTTGGTTGATGCGAAGAACAGACTAATGATACGACCGGGCTGTCTTTATAACCGAACAAAACAAAAGACTTGCGTTAGGCGCTTGCTGATTGGATGGCTTTTGTTTGAGATTAAGCTAATCAAGGGCTAGGGTGTCGACGTTCACGTGATTCTCATATGTCTTTCATTCTGTTCGGTATAAAAACCACCCGGTCGTTTCACTTGTCTGTTCTTCGCATCAACCAAACTGAAGAGCTTGCGACGAAACGCGTAGTTGGTGTAATAAAGTTGTTTACAACTGATTACTTGATTTTCTTGCAGTTTTAACAGATTTCTCTCCAGTTACAGGCTTATCTTATATCATTGCTGTTCTTTTAAAGGAGTCGATAGTTTTTTTCTGACAGGATACAAGTTTATTGAGCGTCCATGGTTAATTTAGATGAGTCCACTACTTAAGGCCATTTTAGAATTTAAAACGTTCTAAGCAAGACATCTGCCAACTTAAAATGCCATAAACAAGTATATTTAGCACCACTCTTTTCCAAGTTCACCTGCTGATAAGCCCCTCCTTCCTAAGACAAAATCTACCGCTTAAGCAACCGCTTAAGCCCGGTCGTATCATTACAGCCGGGCGTTTCTTTCCCATGTCGTTGAGAGAATACGAATTCTATGAACCCAAAATACGTTTTTCTTGCGTATTCCGCAAATTGTTGGCGATGCGAGGGAACAAACTCTTATAGTTCCTTGGCATTCCACGAAAGACTTAGTTTTATAAAATTGCACACGATTTTACGTGTTAACTACCCAAACAGAACGCCATTTGTAATGAAAGAGAACGTTTTTTGACTCCTTGCATTAGATGATAAGCAACCGCTCTCCTTATCATCTAATGCAAGGAGTCAAAAAACGTTCTCTTTCATCACAAATGGCGTTCTGTTTGGGTAGTTAACACGTAAAATCGTGTGCAATTTTATAAAACTAAGTCTTTCGTGGAATGCCAAGGAACTATAAGAGTTTGTTCCCTCGCATCGCCAACAATTTGCGGAATACGCAAGAAAAACGTATTTTGGGTTCATAGAATTCGTATTCTCTGAACGACATACAACTTCAACGTTTTGTATCATATCTAAAATGTTGACTTTAAAGTCATGCCGTTTCTTTCCCATGCCATCTAAATCTTGAATTTGAACAGGTTCATTGATCTTCATTTTGACATGAAAAATCGTCGTAAGTTAATTTTCTTTCATCAAGCAACTGGATTGTCTTTTCATCACGAACGTAAAATCGAGATGTCTTTTCTTTGCCGTTCTCGTGCTATGATTTATAACAAAGCTGCGTTTTCCGGATTCATTATTAAAATCGCATGTCGATTCCAAAGTAAAAGACTCCAATTCATAGCCTTGTCGTTTGATTTAAATAAGCCTCATTTCTTTGAAGCTTCCTCTGTATTCTCAGAAATCAAATAAGCTCTCTGGGGTTTCAACAAAGCTGTTACATAAACCATATGATGATCTACCAAAGTCTGCAGACATTGAAGGAAACGCATTCAAGTCAATTGAAGTGAATAGATTCCCATTCGCAAAAATTAACGCATATCATAACGAATCGTAAGATGGAAAGTGCACAGATAATGATGTTTATTTCTGTAAATCATCTGCGCATGGTCCATTGGTACAACTCTCGTTGAAATCTTACATCATTTTCCTTCATCATCTCCACAACTTGCTCCTGCAACTTTTCTTTTAGGAGGTCCTGTTAAGAGAAAAGAAAAACAATTGAAATGTAGTCACCTGCCACAGCTCTAATAACTTGGAAATCTAATATAGGAAAGCACTAAGGACAGGCACATGTGGGAAGGAAAGTTTGATATTTCTGGGTCAGAACATTGCTACAAGTGATATTTTTTCGGTCCCGATAACCGGAATTATGACCATGATTTTTTGGCATCAAATATAGTGAAAGTAAAGAATCTGAGATTTTAAAGGTAATCCTAACTTAAAGTCGCATTGCTTCAGTATATTATATATTTGTTTTTCAGATGTGCGAGTATAACATATCCTTGGGTTGCAAGGAAACTAAACTGATATTTTTGGGTTGCCTGAAAATTTCTTGGAATGACTTCATTTGCGTATGTGCTGAGGGTCCCCCCTGGGAAATTGAAGAACTTCATAGAGTCCTGAAGGTGGTCACATATCAAAGAAAAACCAGAAGACATTCAAAAACATACTTGTTTCGGCTCTTTCTTTTGATGGGACGCATTACAGCAAACATGTCCAGAATTATTGGCTTCGTGATTTAACTTCTCGATTGTCGCATTTTGCTTTGCAATCTTATCCAACGCATTGATGAGATCGTTCTTGCATGCTTCTAAACTGCATAGCTGATGTTTGTTGACGCGCATGACACGATTTTGAAAGAGACTCGCCTTTTGTGCTGAAAAACAATGTTATAAATGTGATATGAAATGAATTCAGTATTGATGGGCAAACTAACAATACAAATAGTTTTGAACAACAACAAAAATGTTTCCAAAAATTCGTGGCATACAAATCTTCCCCTAACGCGTAAAACTATGCAGGCTATTCTGAAGCTGAAATATAGATGAAATTAGATAGCAGTTTAATTTAAAATAATGCCTGTGTCCAAATGGTCGTGAGGACTCCAACGAGAAGATCTCGTCGTTGAAACTCAAAGGACAGACAGAGCAGCAAGAAGTTCTCTGTATTGTCAATGCCATCGTTTATAACGAACATTGGCTTCATATCGTCCCTAAAAAGTTGATTCGCTAAGATCAGTCCTAAGTGTGTAAGGTGAGATAATCCTCTTGAATAATGTGTTCCTAAGAACAATTTTGGAAGGAAGCAGATTTCGGACAGTAGCACTGTCTTGAAAACAGCACCAGAAGGCATTAATCTTACTTATTATTTTCAGAAATGAGTAAGAAATGAGAATTTAAAGATCAAATGGTTTTGAGAGCGATAGATAAATATAAAGATCACCCCAGTATCGTGGTGATTAAACAACATGTAACAACGAATTGTGCCATCTTTAAATTCTCTCATGTAAGCCCAACTGATGTCATGAGGCAGATAGATCTACTTGACAATAATAAATCTAGGAGTGGGAATATTCCAACTAGTGTTTTGAAAGCAACGAGGGAAATAGTTTGCCCCTACCTAACTGACTGTATCAATAATGCTATCTATGATTGTAAGTTTCCAGATGAACTGAAGGAAGCTGATCTTAGCCCTCTTTTCAAAAATGCTGATTCAACTTTTCAGGGAAATTTTAGACCTATTAGTGTCTTACCTGCTGTTTCTAAAATCTACGAAGGAATTCTAAAAGAACCAATTAGCTCGTACTTTTATGATAAACTCTCAAAACTCTTATGTGGTTTTAGGGAGGGGTTTAGTGCGCAACATGATTTTGATTCGATTGATAGAAAAGTGGAGACAATGTCTTGACGCGTCAGTTATAGTAGGGACTATTCTAATGGACTTATCCAAGGCATATGACTGTCTGCCTCATGACCTCCTTATTGCAAAACTGGAAGCTTATGGACTAGATGTAAATAGCCTTCGCTTAATGTACAGTTATCTGCATAGCCGTCTTCAAAGGGTAAAAATTGGTTCACATAGAAGTACCGCAAAAGTAATCAAAATTGGGGTCCCACAAGGATCGGTCCTAGGTCCCTTGCTCTTTAATATCTTTATCAGTGACCTCTTTCTCATTAACCTAGACTCTGAGATATGCAATTTTGCAGATGATAACACCTTATGTGGACATGATCTACAAGAAATAGTGACCAATTTGTAGGATGATCTCAGTAAATTACTAGAATGGTTTAAAAGCAATGGAGTGGTTGCTAACCCTAAAAAATTCCAGCTAATGTACCTTGGTTTGCAAGGCAAAATAAGAATGCGTCTTAACATCGAGGGTAGCAAAGTACCTGCAACAGGTCACGTTAAACTTCTAGGAGTGGAAACTGACAGCAAATTAACGTTTAACAAACACATTGAAACGTTATGTTCCAAAGACAATAAAAAGGTCAGTGCATTTGCTGGGCTAAATAATCATATCTCTAGAGAGCAGGCATTAACAGTTTGTAATGCGGTAATTTCGTCGAACTTCAATTATTGCCCTTTGATATGGCTATTCTGCAATAAAGGTCCAAATAAAGAAATTGACCACACTCATAAACGTGCACGTCCGATCCTCTATAAAGACTACGAAACTTCATTTGAAACATTGCTTGCTCGAAGTGGCAGTAATGGCATACATATAAAAAATCTGCAGAAACTGATGACAGAAATTTACAAGTCCATGAATCACTTGAACCCTTCAATTGTATGGGAATTTCATGAAAAGAAACCAATAACGCACAGCCTAAGAATACAATACTTGTGTAAGCTGCCAACAATTAAGACACTTGGCTTTGGACTCGATTCACTGTCTTTTCGAGGTAGTTTCCTATGGAACACTCTTGATGACAGTATCAAACAAGTACCAACACTGTCGCGTTTTAAAAAGGGGATCAAAGACTCGACAGCAGATCGATGCACCGGTAAAATATGTCGCTGACTATAAATATTATTTTATCTACTTTGTATATTTATTATGTTTGTAAATAGTTGGTTTGAATTAGTGTTATCTTGATACTACTGTAAATACCAACTTTAAATATTGATATTGATTTGATTTAATTGATTTGAGAAAGGAGTGAGGATAGAAGTTAGACTGGCATTATTTTGTCCAATCTGCCGCATTTATTGAGAGCAGAATACTGATTTCAATCAGGTAGGTTTCAAACGGAAGCTAAACACATCCACTTTGAGCAAGATATTTGCGAAAAATAGCATAAACTTGATATTAAGAACACTGCAGCCATTCCTAGGAGGACAACTTATCATAACTCATTCGGTAAGACTAGGATAATTAGTCATCCATTTAAAGCCTTTGAATAACAGCAATACACACATTGTTCAAGTAAAAGAGAAGCAGCCATTGCAATGTATTCGTTATTGGCAGATTATTGATTGGTTATTGGGGATGATTTGAAGGTAAAATCATCTAAACCGCTAATATTTATTGGAAATATCTAGTTGAAACCAATTTGATTTTCTTCCTTATGATAAAACTTCACCAACGCCAATGTGGGATTCTCACCAACAAAAAACTTAGGCAATACTCGAACTTTTATCAATCATGTCTCAAATCGTGCAAAGTTGGAAATAATTGCAATATGGTACAATAGAAAGTCAATGGTCAAAATCATGGCAGCATTATTTCAATAAAATTACCTGCAGATTCGATTTTAAATATTTCATTCCTAATTTCATCTCTTTGTTTCTCAATAGTTTGCATTCTTCCTTCGAGGCTCTTGACTTGTTTCATCATGCTGTCTCTTGAAGCTAATTGCAGCTCCGAGCGACAGTCCTGAAAATCAAACCACAACAATAAGAGTCCGTTGAATGAATGAACATAATGAATAAACCAGTTTCTGTTATTTTGAAAGTTACTGCGGCAAATGCACCGGGTGTCCGAGAAAAGTATACAGGTTTGGTTTAGTTAATCGATGAGAATTTCGCTTGGTGTAAGCCTCTTTGACGCATCGTCAATTCGCGATAAATTGTGCGAATCGGTTGGTGGCTCTTGTGTGCGGCTTTGCGGGCGGGTGGTGCATCTTTCCTGATTCACCCAGTAGTTTTTATTTCTTTCTATGTTAATGGCCACGGGGTTGTCATAGTCTATTGCTCCCGTGGTATTATCGTCCTTGTAGTGTTTCGTAGAGTAAGTAGTTTGGTAGCGTAATAGGTAATTTGTCTTGTAAATTTTTAATGGAATATAAAAAAAATTCGCTTTCATCAATGCCCAGTCGATTTCAAAATGTCCACGATCGTTAAATTGAACATAGGTACTTAAAACAGTTGTTGACAAAGTACCTTTGAATTTTTATATATTGATTTTGAAAGGTCAAATATCCTGTCCCCTAAAGTGCGCTTTAATGTTCATAAATAAACCAATTCTTGAAGTACAGCAAATGAATCAACGATGGCCAATTTATATTCTGTTCACTGAGTATGACAGGGTGCCCCCTTTTACCCGTTTCACGTTCCTTCAACTTAATTATCATATTCCAATGTGCTTCAGGGATTTGCTTAGATCAAACTACACAAGCTCTGGTTTAGACGTGAAGGCAGATTTAACTGTCAACATTATTCATTTAGCTACCAAAATTCCCATATCAACAAATGAGGTATCCATGTTCAAATCAAATATCGCGGAACATTTTACTGGTATCGAGCACTAGTGGAATATTCTTCAAAATAAGGCATCTCCTACCTGCTAATGCTCTAGTTTCCTTGCATTACTCTCTATTTGCCCCTTCTCTTCAGTATGTAATTGTAGTATGGGGTCTTACCTATGACATCCATACTAACTCAACATACCTACTACGAAAGAAATTTGTTAGAGCTATTTCTTTCAAGAATTTTGTATCTCCATCCACACCAATCTACTCTGAATTAAAGATTCTTAAGTTTAATGATTTATTTCATATCAAACTACTCATCTTTGTGTGTGAATGCGTTCACTTGATTTCTCCTACCTTCTTCCAGAACATTTTGGAACTTTTGTCATTTGGTAATCAGTATGATATGAGGCAGGCTCGCGAAGGCTATATTTTTATGGCACGT
Organism: Aurelia sp. 4 Dawson et al 2005; assembly: GCA_964019985.1. Lineage (NCBI taxonomy): Eukaryota > Metazoa > Cnidaria > Scyphozoa > Semaeostomeae > Ulmaridae > Aurelia > Aurelia sp. 4 Dawson et al 2005. Next base: position 7,469,162 of record OZ026505.1, read on the forward strand.
AAAAACACTTTGTAATACAGGTTACGATAACTTAGATATGCAAGCACTAAATCCTGGAACAACATTTCGTTTAGCGTTTAACAGTCTAATTCAGCAATTATTTTCCAATATGATCTTAAATTACACCTTGTCTGAACGAAATTATTATTGCTGTTGTTGTTGTTATTGCTTTTATGTTGTCGTTGTTGTTGTTGTTGTTGTCGTCATGAACCTGCCATTTCCATTCAGCTCTGTATTTAGTGTCTTCGTTGAGCTGACAAACATTACTTGTTGTCATTGTCTTAATGTTGTCAACTACTTTGCTTTAGGTCTTCCTCTGCCTCTTTTTCCTTCAATTTTTACTTGCATCATCAATTAATCTATACTGTTGTCTGCTCTATTCATTTATTTGGCCTAATACCCATTCATTCGCTCTTCTAGATGTACACGGCACCCTTAGGAGTCTTCTCTATATCCAAAGTTCAAAGGCTCCAATCCTTTTCATTTCTGCTTTTCTGATTATCCATGTCTAACTTCCATATTTAATAACAGGAAACACCAGTGCTTTCGTTAGTCTTATCTTGGTACTTAGTGTGAAGTTTTTGTCTTTCATCATGGTTCTTAGGTTAGTCATAGCGTTCCTACCGAGCACTGGCCTCCTTCTAATTTCATTTGTGTGATCGGAGGTTCTGGTTAATGCACAGCCAAGAAAATGAATTCCTTTACTACTCGATGGATTCCCATCTACTCAACTTAGTATCAATCTTGAATACCTCGATAAGATAATTTTTCCGCATATCAGTCAATCAAAACACGCACAAATTTTCAGAAGTCTGGATTTGTTTACCAACTGAGAGAGCTCCTCCTTAAGAAATTCTCCTCCATACAACATTCTATGTACACTTATAGTAAGATTTGTCATTGATTTCTGTTATCTGTTGCAATTTGTTACTCTAGTTTATTCTATTGCATTTTAAAAGATTTTAATTGTCGTAGAATTTAAAATCAAATCAAACTGAAACTGAACGAACTGAACTAAAACTTTTGAGAAGGACTGGCCATCGAGTAAAGCTAAATTTTGATCGCCGGATCCAACAAAATCTGTATGCTTCCTTCTCGAAAATCCTGGATTTGAAATTTATTGGAGCAAATTTACTTGCCCTATAATCATAATTGATGATACTTGGACAGTCACTTATAAACTCAATTTACATCTTGTTTTAACAATGTAAATACATAAAAGCACTCTACCATCGATTGAGCTGAGGATAATTTCACACAAAACAGCTTGACAGTTGCTTTGGTTTCATATGCTCTTAATAGTTGGGTTTCAAAATAGTTTAACAAATGAAACAAATGTTCTAATTGTCCAGACTATTCGAAACAATGGTCAATGCAGCGTAAGAAGAGCAATAATGACGAGAACGAGATAGTGAGTAACCCTACGTGTCGGTGTTACTTAGAGTTTCATGTTCTTCAACGATCAACAGATATCATGTTTAGAGATAGAGATCGCTGCACAACTTGGAGCCCCTCGTAAAAAGTAGCATTTCTTATCATCCCATTCTCGTCATAGTTTAACACATAAAATTGTTCAAACCGTTTAGTAATTGTTTGAAATTCACTTGACTCTATCTGTGAATAGTCTAGATGTAAGCTTAAAGAATTACCTGCTCTTTCAATCTTTTCTCCAGACTATGTTTCGCAAGCTACGAGAAATCGATGATAAAAAAATCCTAGTAAATTGCAACTTCCTTTAAGAGCCCAATGATTCTATATGGCACGTTATTCATTAAATCACCAGGGCTGGGTGAGCAGAAATAGAATTGGAAATTCCCTGATAAACCAAAATTAAAATATTTTGGAAATCTGTGGGAACGAAACCAAATGTAGTACACAGGGTGGAGTAACTGGAATGAATCAAAAGAAGGATTTCAAATGTTCTCATTTTCAGCTATTGCCGAAGGCCTAAGCTCGAGTTAACTCGAGCTAAAGCTCCAGCTCAAGCTTAAGCTCAAGCTAAAGTTCAGGGTTTGTGCAGGGTTAACAGCTTGCTTTTGCAAAGAGCAAAACATCTAAAAATGGCTTATTCAAATAGATGTCTTACACGTGCTGTAAACAATATGTGTCTGAAGGCTTTCTCTGTAGTGTTTATAGAGAAGCCTGTTTACTATGGCAAGTTCCCTTTAAAAACAAGGTTTGTGTATTCACATTAGATGGCAGAATTCGATTACATAAAACAGAAAAATATCTTGCACTAAATTCAGACGAAGCACTTCAGACGTCTTTATAAGAAATGCTGGATGCTTCTAGAAAGATCTCGGAAGGAAATGAAAGACGACCATTGACAGTTACTTTCCTTGGTCCGTGATAAAATTTTTTCCTTGGTCCGTGATAAAATGTAAAGGCTCTTTATAACAAGGTTGAAGAAGTTATTGTTAGGAAATAAGTTAGGAATAATCAAGAAAATTGGTCAGAAATCAACCATGCAGACATATTACAACACCGTGTATTGCAACAAACTTTCCATTAACCACAGCGAAAGGTTTTAATTTCCCTTTGATACATAAATATTCAGTCAGTAATCATTCGATACATTTAGGAATTTCGTACGCTGAAACGCTTGAACTTTGAAATTTCGAAAAAGGTATTAGCATACAAAATGATTCTCCAAGGTAAATCTTATGAATAATTTTCATGGATACAGATGAGGAGACGAAGATAATTTTTGACGACTGGCTATTAAAGATGTCACCTAATTTACTCTTAAAGCCCTTATTATCCACTCAAAAGATCGGAAGATTTTACATATGAACTCTCTAGTTGGAGAAAGCTCAACAAATTTTCAGCAGCCTTCTCATAACAACTGTTTCCCCTTTCAAAAACACCTGGTACAGGAGATAAAAAAGTTTCACATGCTTAAGCACTATCAAAAGAAGTTTTCACCTGAAGAGAAATCATTTCTTCTTTCAAGTTCTTTATTCCTTGGTTTTCAAATTGCTGCTCTGAACTGTTCTTATTCTGTGAAGGAAGAGAAAGATAGTTGTCAAGAAACTCCAAAAAACGTCTTCATTTCATCATTCTCAGAAACATTACTCGTCTTGCAATCATCTATTAGCTGTTAGCTTAAAATATTCTAAATTGAATATTGTCACCTAAAATGTAAAAAATTAGCATAGAACCAAACAGGCTTTAGAACAACCTGATCCCTCATTCTTAGGTTCGAAATTGGCAACTAACGCCAAATTAACTAAATCTGTGAAATACAATGATAATCTTTATTCCGTAAATTCTAGCACCCAAATTTTTAGGCTGGCCTTGGTTGTGAATTGATCGAATAACAGTGAAATCCACTCCAAACATTCCCTGGCGCTTCCTTTGCTACAACTATCATAAAGCATTACATGATAATTGCCACAAATAACTAACAGAAAAAATTTAGGATGATAAAAAATGGCTCACTCTGAGTTAAAACAAAAAGCTGTGTAGTACACTTAAAGTGTAGAGTAAAACTGTCTTCTCCGGCTATACCGGGTGAGTCAAAAACAAAACAAAAAACGTGGGACGTTTGTGGGACTGTGGCATCACACTGACTCATTCGATCATCATGAACTAAATTTTCCGTGCAGCCAACAGTCTAACTTAGTAGGTCGCAAAACTTTTCGCGTTGTAATCTAAATTTTTCCGTGCAGCTAACAGTCTAACTTAGGTCACAAAAGATTCCACATTGTGATCGGTCTCTTAAAGAATTTTTTTTAAATATTTTCTTCGTAAGACCTTGTATGGGAGCTTTGAAGCCTGATGAAATCTCTGACCAAGCCCCATTCAGCATTTTAGCCTTCCCAGAGTTGCAGGTACACGTGGTATTATCAGGAGATACCGAAAAAGTTAAGCCTGGTTCATACTAGGTCGTTTAAGTCACTAATACCGTGCAGAAAGAACCAAAAGACAAAGAATCAGAGTCTGAATCCTTTGTCTTTACTCTTTTGGGTCTTTCTGCACGACTCTAACGACTCAAAACACCTAGTGTGAGCTAGACTGTAGGAAAAGTGTTGTCTGCAAGAAATCTCATCGCGACCTAAAGAGCGCTCATCTGCTTGATTGAAACCCCTTCGCAAGACAAAGAAGGACACCTTATCAATGTCTTTCAAACTTAATTTCCACGCAGTTGTGATAAGACATCCTAGGTTAGAAAATACTATCTCCTAACTTTTTCATTCTCCTCCAATAATACCCACGTGCACCTGTAACTTTTGTCAAAATAAAATGCGGAAGGGTCTTGGCAAAAGACGTCACTAGCTCGCAAGACCCTCATGCAAGGTCTTATGAAGAAATCTTTTTAAATGCATCAAATGACCGATTTAGATGGGGAAAGGTTTTATGATGTAAGTTAGACCCTCGGCTGCACGCAAAGATTTAATTCATGTTAATCAGGTGGTTAAATGCGATGTCACAGTTCGCCAAACGCCTCACGTTTTTCTGACTCATCCGGTAGAAGTATTGAATTTCCAGCATTGTTAAATTTTCCTTATTTTACATATTTTTCCAATCACCCCATACATCATTCGAGAGTGTAGGTCTTCCCAGTCTTCCCAAAGAGAAATATGAAGTTGGATTTTGCAGAGAGTGGCTGGGTTGATGGTTGCCTGTTATCAAATGCATTTTTGTCAGTTCTTTGCTCCTATACTGTAATTTCTTAATAAGAATTGACAGAAATAAAGTCGACCAGGGGCTATTCCGGAGCTTCCTGCTTCAGCAGGAACCGCTCTTACACTATTATGCTAACTGATTCCTTATGACAAGGCATCACGGTTTCATGAAATGCCAAATTTGCCTTGCAATCTGACTAAGCAAAAAGAGCACGTTAAAAAATTCCAACGGGACAAAGGCCACCTTAAGTCAACGAGATTTCAAAACGCTGAGAGATTCAAGTTCCATTCTAAAATCTGCTTAAAGGCACACTGTCGTTGTTGTGATTGGCTAGTTGTGATGTTGAAATCAAAAACAATGCTCTGGCCTTTGAGAAATTACCAGGCCATTATGCTTTTGGATCATACTTTGTTTCGAGAATAAAGGGAATCAGATCATTATCATCTTCGTGAATTTCACTGTACAGCGAAATTATTGAGCCTTGCCTAATTCTTTTCTTCTTGATTGTATTGTTTACCCAATCAGCACCATGGCAGTGTGCCTTTAAATTTTAGATCTATTGCATTATTGCGCAGCATTATAGTAGTTCTACGACAAAAAACAATTCTACTCTACACTTTTTTGGTTGTACGTCATACTAAACGGTGTTAGAAATGCATTGAAAATGGAAGTTAAAAAGCGCGGAAAATATTTTTTCCTCCATTTGAAATGTCATGCTTGGAATCAAATAACTTGTATACTTTTTAAGTTGGTAAGTTTGTTGTCTCCTCTCTTGTTTAATTTGTTCATTCGCACATATAGTTTTTGTGATCTTTTGTGTCGGAATTATTTGTAATGGTTTTTGATTTGCTATTTGCAATATGTTGTTTGTAATATTCAAATGCAATAATCATTTGAATATATGTGTTAAATATTATGGTAACAAGGTTGCTATTTATTTCCATGCTCCTAGTGGCATCGTTTTGTAACCTTTGTTTGTTTGTTGTCATAATTTTGAATGAAAGTAAGTGATAACTCACTAAAATGCATTTCAATAGAGCTTTGAGAATGCTGCACTCTAAGTTATTTTGCTCTAGTTTCAATCAAGCTCAAAAGGAGCTAGCACCATCATATTTGACCCTCCTTGAGTAAAATAAATTCGAACAGTTTACCTCTAGCTGATCAAGACGTCCCATTGTCTCTTCAAGCTGAAAATTAACAGTCAGCAGCTTAACTAACTCTTTTCAGATACCCAAAAATAACGGTAAAAATTGTCATGCTAGGATAGCCGAGGGCATTGTGCAAGATATGATGCAGCACTTTACGAAGCGAGTGAGGACAACATTCTTGATAACGTTTTGGCTTCGTTCTTAAACTAGGCAGGACTGAGCTTTCCATCAAATTGCATTGAAAGTTGTTCGCACAATATTCCAAGAAATTCCAAATATCATTTTGAGAGCCAGAAAGTTAGACGTTCTCTAATTTATCAAGCAGTGACAAAATACAAAAGCTCACTTAGAAAAATATCCATAGTTAATTGAAATCGAGATCATCACTTTAAACTTGAGAACCGTTCTATTTTTGCGTTCTACTTTAGTTTCTGAGAACATATTTCATGTTGAAATCATGTTCTTGTATCAACAATGGCCCACGTTTCTTTAAAATGAAACAATCTAAAGAAAAATGCAATGATTTATCAATATATTTATCACTTGACTTGAATTGTACATAAAAAAGGGTAATCACAACTAAAGCTCCATAAAATAAGCCATGAACAAAGCAAAATCAAAGAGACAATAGCATCCATCAATATTTTACTTGTTTTATTCATGCCAGCTTTGATTTAGCCAACTAGTCAAAGTTCGTGCCGTTGCTGTTGTCTTATACCACCCGCCGTTCTGTTTCGCTCGCAAAGAGTGGCAGGAGTCAAAAACCATCCGGCCACCGAGTTGATTAGATTCTTAAATCTTTAAAAACGACATAAGTTGCATTTTATCAGTAACATGCTTATTGATAAATTTTGGACTAGACATTCTATCCTCACCTCCTTCTTTGTTTCCAGTAGTTTCTGTGTCAAAAGTGTTATCTTCTGATCATAATTACATTTCATTTCATCCTAAAAAAGAAGTGCCATAAACTTAGTGATAAAGCTTTGTACCTGTACTTTTACACGGTACAATCAAATCACTTCATCATTAGGTTTTTGTTTCTTTCCCGACTGTTTTACGAAGTTGAAACGGACGGTATTTCTTATTTTCCATTTGAAAATCTATCAACGACCTTAAAAACCTCGTCAAAAACTTGTCGTGGCTCCTGAACATCGAAAGGCTCGAAATCGTTTGAAGAACAGCAAATATACCCGGTGAATCAGAAAAGGTACCTATTTTGTTTGAGCTATGGACAAAGAGAAAAATAGCGAGAAAGGCTGGACAGACATAGAGAGCTTGGATGGGACCACTAGGGTCACGATGCAGCTTGACAGATGGAATGTAAATTTTTGGTGGAATATAGAAACAAAATCAAGGCTGTGTCTGAGAAGGAAGGATTGAGAAGTAGGTTATCTTATTTCGTGCACTTCTTTCTGATGGGATGCAATTTTTGCCACACTCTGTACCTCGGACATTTTAACAGTTGCAAGGTTCTTTATATACACATAACATGAGAAAATGACAGAATCGATTAAATCAGCTCGTTACCTTTTCACGACACAACTCGTATTTCTCTTTAAGTAACTGATTGACTCGTTCCGCACTAGTAACTTCAAGCCTCTAAACAAAGTAGGAAATTGCGAAAAATTAGTTGAAATTTAGGCAAGGTAATTACGTTACTTGCATTTGAATTCTCATTGTACTAAAGTTAGCGCAAGCCGGTCCGCAGTGCGTGGAGTTAAAAGCTGAAAGAAATGAGTACCACGCGAATTTAAAGACAAGTACGGTATGTTAAAGGAGCAATACAGACAACAGTGTAACTAAAAAGATGGACTGTCAATCGTTTTAATGTTTAATGGTGTCCAAAGGTTTTGTAACGTTCTGTGAAACCGTAAAAATCGGTAGAGAAACACGAGAAAAGACTAGGTTCTTACATGCTCGACATCACTGTAAACAACTCAAATTTTACACCTCTCAACATCACAAACATCACAAGTTCTAGTCATGTGACACAGTCATGTGATACTTCGGTCAGGTGACATAACGTCACATCTTCCCTTCAAACAAGTCAAATCTTTAGTTCTTCATCAGTAACTCAATATGTCTTTGATCCTTCATGAACACAAACATTCTCAACTTCTTTATCAGTCTATGCCTGGTAATACTGTGGTCTTCTTACAGTTCGTCCACTTCTCGTAGTAATATCTTTGGGATTTTCGTTGCTAATACGTTGTTCTGCTGCAACAGTTGTTGTATTTGCATTCTCATTATTAACAACATTCTCATTATTGACAGTGTTCCTTTCATTAATAGTGTTCTTACTTCCTGTATCTTTCTTTGATGTTGGGTACTCATTCAAGTTCTCATTAAACTTCTCTTTTGCCTCCATGATATGTCTCCTGTTACGTCTATACAACATTCCATCTGCAGCTCTAGCCTTATATGACCTAGAATCTGCTTTATCAACTACTTTGGCTTTAACCCATTCTTTATCTTTATCTTGGATCTTTACTCTAACAACATCTCCTGGTTTTAACTCTTTTAAATCTTTAGCTCCTCTGTAATAATAAAACTTTTCTCTGTTCTTTCTCCCTTCTAGCTTCTTCTGCATGTGTCTTTCTGTCTTTGGCTTTAACAACATATCACTGGTTGGCAATAGTGTCCTTGTTCTCCTTCCAAATAATCTCTGTGCTGGGGAACTCCCTACTCCTTCCGTTGGTGTATTACGATAGGCTAAAAGTGCTAAATTAGGATCTGATCTAGCATAGTTTGCCTTTTGTAGGAATGTTTTTCGCTATTTTCACTGCATTCTCTGCCTTCCCGTCTGATTGTGGATATCTTGGAGCGCTGGTTTTATGCTCAAACTCATATCCTTTGCTAAACTCTGCAAACTCTTAGAATTGTAAGATGGACCATTGTCACTGACAAGTTGATTTGGAATCCCATGTCGTGCAAATTGTGACTTAAGCTTTGAAATGACTGATTTACCTTTCTTGTCATAAATCTTATCTACCTCAATAAAATCTGAGTAATAGTCTACGCAGACATGAAAATGTCCATTTTGTAACTCAAAAAGATCTGAACCAACCTTTTGCCAGGGTCTACTTGGAATGTCATGTCCTATCATTGGCTCTTTCTGTTGTTTGTCTTGGTAAACTCGACAAACTTCACATCTTGAAATGAATTCCTTAACCTCTTCATTCATTCGAGGCCAATACATTACTTCTCTTCCTCTACGAAGACAACCCTGTACCCCTAAGTGACTACGGTGCATTCTTTGCATCATATCTTCTCTCAGTGCTCTAGGAATAACAACTCTTTCCCCTTTAAAAATAAGACCTTCTTGACTTATCAGTTCCTCTCTGAAACTAAAGTAACATCTAATTGACTTAGGAACTTGAGATATCTCTTCTGGCCATCCCTCTTGGATTAACCTTTTTAACTCTGACATCTCTCTGTCTTGCTCTGTTGCTCTCAGAACTTTCTTAAGCCCTTCTTGTGAAACAGATAAATATTGCAACATATTAATGTTCTCTATTTCTCTTTCTACATAAGATCTTTCTTCATCTGCCATGAAAACATCACACACTATATCTCTATCACTTCTATCCTTGTCACCCTTGACATTAGATCTGCTTAACATATCTGCTAGGAACATTTCAGAACCCTTCTTATAGATAATGTCAAAGTCAAATCTCTGCAAACGAAGGATCATTCTTTGGAGGCGTTTTGGTGCACTTAGCACACTCTTCTTCATGATTGCTTCCAGGGACTTGTGGTCACTTTCAACTGTGAATTTCCTACCATACAAGTAGCTTTCAAACCTCACTGCTCCAAAAACTATTGCAAGAAGTTCTTTCTCTATCTGAGCATAATTGTACTCAGTATTAGTGAGTGATCTTGAGGCATAGGTTATGGGATGTCCATTTTGCATTAAACAGGCACCTAATCCATATTGTGAAGCATCACATTGTATTGTGACTTCATCAGTAGGATTGTAGAACTTGAGAACAGGTGCTTCAGTGATAATCTTCTTCACTTGTGTAAAACATTTGCCATGAATGGCAGTGTCCTATTTGAATTCTGTGTTATCTTTCTAAAGCATTCTCAGTGGTGCAGTTACTTGAGAAAGATGTGGTGCGAACTTCTGCAGGTAATTTGTCATACCCATAAATCTACGAGGTTGTTGTTTATCCTCTGGTGGTGGCATCCTAATAACTGCTTCAACTTTCTTAGGATCTGGTTTGAGAACTTCCTCTGAAATAACATGACCTACGTACTTTAACTCTTGGACTTTGAATTTCATCTTCTCTTCATTGAGCTTTATATTTCTTTGCAATCATTTCTCTAGCAATGCTTTAAAATTACGATCATGATCTTTCATAGCTTCATCTGTAGAATCTCCTGATCATTACTGATTTCTTTATACTCTTGCACAGACAAAACATTAACAGTAGCTCCAGTATCAAGTTGAAACTGAACTTGCTTACCATTAATAATCATAGTAGCAAACAGTTTCTTATCATACTGCACATTCTCTTGCTTATCAGTTTCTACAACAAAAATATACTCCTCAGCTGAACTATAATCTTCAACAGCTTCAGGAACATTGTCCTCATACACAGCATGAAATGTCTGTCTCTTAGCTTTGTTTCTACACTTAACTGCAAAATGATTCTGCGTTCCACATTTGCTACAAGATTTTCCCCAAGCTGGACAATCTTCTTTCTTTCTGATATGCTTTCTCCCACAATATTTGCTATCAATGTCCTTAGAAACTCGTTTCTTTGCACCTTTATAACTATGAACTGGATTCTTTTTCATTACATTAACATTCTCCTCATTTCCAATAGCTTTGAGTTGGATTTCAGTGCTCTCATTACTGAAACCTGCAAATATCGATACATCTGTTAAGTGTTAAGTCAGACTCTTGTAGCAACCTTTTCCTCGTCGAATTTTCTCTAATACCCATAACAATTCTATCACGAATTAAATTTTCTTCCAAAGTACCATAATTGCACGTTTTTGCCAAGTTTCTTAGCACAGCTACATAGGAATCAATAGACTCATTCAATTCCTGATCCCTCTTATTAAATTGGTATCTTTCATGTGTTTCATTCGTTTCACCAATACAAAATGTCTCCAGTTTCTGAATAACAATGTCCGGATTTGTGTGTTCCAAATCGCTAGCAAAGTTTAGGCCATCCAAAAGTTCCAAAGCGTCAGGACCTAAACACGTCAACAAAGTCGCGGTTCTCTCTTCATTTCCTTGCTTAATCAATCTCGATGCTATTTCATAATTGCACCAAACTCTTTTGAATCTCTTCCAGTTATTTGCAAGATTTCCTCTCATTTCCAACTTCGGAGGGAACGGCACATTTTGCATCATCGGGGGTGGAGGGTCCACAACTCCCGCTTCTTCATCGTCACTCATGGCTGTAGGAAGCCTATCTGCTACTCTTCATTCTACTGCAAGGTTTCGAATACACTTCAAGGCATTTTGTCGACCACTTCTGGTACCATGTAACGTTCTGTGAAACCGTAAAAATCGGTAGAGAAACACGAGAAAAGACTAGGTTCTTTCTTACATGTTCGACATCATTGTAAACAACTCAAATTTCACACCTCTCAACATCACAAACATCACGAGTTCTAGTCATGTGACACAGTCATGTGATATTTCGGTCAGGTGACATAACGTCACAGGTTTTTGTTATTTTATCAAAGAAGCCAACAAAATGAAGTTTCATTTTAACTTTTGAATGAAAAGTACTCGAATTAACAATTATTTTCCTGCCGAAAAACCAGGTAGAAAAACCCAACTATGCCGATACCTTTGCGATGCCAATTCTTCGATTCAGTTGGAGGACTGCCACCACTTTGAATTAGGTGGTGCAATACTTAAATGAGGTAAGTGCACAACCATTATCCTTTCCGATGATATGCAGTTTGGACAAATTAATGGAATTATATAGCATTCATAGATATTTTAGTACGTGCAGCTAATTTCAAATGCAGCATGCCGTCACAGCAAAATCGTGTGACAGTAAAGATTACAAAAAGATTTTACCAGAGATTACAGGCCTAGAGGCGCTCGAGGTGATGCTCGAAGGTAGGAAAAAGGCAAATGTATGAGATTCATTCATTAAGATTATCATTGTTATTCGTGTCATGATAACATTTCCACTTTGATTACAATAAATAGATACATGATGATAATATAAGTATGCTTGTGGTGAAATTCCCACGGACTTTTTATCTACATATTTTGCATGAGCAACTGTCACCCTTCCACTCTTTCTATCGATTCAGATAAAGTGTTCCACAGGATGATACGGCTGAGTGATGGTGAATCATTCCCAGACGGTATTGCGTTTGTTCCCAGTAACTGTAGAATATGTTCTTAGTCCTAAGGTTATAGCCTACATCTTTGCCTGGAAGATGTTCCACATAAAAGATGGATTTTCCGAACTGAGGCATTTATGTACATTTCCAGCATTAATTGTGCAAATTTCGAGTGTGAAAATTACATTCCCTACTCCTAGCTAGTTGTTCAGCAGCAGGGGAGGCTGCGAAGTCCTCCAACATTTTCCCTTCATTGCTAGGTTGGCATCTTTCTCGCAGAACATACAGATGAAAGGACACTGATTGAAATTCGAAATAATAACTTTGTTGTAAATTTGTTTTACCTATCTTGTCCCGATCTAAATATTCTGCAACTCGTGCAAAGTGTATTACATACATTCCATGTTCGAAAAATTGTGGCAAGGAGTCAATAGTAATACCTGAGAGCTTGACGATGCTAGTTGCAGGAATAGGTTTCTTGTCAACTTCAAAGAAGTATTCCTGATCTGGTTCCAGAAAAAAATGACTTAAAATCTGGAAGGATCTGCAAATATTCCGTTGTCACGAAACCAGCATAGCGCATTATGGGTATCATCCAGGACAGGATACAGATCTCCAGGTTTCAACTACGTGTATTATTGTCACCTCAGAATTACAGAACGCCGACTTTGTAATGGAAAGTTTGAAATCGAAAACATCTTATTGATATACAAGGGAATCTGATCAATACACAAGCCTAAGAGTAAATTTTAAATGTCCATTAGATGCTCCCTACTTGACTTTTTTTTAACTACTAAGCAAGTTGAATTCATTCCAGACATTAATAGGTGCAACAACATTAGATTCAAATTCCATGATAAAACAAGGATAATAAAACAAGCCCTAAAAACGATGGGTTTTTATCTCTGTTTTGATGCTAAATATCCCCGATCACAAATCATTGGCATTCATACCAATTTTCACAACGGCAATAGACCTTTTAGCTATTCTGAAAGGAATCAAAGTCGAACGATATTTTACTACATTTCATAGAACCATCGAACGTGTACAATAGTGATAGAAGCTCGAACGCCACTCAATCCAACCTCGCGTTCCTCGCGTATAAAACATATATAAAACAACGCTCGATCCAAACTCTTTTGCAGAATAGCTAAAAGGTCTATTACTACATTGAAATCAATTGTGTCTGCCTATCTTGGGACAACTGAATTCAAGACATTAGAAAGAAAAACTAATATTCACTATTGGATTACATACCCTCTTTAACTTCAATTCTTCTAGTGCCTTGAAAACAAATATCAAAGAAATATATGAAACGTTAGGAAAAATAAACCACAGCCACGCAAATCTTCACTGAAACAACGATTTACATTCGGCTATGTGATATTTTAAGAATATCAATTTCAATAGCTACCTATCGATTCTTACTATAAAGCATATACCGGAAAGTTCAAAAAGTTTCCGACATTTGAAAAATGCTTCTCCCTGAACATAAAGCAATAACATTGAACACTGTCTTATTTATTCCCGATATGTCCAATCAAGTATAGTAATTCAAACGACATTAATCTGCCACTACTTCCGTTATGGGAGATTTTCTGCAGAAGGTACTTTTTAAAATACCAGAAAAAACGAGTGACAGCGGCGAGCAAACTTTCCATTGCTTTCCTTTCTAATAACAATGACACTTACATGTATTCGTGTATTTTTTTTGTCTTAGGAGAATGGAATCCCACTGAATAAGTCATTTATACTACTGGGTGAGTCAATAAAAACGCCCGGGCGTTTGAAAAGATCCTGCTCCCTGAATATCAAAGCAATGATATTGAAAACTGTCTTATTTTATTCCCCATATGTCAAATCAAGTTCAGTAATCTACTCGGCTCTAATCAGCTATTCCTTCCCAACGGAATAGGAGATTTTCTGCAGAAAGCCCCTTTCGAAAACCTGCAAGAACGAGTGAAAACATCAAGCAAGATTTCCCTTTGTTTTCCCTCCTAGCAATAATGACTCTTAGATGTGTTCATGTATTTTGTCCTCATGGGAGAATTGAATCCCCTGAATAAGTTATTCACGCTAGGGGGAAGACTTTTCAACCCGTCAAAAGGAAACCACGTGCTAAAGCGGTCTAAAAGTCATCGCTGTAAGGGATTCTTGCTTGTAATTTTAGCACCTTTTTAAGGTTTCTCAATGGGGTTCATTTTAGAAACTTGCTTACAAAATCTGAACGAAGTGACCGATTTTAGACAGAAAAGTTTCTACAAATAATTGAAGATGTTAGCTGTTCTATCAGATATTGCAAAATATCGTTGCTTCAGTACTCAGGGAGCAGTAGCCTTTCAAACGCCGGGCGTTTTGATTTTGACTCATCCGGTAAGGGAAGACTTGTTTGTTTTCCTTAGAGGAAAGATAGCAAGATTTAAAGCGTCTTCAAGTCATTACTGTAAGGTAATGACATTCGGGAGATTTGCTCATGATTTCAGCACGTTTTTAAACGTTTGTCGAAGGAAATGCTTTGAGAAAAACCGTTGCCAAATCTGAACTGAACAATGGATTTCAGTCAGAAGTAATTGAACACATTACCTATGCACTCTTATATTGCAAAGGTCATTGCTTATGTTTCTAGAGAGCAGTAGCCAGTCAAACGGCGGTCCTTTTTTTACTTACCCAATACTCTATTTGATCCCATAACTAAAAAAATTCTCCTGGCAGAAAACATTTCTGGATTCTACGTACCAGGTGAGTACAAAAGAACACATTTGCAGCTTTGAAAAATCATCGAAATCATCTACATAAGCGATCATGAAATTTCCTATAGTAATTTGGTGTCAAGGACCAAGCTAATGTGCTCAAAATGAGTCTGAATTTGTAGACTTTGGAACATGGGTCTCAAAGCTTTGAGAGGTAGGCCTAAGATTCTATTACGTTTTTCTTTGAATGAAATAACTTGAAAACAACTTTACTTACTTTCCTCTAAATCTGTTGTGGAATCTTCTAATATCTTAATTAGTTTCAAAATTGTGGCACTTATCAAATTTGAGAGAGTGACGTTATCAAAATTCTAAATCTAAAACCAGAAGAGCGCACAATGAATGATTGCCATCCTAATGTAGACGTTCATAACCTGTGGCTTTCTCAAAAATTATATCAGTCCTTCTCAATATATGTAGGACTAAAGATGATTTCAACATTTTCAAAATCAACCAAAAACATTAAGACGGCATTTACAAAATAATCAAGATCGAAAACATGTTGAAACTGAATCTAAATATTATTTTATTCATAAAACGGGTATGCTTGGATACATTCAAATTCAACACAGCCACTACGTACGTTTTAACTGCTTCATTGGTAAGTCTGTTTCACATTTGATGTTTGACACAAAAGTCAACGAAAATTCATCCACAAATCGACAGCATTTCTGACCAATGATTCATGAATCAACCTTCACTTGACAGTATGTGTGCCATAATAAGAGAGTGGTAGGGACTCTGGAAGGGGATGGACGGCGGAAGCAGTTGCTGTTGTTGTTGCTCTCCCGTCCAGGTTTTCCATTGTTCGACACCTATGGTAGTTACCCCCGCCCCCCCCCTCCGGGGTTCGTCATCATGAACCTATGCAGGCTCGACATCCAATGTGAAACAGCTTCCAATGTGTGTCAGTACTTAATCTTTGTTTATTCAATTTTTATCTTTTTTAAATGCCATTACGCTAATGGCCACAAGGTACCCATTGTCTCTTGCTCTTTGTGGTCCCGTCCCTGTGTCCCAAAAAAAGTATACGGATTTCGTCGACTCTGGCGATAAGAATATAGCGCGAATCAACCCGAAATGATTTTCAAAACATACGTCGATAGCTAACTTGAACATAGATACCTCGTTTGCTGATATCGGTGCGTTGAGAGTGAAGATATCGATATTCAAAAGACAATTTTGCCTCCACCTCCAAAACAGAGCTTTGACGTTTTGGCCTAAGCAAATTCTTGACGCACAGTGAATAAAATCAACGAAATTTGAAAACGGCACAACGGATGTGTTTAACAAAGTAGGGTAAGGTGGGGTAATTTGGGTCTAAAATGGCAATTTGTTTAATGAATAGAGCACCCTCACTAAAGTGTTGGACATATTGAAGATCTTTTTTGTTTTACCCACATTGAATCTTTCATCGTTCCTGGAAACTTGTTCCCGCTCTTTAATTTGAAGTCTGATTTTATCATCATCACTTTCATGTGTAATTTCAACGTTTCGGCGGGAAATCTGGGTCTATGCGAGAAAAGCAGTACCTACTTCATCAGGTTTATGGTAAATTCAATAAAACAAAATTTTGGAACGACTTTATGGATAACTGTGATTGAATATTCAGAGTTTCCCTGCCCAAGAGTTGGAAACTTGCACAGAGAACGAATGAAAATAAGTCGTACCACCAGCAGCGCACATTGCAAAGCCTAGGCCGATTCTTGAAAAATGAAATGTAAACAAAGTTTCCTCCGAAATAAAGTCAAAAGAAATGAATCCTTGCGTCTTGCGCTAAAACCATTAAAACATGAATGAAAAAATGTACCATATCCTTTTTGCAATATTATTTCCGTTTTTGTTTGATTAGGGAGCCACCGCCAATTATTGCACAGCGCAATTCATAACAAAGTCCCAGTAGACCCAAATTACCCCACTTTGCAAAATAATCAAGATAAAATCTACCGAATCGCAAAACACTCCAAAAAACTTTTAGTACCTTTCCAAATGATTGAAGATGAGACTGATAGAGATTTATTGACGAAAAGAAGTAGCAAGTTGGCATAAATCGATAGTTTTCTACGGTGTCAGCTTATGATGAAAGTTTATGCCGCGGGAAATCTGGAAATTGAAGCACTGGAAATTATCAAATGATTCTTCGACACCACTTAAACTACTCCTAAAGGCATAGATTTTAACACCCACGGAGTCATGAATCGGTATTTTCAACTTGCGATCAGTTTGAAAGCGAAAAGGTAAATAGACCCATATTACCCCGTAGACCCAAATTACCCAACCTTACCCTATAGTTTATGTGAGACCTATCGTCAAGGGAGCTCCGAATCAGCTTCATTCATCTCAATATCAACAGTTTAAACATCCTGTTCATCGGTGAAAGTATTCCCTTGAGGATCAACCAACTTTTGACATCGTCGAATCATTCCTTGAAAAGAATTTTTTATCCGATCTCTTGAGATCAGGTTGATCATGACGTATTTTCAAATTTCCGGCGGGTTGGTCATCAACAAGCAAGGAGACATCTTTTGGCCCTCAAAAGATCTCCAGACCTTCCTGTCTTAACTCCCAAGAGATCTCATATCAAATTCTTTCCAAGGAATGATTCGACTGTTCCAAAAGTGTGTTGATGCTCAAGGGAGTACTTTCACAGATTAACAGTATGTATAAATGTGTAAAGTTAATTGTCGATGTATAAAGATGGATGAAACTAATTCGGCGTAAAACACATCCGTTTCGCGTCTTCAAATATTGTTGATTTTATTCACTGTGCGTCAAGAATTTGCTTAGGCCAAAAATTCAAAGCTCTGGTTTGGAGGTGAAGGTAAATCTGTCCTTTGAAGACTAATATCTTCACTCTCAACGCACCGATATCAACAAACGAGGTATCCATGTTCAAGTTAGCTACCGAGGCATGATTAGAAAATCATTTTGATCGATTCACGTTATATCCTAGTCGTTAGGGTTGACCAAATCTGCATACTTTATTTTGGGACACCCGGTATAGTAATTAGAAAGTATAGTATATTGTAGATGTAGCATGTTTTGTAAAACTCTTCATATGGATAAAAAAAGAAGAAAACATTTTCCAAAGCAGATTTACGGCAAAGTACCACCAGCTCCTTTCAAGCAATTCAGTTTAAGGCAAGTTAAACAAAATTTCATACCCACCTTTTAAAGAGCAGTAAGAGTTGAGCTCTTTGCTGGAATTTTGAGATTTTGGACGGTACAAGGTTGTGAAGTATACCATGAATACCAAATTGAGTTTAGATGTGACATTGTCATTCGAATTCTTTCATGTGTTATCGATCAAGCCGATGCTTTGTTGGACTCAAACTTCCAGATCAAATAGCAAATTATACTGGTTGAGTGTGACAATTTTGGAACATTTGCTTATCTTTATTGGTCAGATTTAATCTACAAAGTCCTTTCCTTAAATGTTAGGGTATAGGAAATGAGCTATCTACTTGGGTGACCCATAAAGCTTCACAATCTAGATCATTACCATCCTTTTTGAATCAATAGATCGTATAAAGTTAACAAACAGAAGCATTCGAAAGGTAGTCTAGGGAAATCTTGATTTTGCAAAATCTTGAACGCTGTTCCTTATTAAAATTTCGTGCTCCTAAAGGCGAATCTCCATTAATACGAAACGCAGAGATCGTTAGCGATTGCCGCATTCTGAGCATGCGTAGTTCATTTTCATTTCATTTTCATTTTAAAAGTGTTTACCCTGGGATAAAATTCAGTTAAAGAATAGATTTAGCAACTGCTTTCCAATTGTCCTAGCATAAAAAAATAAACTAGAAGCTAATGAGAAATAAACCTATTTACAATAGTTTCAAATTACATGGCTATAAAACAAAAAAAAGAAAAAGAAAAATAACGATGACTCTTTCGATGAAGAATAACTTTCCTTGAATATTCTCAATTCAAAGCTTTTAGTTTCGTTCACTCCTTCAACCCTCAGGCCGGTCGCTGCGGTTCGCCTTGGAGTTCAAGTTGCTTGAACTTTTCGGTGATCGCCAGCGAACACTACAAAATTTGATTGAAATTTTTAATTTCATTTCAGCTTCTATTGTCTTGCTAGCAGTTGAGCGAACAAATGGAGACTTTCCTGCGATTCACCGGTAATCTCACGAACCAGTCGCTACAGTCGCTTGGGCGTACACAGGCCTAAAGGTAAATCTGGAAGTCGACTTTTTTCCAACACATCTTCCAAAACATAGACTTGAGAATGATGGAAAATCCAATAAATGAATGAAAATTACTGTATTTCTGAAACTGGCTTTTGGATGATAATCATAGCTTAAGTGCTAAAGCAACAATTCAAAAGATAGCTAAGCCCTTCAACCGCATGCTGACATTAGGTTGTGTTTATGAAATTTGCTTTCAGGAAGCTAGGTAAAGTCTAGCTCCTAAACTTTTCTTGATTCACACAGCATAATCTATACAATAAATTACAAATAGCAAGTTTCACCTCAAAAATGTTGTCTCTCAGCAGCTTTGATTGTGCAGATTTCTCTTCTGTTTGGAGCCCTCCGTTTTGGGACATGTCACTGTGGCAGTCATTGCGGCATATGGCTTCCACGTTCATCTGTGATCAAAATCAAAGAAGATAACAATCAATCTTGACTGCAACATCTTTGACGACACTCGTTTATCTACACGCTTTACTCATACTGCATTAGAAGCAACTGAATCGATGACTTGATGACGCAGAACAACAGACAAAAATCAAATTATGAAAACTTTTCATGCAAATCCATAGCGTTAGATAAGTCACTTCTTTCACATTGCAGTTGGAACTGCTTCATATTCATGCTAATAACATACTCACGAAGTTAGACAGACAGACAGACAGACAGACATACAGACAGACAGACAGACAGACAGACAGAAAGACAGAAAGACAGAAAGACAGAAAGACAGAAAGACAGAAAGACAGAAAGACAGAAAGACAGAAAGACAGAAAGACAGACAGACAGACAGACAGACAGACAGACAGACAGACAGACAGACAGACAGACAGACAGACAACAAAATGTAAGAATATATTGCTTGATCTGCAAATCGCTATCAAGATTTACAGATCGATATATATTGTTATCAAGAATATATTGCTTGATACTGTAAATCTCACAATTCTCTAAAGCATACTGACCTTGGAGTGGTTTTGGTGGCCTCCTGCTTTTGGGGCCTGCTCTGGGTATAGAACCCTTCCTTGGCGTAAGCTGTGGATGGGTTTTTTGCCTGGAGAGGGCTCCGTGGGCCTGGGGTCACTGCGATCACTCTGGGTCTCTTGCACATAACGCAACTTTTGGAATCATTTTATATACTGAAATATGGATTTTTTAACATAGGGGGTGCTCTCTCCTCGATTAGTTTATCTACTGAGAGAGCTCCTCCTTTAAGGAATTCCCCACATACAGGTTTCATATGTTCTCTCCCTTAGATTAATTTTAGGTGTTTGTATCGTTTTTTTTTTTGTTTTATATACGTATTCTTGTATTTAATGTATTTTATGTTGAAACTTGTATGTTGAGAATTTTAAAATGAAAAGTGAAACTGAAACTGATCTAGAGTTTTTGCAGAATATTTAAACGTTATAAACAGTTGATATGAGAAAAACATTCCGCAGCAAACAGTCAACATGAAAACACATAATTACTAGATTTTGAATGATGAACTTTCATAAACCCATTTAAATGGTTAGTCATTGGTCATGTAATGCAATACAAGGAATGAGAAGAGCTAACATGAAAATTGTCCATGTTCCTCCGAAATACGAAGATAAGTAGTTCCTGAATATATTTTTCCAGCAGTGGAGAGCTTTCATTCTTCACTATCTGAGAGCTGCCAAAACCCGTAAATGTAACTCTCAAAATGTTTGCCACTAAAAATGGGTAGCATTTAAAATCGTAGCAAAATTTTTTGTCTTTCATTTAAAGTGGCGTCACCAATTATGCTGGGATCGTTGGGAATCTTTGAATTTGATCCTCAAAGAGCTATTACTGAAACAGCAAAGTAGCTAGGCTACATCCCAACCAATGGAGAAAAATCTCAGAGAGCGTTAAGTCTTTACATTAACTCTGCAAATTGATAAGAAATCACTTTGGTTTGGTTTTAAGTTCAATTCATTTTCACTAGACAGGACCTCTGAAAAACTAAGACATGAGAAATCTCCAACTTCAAAATGCTTAGCAAACGAAAAGAACAGAAGGAGTGTAAATAGAGACACATGAAATTAGCAAGAACTTACGGAGCCGATTAGAAATGTGCACAAACTATCTTTTCAGAGGAAATTTGTCAAAGTTTCTCCCATTAGTAGACGTTTCTCTCATTTTGGCTTATGTCCCTAGCAGTCAAGCCACTTGCGATCGATTCCTATTGACATAGATAGTAACCAAAATA
Organism: Aurelia sp. 4 Dawson et al 2005; assembly: GCA_964019985.1. NCBI lineage: Eukaryota > Metazoa > Cnidaria > Scyphozoa > Semaeostomeae > Ulmaridae > Aurelia > Aurelia sp. 4 Dawson et al 2005. The sequence continues at coordinate 7,490,424 of OZ026505.1, forward strand.
TGGAGTGGCGGCTTAGTTTCTTGGCAGAGATACTTTCATCAAAGGCTTATCTATGCTTCTATTCTGTCGGATAATACTGTTGTTCCAAGGGCCACTGAATCAGGAGGACAAACGTGAGTCACAGTGAAGTCACAAAAAGCAAGCACGGCATTCACCTTCAATTTTCAATAGCTTACCCCTAAAGGCCTTACAATCAATTTGGAGCAATAAAAAATAAAAAAAGGAAAATTAACTTAGAAATGAGGTTAACACCGTCTTCACCCTGCACTCCAATTTGTTGATTTAACAAAAAGTTGCATTTGATTTGTTGGTTCAACAAATCCAAGCGAAAAAATGGTATGCAGGTTAAGCTGTTTCCAGAGTGGAAGCGATGTTAACTATGAACAAAGGATAACAGAAGACAAACAAAAAGAGTAAAATCGCCTCTAATAAATAATTTTGCACTAGTGTCCAGGTGCTGGTGGAGACCACCTTCACCCACTGACATGGACGTAGCCATTCAGTCACTGATACTCTGAATTTGTCTTCTTTCGTGCAATCCATAATTTCTGAAGGCAAGCTATTCCAAATTTGAACTGTTCTTACAAAGAATCGATTTTTGAAAGCTTCGGAGTGGAGGCATTGTATCCCTTTATATTTGAGCGGATTTCTGGTTGAGGAAAGAAGAATCTCTAGAAACGAAGCATTGAGCATGTTGATTTGAATTTGATGGAAGATTTGAAGGTCATGGATGTGATGTTGATGTTGTTTTGGTAGCCAGTTTAATGATTCCATTTTCTGTGTCAAGTGAACGTCTGTGTCGACTGAACTTCTGCACCATATACATGATAATTTAATGTGAACCTTGCAGCTTGTCTTTGGACAGCTTCACTTTCATCAACGTCCTTATCTGCATGTGGACTCCAACATGCTGATGCGTGATTTAGGTGGGGACGGACAATTGCATTATATGCTGTAGCTTTAACATCTCAGGGACACACGTACAAGTTTCGGCGACATAGGTTTAACAGTTTGGTGGCTTTGTTCGAGATGTGATTTATGTCCTCATTAAAATTAGCTTATTAGTTATGATCACTCCAAGGCAACGTTGAAACGTAGTCTCCTCCAAGCTGCACAAATTTGATTTAGATTTATTTACGCCATCAAATGTAGATTTAGCTGACTCAACAACTTTGTCAGAAGCACCATTTTCCTCTTTGGTACATTTTGTACTCAAAGTTGAACTTTTTAGATCTCTTTTTTTGCTTATTCGGAGCATTTTGCATTGTTTACAACAAATACTATCTGCCAGGTAATGGCCCATTGTTGAAATTTAAAAATGTCTTTTTGTAGGAGGAGTGCACCTTCGATTGATTTAATGGACTGATATGAGGTACAATTATCAGCAAAAAGACGCATCATGTTATGGAGACGTTTCTCAATATCGTTGATATACTGTACAGCAAGAACAACGGAAAGCCCATTACAGTACCCTGGTGCACTCCGGAAGATACTTTGTAAATACTAGAAGTTGTACCATTTACAACGACTTCCTGAGTTTGGCTGGTTAGGAACCCAGCTAGCCACTTCGATGTCAGATCTGAGATGTTGCGCATTTCAAGTTTGCATAAAAGGTGGCAAAGTAGGACAACATCAAAGGCTTTGCTGAAATCAAGCAAGAAAATATCCACTTGGCCAATGCCCTGATTTAACGTAGATGTCCAATCATTCATAGCCTCTCTACTAGACTAGTTATGTTTCACATGACATCCCTGACCGAAAAACATTCTCTTTATTTGTAATGATGTTATATTTATTTTGACGAAATCAGATCTTGGATACAATGCAATGTTTGATGATTTTACAAGGGATGGCTGTTAAAGATATTGGTCTGTCGTTGGCTGGGAGGCTTTTCGATGCTATTTTGTACACAAGACAAATGATTGCATGTTTTCATGCAGAAGAAAGAATTCCCTTGTTGTAGGACTGGGTGAATAGAGGGTGATATGACTTTCCTGTCTCCGTGGCTGTTTCCTTTAAGTATCTCCTGTATCTGGAAGTTTGTCTGGACCAGAAGCTTTGTCTGGATTGATACCCAAATTCTATTACACCTTCTCAAGACCAAAAGTTGATGTTTTCCAAGCTGGGGTATTCTGGTGACTGTTGGGGTAAGTTGTTTATGTTTTCATTGGCAGGCCTTGAAATGAGCATACGTCAGGTGCTTGGTTGATCAAGCTCCTGAATTCATTTAGGTGCTTGATCAACCTCCTAGATTATTTTGCCTTTGTGGGAAACTAGGGAAACCAAATGGAAGATTCTGGAAAAACGAGTCACAGTTACTGTTTTGTCTGAAAATTCTTCAGTTAAAATCTCACAAGAAAATAAACAAAGGCCAGCATTGCCATTTGAACTGGGCTGCATGTCAATAAAGATCGAACAGCCTTTGTGGAATGCATCCCGTACAGTTTCCACTAAAGTTTCGTAGCCTGCTGCGTTTGGCCCAAGAGCTGGACAGCGATGATTCTGCCATATGGTCAGCACAGCACCGGCAGAGCTTGCGGCTATTTCGGCTGAGCATAGCAAATCGTAGTAGCTGTTAGCATAGAAGCGAGGAAACTTGGTTATGGCGTAGACAGTGTGGTTTATTCTAGTTTTACAGGAGATAAAAGGAAGATGTGAGCGGAATATATGAATGAATATTCGGTTCAAAAACATTTTACCTGTTTTGGAGCCCCATATTGCCATATTGGACTCAACTGCAACTAGGCTGACCTGATTTCTAGAGAAAACGACATGTAGCTCAATAATGTTGTCTCTGTCGAGCTTCGTAAGTCAGGTGTTAGAATCCATCAAAGGGAGCCCCATATGTAGAGCACAATAGATGGAGCCTGATGAGATGTTTTCTTCGTGGAGCATGGAACATGTTTAAAATCGGCTCCCGTTCATCAGGCCAGCTTTCTTTGAAAAAAGAGAGGCCCATCCATGATGATTTTGATACCCCAATGCATGGACATGCCATTTTTGTCTACATTATTGTCCACTCCCTATGCTTATCTGTCTTTATAACTCCCTGTTTCCTTCTTTTCGCAATTATGGCATTGCAGCATGGGGACTTACATTAAAATCTTATCCAAATCCTCTATTCCAGCTGCAGAAAAGAGTTCTTCCCTGTATCAAATTTGAGCCATTTACAGCTCCCTCCAAACCAATTTTACAATCATTAAAATTTCTCAAACTTAAGGATACCTCGCATTGGAATATTCTTACATTTGTTTACAAAACAATGAATAGGTTATCTCCTTCTTGCATTCACAACTATTTCCAACCAAACTCAACTATCCATAAGATTGGAACTTGTCAGGCAACCAGAGGTGATCTTTTTAAATCCCTTAAGAATATTACTCTTTATGGTCTTCCAACAATTCAATATTTTGGCTCCAAAGTTTGGAACATTCTTCCACTTTTTATACGGGTTGCTAACTTTGTTGCATTTTTCCAGTCAAATTTGAAAACTCATTTCCTTGACTCATACTGAAAACTCATTCCATAAAATCATCCTTGTTTTTCAATTAAAAATTTCTCAAATCATCCCTATTCTTTCACCATAAAGGAAAATCTGGCAAACATTTTGTGTTAATTCTATCTTAATGAAGTATGTCGTAGCTTTATTATTTCTATGGGGGGGACTCTCTCAATTAGTCAACCTATTTAGAGAGCTCCTCCTTAATCAATCAATCTTAAATACAATCATGTAAAGTTGCTTTTCCTGTAATCTTTAATTCTAATTCATTTTTGTGTAGTGAGGTTTTTTTAATGTATTTAGGTGTAGTGTACTGTGTAGAATTATATTTAGCATTGATTGGTGAGCAAAACAAACTGAAACTGAGTCTTCTGAGAGGGTATCTGCATTCCTGTCAAAGTATTCCTTAGAAAAACCCCGGGCAAACAAACAAAGTTTGATTGAACAAAGTTGAGTGAAATGTTGAGTGAAAAGGTTTGTGGTTTGGCCATCTTGTTGAGCATTGTTGAGTGAAGTTTGATCTTGGTCAAAAATTTTGAGTGAACAGAATTAAATTTCTATTGCTCTGACCTATTGTTCAGTGAAGTTCAGTCCTTTTGCCAGGCACTGAACAAAGTTGAGTGCTTGCACGCGCAGAAACGCTTGAACTTTGCAGCCAAAGCACTGACACTGAGACTAAGCTGAGCTTCCCAATATTGTGAATTGTGTTTCTGAGTGGATTCTGCCGAGAAAAGAAAACAACGGTGTGACGATGAGAGTGATCGGGTCACAGAGGAGGATTATTTGGAAGATTCTGACCCTTGCAAATCGATTTGCAGTGGGGAAGAAAGATGGCCTAGTAGTCTGTATGTCAGTGAAGATGATGCTTTTCTCTGTATGCTTTTAAATGTTAGCCTTAGGCCCAAAAACAAAGAGGCAGACTTTTATCTTCATTTACAAACTGAATACCCCCAATTTGGTTCCAAGCCCCAACTGTGTTCGTACTTTGAGATGTTGAGTCAAATGTTCAGTGAAAAGTAAAGTCGTTTGGCCACCCCCTACTCAACAGCGCTCAACAACACTGAACATGACTCAACATTGTTCAATGAAATGCTAAGTGACAAGTTCAGTTGTTTGGCCAAGCCTTAAAGTTTACTGATAGTGTGCCCTTATTTGATCCCAATCTGCTTTAATGTACTTGAATATTCTTCTAGTGAGTTTCTTTGTGGATTAAGAAATGAGGTCAAAGTTACTAATGACTAAATTGTGATCTGATATCACAGGATGAACTGATATTTGATTTTCTGAGCCTGGGTTGTTAGTTAATATCAGGTTTATGATTTTACCTGACAGTGAAACATGGAAAACGTGTATGTTAAGGGGCGATCGACTTTCGATTTTCGTATTTTTTACGGCAATTGGCCATTATGGGGGGAGGGGGTCTTACCCTTAGGCCATTAAGGAAATTAAAAGTCGTGCGGAAATCTCTGTAAGGGAATTTTTCAAAAGAGCCAATAAAATCTTGACCAATAATGCATGAAGTGTAGAATAAAACAGTTTTATTATGCCTCCCGATATGGCGTATCTTTGGTTGAAGTCCAGCATGTTCTACAAGACATCTGTTTGCTGCTCCCCAAGTCTTACTTGGGCCAAATATTTTAGGTCGATCGGAGGCACGTTTGGTAGAAGGCCATTAACGGGGGAGGGGGTTCCAATCTTAACGGCCAAATGCCGTTAAAAATACGATAATCGAAAGTCGATGGCCCCTAAGTCAAAGATATCCAGCATGGAGAAACGTTGAGAACAATAGTAGAAAATAGGTTTATTGCTTGAGACAACTGGCGTGGTGGAAGAACAATAGGGTCTATTGTCTTTAAACAATTGGTTTGGCGTAAACCTCTGTATGTAAACCTTTGGTGTAACAAAAACGAACTTTCCACACAGGGCAAAACAAACTTTCCAACCAGGCCTGACACTGGGCGAGCTACTTCTAGGACGTGTTGACTCAAACCAAAATTATTTATGAAATCTAAGAACGATTCACAGTGATTTTTATCGTGGCCTGGTATTTGCACAGTCATTTGCCCAGTCTAGAGGATGCATGTGACGTTCCATGTCACCAGCGATCTCACGTCTCATTCAATTCATGATTCATGTAGGCTATTGATGATAACTGATGACACGGAAGAGAATGCGTTGCACTACTGAGAAGTCTCCTTGCCAAAACTTATTGCTTGTAATGTGCAATATAACAACTCCTTACCTTACTGAGTGGTTCTTGCAGGTTGTTGTTTTCCTCTCCGTCCTCCATCCGTCCGGCAGTTCGGAAGCCAACGAAATTTGAAGAGAATGCCAGATTTGGCGCGAACTGACTTAGCCTCGTAATCATAAGCAAGCCTCGTACACGGGGATAGCAGCGAAAGTTTTACGCTGATGAAATGGTCGTTGGCCTAATCAGGGGCATGAAACTTTCCGAGCGGACTGAATTTTACACAATAAAATTTTATCACGCGTAAAATTCTATTCAAATTCAGAGCGACACTTTCTCACATGAACAAAGATTTTCAGTTCGCTCGGAAAATTTTACTGAGTGGAAATCAGCCATAAGGTATTTGACCCTGACCCCATGTTTTATCCGAAGTCAAAATTTAAAAATCAGTCATCTTTGTCAATTAATTTACCACCAAAATCAAGTTGTCTCACCTCTTTTCTAGTCAAAATCCTAAAGCTTACCAAGCTGGTTCTACCTTTGTCCGCCAAATTTGAGCTCAAAAGAAGACCTATTTCAAATTTCCACATTAGCAGTCTACCTTTGTCCACCAAAATTTATAAAGAAAGACCAGGAATTCCATTTTTGCATTAGAAGGGATTATACCTTTACCGGTCAAGTGCAGATAACAAGAACAGTTTGGGACAAACCAGGAGAAATATCAACGAATTCTTTAAAACCAATCAATAATTACGAAGTTAATGATACCTGCAGGATAAACTCTAGATTCGCTGAAAACGACATGGAATTTTGGTGAGCAAGAAAAACCGATTTTGAGACACATGTGCCTTCATGGCTACGGGTACCACTTGCTTTCGAAAAACGGTAATTGACCGATGACAATGCCTTTCAACTCTTCTTTGCGGAAGGGTATTTTTCCTGATGTCTGGAAACTGGCGAGGGTCGCCCTTATCTTCACATGTCCACAAGTTGCTCAAAATTTCTTGAAAAAATGCTCAAAAGTTGCCACTTTTCAAAAAGTTGCCCAAAAGTTATGCTCATTTATTGTCATTTTTTACGGTCATATGCTATTGAAATATGAAGAACAGATCTATGCATTGGATTAGCTCCATGGATGCTCTTTATGTCAACAACTTCTCTAATCAGACTACATCAGTCTCCTGGAAGGTTGAGCCTTTTGATGTTAATATTGTTGGGCCCATCTGACACAACGTCATAATTTTGGCAAGAATCATTTCCTGATCATAAACAACAACAATAACAATAACGAAAATAATTGACGAATGATAATAGCCATCATAACCAAATCATTATCGTAATCATCATCATCATCATCATCATCATCATCATCATCATCATTATCATCATCATCATCATCATCATCATCGTCATCATCATCGTCATCATCATCATCATCATCATCATCATCATCATCATCATCATCATCATCATCATCATCATCATCATCGTTATCATCTTTATAATTATCATCGTCATCATGGTCAGAAATCGCCGAGTTCAAAGACCAGTTCTTCACAATTCAAGACGTTGAATCCCAGCCTGACCAGAAAGAAAGATTGAAAACAAAGTTGCTTGAGCGTGTTGTACGTCGATTGTATCAATAAAGTATAAATTTGTCAAATATTCGACTTTGTACAAAGATAACAAGTTAGTTACAACGTTTCGAGCTTAACTCTTCATCAGGTTTGATCTTAACTCTTCATTAACTCTGATGAAGAGTTAAGTTCGAAACGTTGTAACTAACTTGTTATCCTTGTACAAAGTCGAATATTTGACAAATTTATACAAAAATAAAGATGCTTTCCATTTCTAATCTTGATTACTGTTGTAGAGAGAAGATAAAACATCATTGAAATTTTTGTAATATTGCTGAAACAAGGATAAGTTGCTCAATGTTTGCCAAAATTTCTAAAAGTAGCCCAAAAACAGCAAGTTGCCCGAAAGTTGCAGAGCAACTTGTGGAAAGGGCTAATATACCCACCATCTCGATGATCTTTGTGTTCTCAAGGATTCTCGAAAGAATTGTGCTTGATCAAGTCTATGAATACCTCAAGGCAAATAAGTTTCTAACAATGAGTCAATCAGCTTTTCATAAACTTTGTTCGACAATAATATTTTTGATTGATAGTACTGACTACTGGTATGAGAATATCGACCACGAGCAAATTAATTTAGCAATATTCCTCGACCTCAAATAGGCTTTCTATACTGTTGACCATAAGATTTTGCTAGAAAAACTGAGGAAATTCGGTATTCGAAAACTTTCCGGAGACTGGTTTCAATCATACCTAGAAAACAGAAGGCAGTGCTTTTTTTTCTGGGTTCACCACGTTGGGGAGCTGACGTGCGTTGGAGCTGACGTGCTAAACGAACCAAGCGATTGATGAATTTGTGCTTTTCAACCACGCTGAATATTCATGGAAAAGACAAACATAGCTAAGGCCATCTATCAAGCCATCCTGAAGATCAGAGCCGGCCATAATCGACTGCATGCAGAAAATATTTCCAAGGCTGCCGCCAAGAGTCTTGGCCTAACCAAGGAGCAAGTCAAGGAGCACCTTGAATCTCTTGTCGCAACCGGCGTGGTTTACATTTCCCAGACAACCAAAGGTGATGATTCTTATTGCGGCCGAAGGTCGCTTACTAATCTGTGTGTAGCTGAGTGAATTTGAGATTTGAGCTCATACCTTGCTAATTAGGCAATTGTGAAAACAATGGCCGTCACATGCCACGACTTTAGTTGATTGGTGGAAGGGAAGAATCAATGGGTTATCATTGGCCGGCCTAACAATTAGTTGGGTTTTCATTGGTTGACTCGAAGAAAAGAATAACCAACAATAGGGCAACACAGTGACTGCGACTGATCAGAACGAAATATTGCAGTGACTTTGCAGTGAAGTTGGAAAGGCGCTGGAGTTCGAGATTTCATTTCAAGTTACGAACAAATACTTGGTAATCGCCGATGTGGAAGGTGAAAGCTTTTATGGGACCTGGTAAACAACAAGAAAGATCCAAAACTTACAGAGATGCAATGCTGTGCTCGATATCAGTGGATAACACAAGAAACCAAAACAAACTCACTTTCAAGCTTCAGTTCCTCGGGATCACAGCTAAATTCCACATTGGTTCAATAAAAGAAGCAAACTCTGCACCAAAACAGTTTGTTACGTCACAACAACTGTAACATTCTTTCTGTAGAACGTAACAAGCTCGAGAAGTCTACCTTCAAATTTCCAAGCACTGCAAAGTCACAAACACTCGGTAAATTTGCTTCGAGATGCGTCGTAAAATCAACTGCCTCTTATAGATTCCTTCCTTTCAACACAAGTCAATGAAAACAAATTTGAATAACAGTGTAATTCATTTCCATGGTTGCAAGGTCAAAGTACTGAAGGCAAATTGTTTGTCTCTTTCAAATATTCGTTGCATCATTTCAAATCCTCCGCAGAGGCAATCAAGTTGAAAAGCCCCTTGTAGCCAAACAGTACTTTTGGTAGACTTGTCCCAAATTTATTTCGTCATCGGTAATAAGTCTACCTGAAAGACTTCAGGCAAGTCTACACTTCTGGGGACAATCTTTCCTAATTCGAAATCATTTTATATCCAACAATACTATGATTCAGCTACCCGGCCGCATGTTGTAATTTACAAGTTACTAGTTTTATTATGGATGTGAACAAACTTGGAGTCTGGGACGACACAGAACCTGATGGGGATGGTTTTCACTCCGATGGCAGTGACATGGAAAATGATGAATTGGAGCTTGGCCTTGACGATGTGATGGAAGAGGGCTGTCCGGTTTCACCCTCACGAAATCGTGGCACGGAGTCAGAAAGAACGGAACTTACGATCTTTCTTGATCTTATTTCGAAGCTGACAGATGATGTCAGAGATTTAAGCGTGAAGCTAGCTGATTCCCGTTAAAAGAATGAAAAATTGCTTCAAAATAATTATTCGCTTCGTTTGGAAAATTTTAGGCTGAAAGCCCGAAGTAATGAGCTGTCCCCAACCCCAAGGGAAGAAGGAGCTGATTGTTCTGTCCTTACCAACGATTGTCCCTCAATTGAAAAGCCTATTGTGGAAACACAAAAGAGCAAGATTGTTTACGAGAATATTGAAGTGGATCTCAAGAAAAAAACAAAAGGAATCGTCCCAACAAAACAAGGAGGATGCGAAACAGGACCAAAGCCAATGAGGCGATAAACGTAAACAAGGTCGGAGAACCGTCCAATCAGCCAGAAAATAATGCAGATTCTGATCAATCCAGTTCCTGTGAAGTCCAAATTGAGAAACCCCGCGAACCACAACCCCAGCTGCAACAGCCTGAGCTGATTCCGGATCAAACAAGGGAAAATTTACCAACAACAAGTCAGGTTGGTCCATCGAAAGAAGCTCCCCTTAGTAGCAACAGGAGAACTACCGTAATCCTCGGTGATTCGTTGCTAAAAAGTGTACGTGGTTGGGAATTGAAAAAGCGATGCAATAGAAATGAGCAAATTTACGTAAAATGCTTTCCAGGTGCTACCACCACCGATTTAAAGAGCTACTGTATCCCCTCGATTGAAAAAGATCCAGAATGTATTGTATTACATATTGGCACTAATGATTTGAAGTCAAAGAAATCTGAAGTTGAAATCGCTGAGGAAATAGTGAATCTCGCCAAGTCTATTAAGAATAAGGACATCGAAGTAAACATTTCTGGTCTCGTACCAAGAGGTGATGGGTTGGAAGCGAGAAGATCAAAAGTGAATCATGTGCTGCATGATCTCTGCAATGAAAATGAAATTGAATTTATAGAACATCGAAACATCGACCCTGACCTGAGAAACACCTCAATAATAGCAAAATTCATTTGAATCGAGAATCGACATGGCGATCATATTCTAGAAAACAATTTGTTCATGGGCTGCAGAAAGCACAATGACTGACTCAAAGAACATTCAGTAAAATTTAACTTAGATTATGATGATAGGTCTTCCTTCGAAACCGATGATACTCCTCACCCTAATATATCCGGTAACAGTAGCCCTCCGCCGGGCGTGAAATTAGGCTTTCGTAAAGGAATGATCATTGCATCACTTAATGTTAATAGCCTTCCTGCTCATAAGGATGAAGTGGAAACTCTTTTGAAAGATCAAGGCATACATATTCTAGCCCTTAACGAAACTAAGGTAGATGATAACATTCCTAGTGACCTCCTTCAAATTGACGGCTATAGATTTGTCCGACATGATCGCAATCGAGATGGCGGCGGAGTAGGTTTCTACATTAACAATACTATTGTTGCTGATGTACGTGATGACCTCCCTTATTTCTCCCTGGAGGCGCGATGCATCGAGGTTAAGCCTGTTAAAGCTAAATCTTTTTTCGTTGTCACATGGTACAGACCTCCATCTGATCATGTTGATACTTTCGATCGTTTGGACCAGTTCGTTAGAGTCTTGGATGCGGAGGATAAAGAAATTATCTTGTTGGGGGACACTAACTGTAATGTTGGAGCTCCCCAAAGATGATCATGATATTCCACCTTGCACAAAACGTATCGTGGAATCTTATGATACTTTCGGTCTTCAACAACTTATTTCTGAGCCTACACGTGAGACTGCTAGTTCATCTACGATTATAGACCACATTGCGACGAATGATCCTCGCAATGTTGTCGAGTCGGGTGTACAACAGACTTGCATTAGTGACCACTATGTGGTATACGTAGTTCGTAAATATTTTGGTTCGCTAAAACCACAGCATAAAATGATAACAACACGACAGATGAAAAATTTTGATGAAGAGCTTTTCCTCGGTGATCTTGCCTCTGTAGACTGGCGGTCTATTGTGAGTGACTCAGGGAGCTTGGATGATGCTGTTAGTCGATGGTCTGATACGTTGTCTCAGATCATCGACAAACATGCCCCCCTCCGGGAAAAGCGAGTCTCAGAACGGTTCTGCCCCTGGATAACACCCGATCTAAAAAAGATCTGCAGGACTAGAGACAAACGAAGATCGCTGCTGTGAAAGCTAACTCTGAGCTTTTAATGAGTGCTTACAAGCATATGAGATGCAAAGCAAATGATTTAAATCAATCGTTAAAAACACAATATTTCACAAATAAACTTCGTTCCTGTGAAGGCAATATCAAAGAAACCTGGAAAACTATGAACCAAGTAATTAATAAGAGATCAAAAACCACGAACATAAAGGCTCCCCAAGAAGGTGATGAAACCATTACTGACAATAAATCCATTGCCGATACTATGAACAGTTTTTTCTGCAACGTAGGGAAAAGCTTAGCTGAAAAGATCGCTCCCAAACCTAATCCCCTTCTTAATGGCGAGTTTGGAGATCCACCCAGCTGCGAGCCTTTCATGTATTCCCCTATAAACGAGGAGACTCTGATTAGGGTTTGTAGCGGTATCAAATCTTCAAATGGGTCGGGTGTTGATTGTATATCTAGTTTTTTCTTAAAAATTGGTATTTCAGTATTGGCACCATCTCTCGTACAGCTGTTCAACTTATCTCTTTCTCTAGGGCGATTCCCTGACAGTTGGAAAAGTGCGAGGGTAGCACCTATTTTTAAAGATGGAGCCACTGATAACAAATCAAACTATAGGCCCATTTCTGTGCTCCCCGTAATTTCTCGACTTTTCGAGAAGCTAATACTCGATCAGCTGTACGACTACCTTAACCGGAATCAGCTCATCTTTCTCCTACAGTCATCGTTCAGGAAACTACACTCAGTCTTAACGTGTCTACTTAAAGGCACTAATGACTGGTATTTAATTATCGACAAGGGGAATTATACTGCTGCAGTCTTTATCGATCTTAAAAAAGCTTTCGATACTGTGGATCATGAAATCCTTTTGAACAAACTGAACTACTATGGCATCAAGGGTAAAGAACTGGGCTGGTTTCGGTCGTATCTTTTCAATAGGAAGCAGTTTTGTAGAGTGAATTGTCATTCATCTGTAACTGAAGGGGTTGGAGTTCCCCAGGGCTCCTGCCTAGGACCCCTTCTCTTTCTAGTTTACGTGAATGACCTCCCCTACTGTTTAAAGACTGCTGATGTGGCGATGTATGCTGACGACACCACTATCTATTACTCCTCTCCTTCTATGAATGATATCAATACTGCAATAACTGCTGACCTTGAAGCCCTTCGAGGTTGGCTTGAGGGCAACAAGCTATCGCTTAATGTCGTAAAGACTCAAGGGATGGTAATAGGTAGCAGGTGCAAGCTTCATAGTATAGATTTGCCTAGTTCTTCCAGACCTGACTTTAACATCGGTAACGAAGAGATCACTATGGTTAACAACACCAAGTACCTAGGTTTGCAGGTTGACGATCAACTGAAATGGGCTACTCATTTGTCCTCTACAATAAAGAAAGCCTCTAGAGGTATCGGTATGCTGAAGTATTCTAAGCGATACCTACCTAAGGAAAACCTTATTATGCTGTATAGAGGTCTTGTTGAGCCCTATTTTAGGTACTGCTGCCCTGTTTGGGGATCCTGCGGTGCAACAGCCCTAGATAAGTTGCAAAAACTTCAAAATCGAGCTGCTAGGATTGTCACAAACAGCCCCTATGGCGCATCAGCTCTGCCTTTGATAGGGAGTCTCGGCTGGCTAACCATTAAAGAATTGATCGACTTTGAGACGAGTAAAATGGTCTATAAATCTCTGAATGTCCTCGCCCCAGATTACTTGCGAGACATATTTCAAAAGATATCTGAAGCTACTAACCGTCAGCTGAGGAACTCTAACACTGACCTTAGATTACCATTATTGAGAACATCAACTTGTCAGAAATCGTTTGCTTACAAAGGGGCTAAGGTCTGGAATGACCTAGATAGTGTTGTCAAAGCGTCCACATCTTTCTCCTCTTTTCGAAGAAATTATAAAGCCAAACTATGACTCAAATCATTTTCCTTTCCTTTTTGTCTTAGATTATTGTAAATAGGGTTATGTTGTATATTTAAATTATTATTAGGTTTTATTTTAGCATGGCTCCCTGTAAAGCAGTATTATTCTGAGTGGATTACCATGGATAGAAAAGTTAAAATGAAATGAAAAAATGAAAATGCTGTACCGCCCCGGCAGGCACATCCCCGTTGTTTTGCTCCAAAGTGAACCCCCCAGGTGTGCCGCCCATGGTTATGAGTCAAGGCCTAGGACAATTACAAGTGTTACTCCCCAGGGTTCCTGCCTTCGCTCCCTTCTGTTCATAATCTACCTGAATGACTTTGCAAAATGTTTGAACATTTCTAAGGCAGGTATGTACGCTGATGATACTCACCTGACCGTAACATCTATGAATGTTGACGAACTTGTTCATAAGGCTCAAGAGGAATTGACCCATATTTCTGAATATATTAGAATAGATATATTAAGCGCCAGTCCTCAAAAAACAGAGTAAATGATAACTGGACATCCTCGTAGAACTAATAAAGTCGAAATACATGAAGCATTGAGACTGAATGGCTCAGATATAAAACGAGTGAAAAAACCAAACCACTTGGAGTCATTGTAGACGACGAGCTTAACTGGGAAGAACAATTCAAAACTGTCAAAGGGAAAGTTCATGGAGTTCTTACATCTTCAAAAAAAGTTGAAAAACATCCTCCCACAATCTCAGTTAAGCAATGTATATCGTGCTCTTGTAGAAAGTCACATGCGATATGCAGATGTTATTTGGGGTGCCTCTCAAATTCAAAAGAGGAATCCCTTCAGCGTCTTCATAGAATGGCTCCAAGTCTATTCCGTCGTATATCAGCACTAAGGAACATAATTACTTCTTCGGGGGCGTAAGCCATGAAGAGGCTTCCTTCTCCTTCGCTTTTCTTTCGCTGCGTCCTCTTCGTGGTGTACGCCTCCGCAGAAGTAACTATGTTCCTTAGTGCTGACATAACATGGAATAGACTTGTAGCAAGTCTAGCGTCTTCAGGACAGAGCCATCTCCATAATCGAAACGTTCAGGATTAAAGACGAATCGTCACATAATTTCCCTCGTACTGAGCAACTTGTCATGTTTGATCGTGCTGTTATGGCCTATAAGATCATGAACAGACTCTGCCCAGAAAATCTCTAGAACAAATTCCAACGAAGATCCCAGTACTCCAGCTACAACACACGATTCTGCGGAGATCTTCAGATTCCGAGGTACAATCTGGAGCATGCTAAAAAGGATTTTCCTATTCAGCTCTAAAGGCCTGGAATGAAATCGCAATAAGCATCAGGGAGCTTCCTACTTTGTGCCAATTCAAAAAACAACTAAAAACACATTTGATGAGCTGAAAGCCAGTTAATTTTCTTTTCGTATATGATTTTCATTAATAAAGCTTTCTTTTTGTATTCGACTTATTAGCTGAAGGGATTTCGTGTATAAATAATTTAGAAATGAAAAAAACATGAAAATATACCGGTTTTCGGGATAAACGTCGCCAGTGATTAAATTGTCCATCAATTCGAAGAAAAGTTGCAACGTAAATTTGTCATCAGAAGCGACCAGCTTTTGGGACAAAAGTGGTGAACAACTTTTTCGTGAAGGTAGGACCATCGTCCTCAGTGTGACATGCCTGCCGGAGGGGGGGGGGGGCACATGACTTGGGGATGAAAGAGGTCTGCCGTCCTGTATTCAGAAAGCTACGTTCTTCTAATTACCGAACGTTGCCGTAATACGCGAACTTATGATGAATCGTGGCAGTAAATCGACCCATTTTTAAGGAAAATCTGCCGGAAAGGGGACCCTTGTTTAGAGAATTTTGGACTCATAACCCACCCATGTGTGCAGCAAATACCCACACCCTCAACATATTATGTTAACCCCCTCCCCCCCGGGCATGCCTACCCTTGGTCTAGTCCTAAATGTAAAATCTTAAGGTCTGAAAAATCGGTTACCATGAAAACCAAAGGACAAAGACATTTTAGGACCAATGATTGCAGAGCCTTAGTTTCTTGGAAGGTCCAATGGATGCATGCAAACTACACTTTATTTTCAAATCTTTAGATGTAGGAGAATATGATTGTGTATCTAAACAGCTTGGATTGATATTTTCTTCAATTATTTACTTCAAATTATGAAAATAAATCATTTTCGCTAAAATTTTTGGGAATAGATCAGTTTCGCATGCCGATACATTTGGGCTTATGATTGTGATATATGTACGGTACAATTGTACTCTACGAAGAACAAGGAGCAGAATGATGTGTGTACAATTGTACTCTACGAAGAACAAGGAGCAGAATGATGTGTGTATAATTGTACTATACGAAGAACAAGGAGCAGAATGATGTGTAGCAATCTGCTGTTGGAATCAATGCCTTGGAGATTAAGATCATACAATTTCAGGAAACTGCGCAAGCGCAAAAGCAATTTTTTTGGGCAACACAAATAAACATTTGTTGATGATGAAGTGAAACATTTTACTTGATGAAATCTTTATCTTACTACCTGAGACAAAGAAATAGACGCTACCACCAAAAATATGTCATCTGACAAGTCTGATATATTATGTAATTTCACAGTTTGTTGAGCTAGAGTTTTGATCTAAATGGTACATGATGCTCCATGCACGATAAGGTTCAGAATGAGAACAATGTTTGATGTTCATGAGGAGGCACCAACTTCGTAATCTTTTGCTTTCTCTCTGTTCATCTTTCTTTGCTGCTCAGTCTTTCTGGTTATTTCTTCCTCTAGCCACAAGCCACAGCTTTCATTCTTTTGTAATATTTTGTTTGTCTCACAAACTTCAGCAGATTTACGGCTGGGTCTATTCAGAAATAATGTAGCCAAAGTCTCAGATTGTAGGTGTTTCCATTAGAAATAGGATTGTAAGCTTTGCATACTAAAATAGTTGTTCTGAGTCTTGGACTGTAGGTTTGAAGACTGTTGCTTAGATTTTGTGACTGGGTGGTGTGCCTAACTTTTGAATTTCTTATTATAATTGTGTTTTGAATTTGAGACTTCAGGCCAACGGCCTAAGCTTTGGATGTTCAACTGCTGCTTTGATGTTGTTGGTGAAGGTGAAGGTGAAGTTGCGGTTTTAGCACCAAGCGCTGTGATCGCAGAAGTAGCTAAGCGCTAATCGAGTCCGCGACCCCTTGTCATGACGCTCAAGTGGTGAGGCCCTACTGCGTCTCTAACCCACTCCGCCTCATTGTTCTGGCTGCAAAGTCGGAGAATAACACCACTGCACCACAACACCTTCGTGGCCACTGGCCAAAATTGTTACTATACAACTGGCCAAAGTGTAGGGTTCTTCACTAGGCCATTGGCCTAATTTTTGGAAGTTTCACTACGGTTATGTTGTGAATTTGAGACTCGGGCCACTGGCCTAAGCTGTGAATGTTTTGCTGCTCTTTTGATTTTGCCATTAGGCTATTGGCCTAAGTTTAGGATGTTTCACAAGGCCACTGGCCTGAGTTTAGGATGTTTTACCAGGCAATTGGCCTAAGTTTTGCATGTTTTACTGAAGTTGTATTTTGATTCTATACTTGACCAGTTCTCCAAGTTTTGGATATTTTGCTATCATTTGACTTTGTGACAAGGGCATTGGCCTAAGTTTTGGATGTTTGTGCAACCGTGCAAAGCCTCGCTATGACTTATAAGATGCACGGTGTTGAGTGCAGTTTTGCACCAAAGGCTGCAACAGCGATGACAGCAAAGAAACATGCCCATATGTTTGCCTGTGTTGAGATGTGTACTTGATACCATATACTTGTTTATTTAAGTGGCCAGGATCGTTACGAATAGCCTCTATGGTGCTTCTGCTGCCCCGTCGCTTGCAAATCTAGCTCGACCCAACATCCCGGAATTAATTCTGTGTAAAACGTCTACAAATGTATTGAGGTCACTGAACAATCTTTCTCCTTCATATGCTTTAAAAATGTTAATGCTGGAGCACAAGATTCCTTCGCAGCACATAGACCAGTACCATTGATGAAAACTTCAAATGGTCAAACTGCGGAGCGAGCTCAGTGGTCAGTCAAAGTAAGCATAGCCCTAGTGGAAACATTCAAATATTCATTTTAACTTCTTGTTTATATGCACACGTAGCTACCTCTTTAAGTTTGGAGCATGTCTGTAATTATCAACTCATATTTCTTAGTCTGTTTCGTATCATTTTGTTTTTGACATGACCCCCTGATCTACTAATAACCAGTGCTTTCGCTGATGGACTGACCATGTATAAGCAATTAAAGTTAGATCAGAGATGTACGAACCGGAAAGGGGGGTACTAGGGGCACGTGCTCCCCAAGATTTTACAATAAACAAAGAAGTGCCCTTTTTATCTCAGAAAATGCCCCTCTTTTCTTAAAGAAAAGTGCCCTCCAAGTGTCGTGCCCCTCAAGTTTGAGATGCTTCCTACGTCCCTGAGTTAGATTACATGAGTAAAACCTTGAAATCGTACAGGTTGTGATCGCAACCCAGCATCCCTGCTAGTTCATGGCTAATTAAGATGAATTCCATTCATGACAATTGTTGACACCTGCAAACGAGTTTGTTAATTACCACAATATGTGATTCGCATCAAAGGACAGATTCTTTGGCAAGATGCAGCTTCTTTCTTTAACACTCTTGGTACTTCTTCTTATTATATCAAAGGTTTCTGCATCATTGCATACAATATATCGATCAAGCTGCAGGCATGATGCAGTATTTAAACTAACAGACAGAAATAAAGTCATCCTTGCTACGTCCAATAATGTTCTTTCTACATTGAGAGTTGAAAGTCTTTCAATGTGTGCGAAAAATTGTCCAGAAATATCAAATTGCCTTTCTTTTGACTATATGGGGACTTGGTCCACCAGAACGGAGAAAAACTGCAAGATGTTGAATGTTAACAAAACAAGCCCAGCTACAACACTGACTGATGCTGTGGGATGGAATCACTATGAACCAATAAATCAGGTAAGTTGAGTGAAGAACAGATTGTTAAAGGAAGCATACGCTCAATATCCTTAAAATATTTGTACAAAACTCTATGATATATTTCTTTGAACTGACTGGCCTCAGCAAAACTTCACCTACTCTTGCTACAATTCTACTGCTGAATTTCTTCTAATCTGCAATGTTTTCAGAATTGAGTGTTTTTCATCTTTTTAAGAATTCAAGATACTTATGAGACACTTATAACCACTGCAAAATTTCTAATGTCTCTCTTGAAACAGCAAGAAATAATTCTCAAGAAAAACATAGTCTATGTATGTCAAGTAAAGTATCAAGCACGTCTGTCACGTTTCTTGTTTACGATTTAGAATTTGATGTCGTCTCATTATCAAACGTAACGCTTGTATTGCTTTGTATAACAAAGAAGCACTCACGGGTCTATTGTTCGAGCAAATAAAGCAGGCTTGAAAGGAAACCAGGATGACAACTTTAATTCGTTATAAATGCAATTTATGGTTGTAAGAGACAACAGTATACGTATATGAAACAGAAAAGGATCGATTCAAAGAGTTACCTTGCGCAAAAGATAAATTCCGTAAACATTGGTACTAACTTCAAGCTGGCCCATAGGAAGCAACTGTTGATTGGGGGAAAATTGTTCTTGAAACGAAGGAGAACAATGCAACTGATTAATGCTTATGAAGCAGCACCATCGCTTTCAAAATTATTAGGTGGTTTGAGCCCCACCAGCTCAAAGAGATTATTGTCGTCATTTGATCTAAAGTAGGTACATAGAACGTTCGCTGGATTTTTTCAGTTCACTAATTTCTACCTTCGAACTACTTTTCGAAGCCCTGCAATCAAATGCATTTGACACACCAACCAGTACAAAGCGATTGGGGACAGCAGGCAAAGGATAGGCCACTGCTTTGCAGGCGCTAATCGCTTCATAAATATGAATCGATCAAAAGGACAAGGAATTTCTAAGAAACCCTTTCTTGTGAGATGTTTCTCCCAATAAAAGCACTGCTCGTAATTTTTTCACAATTGTCTTGTGTGTCTAGCAACATTCTTTCAGTCGAGAAATGATATTTTCATCGTATGTGAAAATTCCTGTGACAGGAGATGAACAAGCCTTTATCGTGTGCTATCACATGTTGCAAATATTCACACAAAATACTGGACTCGGTCACACAGCTGTAGTTTCCCGTTACAGTGTGAATTGCTTCACTTTCTCGTAATTTATGTTCGTTGCCTAAAATTATTGCAATATAACAGCACAACGTCATGCAGTCACAGAGTGATGTGATCACACACATGATGTATCATGTGACAACTATGCAACACTGTTATTGGTTTTTCCAAAAAACCTAAAACATAGCTCCTTGGTTTGCCCTCTCTCTCTCTTTAATCTAATAGTTTTCGCATACAAATCAGCTCTCAGGGCCAAAGCGTTGTACATGCGTTGTATGTGAAAATGGAGCTGGGTCACATATCGCAAATTAGCAAATTAGACATTTGATGAAAGCACGACCATGACACAGTCTTCAAAGTAGAACGTACTGGAAACTAAACATATGCGAAACACAGAGGAATCCAAGGTTTTTTCAAACCATTCAAAGCAAAGAACAATGTAATAATAACTGTTTACACCATTCTTGTTTAAACTTGAGATATCTCTCCAAATATCTTCCCAGGAATACCCAAATCGAGTTATATGAGCTCTATATGCAATTGCATCTCGATTAGGGGGACTTCATTTACCTTATTCTGGCGAAAGTATGTGACTTCAGTGGTAGCGTAATTCTCTAACGAGCTTAATGGAAAAATTAGAGTCTATTCAGTATTCTACTGCGCAAGCAATCGCGGGAACATGGAGAGGAACATCAAGAGAAAAGCTGCATGCAGAACTTTGCTGGGAACCACTAAGCGGCCGGAGAAGAAGCAAACGCCTTACTTTGTTCTACAAGGTCATTAATAATCTAGCTCCAGCAAGAGTCAATTTGAAATTGATTTTGCTCCGGTTTATACTAAGGATCCAATATAACCGCTTCAACAGTTACAATACTCTTTTTGCAACCAAGATGTCATAGTGCGAACAAAGGCTAGAACAGAAAATTTCAAATCCAGTTTTGTCCTCATTGCTTGTTGGAATGGAAGGAACTTGATCCTGAGATTTGACTTCCACCGTCCGTTACCTTTTTTAAGAAGCTTTTATCAATAATCAGATTCCCTGTAAGACAAATCCTTGGCATTCATCACCCAATAGGTCTATCCCATTTCACTCAACTCAAGGTTGGTCTCAGCAAATTGAATTTTCACAAATTCATACATTGTTTTAGGGATACCATAAACCCAATGTGCCCTACGAATGATGGTGTCGAGGATACAGAACACTCATTGTTGCTTTGCCTTTCCCTTGCAGAACCACGCAGAGATCTTATCGCTAGAGTTCTTGCTTTTATTACGATCATTTGAATACACAAATCGCCAAAGTAATGGACTAAAGCAGATTTAATTATAAGATAACTTACTCCGTTCCAAGCCGTAAAACCACAACTACCATTTCCCATTTAATTAATTCGTGCACTTTCCTTTTATTTTTTCGTATGCTTCTTTTTCTTTTACTTGTATATTTATCGTCTATCTTAAGTTAGATGCCACATAATATCTGTCATAATGTTTAATTTGCTCATATAATCATTTTAGTTGTTTCGATCGCAGACATTTCTCATGGTGAACTTTAATTTGAGGCAGTGTAGTTTTAATCTCTATTTCCAATTGGCCTCTGGGTTGTTATTGCCTTCTCTGTATGTCGTTTCAGTAGCATTGTATAGTTATATAGTAATTTTGTAGGCAAGTGTAGTTTGTAAATATATGTTGTAACTTTTTAGTGGATATAAAAGTAATTTGAAGCCAGAACTCTGTGTGCTACCCGTAGTAACAAAAATGCTTTTCAGATTGGACCTCGTTGCCGATCCGTCACATGCAATGGAGGCTACCACTGTAAAGAAACATGCGAGAATCAGGATGGCTATCTCTGCCTTGGTATGTCACACACATTCGATGAGTTGTGTTCTTGTGCAGGGAGTGAGTAAGAATAAAACGGAGTGAGTATGGGGAGAGAGAAGACTTACTACATGGTATCCCAAAAGTTTCTTCCTGTTCTAAGGCTGAAATACACGATCCATTTTAACTGAAAGTTTTGACTGATGATCAGAAAAATGATCATGCAAACAGCAAAAATCTGACGATTTTATCACCATCAGTTTAAATTGATCAGTCTGCTTAAAAGTTGGACGTGTTCAACTTCTCAGTTTAAACTGAAAGTCAATTCATAATTAACATCAATAGTGCCGCTAAGCCGTGCAAATAGACGCATTGTCCTCGGATTAACTATTGCGAAATGGAGGTTGCACAAGGAAACACTAGAGGACAATGGCTGCTAAAGCAAAGCGCATCGAGGAGACTGAGTTTCTTATTAGTGTTTTTGAAGCAAAGCTAAGTTTTTGGGATGTGAAGTCAAAAAATGGATAGGCTCCTCTATAAATAGAGAGAAAGAAATCACTCCGCCACAGCATTACTTCGTGGCAAGGCGAGATAAAAATCTTATTGCGAGACTATCCTTTGTTGACTCTGCGTGCAAACTCGATTTGCATAGTCATTTTGGAAATTTTAGAATTTCTAACCCCTGCAAATGCAAGCTTGCACAAGCCCTTTAAGAGTTAGCTGAAACTCGATTATCAAACCAGTTTTATTGGGTTTTTGTAAATATCGTAAAAAAATTTCACGATGAGGAAGTTTGTTTTTTATACTTCAAGATGAAAATTTGTACCTTTGAGAGCTCTATTTTGAACAATACTTTTCAGGCAATGTTATCAGCCTTCTCCAACAGTCAAAATGATCAATTTTTTATCATCTTTGAAATCTTCAGTGATAGTGTGCACATTATTAAGACTAAACTAAGCTTAATCCACACGAAGAAATTACTCTGGTAATCCTTTCTTCAGAATGAATCTGAAACCAAGCTGCCCTAAAGATAACAAGCGTCACTGACTTTCAAAACATTACACGATCAAATATAGCCGAGAAGCAACTTTCTTTCTTTGTCTACTTGCCAAAAGCAAACTTTAAAGATCGGCCTTGCTATTAAATGTTGTTGTTTTTTTCAGATAATTCTTGGGACACCATGTACGTTAATCCGTAATTTCGTTTTTGAAATTGAAGATTATGTTACTTCAAATTTTGTCTTCTTGAGTACTAAGTTGAACATCCGATTTCTTATGCAATACAAATACTGGAAATGATACTTCCTTTAAATAAAAATGCAACACCCCTTTATCCTCTTCTTCTTATGGAAGGCCTTCGGTGGAGGTATCATAAATTCCATGGCAGAGGCTGTGTAGTCCCAATCATGACAGTATACTTAAAAATCTGGGAAATTTCCAAAAATCATACGCATGAACCTGGAAATCTTTCAGAAATTTAGAAAAACAACACTATAAATCAGGACTCTATCATGAAATTAGTGTCTGAAAGCTGAGGGTAAGAGCTTACTATGGAATATCTAAGTTACCTCATCCTCACTCCCATTTCCACCTGCGGATGGGAGGAAATCTCTTGGCTTTTTGGTGGTAGTGTCTCAAATTATTTTCAATATTGTCTCAAGTATCAAGGACATAACTTTCGTTCGCTCCCCCCCAGGTATTGAGTGTTTCAAATAACCCAGGTCAGATAGGGTTAAAAAAAGAACTGAAGGAGTACTTGAAGAGCTGACTGAAATACCAATTTCACTGAGAAACGCGACCCCTAGAAAAACAGCATCTTAGGTTTTAGTGTAGATTGTTTTGTTTTATTATTAAGCTGAAGGGATTTGTTGATTTATATTATATCATTATATCATATCAGAGACTAATTACAAGTACAAGATGTAGCAAGGGTACTATCAAAGGATTATCTCGTGAATTGGAATTATATCCATAAACAGCTTACCCTGGCCACCTTGAAGACGACAGCAACAACCCTAGTCTGGGTGCAGACTTTACTGTCGCAGTGGAAAGAAGAGTCTGAGCGCACTCCGGCTACAACCACCCACACCAATTAAATTTTTAAATTTTTTATACAAAATCACATTTCAGGGTAGATGAAAACTAGAAGTACAAAATAATCTGCTGGTTCAATGAAACAATCTGGAGCAGTGCTTCATTAAATAGTTGTTCAGGATACTGCGAATTCCCCCTTTTTTTGAATCACAAAGGAAAAGGCGCTAACTCTGATTGGCTAGCTGACCAATAGGATCAGCGAAGCACTTTGGGGCATGCGCAATTTCACAAAGGAAGGATGAAGGGCTTTATCCTGCGATCGATCTGGCGTAGACTCCAAAGCGCTTCACCTGTCGTCTGGTTCTGCTGGAAAAAATCCGAAAGACTTTCACAAGTGAGTGAGAGGCTGAATACCCCATCCCCCACCAGGAAGCACCGCCCTCCAAAGTCTGGATCGCGTTAAAACTTTGAGGCCTGTGTTATGGGGGTCCGCGAAAGGGAACTTTGCTGGAAAGGTGGTGGAGGTATGTAGAAAACCTCTCTACACTCTGTACCCTTTCGCATGAAAAATGCCCGAAAAGTATACCCTGACGCATAAAGATTTTTCGAAAGTTATGCATGATCAATTTTTCAAAGAGAAGTCTGACAAATTTCCTTTCTACATGGTACACTGCTGCATTGAAAAATAACAGAAACAAGGCAAGAAAAAAATATTTTTCTCAATCTTAGCAGGGAAATAACGGTGTTAACAGCTATAGCGCTTTAGACATAATGTAAAGTAGGGTAAGGTGGGTGGTAATTTATATCCAAAACATGTATTTTTAAAAATGAATAGCGCAACCTCAAAAACTTGTTGGAAATATTGAAGATTTGTTTTCGTTTTACCTACAATCAACCATATGTTGTTCTTGGAAACTTGTTTGCATTCTTTAATTTGAAGTTTTACTATTTGCTTGGAGTTTTTGATCATCCTAAATTTTTGCGTGTAATTCCTACCTGCCGGCAGGAAATTTTGGCTTATTTGAGAAAAGCAGCATCTATTTCATCAGGAGAATTGTGTATTAAGTAAGATCAAATTCCATGCCTGAGTTTCCCTTCCAAAGACTTGAGAATTTGGGCAGAAAAGATTAAAAGAAAAATCGAATCACGATCAGCGCAAAATGCAAAGCCTAGGCCCATTCCTTCGAAATCATGAACGGAAAAGTGTACCTTATGCTGTTTTCGATGCCTACAACCATTTGCTTGCAAACTTATTTCCATGCTTGTTCTGATTTGAGAGCCATTGCCAATTCTTGCACAACGCAATTCACAGCAAAATGCCAGCAGACCCAAATTACTTCACCTTGCAGAATAATCGAAATTAAATCTACCGAATCCCAAGAAAATTCCAAGACTTTTAGCACCTTTCCAAATGATTTAAAATGAGGTTGACAGTGATTTATTGATGAAAGGAAGTCGTAAGTTGTCATAAATCGAAACTTTTCTGCTATCGGATAGTGAAAAAGGTTTAGGCCAGGGAGAATCAGTAAATTGAAGCACTAGAAACTATCAAATCGTTCTTCGAAGCCACTTAAAGGCTTTGAGTCCGTATAAATAGTGCTCTCATGACGAATATCTACTTCATTTCAATCATGAATCAAAAGTCGTCACTTAATGCGTATTGAAATTAAACCAAAGAAATTCCTCAGGATAATGCAAGGATTAAGAAGTCTTTTTTCTCGACTCCTAATGACTTTAGCATTATTCTGCGATAACAAAAGACCGTCAGCGGTTTGTCAGCGAAAATTCAGGACAGCGTTAACGCTCAACTATCTATGAGGACTCAGTTCCTTTGACCCTATTAATACCGGGCTTTTTGGACCCTTGTAGTACCGGGGGGGGGGCACAAAGTGCCCCCCTCCGTAAAGTCGCAAATATTGCAGATATGAGAACGAAACTTGGTACAATGGTGTAGAGTAACAAAATCTACACAATAGGCTACTTTTTTTATTTTTCATTATATCCATGACGTCACAATGACGTCATAATTGAGGAAAATTCAAGTATTTGCTTGCTGTTGGCAAAATTGACAATATTAAAGTTTTCATTTGACTATTCCTTTTCTAAATGGGCTAAAATGTATCACAAAGTATTAACAAGTAAAAATCCATGGTATAATATCTATTTAAGTTCATTATATATATTATATATTCATTATTTATATACGCCAGTTTTTCATTGTTTAATTTAGACCCCTAATTGTCAATGTAAAAACTTTGAAATGCTTCAAAAAGATGTAAAGTGATTAAGAGAATCCTTTTTGGTCATCAAAATTTTTCTAATACATTTGTTATTATTTATATGACGTCATAAACATTGATAACGTCATTAAGTTTAAAGTTGCTGACGTCATCGAAAATGAATAAAACTTTACATCATCTGAAAGTTCTCATCAAGATCTATTGAATGGTAGTGTTGTCAATGATCTGTGATTATTCTGGAAAAAATTAGAGTCCCCTCTGTTCTTTTACTGCTGACCACGTGTTGAAAAGATGCTGGTCACGTGATCAGTGTCTACCATTTTGAAAAATTTTTTAGATTTTAAATTAGTATATTAAATTTGAGGAAAAGTCACCAAGTTTCAGCTCTGTATCTCGCGAACTGACAGCAGTGCATGAAATAATCTGCGCCGCGGGCACTTTGTGCCCCCCCCGTAGTAATAGGGTTAAGAAACTCCTAAAATTGATTGATTTGATTTTTGATTTTGATTTTATATTTTTTACCCATGGTAGCCCCTCAGTTAGAATAACTGATTTACAGGGGGCCATGCTAAAAACTTACAATAATTAATAATTTACAATAAAAACCAGTATTTCGAACTAAATTAAAATTACAATTGTTCAAAAATCAACAAAAAAAAACGAAAAGGTTTAAGTGTTCATTTTTCCACCTCTCTCTTGAAGGCTCTCAGGGTTGAAGAGTTCTTAGCGTCGGTACCAAGACTGTTCCAAAGCTTAGCGCCTCGGTACGAGAAGCATTTCTGCCCCCCCTGCTGATCTTAACAATGGCAACCTGAGGTCGACTTCAGCATTCCTAAGAGAACGAGCAGTGGAATTGTTGACTCTCGTGAACATGTCTTTCATGTAGGAAGGCGCGTCTCCTTGAAGGGATCTGAAAACTATTTTCTGAGATTCAAAATCAATAAGTTCCCTAACAGTGGGCCATTGAAGCGCACGAATAACTGGTAAAGCGGTCGCATCAAATGGACTGTTGGTAACGATTTTTGCAGCACGATTTTGGAGTTTCTGCAATTTTTCAATGACAGTCACCCCAGCATTTCCCCAGACAGGACAGCAATATCTAAAATTCGGCTCCACTAAACTCTTATACATAGTCTTGACGGTTGATAATGGAAGGTACTGCTTGGCATAACGAAGCATACCAATACCTCTAGAGATCTTATTAGTTGTTAAGGCCAATTGAGATGTCCATTTTAGTTGATGGTCAACCTGGACACCAAGGTATTTGACCTCCTTTACCAACTTGATATCCTCGGAACCAATCTTAAATTGCGGTTTAGTGGAATCGACAGAGTCGATTTTTCTAAGCTTTCCATTGCTTCCTATGATCA
Organism: Aurelia sp. 4 Dawson et al 2005; assembly: GCA_964019985.1. Classification (NCBI taxonomy): domain Eukaryota; kingdom Metazoa; phylum Cnidaria; class Scyphozoa; order Semaeostomeae; family Ulmaridae; genus Aurelia; species Aurelia sp. 4 Dawson et al 2005. Next base: position 7,517,687 of record OZ026505.1, read on the forward strand.
TTGCATCTGTCTTAGCTACGTTCAGAGACAACTTGTTTCCTTCAAGCCAGCCCTTCAAAGCTTCTAAGTCAGCATTAACTGCCTGATTAATTTCTGAAACAGATTCAGAGGCATAGTAAATGCTTGTGTCATCTGCATACATGGATACAAGGGAATTTTTCAAACAACTAGGAAGATCATTGATATAGACAAGAAAGAGAAGGGGACCAAGGCAAGATCCTTGTGGTACCCCTCAGGTTATACTGTCTGTAGCGGAGATTCGACCGTTTACCTTGCAGCATTGTCGTCTATCGGTGAGATACGAACGAAACCAGCTTAGTTCTTTTCCTTTTAGGCCACAGAAGTTGAGCTTCCTCAATAGAATATCATGATCGACTGTGTCAAAAGCTTTCTTGAGGTCTATGTAAACAACAGCCGTGTATTTACCTTTATCAATGTTTAGGTACCAGTCATTCGTACACTTCAACAGAGACGTCAGGACCGAATGAAGGGCTCGAAAACCAGACTGATCAGTAAAAATCATCTTGTTTTTGTCAAGGTAGTCGTACAGCTGGTTATAGACAAGCTTTTCAAATAAACGAGAGACAACAGGTAGCACCGATATAGGCCTATAATTCGACCTATCATCTTTTGAGCCTTGCTTAAAAATCGGCGCTACGCAAGCAGTCTTCCAGTTGTCAGGGAAGCAGCCGACGGACAGAGACATTGTGAAGAGTTGGGCAAGCGAAGGAGCCAAAATCTCAATACCTACTTTTATAAAGTGACTAGAAATGCGATCAGTACCAGATCCATTTGAATTTTTAATCTTAGAACATGCTTTTTTAACCTCATCAAAAGCGTCGATTTCAACACCCAAGGAGTCTTGAATCGAAATTTCCATTTTCAAATTAAAACCTCTTTAAAAGCGAAAAGCAGATAGACCCACATTACCCCGTAAACCCAGATTACCATATTCTACCCTATTTTTACAACAATCGTGCGCAGGTGCAGGTAGCTTTTGAAGATGAATGCAAAAGGAATATAAATGCATGAAAAGCTGTACAATGAAATGTCTATTTTCGTCTAGTTGAAAATTGCTTTGCGTTCATCTTGTTGCTGTTTTGTCCTGATTAGAGCTATTGTGATTGATGTCAATGTGATTGATATCATTCTGTCGTTAGTCCTTGACTACAGAATGTACCTCAGGATGTCGTTTGATAAATAATGCAACAAAAACATCGTAATTGATAGAAGAAAATGATTTATTGAATAGCTAATGCTGAAGGTGGGAAGCAAAATTTCTCAATCTGATTGAGGAGCATACCAGAAAAGTAGCCATACCGTTTGTTCATAGGAAACAACTCAATTAGGGAATAATGGGTCTACGCGTAGGCTATGGCAAGCGAAAGTCACCACACAACCTCTTTTATCTCAAGGTAAGCCTAGTAAATCTCAGATAAACCCACTTTGTCTGAGATAAACCACCTCATCATGAAGACCCACTTTATCTGTTGGTGAACCTACCAGATAATCCCAGGATCATTTGGTTCGCGCAAAATTAAAAAGTGACACAACCAGTCCCCCACCGGGGTCACACAAATGCAACTCACGACGCCACTGCAATACATGCTCACACATACCTGACGGCGGCAACACAGTCACTTTTACGAACACCAAGAAGACCATAAAACAGCGACTAGACGGCAACTCGACTAACATCATCTACGCCTATGTAAAACATGCGCTCATACGGAAACAACAACTGCCACTACATCGGAAAAACAGGAAGACGACTACGAGACAGACAGAAAGAACACCGCAGAGATATCATTGACAGAAAAACTGACAAATCCGAGGTTGCAGAACACTTCTGTAAACCCGGACACTCTGTCAATGACCTACAGATACTGCCACTGCTACAAATACACAACGAACGTGAAAGCGTTAGGCAAGCCAAACAACAATACTTCATTGGCTTGGCTAATACTTTGAATGCAAAAGATGAATTTTTTCGTCAGAAACAGCGGACTTCTGACGAAACAGCGAAGAATTGTTTCGTCAGAAATTGAATCATCATCAGACCTTGACTCTCATACCTAACGGCATGAACAGGACCACTGACCGCTAACACGAATATTACTAAGTTTTAACTAACTACTAACAATCACAATATATTTATAATCAAAATATCCATTTATACATGGGAATTGAAGTCGACCAGTTTCTAAGTTGGGATGATCACATTTCCACTGTGACCAAAATGATTTCAAAGGAACTGGTATGTTACGCTATGCGAAAAGATATCTTCCCTTAACTACGATTCAATCAATGTACAGAAGTCTCATTGAGCCATATTTCCGATCCTGCTGTTCCATGCGGGGAGTATGTAGTATCACTGCGTTAAATAATCTAAAGAAACTACAAAACCATGCTGCAAAGATTGCTACTAGCAGCCCTTACGATGCGTCTTCGCAACCACTGCTGATGGAACTGGCCAACAGTCAAAGAACTTATTGAAACGGAAACTGCTAGGATGGTGTACAGGTCGATAAACAAGGAAGCTCCCAATTTGTAGTGAAATTACGAATACTCTTGTGGACGGATTTGTAGAACGAATAACGAATAACCAAACACCACGATCAAAACTCTAAAACATGCCAAATCTCCATCTTAAATCAACAAGAACGACAGCAATAAAAAACACGAGGATTAAAGTCCCGGGATAAAGTCAAAACGAGGTTTCCAGCCTCTCTCAGTTCAGCACACTCCCCGGGTTGATTCCCTAAACTATTGGAATCAAAACAACGAGTAATAAAGGTTAAATACGAAATATAACGAAATTATGATACGATGTGAGGTCCAGTCCAGTTTCTACTTCAAAATCTTCTAGTTTTCAGTAAAAATACGTATTTCTTGCAAAGCAACCGGTCGAGTAATCTTAGGCTCGAAAGGTTCGGCGTGTGGGTTTAGTGCAGTGTCCTCTTCTACGTGATCTTCGCGCTCATTCGATGAAATTTCGGTAGGTATAAGGAGTTCAAGCGGCCTCCTCAAAACAATAGATGTCTTGGCATCCTCGGAAAATACACGAATTTCTGCGGCACGAACGACACCATCTTTGCCGCGCAACAACTTTACAACTTTCGCGAGCTTCCAAAAAGATCTCGCAGTCCCGTCCCTTTTAATAAACACGATATCTCCGACAGTAATATCACTGCACTGACCCAACACGTTTCTTGATCTTTCACGAAGACTAGTAAGATATTCTTCCCTCCAGCGTTTTGAAAACTGTGCAAGTAGGTTACGATGATGTTTCGCTCTTCTAGTTAGAGAACGATTGGTACTCACAATGTCATAATGCTCATCATTTGGCAATGATGAAATTCTTCTTCCATAAATCAAATGTGAAGGACAAAGAGGGTAAGATATTCCCTCCTTATCGTCATAAACATAAGTAAGTGGGCGTGCATTTACTACACCCTCGACCTCAGTCAGTAAAGTACTTAGCTCATCAAAGGTAAGTGACGATCTTCCAACGACTCTCTTCAACGCATCTTTAGTAATCTTTATCAGGCGTTCCCAAAAGCCTCCGGCCCAACTCATTCTCTCAACGATAAAGTCCCAAACAACACCTAATGACGCTAAATGATTCTTCACAGGCTCTGCACATGCTATAGTCTTCAGGATTTTCGCCGATCGTTTAAAGTTCTTTGCATTATCCGACATCATTTTACGAGGTAAACCTCTACGACTGACAAAACGACGAAATGCTCGAAGAAAAGTCTCAGCTGAACAGCTATCGATTAGTTCTAAATGTACTGCTCGCGTGGCAGCACAAGTAAACAGGCATATGTAAGCTTTGTCCGTAGTTTGTGAAGTCGCTGTCTTGTTCAGAACAAAGAATGGACCGGCGAGGTCCACACCCGTATTGACAAAAGGTGGTGCATCTTCTACTCTCTCGCTCGGTAAACAGGGTTCTGGTGGCCTGACAAATGGCTTCCTTGCATGCTTTACACATACAATGCAGGGACGAATAACACGCTTTACGACTTCTCTCCCCCTCGGGATCCAATAACGTTCTCTCACTGCTGTCAGGGTTGCCCTGACTCCACTATGAAGCACATAATAATGAGCTTCCTTCACAATCAGATCAGACAAATGATGTCTTGTTGGCAGCAATGCGGGATGACAAGTGACTTCTGGCAAATGTGACTTTTCAATACGTCCGCGACATCGTAGAACTCCCTTTTCATCAATGAATAATCCAAATTGAGTAAGATAAGGTAAATTCCTGTCCGATGTTTTCTCCCTTAATGACTTTAATTCTCCTGGGAATGACTCTGCTTGCACCGACAATATCCAAATATGACGTGCAGTTTGAATTTCTTCTGCTTCTAATGCTCCGCAATAACTCTTTTCCACAAGATGGATCTTGTGCTTCAGGTTTCGAACAAACCTTAACACGTATGCTGTTACACGACATAACCTTGTAATGCTACTAAACGAATTGCAGTTAATTACGTTTCCAACTGAGCAACGGTCAACAATGTCACAGCTCACAAAAGTATGAGTTGTGTCCCTTGGATCTTTTCTCAACTCTTTCAGGGCCTCAGCATCACTCAACACAGGCACTAGAACACCCTTTGACGGCCAGTCCCTTTCATTCAATTCCAAGAAAGAAGGCCCTTTCCACCAAAGTTTCAAATTCACGAGTTGGTATCCCGATACTCCCCGGGATGGCAAATCTGCCGGATTCTCTGCCCCTGGAACATGATTCCACACACTCACAGGTAGAATACGACGAATTTCATCAACACGATTTGAGACATACTGTCCCCAGTATTTCACATTTTGAATCCAGCACAATACAGTCATCGAATCAGTCCAGCAGTAAACATTGTCAATCACAATCCCCTTTAATCCCTCTAAAACCGTGACCATCAACCTTGCAAGCAACACTGCCCCCAACAGCTCCAAACGTGGGATAGTCTGTGTTTTGAGGGGTGCAACTCTAGGCCTTGAACACAATAACATAGTATCTACTTTGTCCTCATAACAAATTCTCATGTATATAGTGCAACCATACGCTTTCCCACTCGCATCACAAAACCCATGCAGCTCAATCTTTGCCCCAGACTCCTTTGTAAAATAACATCTAGGAATTTTCACTTGCTTTGACATAAACTCCAATTCAGCAATCAGTTCAAGCCATTTTGATTTCAATTCACCCACAAGCTCTTCATCCCAACCCTGGTTGTCAACACAAAGCATCTGAAACAACATTTTCAACTTAATCACATAGCATGAAAGTAGCCCCAAAGGATCAAAAATTCTTGCTGCCAAACTCAAGATAGACCTTTTGGTCACAGGCAAAGAATTTGCATGCCTGATCAACTCACGGAAATCATAGACTAACATGTCAATTTTGGTGTCCCAATTCACTCCCAATATTTTCACCAAATCATCTTCCTTTGTTGCAAACACATTTTTTACCCAACGTTGCCTTTGCAAATGACAAATCATCTTCACAAAACGCTGAATTGTTACCTTCAGGTTTTAAATCTCCCATTTCACCTTCACCTTCAAGCATAGAAATAAACTCACATACCTCAACTGAATTGGAAGTCCACTTTCTCAGATTAAAACCACCATTTTGCATAATCCTTTTGGCCTCCATGTAAAGCTCTTTAGCTTCCGCAATTGTTTCTGCTCCTGTAGCCCAATCATCAATGTACAAATCTTCTTTAAGCCTCTTTATGGTTATATTTTCTTGCTCCTGAAGAGATAAATGATGCATAATGGTAGCCCCTAAAATCGCTGGGCTCGGTTTCAAACCAAAAACTAACCTCTGGAATCTCAGCTTCAGCAACTCTGGATTGTCCTTTCTGACATCATCAAACCATAACAACCTCAATGCATCTCTATCTTTCTCATTTATGCCAATTTGTAAAAAGGCCTTTTCAATGTCGGCAATGACTCCAATACGATTTGAGCGAAAGCGTAACAAAATTTCAAATAATGATGGGATCAAGTTGGGTCCTTGCTCTAAACAATTATTTATTGAAACTGGATTGTCTTTTGTGTGCGCTGAGCCATCATATACAACCCTGACCTTGGTAGTAGATTTATCCTCACGAACAACTGGATGATGTGGCAAAACATGAACTGTGCCTCCTTTGTTTTTCCGCATCCATCTCAGGGACTGGCTCAAGCACCCCTGTCTTTAACTGCTCTTTCATTATTTCATCATACTTTTCCATTAGCTCTGGATTACGCTTAAGACGCTCATGTAGACGCAATACTCTATCCTCACACAACTTCTCATGATCTGGCAACTGCTCCTTTTCAGCAGTCCATGGCAAATCAACTGAATACCTTGTTCCATCATGCTGAATACTTCTCAGGAAACCTTTGTTGTCATAAATCTCAGGCTCAGCAGATTCAGCCTTTACTCCAATTGACTCTGTTTCCCAAAAACAAGCAAGCTGAGCCTTTAAATCATTTCTTTCTTCTTGCAAATAAGCATCTCCATCATTGAAAATCAAGTTCGTAATGGCAAAGGAATCATGACTGCTTTTCTTCTTGTCCGTGGTGCCTTCACATACCCCTGAAAGCAGCCACCCCAACTTGCTTTCAACAGCCACAAGACCTCTGTCCCTGATCACTTTCCCCCCTGTCACTATTCCCCAATACTCATCTGATCCCACTAAGATCTCAATGGGTTTGCTAATGTTCTCTGGCGTATCTGCACGATCTAATGACTTCAACTTTGCAAATTGATCTATTTTTACAGGCAATGGCAGCTTTGAACATATAGTTGGAAAGGAAAAGGCAGAAATAACAGCTTCTCCACCTCCCCCTTCCCTCTGCAATGAAATCTTGACCACATCGCACTTCTGCTTACGAAACGATTTATCACCAAATGTGGTAACATTTAACGTTTGTGTTCTAATAGGCTGTAAACCAAGCCTTTTCTTTAACGATTCTGCTACATATGACCTCTGACTGCCACTGTCAAATAAAACTCTGACTGGAATACCTTTACCATCTGCTCCCCGGGCTAGCACAGTTGCAGTTTGCAAAATTACGCTTGTTGATGTTCCGGTTGCTGTATTTGCAGTAGTAATTTCCGGATTTGTTTGAGTAACCCTTGCATTCTCAGAAGCCACAGCCCCCTGCACAGCACTACTTGATTCTCTTTCTGCACTTGACATGCAGATTGAATGATGATGACGACGATGACACTTTCTGCAATTAATGGTGCGTCTACACTCATTTGCACGATGGTTACCCTTGAGGCAAAGGAAACATTTCTGTTCACGAATAAGAATTTGCCTTCTTTCATTGACATCTTTGACAGCTTGGCACGCAGCAGAAAAATGATCCTTCTTACAAAAAGCACACAATATTTTCCCACCTTCACTTTGAGTCATAAATGATGTTGTGCTTGTGCTTCTTGGAAATACTGGCATAGGCCCCTTTCGTTCAACTTCACCTGCCTTGGTTGCAACTGCTGACTCTCTGGCTTCTACTTCCTGTTTGAAAATCTTTAGAACCTTATCAATGTCCCATATAGCACCCGTGCAACTTCTTGCAATTAATAAATGAATCTCATCTGGCACTTTACTCATAATCACAGGTATAAGTAATGCTCCATACATCTCTGAATTAATCCCTAATGATTGCAGCCCCCTAACGTTAATGTTCAATTTATCCAAGATACCACGCAGCTGTTTCACTTCCTTTATTGAGGTGCATGGAGGAATTTTCAACAATGCATGCATGTGTGCTGCTACGATTTCTTGAGGTTTTCCAAACCTTTCATGTAATGTTTCAACTGCTTCCTGATAATTCGGTGCTGTAACTGGAAGACCCTGTATTGATCTTTCTGCATCTCCCTCCAAATATTGCAATAAATATCTAAATTTATCAACTTCTGCAATGTCCTCCCTTGAATGAATTGCAGCCTTAAATGCATCCCAAAATGGTCTCCATAATTTAATATCCCCTTTGAATGATTTGATTTTCAACTCTGGCAACTTAACAACACTCTGTATACCCCCTGACGATGTATGACTTGGCACTGGACTAGCCCCCCTGCCAACAGTATTCAATGAAACTTGCTCCAGTTTTCTGGCAAATTTATTTTTGGATGCGATGATCTTTGTGCTTATTTTTGTGGAAGCATCAATCTCCATGTTAATTTGATCCGAAGGAACCTTATTCAAAATGTTCCCGTCCATCACGTCTAAAATCTTCATTTTATTTTCCAACGAACTCAAAATAACTTGCAAACGATCGTTACGACTGTCATCTATTCCTCCTTGGTCCAAAATGTCATCTGACTCTTTTATCAATCGTGTAACCACAGCACGATTTCCCCCTCGGATGGTCTTCAGCCTGTCTAGGCCTTCGTCAGCCTCAGCTTGGCCCTCAGCTTGTTGATTTGGCATCACGAATTTCTTTACGATTTTCTTTACGACTCCTGCTAACAAATCAATCCTCAAGCCCCACGTTGGGCGCCATGTAGTGAAATTACGAATACTCTTGTGGACGGATTTGTAGAACGAATAACGAATAACCAAACACCACGATCAAAACTCTAAAACATGCCAAATCTCCATCTTAAATCTAGTCCCGGATAAAGTCAAAACGAGGTTTCCAGCCTCTCTCAGTTCAGCACACAATTACCTTACAGCTCTGTTTGATAGGTTGTCAGATATTAGTATTAGAGAGCTTTGTAATACTAATACAGACCTCAAGGAGGCCCCCTCATAGTACCCCTGGATAACGGATTCACGTGCTGATTTTGCATTTTTCACGCCATCACGGACTACAAAACAGAATTTTCACGATCATGTTGCAGAAATTTTAAGAATGCTCCAGCTCCAATTATTATTATTATTATTATTAACACTTTATTTACAATGTTGGCATAAAAATAAGGTATAAAATAGCTATACATGTATATAATATTTACAAACATAGCTAATAAAAGCCAACTACTTCAATTTACAAGAAAAGAATGGATAAAAACATGCTCGTGTTGAAAAAACGTCACAGTGACGTCATGAAGTTGAAAACATGTGAAAATCAGGTTTCCAAGTAAAATTTGAATTTAAGGAAGGTTGTGCATGAATATTTGGCAGTTTTTGGCTCAATTTGATATGAAAATATAATTTCATTAAAATCAATGATTTTGGAGTGATATTTGGGCAGATATTAACCATTTTGAATGACGTCAATTATGCAATTAATTTGCTGTCTGTAGAAATGGACAAAATGAAGCTGCAAAGTGATAATACTCCATTACAAACGTATCATTGGAGTGTTTTCAATTGAAAAATTTTGAAAATATTCAAAAAATTTGCTAATTAGCCCAAAATGGCGGCCAAGATGAGGTCATTATCATAAAATGCCGACATCATCAAATTCCAAAAATTCCGGTATCAAATTAAAGCTGTTCCTTTACGGATTCATTTGATGTATAATACTTCAAAATTTGATCAAATTTTTCCATTGAAATCATCAAAAACAATGATTTGCTTGCTACCTGCTTCCAAATATGGGCATGTCACGTGATCTGTAAGTTCTATTGTTTCAAAATTTTTTGGTCAAAATGTGGCGAATATATAATTAGTAAAATTCAGAGGGGTTTGGGGGATACAGTTGATGTCTTTAAAAAATGCGTTAAGAAAAACCTCGAGGGGGGCCCCCATATGGATTAGGGTTAAAACTTGCAGTGGTCAACGGTGCTTTGCTTACAGAGGGGCAAAATTATGGAACAACCTTAGCGCTGAAATCAAGAAAGCACACACCTTGAGTCGATTCAAATCTGCATATAAAAACAGCAAGTGATCTTCTCGTTTAGCTCGTTAATACATAGTTTTTTCCTTTTCTACCCTTTTCTTGCTTGTAAAATTGTTATGATTAGAAATGTTAAGTTTATTGTATATATTTTAACAGGGCAGTTTGGAATTCAGTTTCATTTTAAGCTGTAACTAAAGAAAATAAAATCAATCAATCAATATACATATATGTATACACTCGTGCAATAATGTTTCTTGGATGTGTTTGTCATGTTTTTTGTCCTCATGGGAGAATGGAATCCTCCCTGAATAAGTTATTCGCACATCAGGGGGAAGACTTTGCAACCCGTCAAAAGGGAAGCACGTATTAAAGCATGCTGAAAGTCATCGTTGTGAGGTTAACACATGAGGGATTCTTGCTTTTAATTTTAGCGAGTCTTTAAGGTTTCTGAAATGGATTCATTTTAGAAAATCGCTGACAGAATCTGAACGGATTGTCCGATTTTAGCCAGAAAAATTTCTAAAAATAAATCAACACGTTAACTATGTAATCAAGTATTGCAAAATATCATTGCTTATGTACTCACGAAGCAGTAGCTTTTCAAACGTCAGGCATTTTTTTCACTCACCAGGTGTCATGGGTGTTTGGCTCTTGCTGCTTTTGTGTCCGTTGAAATAGTTGTTTCTCTCCTTCTCAATCCAGCTGAAAGGGCATCAGTGGCAATTGTCGATAGTGTACTGCAACATTCAAGCAATGGTTAAAGAGATGACCTATCCAGTCCTAGCTTCGTGTTCATTACGACTACCAGGAGAAGTCAGGGGCAAAAAGGGTCAATCAGCATATATGCATACAGAATTAATAGTTTGACTATGCCTTATGCCCAAAACTATCATGGCCATAATTTTAGTTAGCTTGGACACAAAAGTATCTCTTTTGGCAATATTCAGACCCAGAAATACCGGACTTCCCTCCCTGTATGTCCATGTGCTGACTGCCTTCCCTGGGGTCTTGGACAACTGTAAAGGGATCCTTACAGGGTGCAATCAATATCTGAGTGCACCAATGAATCAAGAGAATTTGATTAAGCCTAACTCCGCCATTTTGACGGCATGTTCGACGATATTCTCAGATGTTTTGGGTTTTCGCGATAAAGTGCGCTGGCGAAGTATTTGTGAACAGGCAGTCGGCAAAATAGTAGTGAACAGAGCAGCTCTTTATTAAAGAACATCTCCCATATCAGTTTAAATGTTTTCATTTTGACAATTCTCTTTGCAAATCATGGTGCAGCTAAAGTTACTGCACACATTTTCGTCATTAAAAAGTCTTTATCAATAACTGTGTTGCCTTTTTTGATGGCTAAGAGTGATTAATATATAAATGTTGCTATGCAACCTTCTCGCACCAATTACGGAATCAGAAAAATCCAAATGATTTGCAAGGTTACTTTCCTTCTTGCAATGAACTTCCCTGGGTACTAGACTCTCTCTAAAAGAAAATTTTCTTTTACAGAGAGTCTGGTACTTAGGGTAGCAATGAACATAACATTGAAGCAATATGAGAAAAGGTCGATAGTTTACTGCAACATTCAAGCAATGGTCGAAATGAAATATCTAGCATTAATTTCAACAGCAAAGTATCCCATACGAATTTAACTAAAAATCTGAATCAGAAGCATCGAAGAACCTCAAAATTTGCAATGACATTGTTATAAAACCTGCAGATAAAGGAGGATGTGTCGTTGTTTGGAGAAAAGATTGACATCAAAAAGAACGATAATCAATTCAGTGATAATACTGACTTCTACCTACCCTGGATCAGAGTATTTTTTAGTAAAGTACTAAATAACACTCTGATCCAGGGTAACTTCTACCAGCAGCAGCGAAAAAATCCAACAAGCTCGTTCAACAAAACCATTATCCAAGCTATAGACAATGAAATTGAACAGAACAATCTTCCGAGCAATGCTTCCAAACTGATTAAAAATCATCCTAGAAATTCTCGTTTTTACATGCTACCTAAGATCCATAAAGCTAACAATCCTGGCCGACCAATTGTCTCAGCTGTTTCATGTCCATCATCTCACGTTGCTTCTTTCTTTGACTCCATGCTCAAACCCATAATCAAACAGATTCCTAATATCTTCGAGATACTTCTCATGCTCTAAGAATCTTCAACAACTTCCATTTCACTGGCGAACATCGTTACCTATTCATGATGGATGTCAAATCACTTCACACTGTCATTCCTAACGCCGATGGTCTTTCTGCTCTTAGAAGTTTTCTGGATTAACGTCCTATACAGAACCCTCCCACAACCACACTTTTGCGTCTCGCTGAACTGGTACTCACCACAAAGGGCTTCTCGTTTGATGACAAATACTATGCTCAAGTGGGCGGAGTAGCCATGGGTAGCAAACTTGGACCAAGTTATGCTTGCCTCTTTGTTGCCTACCAAGAACACCTTATCAGTCAACAATATGAAGGTCCATTTCCACACCTGATCAAACGTTACGTCGATGGCATTGTTGGTGTTACATCTCTGCCATTACATCAACTGCAAAATTTCATTGAATTTGTTTGCAATTTTTATCCGGTCCTCAAGTTCACTTTCGATATTACCAAGACTCAACTGCCATTCCTTAACATCCTGTTATCTATATCTGATGATTCCATCTCCAACACATAGATGTAGGAACTGGGGGCACTAGGGGCATGGGCCCCCAAGATTTTGCCATAAACAAAGAATTGCCCTTTCTATTCTTAGAGAATACCTATTTTCTTGAGAAAAAAGTGCCCTCTAATTGTTGTGGCCCTCCAAGTTTGAGATGCTTCCTACGTCCCTGCTCCAACATCCATCTATTATAAGAATACAGACGCTCGCAGTTTTCTTAACTACTCCTCATCACATCCCATCAAAACCAAAACTCAATCCATTTTTCTCAGTTCCTACATCTTCGGAAGCTCTACTCCAAGGAATCTGATTTTACAGAGAAAGCAAAAGAAATGAGCACGTTTTTCTTGAACAACCGTTATCCTTCAAATGTAATCAATGACGCAGTTTTAAAGGTTATCAAGATCTCCAGACAAGAGGCACTGAAGAATCGTAGAGAACAACCAAGCCTCAGAGAGAATCCCATTGGTACTCACATACCACTCTCTGGCAATCCCAATAAAATATTATCTTCAATAACTTTGGTATCCTTCTTCTGATGCAAAAACGCGAAAAATTTTCTCAGCTCTACCACTTATGGCTTGCAGACGAGTTTCCAACCTGAGAGATACACTTGTTAGATCCAAGCTGCACAACGAAAATGAACCCCCCCCCCCCGGTACAATAGCCTGTGGTCGCTCTAATTACAGAACGTGTGATCATGTCAGTGGTGATACCAAGATCTCTACACCATTCGGAAACTTTTCTGTATGCCAGTCCTTCAACCGCTCTTCATCCTGCCCTACCTATTGCATTCGATGCACGAGATACCAAGTTATATATATAGGAGAGACATGTCGTCAGCTGAATATTCGATTTGGTCAATATTTGCGCAACGTTGAAAATAAATCCCACGAGAAGGAACAAAAGGCCAAACATTCTGACACAAATGCTTCAAGACACATTAATTCGGAGGGTCATCCAACAGGAGATATGGTCGCTCAGGGACTTTTTTCTCTTCACAATGACTTAACAAACGCTTCTCATTTACATCATAGCTTCCTCATTTATTATCTGCTATTAGGTTTTCCCTTTCGAATCTCAATCTCTATCTTTCACGTCGCATTCTTACATCGCATTCTCTTCTCCATTCTAGTAAATCACTATTCTATCAATCGTTCTTTCTCTGCTTCATTTGTTTAAATGTACTTTTTCTCTAGCCTCACGACAAAGTCCCAGATATCACAACATAGCAACAACGACAATAACATCAATACAACAACAACCAAATTTATATTTTTGCTCATTTTAGTTCGAGTGTCCATCAGTCTGTCAATAGCGATAACTACGAATATGTAATCAGTCTACTTTTTCTCGTTACTACTGATGAAGGTCAAGCCTGAAACATAGAGTATTTCAAGCTCCAGGCTATACACTTTTTTTCAACGGAATTTATGTATACATTGGATTGGTTATTATAGCCACACGTACAAACAAACACTTTGTACATAATATCAAAAAAGTGCCGTCTCACTTTGAAATGCGGTTACTATCTTCTTGCTTACTAATTCCCTAGAGATCCATTTAGCAAAACTTGCACATCAACTAGAAGACTTTTTCTCAACATCCTTAATTCGGGACATCTTTCGTGCCGAATAAAATAGCCAAAAATACTCATAATGCAAGGTAGTCTTTTAGAGACAGAATAACGCTCGGAGCATTTCAATCGACATATCACTTTTTTGTCTGTAACAGATTGCCGTGGGTCCCTTTCTTCTGGGTCATCCGGTGATTTTCATTTTTTGAAGTGTTTATTGATTGGACTCAATTAGCCATGATTAACAGCAACGATTTTCAAAATTCAAACAGTTAATTATAATGTCTTTATAAAGTCCTGAATATAACTTTTGCAGCATAGTTGGCTACATATTTTAAATAAATCAGGAAATTTCTGATATGTAAGAGCAGTCAATACGTTTTTCTTGATTTCGCTATCATTTTTGGTTGTCTAGCAGCGAATAGCGTGACAAATTATTAATAACCACTGTTTTTGGATTTTTCCTAGGTCCCTAATTCAATGTGTGAAGTTTCATCTTCACACTATTTCTCATTTCTGAAATAAACAGGGAAGCCAAAGAAAGACCCCCGACGGACCAACAAACTCGAAGTATTATGTGGGCTAAATAGGGTTAAAGTTACCGCATTTGGCAAGTGAAAGTCACCAAAATCAGATAAATCCAGCTTTTCTCAGAAAAACCGGATTTAGCTACGGAAAAATTGAGTTTATCTGAGAAAGACTTGATTTTTCTCCAGAAACACATGCAAGGAGCTGGGATGCACATTCCAAGATCCAAGTCTATCCTGACCGTGTGCAAATTTTCGAACCATTCGATTGGTTAAAGGCCACAGATAGCTTTTTCATACTTGTACCTCGTAGATTTGTGAGTCCTGAGGAAAAGGGGGGATTTTACTCATTGCACTTAAAATGTACAAATCAGGATTACAGGAATCCGGGTCAAGCAATTCATGCTCAAAAAAAATTAGAGTATTTAAATAAACAAAATGATATATGAATGCAAATTTTCACAAATCACAAAGGTTAACAGGTGAAGCAATTAGAACTGGATTTTTAATACTGCAAACAAAGGATCATGGAAATCTTTGCTTGAATGATGTATGGATTCAACTCCGAGATCCGGCAAATATAAGACAGGCTCTCTTGCCTAATTCATTCTTAAAGAACCGCAATCTGCCTTTGTAGAAATAATCTTATATTCTTAAAGAAATGCATTCAATTATTTTTGTGCTAATTTTGCAGAGATCAACGAATGTACTCTTGATACTCATAATTGTCACAACAAAGCAACATGTACCAATACTGATGGATCATTTACATGCACTTGCAACACTGGATACACTGGAAACGGTGTGACATGTTCAGGTAGGTTGAAAATTGACGGAATTCCTATGTTGCATTGAAGGTGTGAAGATTGAATAAATGGCTGCCTTTTTCTTGGTTTTGGTGTTCGAACTTGTCAGTAGGTGCCAAACCCTGGACTTTGTCTTGACCCTTTCACTCCCCGCTAAAATTAAGCTTAACAGGAAAACGTAATGTAGATTGTCGTTTTCCAGGGGGTATCATAATCAGTGATTCAGTAAGCAATAGATAAATGCAATGTGCATAACCTTTCAAATCAATCAAAATTCCAAATTCTTTACCCCCTGAAAAATTCGCCGTTCCCAATGAATACTGTTGGGCCATATGGCCCTTCCAGGGGTGAAAGAGTTAAGATGCATGATGTTTCTTCAAAAATCAAATGAAAAATCATCGAAATTTAGTTGCTTGCATTCAACTTTGCAGATAACAACGAGTGTACTCTTAGTACCCATAATTGCCATAACAAAGCAATGTGTACGAATTCGGATGGATCATTTACTTGCACTTGTAACACTGGATATAGTGGAAATGGAGTGACATGTTCAGGTAGGTTGAAAATTGATAGGATTCCTGGTTACATAGTAGGTGTCAAAGAAAATGCTTTCTTTTTTCTTGGTTTTCTGTTCTAAGGGGTACGAAGAGGGATTGGTATGGTGAATACCTTTGTAGAGAAGTTCTTGAGCAAATCTATAAGCTTAGTGTTCGACCGTATTTTGATTACGGGGATATCATATACCACAAACAGGACCCTTAAATGCATTTTTACTTCACACAAAAGTTAGAACAGACCCAATACTCTGCTGCACTAGCTGTCACAGGCGCTTTGAGAGGTACAAGTAGGCAAAAAATTTATGAAGAATTAGCAAGGGAAACCCTGTACAATCGTAGATGGTACCGAAGATTGTGTCAGTTCTATTCTCTGTGCAAGCCTAAGGTACCGGATTATCTTTATTTGGAGATACTCCAGCAGCGAAATCTGGTCTGTAACCTAAGAATCCCACATTGTTAAGAATAGCTTACTGGAGGAACAATTCAGTGCACCAACTCGAAAAAAGGAGGAACAATTAGGTACAACAACTCATATTTCAAAAATACCATTTCTAACCTAAATAGGACCTGCCAGATACTAAGGTTAGGAAGGTTACACGGCAAGGTTAAATCAACGTCGAAATATTCCGGCAGCACTTTGTTTCTTCAAACTCAAATTCTTCCTTTGAGGTGGTAACTTTCAGTTGAATTGTAAGTTGCATGAATGGTGAGGACCCCGTGACCTCGCGTCTTTCCTCGTCATCAATGTCACAGTTTAATGTAGTCGTAGTTGTGTAGTTTTGGATATATCATTGTTGTTTTTTATTGGTAAATGAAGAAACTTGTCACTGTGCAAGTGCCAACCTCTGGACCTTGTCTTAACATGCATGATGTTTCTTCAAAAATCAAATAAAAATCATTGAAAGTGCAACAGACCAGTAAAATTTCTCTTCAATTCATGGCTATTTTTTGGGATTTAAACTGCTCACTGCTGCATTTTGTTAACAAATATTGATTTCTGTGGAATTTGAGCTGCAGGGTGAACAAAAGTTATGCATTAATTAATTTCTCATAGTTTTTTTTCATGAATCTTTTCGGCTTACTGTTTTTCAAAAAACTTTTATCAGAAAACCAATACACTCCAATATAGAAACAAAGTCAATCAAATAGCCAAATCTAAGTAGAGCATTGTATTATAGATATTTGTTTGAATTGTATCAACTCACACGAACCTGTACTCAAACTGCAGCTGATATGCTCCCTTTTGGTATGTGTTTTACGAAGGATTGTCAACAGCTTAATGATCTTTTTGCATGTTTCTAACTTATCACGCTCCTCTGTGGATGGTCTTGTATCAATACGGTTGAATTTAAACTTTGATTATTTGTGTTCAAATTTTTCAGATAACAACGAGTGTGCTCTTAATACCCATAATTGCCATAACAAGGCAACATGTTCCAATACAGATGGATCATTTACTTGCACTTGTAACACTGGATATAATGGAAACGGAGTGACATGTAATGGTAGGTAGAAAAATTTTATAGTTGTTACCTGTGGAGGCGGGGACTCTGAATGTTCCAACAGAGTTTCACATCTTCACATCCTTTGATCGCTGCAAGAGAGTATGACATTGTGACATGTTTACGATTTATCATCTCGGTTGACATCTTCATATGTGTTCTGTAGAGAGTTCTTTATAAAGAAGATGATAAAATCCATTTTATTCATTTGTACATCAATTTTTCAGATAACAACGAGTGTGCTCTAGGCATTCACAATTGTCACAGCAAAGCAACATGTACCAATACGGATGGATCATTTACGTGTGCTTGTAACACTGGGTATAATGGAAACGGAGTGACATGTACAGGTAGGCAGAAAATCATTGTAGTTGCTATTTTTGGTGGTTCTTTGGTTTTCCAACAGAGTTTCACATCTTCATATCCTTTAGTCGTTGCAAAGAGTATGACATTAGGATATATTTACAACCTATAATCTTGGTTAACATATTCAAGGTGTTCTGTAGAGAGTTTTTTACATACAAGGTGATAAAATTTGAGTGTTAATCATTGGTGCATAAAATTTTCAAATAACAATTTGTGTGCTCTTGGCACTCATAATTGTCACAACCAACTATCATGTACCAATGCGGATGGATTATTTACTTGCAATTGCAACACTAGATATAATGGAAGTGGAGTGACATGTTCAGGTAGGTAGAAAATTGATAGATATCCTGTTTTACGTCCTGGGAATAGAAAATAGATATATGCCACTGGACATTGTAATAGGACTCATGATGTCTATTCACAAATCAAATCAAGTAATTGTTTTTTAAGGTTACAACAGACCAGAAGAGTTTCTATTCAGGGGTCTCTTTTTGGAGTTCGATCTGTGTATTGCTGCATTTTGTTAACAGATATAGATTCCTGTGGAATTCGAGGTGCAGGCTTAACAATGTTACTCATCAATCTTTTTTAACTCTTTCGTGAACCTTTCAGGTATCCTGCTTTAAAGAAAATATTATCAGCAAATCAATTCACTCAGGCACAGAGAAATTGTAAACCTAATACTTAGATCTAAAATGAGCATTGTATGATAGGTATTTGTTTAAATTAGTTTAAACCAAAGTGAACTCATACCACTATATCTGACGTGATGATTCTTGTGGTCTCACTGACGTAGTTTGTCAGTCAAAAACTTTGCCAAACTTATCTTATGTCAGCTTTTTTTAAAATCTTTGCCGACTTTTGAAAATTCGGGGACAAGTCTCTCCTAGCCTCCCCCCTCAGTGGTGTCACCACTGTCTCTGCGGATGCCCTAATGTCAATGATTTTATGTTTGAGATCTGATTACTTGTGTCCTATTTTTACAGATAACAACGAGTGTACTCTAAAAAATCATAATTGCCATAACAAAGCAACATGTGCGAATACGGAAGGATCATTTACGTGTGCTTGTAACACTGGATACAATGGAAATGGAGTGACATGTACAGGTAAGCAGTTTCTGCATTTGCAAACTCCAGTATGATTGATTTGCTCCTTCTTTTATTTATGTCTACTTGCATGTACGAACTCAATCATAATCCTACCAGTGACACTGAGGACCTGTGGCGACATCAACTGAGTTGACGCAGGAACTAGGGCAGGGACGTAGGAAGCATCTCAAACTTGGGGGTGCACGACACTTCAAGGCCAATTTTTCCATAAGAAAATTATGCATTTTCTAAAAATGAAAAGGCAACTCTTTGTTTATTGCAAAATCTTGGTGGTGGGGGCACATGCCCTCAGTAGCCCCGGTTCCTACGCATATGAAGTTGGGATACACGTTTTTTGATAAGAAACTAGGATCAGGCCATAGTAGTAAAAGTTTCACATGAAATTTTGTCCGTTTTAGTACTAAAAGTTTCTCAATTGATTTCTTATTTTTTGAACGCGGAATTATCAATGTGGTCACTAAAACTACGGCAGATATAATTCTTGACATTCAAAACATCATAAAGGAATAAACAGTGTTCTGTTATGTCGAAAACACAAATGTTTAGATAATATTGCTCAAGAATAAAGGTTCAACAATCTGTTTGCTATGATATCCATGCTTTTAACTTTGAAAAGTTTCTTAATACTTCTCAGACATAGTACTAGAGTTTCTTAAACTTTTGGCCATCTTAGTACTAGTTTCTTATAAACTAGTTTCTTATAAAAAAGACGTGTATTAAATCAAATGATACCTGTGAAACCCTGCCTGCACAGCTCTCCTCTAGTAAATGAGGTGACTAAACACGCGGGAACACTGAATTTTCAAAGGGAATGGTTATTGGTTCTTTGAATGTCAATAGCTTGTCCTTGCATAGAGATAGAGTTTCGACGTTTATGAAAGAATGAAAGATGAAAGATATGAAAGATGAAGGATTCACATTCTTGCACTTAATGAAACAAAACTTGATAAAAGAACACCAAAGCAACTAATTAATATCAAAAATTACAAAGCTGAAAGGGAAGGGAAGATGGTGACAAGCAACAAGGCGGAGTTGCAATTTACATTGGAGAGAGTGTGAATCACTCACGTCAGATCGATATCTCACTAAATTACCTAGAGCTTAAATTGAAATTGAAATTAAGCCCGTAAAAGCAAGCCGTGAAAGCAAGCCCTTTCATAGTAGCTGCTTCGTACCGACCACCGAGTGATGCGGTTGCGACATTCGAAAAGTTGGAATAACTTCTCCAGTTCATCGAGACAGAAAATAAAGAGATCATTCCATTGGGGAAGAGAAATTGCGATCTGTTAGCAGTAGAGCAAGAAGCATCACTTAACTTAGAGCATAATAAAACCAAACGAATCGCAGTGCTTTATCAGTTGTACCGGGCCACCCAAAAAAGGCCTCACGAGCTAGATCATAACTGGTTCCCTGAAATTGAAAGCTATCGTCAAATGCTTTCTACAACGGTTTAGTTGAAATGCTTAACTATCTTTTGAGATGCTGCATGACTATGTTAAGCATTTACTGCCATCTGAAAAACCAGATTCAAAGAAAATTTCGAATCTCGGCTTTCTCACCTTGAGCGTAATAATCACCATCATTTTCCAGTCAACACTTTGTGAAAACTCACTGTAGAGATGGATTTGAGGTCGCCCGGGGAACATTTTTGTCTGCAACATCATTAACTTCTGTTCCTCATTCAAATTTCTTGCTACAAAGCAAATTCAGAATTCAGTTTTTTCACATCTTTCAAAATATCAACCAGAAAACGAGGGAATGGTCCGAGAAATAATGAATTTCCATTCTTTTGAAACTGTTTTTTTTTCAGAAAGTACTTATATCTTAAACTAATCAAGCAAAATTTCAGAAGATAACTGAGCCTCTCAGCTTTATGCTGATACCTTGCTTCTCTTCATAACTTTTGCTTTCAAGAAAATATGTGTGATTTAGCTCGTAAAGGTTTTTTGGACCTCAAGGTATGGCCTAACACTGTTGATAAGTGAGCCAACCAGGGAAAACTGCCACACATCCACTTTGATAGATCATACTACAGGTATTGCAGCCAGCAATATCGACGAATTGAACGTTTTAAAGGTATTGCTAAAGAATCATTATATGATCTTCCGCATTCGGAAGTGCCGTGAGCCCTAAAAGGACAGCACAGTTACTACCCGCCAAATGAAGGACTTTGACCAGAACAGTTTCCTTTCTGTTATTTCCTCTATTGACTGAGATTCAATATGAATACAGCTGTAGAAAATTCGTCAAATGTACTGTCGATGATCATAGAAAAGGATGCACCCATGCGGTATCGGAGAGTCTTGGAAAAGCATTGCCTTTGAATTACTACTCAGCAAAAAGCGTCAGCAAGAACAAGAGACCGTCTGAAAAAGGGAAAGTCGTAAAAGCTAAATCTGAGATCCTCGTGACTGCTTACCAGTATGTCAGAAATGCTGTTAACAAACAAAAAAACACTGAAACGACGGCAATTTTCGGAAGACTATTAATCAGCTAGTTAATAAACGGCCTAACCGCAAATGTCTCTTTGCTACAAGAAGATAACAAAAGCTTAACGAGCAGTGATAACTAGAATGGTACGAATAGTAATCTTAACTTATGAGATAACTAGATTACACCATAGAAACAGGTATTGAATTTCACCAGAATTCTCCGTTCTTACCATAGCCGCTATTGCGTAACTAGGGATTTTGGCTGTTTATGTTATGGAAAAGTTTCCAATAATGGAACATCATTGTTAGCAAGATTTGAGGCCGATGGAAGTGATGAAAAAATTCTAAGCTCTTCTAGGCATACTGGACAACTATGTGACGTTTAAGAAAATTTATATGAACCAATTCTACCACGAAGGTGCTTCGAAGTTTTGTTTGCTATCACATTGTAACTTCCTTACATGAAGTAAATTGTTGGCCCGGCGGGTGCATATAATATAAATTTCTATCTGGCACACGTGTCTTGGCCCTGAAAAAGGGGTAAATTTTCAGGAAATACCTAGGACCTAGATTTGAGAAAAAAGGGGTCTTTTACAGAGCTTATCAGAGAAAACTAAAAAGGCTATGTATTCTCCTGTCAAAATTTGCAACATCATTCATTCATGTTTTTTCAATAAGATAACTTCTACAATGATTCTTTGTGAAGAGATTTTGCATACAGATGTATAACGTATACATTTACGAAAATGCATACAATGATCTATTTGCATATGATTTTCTTCAGGTTTGTATTTAATCTGTATCTTCATTCAAAAACTGTCACATTCAAGTTTGAATTTTCATTTTAAAGTTCCAAAACAGCATAAACATTCCACCCAACAGCAACAACAAAACAATGTTTAAAAGTATATACATAACAGTATACAAAGAGATGTAACTAATTTGAGGCAAATTTGTAAGTTCCCATGAGAAAAGTTCAGCTTGCAACAAGCTTGCGCTAGCTTGAAAGAAGTATGATTTTGGCTTGAAGGAGCTTGAAATGAGTGAGCTGACACAACTTTGGCTGGTCTGCATGTATGATTAGAGCTTGATCAAGCTTGAAAACAGTCAAGCTTGATTGAGTATGCCTTCCAGTGCAGAAGATAGATGGGGCAAGCTAATGCAAGTGGAGCAAAATTCTTACTTGAATCAAGCTCTTAAAGATACCCAAATCAAGCCAAAACAAGTTAGTATCAAGCTTGAAGCATACTCTAAACATACTAAATATTTTGCTAAGAATTAGGAATTTCTTAAGCAAGCATCCCCTTTATTAAGTTATAACATCTTCACTTCATTTGTCAATTGTCAATGAAATTAAAAAAAACAGTATCAAATGACAGCAACTTTTATTTTATGTGGAATACACCATGGAAGTGCGCAGGCTCGATTGCCGAGCCAGCCCGTCTAAGAGCCAGCTCCCTTGCATAATCAGGCCCTAAAAGTTAATTTGTGTCAATTTTGGCAAAATCACAAATAGACATAAATGTTGAGGCGTCGTTTTAGAAGAATAACTCTTAATGGTATTAGACTGAATTAATAATACCTGGATAGAATCATGAATTTTTGTGACAACTTTAGGGTATGTTTTTTGAAGGACCAGTAAACTTTGGGATATGGTGTTAGGAAAATATATAGAGCGTGATTTCACAAGTATAGATGGCAAACCAACTCCTCCCCCCCCCCTAAAACAGGTCTGTATCATGTAACTATCCTGTAACTTTTCACAGAGATCTTTTTATAGATTGACTAGATAAATTTGGAAATCTAGCTGTTTGTGTTTAACTTTGCAGATAACAATGAGTGTACTCTTAATACTCATAATTGCCATAACAAAGCAGCATGTACCAATACAGATGGATCATTTACGTGCGCTTGTAATACTGGATATAATGGAAACGGAGTGACATGTACAGGTAGGTAGAAAAATTGTTCTAGTTATTACCTGTTGGGGCTCTTCGGTTGTTCCTTGTTTTATTTATAGTTCGTTTTCAGTTGGATCAAAGGCAATAAAAATATTCTCATCGATATGAAAACTAGTGCCAATCCAATTCTCTAATCTTACTTGAATTTGAATCTTTCATAAAGTACTTCAAAGGAATTTCAGCTCGAAGGAATGATCGAATTCTTGCAACTTTTCAAACTCCAAAGAAGACTTTGCGACAACCAGCGGATCTGATTTCTGTTACATGTCATTCTAAAAGATTTTTACACGTTTACGATTGATCTGTTATCTATGGTTTGTAGCGGACGGGTAGGGTTACTACCACATAAACCGGTATTGAATGTGCCGTCTTTGGGGTGCTTTTTCAGGGAGAAAAGGAAGCATTAATTTTTGTCATTTTTGGTATCACAAACAGACACAAACATTGGAATGTTAATTCCATATACATGACTAGGATTTTGAATTTTTTTGTACAGTTTCGAGGTATGTACTTTGAAGGACCAGTAAATTTTAGGGTATAGTGTTTGGAAATATATATATTTTAGAGTGTGATTTTCACAAGTCAAAATGGCAAGCCTCCTTCATCTGCCTTTTGAAGTTACCTCCCGAGATCTGTATCCTGTAGATGTTCTTTAGAGATCAGTCATATACTGATTGGGTAAATTTTGAAATTTAGCTGCTTGTTTTAAACTTTGCAGATAACGATGAGTGTGCTCTTAATAGCCATAATTGCCATAACAAAGCAACATGTACGAATACGGAAGGATCATTTACGTGCGCTTGTAACACTGGATATAATGGGAACGGAGTGACATGTACAGGTAGGCAGAAAAATTGTTTTAGTTATT
Source organism: Aurelia sp. 4 Dawson et al 2005 (assembly GCA_964019985.1). Classification (NCBI taxonomy): domain Eukaryota; kingdom Metazoa; phylum Cnidaria; class Scyphozoa; order Semaeostomeae; family Ulmaridae; genus Aurelia; species Aurelia sp. 4 Dawson et al 2005. The sequence continues at coordinate 7,541,853 of OZ026505.1, forward strand.
ACCTGTTGGGGCTCTTCGGTTGTCCCTTGTTTTATTTATAATTCGTTTTCAGCTGGATCAAAGGCCAAACAATTTTCTCAGCGTTTAGAAAACTTGTGCCAATCAAATTCTTGCGAGTGGTCGGTAGAATAATGTATTTCCCTGATCTTAAGTGAATTTGAATCTTTCATAAAGCAATTCAAAGGAATATTTGAGCTCGAAGAAATGATCGAATTTTGGCAACTTTTCAAACTCCAGAGAAAGACTTTGCTACATCCCGGTGGATCTGATTTCTCTTACATTTCATTCTAAAAGATTTTTACACGTTTACAATCAATCTATTATCTATGGTTTGTAGCGGACGGGTAGGGTTACTACCACATAAACCGGTATTGGATGTGCCATCTTTGGGGTGCTCTTTTCAGGGAAAAATTAAGCGTTTATTTTGGTCACATTTGGTAAGATCACAAAAAAACATAAATGTTGGGGTTTTAACTTCGTAAACATGACTAGAATTTAGCATTTTTTGACAATTTTGAGGCATGCACTTCGAAGGGTCGGTAAATTTTAGGGTATGGCGTTTGGAAAATATTTACATTTTAGGGTGTGATTTCACAAGTCTAAATGGCAAGCCCCACCCAATCCTCAAATTATCAAAGTTACCCCCGGGGGTCTGTATCCTGTAAAACTCCTGTAACTTTTCTCACATCTGTTTTATATTGATTAGCTAAACTTTGAAATTTTTTTGTTTGTTAAACTTTGCAGATAACAACGAGTGTACTCTCAGTACTCATAATTGTCACAATAAAGCAACATGTACCAATACAGATGGATCATTTATGTGCGCTTGTGACACTGGATACAGTGGAAATGGAGTGACATGTCCAGGTAAGCAGGCATTTGCAATAATCCATAATGATTTCTTTTGCTCCTTCTTTGATGTATTTCTCGTTTTCAATTTGACCAAAGACCGAACTTTCTTAGCAAAGAAGCAAGTTGTGCCATACCATGGGAAAGACTTTGAAACCTCATATTTGGCGCTATATATGATTCAAAGGCCATCGTTAATCTTGCCAAGGATTCATAATTTAACCATTGTACTTTGACTTCAAATTCCTACATGATCTCAACGACATATTCTCGTGCAACAACCAATTTAAGAACTTGAAGAGACAAAACAAAAATAAATTTGCATTAAAGTTTAAGCAATCTCATATTGCACTTCAAGTTTAGGTAGCTAAAAACATCAGAATTTCGCTGATTGCAAGTGGTCGATAGAATGATCTATCTTCTTGGTCGACATTTTCAAAAGGTGTCCTGTAGAGATGCCATGTAGAAAGAGTTTTCTATAGAGACGATGATGAAATCTAGAACTTAATCATTTTTGCATCAATTTTCAGATAACAATGAGTGTACTCTTGGCACTCATAATTGTCACAGCAAAGCAACATGTACCAATACGGATGGATCATTTACGTGTGCTTGTAACACTGGATATCATGGAAACGGATTTACTTGTACAGGTAGTTAGGAAAATCCTCGTAAGGGCTTTTTTGGTGGCTCTTTGGTGGTTGCTGCAAAGGAGTTTCACGCTCTCACATCCCTTGGAAGTTGCAAGAGAGCATGTTATCATGACAATTACGACCGGTCATCTTGGTTTATACCTCTAAAAGTGCTCAGTAGAGAGCTTTTTACACTGAAGATGATAAAATCTAAATTTTCAATCATTAGTGTATCAATTTTTCAGATAACAACGAGTGTACTCTTGGCACTCATAACTGTCATAACAAAGAAACATGTACCAATATACTTGAATCATTTACGCACCCCCCCCCCCTCCAGTAACGACCCTGAAGGACATTAAAATTTACTGCGAGGAAGTTATGAAATCATATAATTTAAGCCGGCATTGGAAATATATTGATGGATTGATGGGGAAGAGAAATTTTCAATTATAACCATGATAGAACTTGTTTATTCTTTTACGGTGACAAAAATTTCAACGGGGAAACAACGGAAACATGGCGGGGAAAGTTTTAATTTCAAACTTAGCGGGGAAGCTAATCTTTTTAGCGGGTCTTCCTTGCAAGCTGGTTGGGAAATTTTTCAGCGGGTTTGTTATTGGGAAGGAGGGGTGTGTATAAACATTCTTATTGTTGCTATTTTTGGGGAGTCTTTGGTTGTTCCAACAAAGTTTCATATCTTCACATCATTTGGTTGGGATATGTTTACGGTTTGTCGTCTTGGTTGACATTTTCAAAAGTGTTCTGTAGAGAGTTTTTTATATAGGAGACGGTAAAATCTACATTTTAATCCTTTCTGCATCAATTTTGCAGATAATAATGAATGTACTCTTGGCACTCATAATTGTCACAGCAAAGCAACGTGTACCAATACGGATGGATCATTTACGTGCCCTTGCAACACTGGGTACAATGGAGACGGAGTGACATGTTCAGGTACGTAGAAAATTGATAGGTTTCATGTTTTACATCATAGGTGTGAAGAGCAACAATTGCTTGCTAATCTCTTAGTTTTGGTGCTAAAACTCGTAAATGTGCAAAGTGCTGACCACTGGACATTGTCTTAGGACTCATGATGTTTATTCAAAAGTGAAATAAAGTCATAGCCTGATAACCAGGCACAAGTTCAAGAGAACTGGTCGTCTCTTAAACAGTGGTACAAAGCTTGTTTGGTCGTTCCAATATTGCTCAGAATCCAAGGATTTGATGGAAATTTATGTGAATTATTTGCTGATTTTTTGCAAACAGGCCAATTATCCATGTACTTTTTTGCAAGTTTTCTCAAAAGGAAAAATTGCAGTTTGAATAAGCACTTAATTATTCTGTTCCGTTTTGAATAGAAATCTGACCTTGGTAGACAGCTTTACTGCATGATTGATGTTTGAAAAGGAGACACTTGTGTCAGAGGTTAAATTTCCATGCAAGGTGGAACAAAAAGTAATTAGGTCATATTCATACTGTAAACAGTGGCCTAACGGAGCAGCTCGGGGCCCTTAGTAATTTAGCTAAGCAGGGGCCCCCTGAGGCAGCAGATAGATCAACAAAAATTCGCCAAACTTCCAACATCAAAGCGGTCTCTTTCTCGGCAAACCGGCGTCAACAGAAGTTTCTTATGAAGGCCCGTTTGCACAAAAGATATTTGGGATGGTTGCTAAAAGTGAATGCTAGCGAAGCGAGCTACAATTGGGGTACATCAGGGAAATTTTTTGAGCCATGCTCTGTAAAATATCGGAAAAAGCATCTTTCGTAGAACTTTCACCACAGAATTCAGAAAAAAGGAGTGTGGTCGACGACATGCTTCCTAAGGAAGCATACAAAAACTAAGCTTATCGTACATAAATGGATTTTTGGACAAGTCATCTTCTAAAGCGTTCACATTCACTAGCAGATAGCAAGGCATCTTTGAAAAGTCTGCAATACGGTGTTCAATTCACTAGAAGTCGTTTGGTCACTTTGGAGGGGCCCGAAGGCATTTAATGCAAATCAACAACACGCTGTTTCCCCAAAGCTACATCAGTACATTACTGAAAATCGTAATGGGCTCCTTGGAGGCCCCTAACGCTGGGGGGCCCTTAGGAGTTGCTCTAACCCCTGGATTCTGGGAATTACTGAAAGGAGGCTTGAACAAGCTTTGTGGCTGTGTTTAAAGTAAACGAAACGAGAGAAAAGCGACATAATCTAAACATAGCACAATGAACTGCAGGCGCCACTTATCTCCCGTTTGTTTCATAGATCGAAAACATAAAATACAATTGATTATATCTAGATTGCCCAGTCCCCCTAGCTAAGTTTGCTTTTAACCCCGTTGGCTATGGCTATTAATGGCTATAGCCTCCCATAGCTTCTAATCTTTAACTCAATCAAAAGTTGATTTGGGGGGGGGGGAGTTATTCTGGTTCTTTCTTATGTTTCAAAAAAATTTCTGTGCTCTCTCTTGATTAGTCTATATTTTAGAGAGTTTCTCCTTAGACAAACATATCTAAATACATAAGGTCTGTAATGGTTTCTTATTACGCTGACTTACTTGACCAAGTATCTTAGTATTGTGTAGCATATATTACTGGTGCATCTATTTTAATTTGGAAATATTAGTAATTGTACTGAAATCCATTTAGGTATGTTTGTTGATAGGGACTGAAACTGAAACTGCAAATCTTGAAAGCTGAAATTTTTGATTTAGCCTACACTCACCTTCGTACAATTCTACTCCAAGCAATTACAAAATCCTGGCCAGGACGATTTCCTATAGAAAATGGAGGAACATCGTTCTGTTAGGCCAAGCGACAGGACTCGAAACAGAAATGCAGTAAACAACATTCCTGTTTGATCATTGGTCATCGTTCGACAATGTCAGTGGACAATGGTTGGACCATTGTTCCACAGTGTCAGTTGAATTTGTAATAAAATCAACTGACTCAGCCTGAAAGGCTGACTTTGAATCATGACAGGACATCTGGTTAAGTGATTCCATGCTGAAAGCATTTAAGTTCGAATTATCAGCGTACATTTGAATGGTGCTAATCTTCAGACAGTAATATTTTCTCGTTGCTTTTTGCACGCTTCTGTGGGGATCGTCTAACATCAGTTAGGTCAAGTTTAACATTTGACCATTTATGCTCAAATTTTTCAGATAACAACGAGTGTACTCTAGGTACTCATGGTTGTCACAACAAAGCAACATGTACCAATACGGATGGATCATTTACGTGTGCTTGTGACACTGGATACAATGGAAACGGAGTGACATGTGCAGGTAAGCAGCATGTAACGTTCATTTCCATTTGGATCAAAGGCCGAAATTGTTCAGCAATAAAAAACGGAGTGACATGTGCAGGTAAGCAGCATGTAACGTTCATTTCCATTTGGATCAAAGGCCGAAATTGTTCAGCAATAAAAAAGAATTAAAAATTTGTTCCAAGGAAATGGGAAATACATTGGCATAAGCTTTTAGCCCCGTATTTTGCGTCATGGGATTCAGAGACCATCGTCAATCTTGGCCAGGATTCTTGATTTAATGATTTCACTCTGACTTTCAATTCGTCCATGATCTCAAAAAAATTTTCTAGAACAAGCAACAAAGTTAGAGAATTTGCAGAGAGAAAAAGAATAAATCTGGTTAAAATTCTGGGACATTTCATGCTGCGCTTCAAGGCTACGTAGCTAAACACATCGGATTTCTGCTGATTGGAAGTGCTCGAAAGAATAATCTGTTTTCCTCAGTTTACTTGAATTTGGATCTTTCATAAACGCGCTTCAAAAGGAAATGTCAAGGTCGGTGGAACTATCGGATTTGGGTAAGTTTTCAAACGCCGAAGAAACATTTCATCACATCCGTTGAACCTGAATTTCTGTTGCCTCTTATTGTGAGAGATTTGTACACATTAGCAATGCAATGGATCTATTATCTATGGATTACAACCAGGGGGAACTACCATTTGCACTGGCAAGAGATGTGCCATTCTCTGTGGCACTCTTTTATATTTATGGTGTCATTGACATCTAAAATAATACTTATAGTTTTATTTTCGGTAAGATCAAAAGTAGACTTAAAAAGTCGGGGTGCCATTTTAGAAGAATAACTCTCTATGGTACTAAATTTGAGTTAATGAACACTTGGTCAGAATTTTGAGTTTTTGTCACAGTCTTTGGGTATGTATTTTGTAGGTCCCATAAATTCTTTGGAATGGATTTTGGAAAATCTATAAATTTTAGGACGTGATTTCACAATTCGGGAAGGCACGCCCCCATCATCTGGCTATTGAAGTAACCTCTGGGATTTACATTCTGTAACTATCCTGTAACTGTTCTCCAGAGATCCTGTTACATTGAATAGATGAATTTTGAAATGCTGTTATCTTTGTTAAACTTTGCAGACAATAACGAGTGTACTCTTAATACCCATAATTGCCATAACAAAGCAACATGTACCAATACGGATGGATCATTTACTTGCACTTGTAACACTGGATATAGTGGAAACGGAGTGGCATGTGCAGGTAGGTAGAAAAATTTTTTTAGTCGTTACTTTTTGGGGCTCTTGAATGCTCAAAACAGAGTTTCATATCTTCACATCCTTTCACATCCTTCGATCATTGCAAGAGAGATAACATCAGAATATTTTAGGATCATTTTGGCTTACACAAGGACAGATATGTAATTTTTTACTTGAGGAGCCATGGGCAAACGGGTTGACGAACAAGGCGAAGAATGCCATTGCTTATGGAGGTCCGAAGACACTTTCTTCAGATTTGCTTAAAACAAAGATAATCTTTGTTTCTCAATAGAGACTGACTTTACGGGTAAATCTACCTTGGGATATACACGTCCGTAAAAGAGCAAAAAAGACTAATTTAACCAAAGCACAATGTAGAGTTTATAGCATTGTATTATGTTTCTGGCGTAAGACAAGTTTGCTAACTTGGAAATTACCTAATGAAAGGTAGACATTGAACGAGATGTACGTAAGAATATGGGGTGACTATCTCATATTCTGAAATACTAAAACAATAAGATAATAAAGACTTACAACCGCAACTAATGAAAACTTTGAGGGGCGATAGACTCCCTGCATCCTCTGTATCTCGGTCCTTGGGTATATGCTGTCAAAGGTAATCTCTAAACTGCGTTTTGTTTTGAAGATGATGAAATTTGAATCGTTATCATTTATGTATTAATTTTCAGATAACAACGAGTGTACTCTAAGTACTCATAATTGCCATGGCAATGCAGCATGTATCAATACGGATGGATCATTTAATTGTTCTTGTAACAAAGGATACAGTGGAAACGGAGTGAACTGTGCAGGTAGGGAGAGCATGTTTATTAACTGTATGCAACGTTAATCTAAGTTTGAAATGTAAAAATTCTTTGGATTCTGTAGGAAAGATGTTGCCAATTGGCATGTTTTATTGACTCGTAAAATGGATATCCACTTTTGGCAGCCATGATAAACAGGGCACTGGACCGTTTTTGCAGATATATTCCATTAGTATTGCAAAAAGCCTAATTTTGATTGTCGGACTCTTTGCAAATTTCTTTGCTTTTTTTTCTAGATCTAGAAGTGAGTTTCGAAACATTCAAAATTCGAAAACACTTTTTGGATTTAGAAATTGATTAGTGCAATCTGCTGCAGCAGGAATGTTAGTTCTACCATAGTGAATGTAGTTACGACTTGCCTGTTACGAAATCGTGTAATAGTTGAAACAAAGTGCCACGCCAAGCCTTTTCCCCTTATCACATACTCAACAAAACTCCATGCTTGCTTTGCCTCATGGCACTTCCCTGTTTGTGTTTTTAGCCCCGTAGACACAGGAACTCAGCCTGCTCTATACCATGGATTCCTCGGGGGGGGGGGGGTAACTTAGTACTTTTTATGGTACAGGGACGGGCCATTTTTAGGGGTATTTTTTTGAAACCGTTACGGAATTATGGGTAGCATTTTCACAATTTTTGGAAATTCAACGGAATTATGGGTGTCCTTGTCAGGGAATTTTTTGTAATTTTCGGAATTATGGCCCAGATTTTCATTTGATTTACGGAATTATGACCCTAAAATCTACCAGAATTTACGGAATAATGGGTACCAATTTTTCTGGCAAAATGGCACGTCCCCGTCAGAAAATAGGTCGAGATACCACCCCCCCTCTCCCGAGATCGATTCAATGAAACTGCATAAAGAAATAAATCCCTTTGTATCATTAAAACTGCAATTTTTCACTCTCCAAACATAGAGCAAACGTTCATGTAGTAGATTACAATTTATCGATTTATAAATCCTAGATCACCATGAAAAGGTTTTTTCCTTGCACATTTATGTCAACTTTAGCCTTCGTTCAGACTTCATTTTCCAGCACAAAGGAGAGCTAGTGAGGATCTCGTAAGACTGCGAAGAGACTGTTAAAGTAAATGAACGGAGATATAGCGTAATAATCTAACATGGCGCAATAGAACCGCAGACGCCACTTACCTTCCTTTTGTTTCACAGATCGAAAACATCAAATATATTTAGATTACCCAGTCCCCCTAGCTAAGTTTGTTTCTAACCCCGTTGATTTACTTAAAGGCAATAAGCTTTTATTGAATGTAGCAAAACTCATTCAATGTTAATATCCACTAAGCAAAAACACAACTCTCTCGAAAGTCAACGTGAAGCCTTGGCACTAAAAAGATGCGACGAATTACTCTTTAGTTTGGTAAGAGCAAATTAAGGCAGTTTCTACCAAGGTCTCCAGGGCTATCGGCTTTTTACGATATGCTGGATCCTTTCTGCCTATGGCTAGTTTGAAGACTCTTTACACCGGTATTTTTGAGCCCCACTTTCGATATTGTTGTTCTGTCTGGGGTTGTGCTGGAGCTACAGACATCAACCAGCTTCAAAAGCTCCAAAATCGTGCTTCTAGATTCATCACAAATAGCAGCTTCGATACCCCTAGCAGGGCACTCATTGTGGAGTTGGGCTGGCAGACCATTGAAGAACTCATTGATAAGGAATCTAAAACAATGGTCTTTAAGTCACTCAATGATGTAGCTCCGCAATACCTGTGTAAACTGTTCACCAAAAACTCAGCTTGCTCCTCCCGCAACCTCCGGAACGGTAAGACTGATTTAAGGCTGCCAAAGAAAAATTCAGCAAATGGTCAAAAATGCTTTTCTTTGCGGGGAGCTAAACTATTGAATAGCCTTCCCGCTGAGTCTAAATCAGTCTAAAATGAGTCTAAAATGGTTTTAAGAAATCAATAAAGGGTTAACTTTTTCTTTCTATCGTATATGTTGTATGATTGTGAACAGATTTTTAAATCATGGCTTTTATATGCTAGTGACTTCTTATTTTTTAAGGTATGTTGTAATTAAGTTTTATCAGAAGGCCCCTTGAAAAACGGCTCCTGCCGAAAGGCTACCCTCCTTAAAAGATTCAAATATGAAATATGTAAAAATATTCAACTACGTGAAATATATGAAATATGAAATATCTCTACTAGGCGAGAAATTTTCGAGGCGGAAAAATTTCCGTCAATCTAATTGGCTAATCGCATTGTCGCCGCCGGAAAATTTCGAGCCTCGAATAGTGGAAATACATTCTTCTATTCGCGGTTCGACATTTTTCCACCTAGTAGCGATCCCGCTTTAACAAAAATTGCAGCATTCTATTGAAATGCTGACTTGCCAGTTTCGCCTCGCTTTAGAGTCACCCATAGGCGTGCGTCTGTAACGGCAACCCACGAAATTTGTTCGTAATCTTTAGATTTGGAAATAGAGTGCCTTTTTTTCAGCAATGAAATTTACTTCCCTCGGGAAAAGCAGCCTTGACCTCCATCGGAACTTGTGTGAAGGTCTAATGGCGCCCATTGTCGTGTTATGATAGAACGGTTTCTCATATGAAGAGTTGAATTGAACTCAACCTTGCGCAGGTAGGTAGGTGGGTAGGTATTTATATTTAACGTGGCTAGCCCGCGAAAGTCTGAGAGACTTATTTCCAGCAGGGGCCACGGATGTTTTACCATCAATCCGCCGCAGCTACCCGCCACAGCTACCAGATTTCCCTCACATGGCTCTGGTCGACCCGGGCTGGTGTTACGGACAGCGACCAAACTGTCCAGCGTGGGATTTGAACCTACGGCCGTTCTGACCTTTGGCGTACGAGTCAGACGCCTTAACCACTCGGCCACACGCTCACTTATAGATTGATAGATAGATTGCAATAGATTGATTCCGCAAATGGAAGAAGTAATCCTGCCATGCGAACAGAATCCCACCAACACAATTCAGTGCAGAGGCAATAAGCATAAAAAACTCACCAAAAATTTCAAAAACCCCACTTGCTGAAAATGCACTGTGATCCATTAGGCTCTTTTTATCAAATTATTGCCAAAACTAAAGTTCCAAATCTTAATGAAATGAATTTTTGACTTGTGACATGAACGATAAACTAGGGGCTTATGCGCTGCTAAAATATTCGAGATCAATCAACAGAAGGCGAAGATATTGATGTTTGAAGTTGATCCTAAATCAGATCTTTGTTTACATGACCGGAAGAGGCATGGCACTGTTTTAACAGCAAATTACAGTTCCTTGTCTCTAGGCTTAGATTTCACCAATCTCTTTCATTTTAGTCTCATCCTGATCCTCTAAATGTGTGCTTTGAGGCGATGTAAAGCATGCAAAAATATTTTGCTTTTTCATGACCATTTTTAGACCATTTCACAATCACAATGGTACTTTTCAAAAAGATCTGTTTCTTCAAAATCCATTGCAGCATTAAAAGCTAAGGACAAAAAAGTATGTTTCGTTATGCTCTACTAAATATTTTCAACTATTAGATACACCTTTCTAACAAGTTTCTACCAAAAGGTTGATTTCTTCGCAGTGGAAAGTAAAGTTTGCATGCAGGCCAGGTCGAGTCTCAAAGAAAGAAAGTCGATGGACATTTTTCTATCGTTTTTTGTATTTTCAAACACGAAAAATTCATTGAACTCAATAATAGCTCTAAAAATAGAAAGCAAAATAATTCATATAGAATCTAGTTAGGCTTGTTGCTAAAGATTCGATCATAAGTCTTCAGAATGAACACATATGTGATCCATCGTGGCCTGCTAACAGTGGATAGCTCATTTGGCACAACTAGACTTCTTCCAAAAAACCAAGATAAGTATATTGCACATATTGGTGACGGCAATTGTCTTTATGAAATTACAGTTTGAATGAATGAATAAGTGCGATATATTTCAGAACGTACAAATTACCGTGTCAGGTCGACAGAGCAGAAACTGCGTAAAATGACGTCATCAAGCGATTTGAGATAAGGAAGTGCCGGGAGAGATAAGCTTTTTGAAAAGATAAATCAAGAGTTTAAGACACAAGGAACAAAATATCAAGTGTTGCCGGATTTTGGGATCTGTTGCAGGGAGCTAGGGGCACTCAACGTTAAAAGTTTTCGCGCATGCGAGCGCAGTTTCTGCTCTGTCTGTCAGGTCACTTTGCACTAATTACGAAAGTCCACCAATCAGAAGTTTAAAAATAGGAAACTGAATAAGTTACGAATTTTTATGGGTCTCTCGATTGCTGATTAATTGTAATCGGCAAGGCTTCCAATAGCAGTAAAAAAATTGCCATTGCAAAATATCTTCTTTTCCTCTTACTTGCTTTCTTTGGCCCCAATTCTGATTTTCATCTTATATTACTTTTGTCAGTCTTGCACTTCAAGCTAGTAGTTCAATTTCGGTCATTTTTCTATTGCTTTTGGTCACTTAGCACCAAATCACGTGACTGATCAATCAATATATTTAAATTAAAAAGTTATAGAACAATAAGGTAAGTTTCAATGTTATACGGGCTGAGCCAGAAAAAAGTTAACACTTTTGAAAATTCAAAGCATCAAGAGCACTAGCTGGCTTCGAATGAATAAATATTTTTTTGACTGCCAAGAGCTTGAAGCATTTTTTTGAATTCTCGAGCCTTCTTGCAAACATTGGAAATATTGGTAAATTCAACTATACAAAATTCCATGCCTGAAAAATGACCGAAAAAAGCCTTCAATACTTGATCAAATGATACAGAACCTCTCTCACAGAGCAATGAGGAAAACACAATTTCTCATGGGTGAGAGATACTCTCTGTACATTTATTGCCATGAGATTGAAGATCTTTAGTATTTGTAAGCTATAACTTCTTTGTGTGACGAGAGTCCTTACAATTTGATAAAAAGGAAAGATTTTATGGCAACAGCTGCCATTAATTTTGATTGGATAGAAATGAAAAACAATTAAAATCTGCGCACTTTCTTTGTCTCTATAGAAAACGTTCTTCTGGAGGATGGGATTCTTGCAGAAGTGAAGCCACGTGACAATGGCTACTTTCAATTCAAAGTTGGTGTTCCATCTGGGAGCTATAAGATAAAGATTGTTCACCACTCAGGGTACTTTACATGTTCACCACTTGGTCATCAAAGCAATTTCGGCTGCTATCTTCCTGGCTATTTTGATAACGTGTGGATCATGTTGACGAGTGACTCTGATCAAATCCTTCTGCCCGGAATTCAAGGATCGACAATTGAAGCTGGTTCGCATCCAAGAAACACATCATTTGCCATATTCAACGACGTCATTCAACTATCTCTAGGGCAGAAAATGCGATTCTGGTACAAAGAGGACCTTGATGGAAACACGGGTCCCGAAAGTGATAATGGTGGAAGTGCAAAGTTTTATGCGTATGCCTTGATGCAATAGCGTGATTACATCGGTATAGCTGTCGCTGTTGATGCTGATTAACGCTTCATGTGACTCATGTACAAACGAATGAAGATTGTGACTCTTTTCTACTTGGAAACTTTCGTTTTGTGCAAATAAGATTCTTAGCATAAGCCTGCAGGGAATTAGTCTCATGAATTAGATGCTGATTGACGAACGTAGGCCTATTCGTCTCGTAGAGAAGTAGCTGAATGCAGCCAGAGTTTATTACACCGATTTTATGTCTAGAAATGAAAATAATCTGACGATGGGCAAAATTGGTTCTGCGGTTTTCATTTAAGCGAGAAGCTATAAAATGCAATGGCTGTTGGTCCGAATTTCAGGCTCAAATACCAATGATAAAGTGTCTCAAAATTCAGTTGCTCATTGAAAGAAGCTATATAGAAAAGCCATATGTACGAAGAGGAGTGTTTCCTTATTCCAAAAATCTAAAAAACAGTAGTACTTGCTTTCGAAGGCCAGTCAGCTTGTAACGGTCGTCCATTGCTCTAGAATAAAGTGCTGCAAAAGAACTAGGTGGACAGAATAGCTGGTAGGTGTAAAGTTTGCATTTCTCTTCACAGCAATGCCGAACAGGCATAAATCAAAAGTTTCAAAGACTGCAGTTTGAAATTTTAAGGATTCTGAGTTCTTTCTTAGATATGGAGGCTTCATACCGTGGAAATTCTAGCAAATGTTTTTGATCCGACTGCTTGAAGCCCATTTCGTTAATTGTAACAGAAATACCTTGACAGCACACGTGACATGAGCAGGCGGTCTTCATATTTGGAATTAAGATCAAATGGGGCTTCAGATGGCATGGCTCAAAATTGATCATTGGGCTCAAATCATTGAGAAGCTTATGAAAGATTCTATTGCTTTCATTGTTGAAGTAACCTATGGTTGAATGGAAAAATAGATAATTTGCTGCAATTCTATCGTAGAAATATTGTACCAAGTGAATAAAAAAAACGTCCAGCATTTGAAAGGCTACTGCTCTCTGAGTGTACAGGCAATGATATTTTGCAATATCTGATTAAATAGCTAAATCATTCAATTAGTCTTAGAATTTTTCTTATTAAAATTGGTCCCTCCGTTTAGATTCTGTAGGCAATTTTCTAAAAAGATTCCCCTCGAGAAACCCTAAAAAATGTGCTAAATTTGCAAGCAAGTTTACCTCACAACGATGACTTTCAGCACGCTTTAGCACGTGCTTTCTTCTTGTCGGGTTGAAAAGTCTTCCCCTTGAATAACTTATTCAGGGGGATTCCATTCTCCCAAGAGGACAAAATACACGAACACATTCAAGTGTCATTGTTGCTAGGAAGAAGAACAAAGGGGAATTTTCCTTGGCATTTTCACTCGTTTTTACAGGTTCTCGAAGGCGCTTTCTGCAGAAAATCTCCCATTTTGTCGGGAGGTAATGGCCAATTAAGGACGGATAAATTACTGAACCATATCTGACGTACCGGGAATAAAACATGACAGTTTTCAATGCATTGCTATGACATTCAGGGAGCACAATTTTGTCAAAAGCCGGGCGTTTTCTTTTTGACTTACCCGGTATTATCATAACGATGCTAAAATTAGTACCACATCCGTCATTCATGAGAAGTTTTCAAAAAATTGGAATCATCATGAGTTCTACAAGAAAGGAGGAAAACCACATAATCCTCAATACAAATTTGGTGGCAAGCAGAAATCTGTCGCTGTTTGTGTTTCGATTGGGAGGTTTCATCACATCACAGTCTCTGAGAGGACAAATGCTACAATTTTAAGAACAATCAAAGTATAAGTTCACAGGAAGGTGTCTTGAGTATCTTTCAAGACATTCAGTGTAAAGAAAAAAGGCAATAGAATCTGTCGTAGCCTTTCTTGAAGACTTCTGCCAGTGGCGTACCACATGGCGGTTTGGATAAGAGCAACTCCTAAGGGCCTGTTAACGTTTCAGTAGCGAACTGATTTAACAAAGGAGGAACGGCACGTTAATTTGCACTGAAGCTTCCTCTAAAAAGACTCCAAGACTTCTAATACATTGAGCGCCATTGTGAATTGAAAGGGCACAAGTTGACCTGTAAAGAAATGCTGTAAATTGCAAATATGTCAAAAAATGCTTTGCTACCTCCAAGGGAACATGAACAGAAAACTCGACCATTTTAGCAGAAAACTCAACCAAAGATCCATTTCTGTGCAACGCTTAAGCTCGCTCTCCAATATTTCCTTGAGAAGCAACTCGTCGATCACATTCCTTCCTTTTTCTCCACTCGATGGTAAACTTTCAACGAAAGGCCCATCTTCTGACGACCTAAGGACCGTGGTACGAGGGATTTTCTTTCTAAGGACCAAAATTTGGCTCATTTGTTCCTTTTCAACTTAAGCCACCATCTGACATCTCCAATACCTTTCCTGTACCAACGTGCCTTTGTGCGTAAAGCTTCCATAAACCCTAGTTATGGATGATTTCGAAAACTTTTTGCAGTATCTGCCTTCTCATGGGGCCCCTGTATGGCTAAGTTGCTAAGGGCCATCAGCTGCTCCATAACGCCACTGAATTCTGCACTTTGTTTGTGCAAATGGAAAAAGCATTCAGATAATACGCTAAGATCCTTTCTTTGAAAATTGTCTTTGCCTTGCTTGGAGAACAATAGAAGTTCTTTGTTTAAAGCAACCACTTAGTTTGCCTTTCCTCTGCCATAACCAGCAACCACTCGTGACATTGGCTCAAATGAGATCTGAAACTTTAACTGGAAGCCTGAAGTATACAACTGCAAACAAACTGGGTCATTTAAAGTTAAAGCTCCTCAACAACAGCCACGGAAACGGGGCAGAGAGCACAATTTTTTGGGACTCCATCAATACAGAACAACTTTGATAAACACACGATCTCACCCCGGAGGGGGTACTTGACCTAAATTTGTACAGGGATGTGCCCACGAAATAAATTTTTTTCACCCTACTCCAGAATTTTTGCTTTCAAATGATACCCTATTCTAGAAAAGATCGGTAAAAAGTATGCTCAAAAACACAAAAGTTTGACTAAATAATAACCTGTTGTAACAAAATTTCCTCTTTTGACATGTTTTGATAACCTGCTCCAGAAAATTTGCCTTCTTTTGATACCCTGTTCTAGAAAAAACAAGCGAAAACGATACCCTCAAAAAACGGCACATCCCCGTCGGACAAATATGCTAGGTAACCCCCCCCCCCCGGGGATCTCACTGTAGTTTGCCGTAATGAGATTCTCAGTAATTGCGGAATGCATTCACATGTTCAAGGAGACTAAGGCCCTGTTCATATGAGGAAAAACACCTCACCTGCCAGACCCGGGGCTGACAAGCGAGGTAAATTTCAGTGACTGTTTACATGAGGTTTTTTACCTCACCTGTCAGCCCCGGGGCTGAGAGGTGAGGTGGAGTAAAGTCTCTCTTCCGTGAAATCAGAATGAACTGACCAATGAGAATCAACCAAAAATGTCATTTCACCTCACCATACCGGTGGTTTTTCGTTTATATGGAAAAATTTCACCTCACCCAGGTGAGATTCCACCTCTGGTGAGGTGGGATTTCACTATACCGGTGGTGTTGCGTTCGTCATGTAAACGCGAACTGAAAATACAAGGGATTCTTTTGGAAGGTGGAATTTCACCTCTCAGCCCGGGTCTAGCAGGTGAGGTGTTTTTCCTCATATAAACAGGTCCTAAGTAAGTTGCTTCAAAGGTACCCGTCTGTGTACTTAATCACATTCGTCAAAAATTCAAAATTTAAAACACTATCTGGACCTCTGCTCCAGTTTGAAGCTGACAAAAATGCCTCCGGAGGTGTATAATTCAAGGTTTAAGAAAACAACGCCTCGTCGTAATAAATAAGTCGCTACAACAACAAATAACAGTACTTTAATCACAATAAGACTGTATCGAGCATGAAGGGTTGTCTCAAGAGAGTTTAGTCGAAATTCATTTCGTTCAAAGAATTCTTTGTTTAGATTCTAACTTGGTACGCTTACAGATTTGAAAGAACCTTTGCAGTAGCGCAGTGTTTCTCATTTGCGAATCTAGCCGCTTGAGAGATTACAATCGATACATTTCATGTCCTTTTTCAAGACATACCTGTTGTCTAAGATGCTTGACCAAATAACTCAAAATTAAAATAGAATATTTTTTAAAGGAAAGCATCAATGATCATGGGAAAGTGGCTTTCGGTTAAATTCCCTTAAGATATTCCATGCTCGATACAGTTTTACTGTGATAGAGTCAGTGTGTTATTCGTTGCCGTAACGACTTGTTGCTTCCCCGATTTTGGGGAAACCAACTTTTCCAAATTCTGGTAACCCTTGGTCTTTTCTTCGCATATGGATAAAAATCTACTTAGCTAACAAATAAACGGAGCACAGATTTGGATACAGCTAACGAAGAGCCTTTGAGCCATGTAGTTTTCAACCTGGACGGCTGCTTGCGCGCTGCGGTCGTGGGGAACTTTTCATATAAGCATGCACAATTCTGGAATGCTCATTCAGTTGAAGTAAAATCATCAAAATGTATTCAAAAAGCATATCAGAGATGCCACCAATGAATATTGATTCTCTTTTTCATGCTATGTACCGGGTCAGTTATAAACAAGTTTACGCGCTTGGAGGGTTTTGGAACTAAACCTATGGAGCCAATATTAAAAACTAAAATATAAATCTATCAGTCAAAGGCTAACTTAGATGTGAAAATTTATTTTGTTAATATCACTCATCGTATCGACCCAGAAATTAGGAAAATACTGGAATAAGGTTTTTTTTGGGAACAAATACTCCACATTCCATCATGGTCTATGATTTACTTGCCATTGAAATCTAAATTCATTTTTCAAAATAACAATGGCATTGAATCTGAATTTCAGTGTTAAATAAATAATGGACCAGAATGGAGCTTGGAATTCTTGATTCCCATACAAATCCCTTACATGCATTGGCCTAATTTTTGGGATATGATTTTACCAAACAAAATTTTCTTATCTAAGTTAGCCTTTGACTAATGGATTAACATTTAATTTTTGAATATCGGCTCAACACTTTTTATTCCAAAGCCCACCAAAAACTATCATTTGACTTAACCTGTATAACTTACTTTAATTACTTCATTATCTACCTCTTGTAAATAGGACTGCTTACTTGTTTGTAGGATTGCCTTTAAGATTTGCTTTCATGTGTACATATACGGCTCACTGTAAAATCAATCATATACGTCTGACGTGGCCACCGTGCCTAAAGCATTAAAATGAATGAATAAATGTCCTATTGCGATAACATTGTCAGGAATGAGAGCTCGAAGGTTTCAATTTTTCAGGCCCTGTCCACACGTATCCGGATATGTTTGAAAATGCATCTTTTTATCCCTATGAAGGATGTCTGCATCCACACGAGAGGCGTTTTCAGAATTATCCCCGTCGACACGAAAACGCTGTGATATTTGAAATCCGAAAACGGATGGAGGAGATACCCCCGCGTGATTCACAAAGATCCGAGCGCATGCTCTGATGGGTTATAAATGGACCCTGTGACGTCAGCATCTTCGAAAAGCTCCGTTTTCACCCGTCCACACGAGAACAGGAAAACGGCATTTTCAAAAAGATCACTCTGGAGAGCGTTTTCGAAAAGCTTCATTTTTGGTGACCGAAAACGCCGTCTCCGCGTGGACGCTAACCCAAAACGGATAAAAAAGGTGCGTTTTCAAAAAGATCAGGATACTTGTGGACTGGATCTCAGCTACACACCCGTACCGCCTCTGATCTCATGCCAGCCATCGTGTAATAGCATATGATTCGAAAGACCTTTGAAAAATAACAAATAGTGTATATGAACATTGCCTCCTCGATAACTCTTGTTTCCATTCATTTATTCTACTCTGCTGTCATCACTGTGAGATAACTGTATGAATGGGAATCACCAATCAATTTAGCCAAGACCTCGCAAAAATGAATGAATGAATGCAGTCCCTTGCTTCCTGAGCGCAATTCGACAAACAGAAGAAGTGTGCATTTTGCTGTAAATCTAAAACTAGATTGATCACTTTGATGGAATAACATTTTAAATGCTATTTTTAAAGCTTTTTGATACCAATTTCATATTTCGTACCGATATCATAGCAAAATACCTATCGGTGGAGCATTTACTTTAGAGGTAATCCATTAAAAACTCATCCCTTGACGGTCGACACAGTAGCATCAAGCAAAGGTAGACATTTATATGGCAATTCGTAAATGCATAGAAGCATACAGACGCACTTTCTGCGAGAAAGTAAAACTTTGACCTAGCATTGAAAGTTTCTCAAAATTCTCATTATCTCACTACACATGGAGCACAAAAAGTTCCCTAGGGGCTTCTCATAAGGAACAAAATTTCCATCAGTGGGAGATTTACGGGATCCCCTGTGTATTCATAATGATTTTAACACCACAGGGATCTGTTCTTTGGGCCCCTCTTGTTTAATATTTACCTGAACGACCTATTCTTGTTTTTTTCGGACGGCAAAATATGCAACTATGCTGATGATACAATAATCTATGACTGCGATTGCGATCATGAAAATATAATCAATAGACTAGAAAGTGAAACCCTAATCCTCTCAGAGTGGTTTCAAAATAACTACACGAGACTAATGCTACTTGACGCTTCTCGGTGAAAAAAGCAATAATTTATCAATAAGAATTTGAAGCACAACAATCAAAGAAAGCTTAGAGAAAAAATTGCTAGGCGTCACCTTTGACCACAGGTAGCAGCCTATGGTTGTAGTAATTGTAAAAGTAAAATTTCAAACCAACATTTGTTCTCTTCCTTATCGTTGTCTGTTTGTTTCGATGTTCTTGTTGTCCTCTAACTCCTTCCATGGAGGCTCATCATTCGGCCAAGTCCCCAAACGAGAAGGACCTGGTCTATTGATTGGCATAATATTTTAGCTACAATATAATAATATATATAATAAATAACTTATTTAAAGTTGGCGTAAATAATTTATTTTTTAAAAGCAGTTAGTGATTGGGACTCTCTAACACTGCGAGGTAATGTTTACCACAGCTTTTGACCCAAATATCTCACAGTTTCTATGCCATAAGAAGTTGTCTTGGCATTAGGAATGCCAAGAGTATTCTTAATTCGCAAGTCATATTGTACATCTCTTGCCACACAAATCTCACTCATGAAACTAGTATTCAGGCTCTTTTGGGTTTTGTTTATTTCTATCATCAAGTACTGTAGATTGCGTTGGTGAATGAATACTGCATTATCTAATTTCAGCAAAGTTTCGTAATCGGCGTGACTGTTTTTATACACAATTCTGAGTGCTCTTTCTTGGATTTCATTTACTTTTGCATTGAGACCCCTATCATGGAACATCCAAATTAATGGACAGTAGCTAAACTGAGATTTTATGACACTATTCGTTAGCAGACGCAGTTTATCAGGATTCACGAAAGCAGATACCCTAGCAAGGGCATGCAGTTTTTGGCAGGCTTTTTTGCATAAATTTGAGACGTGACTTTTTAAAATTCAAATTTTTATCTATTGTCACCCCTAGCAACTTTTCTTCAGAGCTTTCTTTAACAATAGCCTCACCGACTGTGATCTTAATATCATCTTGGCTCGTTCCAAAAGTTAGAAGATGGCACTTCCCTTCATTCAATATCATAAAGTTTTCAGGAAAGCATTTTGATAAAACAAGAGCATCAGTTTCTAACCGTTCCAAAGCTCTATCTAATTGACAGTCAGCTGCAAAGATAGTTGTATCATCAGCAAAGTTACATACTGCCGTATCCATTACCGAAAAAAATAAATCATTGATGTAAATATTAAAAATAAGAGGTCCAAGAATTGATCCTTGCGGTACACCTGCAAAGGTCTCTCGCCAAGTGCTGAATGAACCATTTACTTTGACTCTCTGTTTCCTACCAGTCAGATAACTATAAATCATCAACAAAGCATCCTTGCAAAATCCATAAGCACTTGGTTTCGCAATTAGCAGCTCGTGGTCTATGCAATTAAATGCTTTCGAAAGATCCATTAGCAAAGCTCCAACGACTCCTTTTTTGCTTAGGGAATTCTTACAGGTATCCATTAATCTCAATAGCGCATGCTGTGTGTTGAAACCTTTCCGAAAACCACACAAATAGGAGACCAAAAATGTATCTGCATGGCCAGTCATCTGGGCATATAGGAGTCACTCAAAAGCCTTTGATAATGCGGACAAAACTGTGATAGAACGGTAGTTTCGCTTTTTTGTGGTTTCATCGTTTTTAAAAAGCGACGTTATGTCTCCTAATTTGAGATCTTCAGGAAACGTTTTCTGGAGCAATAGATTGTTCAAAGTTTCCTCTAAAAATGGTTCAAATATGTCTCGATCTTCTTTTAGTATCCGTGCAGGAATACTTTTAACTGTGGACGCCTTTTGGGTTCAAATTTGATAATTCATCAATGACTGCCTGCATTGTAACTGGTTGGAAGTCAAAGGATGAGTCTTGTTTTACCTTATCCTTAATCTTTTGAATGCTGGAATGATATTTATGCTTTTCAACAGCAATTTCAACAGGGTCCAGCAAGTGCTCTGTCGGGACAAGTGTGCACTCACCAGGGGCAATATCCATTGTCTTTGAAATATTGGTGAAAAATTCGTTAAAGATCTCAGCTATTTCACTGTCATTAGTAATTATATTTTCATTCTCAACAAGTGTGATACGCAAAGAGGTTTGTACCTTGTCAGTAAAAAGTGGCTTCACAGTTCTCCTAAACTTTTTATTGTCAGGTACAGAGTTCATGTCAAGGTTTCCATAATAAGATGTTTTTGCCTGACGCAAAATTTTCACACACTTGTTTCGCTGTTTTTTAAAAGCTTTCCAGTTTTCTGAGGTGCTATACCTGTTCAATCTATTACGTAACTGTATGCGGAGCATACTTGCCTTTCTTAATGTTTTAGTCATGAAAGGTGCATCGTTTGCACGCAAATATTTTTGTTTCAAAGGTACATGGTTATTCAGCACTTCTTCGGCTACAGAACTGAAATTTTCAAATACTGAGCATTTTTCATTGCTCTTAGCTAAGTTGCGTTTAAGGTCATTACGAATCTTAATAGGATCAAACTTACTGCAGTCTAGGTATGTAACAATTCTTGGACCTTTTTGAACAGAACCACTCTTCAATACTGTTAGTATCATTAAATGAAAATCCGACAGTCCCACCTCCATTGTCGTAGTATTTTGAAAACCAGAGGTTTTCTTCGTTATGAACATATCAATCGAAGAGGGATTTTGTATTGAGTTTCTCAACCCATAGACATCCATGAAATTGCTAATTTCACAATTTTTTCCTTCCGAATTTAAATCTCCAACAATGACGAAGTTTTCGTATCGAGGAGAAAGTTGGTCCAGCACTTTTCCGATCTCTTCAAAGAAAAGCTTCTCGCATTGAGAATGAGGGCGGTAGGCACTTATCAGTGCCCATTTTTTCTTGCCCACATTTATTTCAGTTAGTATACATTCAATTGAATTGGTAACATTTATCTGCTTTATTTCATTTGCTGGAACTTTATCTCTGACATACACCAGGATCCCTCCACCATTTGAATTTCTATCACAACGGGAAGGTTTTTTGAAACCATCAATTAACCCTATTTCACATGGGGGCGTTTCCCCCCAACTGAACAATTCAATGTAGCAGTTAGGCGACAGGCCCAAAGAGACTGAGACTCATTGAATTTTTCTAAAAATTAATGCGCTACCAGATAATGAAATTTTCAATTAGCTCTAATTGGTCACATGACCACAGAATGCTCATATTTGGAGAGTAGTCACAAAAAACATAAATTTGGCTGTAGCTCTTCCAATTTCCAACCAATTATCCTATAAATTATATCATTGAATTCCTCTCATCAAGACCTTTCATTTGATATATATTTTGTTTACATTATTGTTCAATCGTAGTTTTAAGAACTATGACGTCACACTTCAATATGACGTCATTGTTCTAATGGAAATTTAAAAAATTTTGGGAAACAAATTTTTTTGTATAAAACGACGAATAAAAAATTCAGTTATGCAAAGAAAGATTAATTTAGATAGCTATTTCTTCAAAATTATGAGATGTGATTTAATGATTATTGAATATCCCGTTTTCAGTGCATGTAGCTTCAAGTTCCATAGCTTCACAATATTGTTTTCTAGCTATAAATTTTTATAATTTGTCAAAATATATTTTAAAAAATTATCAATATAAGTAGCTTAATGTTTTAAGGAGATAATTGACCACTTTGGACTTGAAAACATTGATAATTACAAGTTTTGTCAAGAAAAAAGCTCAACTTTCTCATACCTACCTCCAGAAAACCAGTTGCCTAGCAACGGATCATGTGACTAATCAAAAACTAATACGATCAATAGATTCTCCATTAGTTGGTGATAATTACTACCTAGTTTCATTGTCCTATCTCTTATAGCTTAATAGATAATTAGGGGGGCGAAAAACACCCCCATGCCAAATCACTAAAAATACCCCATGTGAAATAGGGTTAAGAACTGACTTTTTGGGAAGGATTCATCTAATTTAGTTTCTGAAATTACCAATATATCAACGTTTTTAGCAACCAGAAATTTAAGACCCTCAATTTTATTTCGGATTGGGTTTATCTTCAGATGTGCCACAATCAAGCCTCTTATGCTATTTTTATGCCAAATAGCTGATAGTTTGGTAGGAGCATTTTTTCTTCAGTATCGGAATTAGCAATTTCATGGGAATCTTAATTTTCTAAAATAGGAGAAATGTACATAGCTTTATGTCTACCATATCGAGTCCCATCATCACAACAATATGCTTTGAGATATTTCGTGAAATTATTGGCAAGGAGTACCGTGCCCATTCTGTTTAGGTGCAATGAGCTTCCATTTAGATGTTTTGCTTCATCGATGTTTTCGTGTTCAATGAAATGTAGATCGTTTTTTTTTTCGCATAGGGATTTTAATTCTTCATTCACAGCTTTAGCCCGGAGAGGGGGTACTTCACTATGGGATATGTCCATAATGTCAATCAAAACAAAGGATGAAATGAAGAATAAAGGGAATTCATTTGCTAGAATTATGGAAAGAATAAATAAGTAAGGCAACGGAGGAACAATACCTTGGCTGAAAATAGCATTTTTGCCAATAGCAATAATGCTGTAACATTGTTCTATATCTCCTATGAAAAATGTATGCAATCATATGGGATATCAAACAAGCTCCACACACAGTAAAATTGCTCTGCAACCATACCTTTATATCTGTTTATAGTTTCTTCGTGGCTTTCTTATATTCTTGAAATTTGTTTAGTATTTACCTATACTAAATAGGATCTTAAAAAGATTTGATTGTTGTTGAGTCTATCACTGAATGTCATGACATATTCCAAGATTTAGTTGTGCGGGGAAAGTGCAGAAAGTCAAAATTATTGAATACTGGATGCTACTGTATCCAATCTATCGTATGAAATGTGTATACAAATCGCTCGATCTAGATTAAGCATATGCTACTGAATTCATGTGTTCAAACCATATCAATTTTGTTCAGGTTTATGTGAGGCTTATTTGCAGGTACAAGGATGTTATAGAAAGGGGCGTGTCTGGATTTCTCATTTTCTGGTGTATAGGGCGTATAGCATACCATTCTTTGCTATTTGAATTCTTATGAATAATCATAACTGCTCTGCGATTTGATGCTGAATCAAATGGTGATCACTGAAAGAGTATAGACTAGTAAGCATAAAAAGCACCGTAAGGATATTTTCAGGCTCCTGTTCACTCCAGTTGTGATTTCCTGCAGTCCTTGTGAGTCTCAATAGTTTTGCTCTTTTTACCCGATCTTATTCGTTTCAAGTGGTACGGAAAAAAGTTTTATATGCTTTTCGTTAAAGTTCCATGCACCTCCAGTTACTGTAAAGGTTGTCTATCTTGAACTGCCAAATGCAATTAATAAGTTCTTTCTCAATGGGAGAGGGAACTTTGAGCCGTAATGAAAAGACGGCCATGTTTTGGGAACTTTTTGAAGTGCCCAGAAAATTGGGAATCCTACGGCAAAAGTACCGTTCCTCCCCAAAGTAAAGAACATCGTACTCTTGAAACACTTCTGAGGGTATCTCTCCTGACCCCAATCTTTGCTGCACCGAAGACACAAATTAGTGCCCTCTTTCACTAAAATGCTCTTACCAGTCTGTTCAACACTGCAAGGTTGCACTCCAAGGCTGGTGCAAAAAATGTACTAGAAATCACCAAATCCATGTAATATCCAACAGTGTCCTGTGACAGGACTGCCAGGCCTGATAGATTATGAAAACATGAAGCAAAGACAAGAAGCCATCTTAAATATCAAACGACCATTTGACTTTGAATATTCTAATCTAAACAGAGAATAGAAGCATCATAGGAAATATTGGGTGTGCAAGATGAATCTTGACGGAAGCAAAGAAGCTTCCTGCTTTTTGAGAGGGGGAACAATGGAGCAACCATCCCCCTATCAAGGCCTCATTATGACATATGCTTTCAAGAGCAACGATTGGGACTAGCTAATCTCCAATGCTACAAAATTTCGTTGGAAATTATTGGTTTTGCTACAGGTATAAGAGATCTTGACTGAGTTGAATCCCCTATCGCAGCAAACATTATCACATATAGAGACTACAGCCGATTTAGCAGCCTAGACTCAGAAATCATCTCTTTCATATGATCTCACACGATTAAGTGAGAATGGGGACTATGGTGCTTTTGAGGCTGTGGTTATGGCCGTGCTGAAGGAACATGCACACAATGGGCCTTTCATTACGAAAGCTTTGCGTAAAGAAAATATGCAAAGAACCAAGCTGCGTAATAGATACAACGATCATAGAACTGAGGAAAATCTCAAAGCATATAAAAAGCAGAGGAACAAATGCGTGAAATTGCTGTGTAAGGCCAACTTTGATTACTATGGGAACATGGACCTCGGTGACCTAACCGATAGTCATAAATTTTGGAAGACAGTCAGGCCACTATTTTCAGACAAGGTGCAGGTAAATTCATCAGTTACTTTGCTTGAGGAAGGAATAATGGTAAGCAAAGACTCTGAAATGCAGAGATTTTAACAGCTATTTTGCAAACATTACAGAAAACTTAAAGGTGATCTGAAGCGACATTTTTTATTGATGCAAATGAACAGCACTATTGCATGCTGCGGAATCCATTTTAAATTTTTTGATACCTCTTTTTGTTTTCAAGTTATCCACTGATATTAAATTTCAGTTGATGACGTCATTTTGTTTGCAAATTACTAGGATGATATATTGAAATATGGTCGTATCTTATCTTTGAAAGGTTACAGGTGTAGGAGACCGTGAAGTTGAGCTGAATAAATGTAATAGAAATTGTCTCATGGACTGATATGATGTTTAGAAAGACTTATCATTCGAGAAAAAGTTCTTTGAATCATACATGTTCTTTACTTTTTGCAAACGAAATGACGTCATCAGCCAATCTTACAAAATAGTGGATTGTAGAAATCGGAGTATTGGCAGGAAAACGGAGCTTGATTAGAAAACGAAGAGCAAGAATTGCGACGATATTCATGTTCATTTTTATTATTTCATTCCAAATCCAAGTAAATTACGACAAATCCATGTGACAAATCCGTGTGACAAATCCGATAAATCAATTAAAGACTAGGCCATATTTATAATTATTTACGTTTCGAAGCAAACTTGCTTCATCATCAGAATATCAAGTTTCCAAGAGCACGAGGCTATATTTATATCGATAAAGGCAATGAACTACCAAAAGTGTGTTTTTTACAAATCCTACGTGAATAATAGATAATGAGGTACAGCCAGAGGAAGATAGGAATCAAATGTTTTAATCGATTTTTGCTCGTGGCCCATGGCTGGAAACCTTCAAAGCCTCATTTTCACGGACCAATCAGACGGCGAATCAGCGAGGAAGACAGAAGAAATGTGTGAAAATTTCTCTCAACTTTACCTACCTTCATAAAACGCAACCAGGACAATAAACTGTTGGAAATTTCCCGAATTTTTTTGAAGATATCTACTCACCAGATGTTTGGGTATCCAGATTTGGATGCCGGCTTAAATACCTCACGGTTTGGTGGATACATAGCGTTTTCCGATAGGCAACATCGGCTGAGGCTTGCCAAGCCTTGTTTACGCCATTTCAAGTCAGGTGATAAAACCTCCTGATAAAACCTCCTTTCAATTTCGAACCATGGAAACTTATGCCATGAATGCAAAGAGTAGTATAATACAGAAATTTCTTAAGAGTATTGCCATATAACTTGAAATGTGCGAACTAACCGAAGCGAATTTCTTCCGTTCACATAGAAATCGAATGGGCATTGAATCTTGAACCAAAGAAACTGCAGTGTAAGGACAATAGCAAGAACAATTGGAAACGTAAATATTTGCCGTTCTGCGATCGTTCTTAAAACAATCACTATTGTTATTGCCATTGTCTCTAACCCAGAATTTCTATTGTTTAAGGTTTCCATCGGTTTTGGAAACGCCATAACTCCGAGAAACCACGAGATGTTTAAACCGGCATCCAAATCTGGATACCCAAACATCTGGCGAGTAGATTCCTTCAAAAAAATTCAGGAAATTTCCAGCAGTTTTTTGTCCTGGTTGCGTTTTATGAAGTTAGGTAAAGCTGAGTTTAGGTAAAGCTTTTCTTCTGTCTTCCTCGCTTATTCGACGTCTGATTGGTCCGTGATGATGAGGCTTTGAAGGTTTCCGGCCATGAGCCACGAGCAAAAATCGGCCAAAACATTTGATTCCTATCTTACCCAGAGGACAATACCTAAAACAGAGCTAAGGGAATAGAAGACTGCTGAGAGTTAAGCGACGGACGATCGCGCAAAATTAATAAACTTTCATGAATGAGCAAATCAAAATCATTGTTAGCTCTGTCCAAAACTGAAAAATCTTCCACCGACGCGGCGTGACCTGATTTGTTAATATGGTCCCAGATGGCTGAGGGACTAACTTTAATTTTCTGACCTGCCTTGTTTATTCCCAAGTGCTCCCTGCAGCGTGCAATCAGGTGACGGGTTGTTTTTCCAAAGTACAAGGCATGGCAACCAGGACACTTAAATTGGTAGATAACAGAGGAGCGAATGAGAGCTGGAAAGCGGTCTTTAAATGGAAAAAAAGACTGTATGCTTTTTGAAGATCGAAAAATAACCTGAAACTGAATACCCGGATAATAGTGGATAACTCGAAAATGAAACAAGGTATCACAAGGTTATAAGCGACATTCTTCATCATGTAAAAGTAGTATTCATTTTCATCAATAAAAATTTTCGCTTCAGACCACCTTTAAGAATCTCTGCCAATGAATCATTATTTGTTCCGACGAATAACCTAGTAGATCCGATCGACAAAGCCATAATGAAATTTCAGATGCATCCAAGTATATGCAAAATCAAAGAAAATACTACGCATTCCGTTAAATTTGATTTTAGAGAGGTTACCACTGAACATGTTGCGGTCCAAGTCAAAAAAACTGAATTCGAGTAGAGATTCTCCGATCAATTCCATACCAGCAAGAATTCTTTTGGAAAATTCTGATGTTTTCTGTGTAGTCAATCAAAATCTGTGCAACTGCGGTTATCCAAAAGTATTTTTCCTAAGGAACTGAAGGCCCGAGATATTAGTTCGCTGTTTTAAAAAGAGGATGCTTTTATGAAAAAGAATTATCGATCCATCACAGTTTAACCGTCAATATTTAAAATATACGAGAGGATGATGCAAGATCAAATGTTACCATTTGTCCAAAGCTTCTTGTCACCACTCCTTTGTGGGTTTCGAGAGGACTATGGTACACAGCATGCAATTCTACATCTTGTGGAAATCTGTAAGAAGTCGATAGACAGTGGAGGCGTCGCAGGGGCCGTCCTGACGGACCTCTCGAAAGCCTTCGATTGTCTAAATCACGAATTATTGATTGCAAAATTGAATGCAATTGATTTCAGTAGATCTATCTGCCTTGCTGTTAATCCATAGCTACATTACCAACAAGAAGCAGAGGGCAAAGGTCAATGGTTCATTCAGCACATGGACGAAACCGTCATGGGTGTACCGCAAGGTTCAGCCTTAGGGTCCCATTATTTCCATATGTATCTAAATGACCTTTTAATGTTCCTGAAGGAAACCAAAGTCACCAACTATGCGGATGATACGACTATTTGTGCGTTTGGTCCAATTATCGAGACTGTCATTGCGCATTCAGAACATAATGCCCTTAAAATAACTGAGAGGTTCCAAAATAACTATATGAAACTAAATGAAGACAAATGCCATTCAATAGTTTTTGGTGCGAAGATAGGTAATGAAATAACAATCAAAATAGGCAACGCTTTTATGAAGGGGGTACAGAAGAAAATCTTCTCGTTATCACTTTCGATCAATCACTTTCTTTCAAAGAACATGTCAAGACCCTGTGTAGAAATGCTGGCCAAAAACTACATGCTCTTGCCCGTGCCTCCTGCTACATGGGCACTGAAAAATTGCAGCATTTAATGAGAACGTTTGTTTTATCTCTCTTTAGTTACTGCCCACTTGTGTGGATGTTTTATGATAGAGCCTATAATAAATCACGTTCATGAAAGGGCATTGCGCACTGCGTATAAAGATCACAAAAATGACTTTGGTTATCTCCTGGAGCAGAGCAATTCAGTGCCCATCCCTGTACGGAACCTGCAGTTGCTAATGACGGAAATATTTTTTAGGAACGAAATATGAACTACAATCTAAGTCATGGCAATGATGCTCAAGTCCCAAAGGTGCGAACCACGTCCTTTGGGATTGATACCATAGCCTATCTTGATAGCAGATTGTGGCAAAAATTGCTGCAAATAATAAAACAATCAAACATCCCTCATATATTCAAAAAAAACGAATTAAATGTTGGAAAGGTGGTGAATGCAACTGCAGACTTTGCAAATAATATATTCCGCAAGTTAGGTTTTTAACAGGATTGTCGTTTTTATCTTGCAATTTATATATTAATATATAAACATTATAATTTCTTATTTTCTTAATATTTTTAGATATTATAAACATCGCATAAAGAAGGCCTTAATTAGCTACAACTTAGCTATTTGTTTTAACTTTCTAGCTTACTTAAAATGTATTAATGATGATGATGATGACGAAGCGATGAAGTTTACCGTAAGTCCTCCAATAAGCCCCCACACTTTCATTCGCAAATGATATTCTTGCATGGGGCATATTCGGGGGACTTATATGAGGGGGTGGGGTATGTTTGCTAGCAACCAAGAATATTACCGGGACTCTCCATTTTTTACTTGATGCTGCTCAATATGCTTAGAAAGGTAGATATATTAGGATAATTGCTTTCAAGGAAATATCTATGTGTCTAAAAGCCATGATTATGACAGGAATTTAAAACGTTAAAAGTGAAGAAAGTCAGTCAAATATCCAGGGGCAGTCAACACACAAACATTCGGGGGCAGTCAGTCCAAGAAATCTGAAAAGAAAACCTTGCAATATTAGTTCAGCTTAATTGAAATCCAAAAATGGTGCGGCGAGGCAAGCCTAGTAAAGATATAAATCTCAGCGATTGTGGATATTGCCTAAACAATGACCCAGGCACTGTCCCTTCAATTACATCTCAAATGACAGGTCATTTTCAGCGATTTCTGCCAGAATCGTGACGTGGGGATAAAGTCCTTACCGATTAAAACTCATTCGTTGCCTCCAAAAGAGCTTATTTTGTGTTATTGAGCTAAATGATTCACTTACCAACGACTCAAGGATTAATTTGACTTCATTTTCCATTTAAAGGGAGTAAAAAGTCCAGAATGCTTTGCACGAAGTCAACAATCACTTCTGCACAGCTTCCAGAATAACTGACTGTACGAAATTCACAAAAACAAAAGCAAACGATGGCAAAGGCTGCTAGTCTTTGTAGTCCCTTTAAATTTTTCCAAATTTCGTTTGAAACATCCAGTCTTCAGCACTTCCTTGCAAATTCGTCTCGTTCCATATTTTCTCTGCAAGGGCCTGCCACTGATCTCCTCAAAAACGTCGCATCGATAGGCTTTTGCTACAGATAATACGATTTGGTACATACACTCGTAAATAGATTTGGCATGCCTGATTTTGCTCAATCAATTCATTCAAATGGAAACGGAGTGGATCAAACATTTTTTGGCTGCTTGGTACAGCAATGAATAGATCTTACTCAAAACAACAAAGCAACAAAAAATTTGTTTGCAAGAAATGTGTGAAATCTATTCATGATTCGAAACAACAAAAAAAGGGAGCAAAGCGGCAAACTTTCAGAGCAACAAAAAATTTAGTTTGTTGTTTTTTATGAGATCTGCATGATCTGTTCTTTCGGCTTCGCGATCAGCATTCGGCTTCGCGATCATATCTAAGAGGCTCCCCCCATAGTACCCCTGGATAACGGATTCATGTGTTGATTTTTCGTTTTTCACGTGTCGCTCATATAGGATGGCACATCACCGTTTAGGGACTTGAAAACCATTTTGAGTGTTTCAAGATCAAGTATCTCCCTAACTGTGGGCCATCCAAGGGCACGAATGAATGGCAAGGCTGACTGGTCATATCGGCTTCCGGTGACTATTCTGGCTGCACGATTTTGTAGCTTTTGGAATTTAGTTAATGAGGTCTCGCCAACATTACCCCAAACCGGGCAGCAATATCTAAAGTGAGGTTCTACGAGGCTTTTATACATCTGCTTAACAGTGGATGCAGGCACGTATCTTTTAGAGTACCATAATATGCCAATACCTCTGGAAATCTTACTTGTCAGTGATGCAAGTTGGGAAGACCATTTTAATTGCTGATCTACTTGAACTCCTAGGCACTTGGTATCCTCAGCCATTTTGATGTCATCGTTCTCAATATTAAACCGTGGTTTAACTGAGTCAGATGTAGCTAGATGTTTTAATTTGCCTCGGCTTCCGATAATCATGCCTTCAGTTTTTGCAACGTTTAATGATAGCCTGTTTCTTTGCAGCCACAGTTTCAACGCAGCTAAATCGGCGTTAATAGCTTGATTGATCTCAGAAATGGAATTAGAAGCAAAATAGATACTAGTATCATCGGCATACATAGATACATGCGAATGCTTCAAATACTTTGGTAGATCATTAATGTAGACCAAGAAGAGAAGGTGCCCAAGGCAGGATCCCTGAGGAACTCCACAATTGATAGGCTTGGTGCTAGATATTTGTCCGTTGACCCTGCAAAATTTGCTTCTCTTGGCAAGGTAGGAACGGAACCATCTAAATTCCTTGCCTCTAACACCGTAGTATTCGAGTTTACTCAATAGAATCTCGTGATCAACTGTGTCGAAGGCTTTCTTGAGGTCAATATAGACCGAGGTCAATATA
Source organism: Aurelia sp. 4 Dawson et al 2005 (assembly GCA_964019985.1). Taxonomy (NCBI): domain Eukaryota; kingdom Metazoa; phylum Cnidaria; class Scyphozoa; order Semaeostomeae; family Ulmaridae; genus Aurelia; species Aurelia sp. 4 Dawson et al 2005. The sequence continues at coordinate 7,573,494 of OZ026505.1, forward strand.
GACCGCAAGAAGATTGCTCCAGATAGATATTTCTACGTAAATGCACAGCTGGTGAAGACACACGAGGGAAAGCAGGGTAATTTTAACATGGATTTTAAAGTTTCGGAGCCAAAACTGTGAGTGAATAAATTGGGGTCCAGGGGCTTGCCCCGGAAAATTTTTTGAGTATTCGCCTTCTAGAACATCGAAAAACGCAGTATTGTGGAAATTAAAGCCTGGTAACCTATCATTTGCTTCTTAGAAAAAGTCAGTTTTTCGTTCAAATAGACTGCATCTTTTACTTTGTCGGTGGCAATTTGAGTAGTACCATGTATTGTTTTTAGGTAACTCAGATTCTTCATGTAAGATCAATGCTATTTTCATCCAAGACTTTCTAGGAGACAGATATCTTTGTTTGGGGTAGATTGCCAAGGAATGGAGGAAGAACGGGGGTCCGGGGGCTTGCCCCCGGAAAATTTTTTGACACTACACCCTCCAGAATGACGGAAAACAGCATTTCTTTGGTTAAATTTTGAAGGCGCAATCACGCGGTTTAAAAGTCCATTTCACGAAATAACGACCAAATTTTTGGCAAATCACGCTGCACGACAGAGTCTTCGATCACGAATTCTTTCTTCTTCTTCTTCTGTCACGCGATTCCGCCGTTGGTCGGCACTGCGCCTCCTCCGTTCGTAAGAAACCTCCACTGCTTCCTGTCCTGCGCAATTTCCTCTATTCTAGGATCTCCAAGGCTAAGTCCAATTTACTTTAATTGCCTATTTATGACAGTATTCCAGGTGTCTTTTTGTCTACCCCTGGGTCTCTTAACAGGTCTCAGTGATTCCTTGAGGGCTAGCTTTGCTGGTGTGTTTTCAGGGAGTCTTAGCATGTGTCCCAGCCATTTCATTCTTCTTTCTTCGATCTTTTTACTCCATTCTATTTCACCTGTTATTTCATATACTGTATCATTCCTTATTTTATAGGGCCAGTGTATTTTCAATATCATTCTAAGTAATTTCCTTTGGAACACATTTATTTCGTTTTCTCTTTCTTTGTTGATCACGAATTCACGAGTTGGAAAATATCAAAATCAAAATCAAAAAGTGCCACTGGGAACGAGGTTGAATCCTGGCAACGAGGCTGAGTCGTTTCTCGCATGTTTTGGGCCTAAGCGCATCTGGTTCAATCATGGCTTGTCTTACTGTTGGCGGGAACTTCATTGCAGTTTGCTCAAGGAACAAACTCTTGGTTTTAAAGCAAAGGTAAAAGCAAGCATGAATCAATTTGTTTTTCTTGAGTGATATAGTAAATCATAACATGGATTTCCTTGTGTGTTCAGATGCTTATTTTTATTACCATAACAAAACATGATTAATAAGCTGATAAGCATGGCAAGGCAAGCAAAAGCTCAGCTAATAATGCATATGTGTGGTTTTTGCCACAAATACACTTTTTAACCGATCGTCAACTTTTTGCGATAGCTGTAATTTCTATTATATTCATATGAAATGCAAACGACATCTCTTCTTCTAAAGAACTTGCGAAGCGATGATGTCTTTTTTATGGTTTTGCAAAAAATGTTCCGTGGATATGTTTCAATTTGGCTCGTTTAGTAAACAAAGTCAAAGAGCTAAAATTACTAAAGAAATGGCTTGATTCTAACGCAAAGCTGTCTCAAAAATGTTTGGTTAGTGTCATTTTGACCAAAAAATATAGGTCGGTTGGTCGGTCGGTCGGCAACATGATCAAGTTTTAATTTTTTCCAAATTTTTTTTAGGTTTGAACTGTTTTAGGGACATGAAAATTTTGGCCAGTTGTGCTGTCGACGTTAAATACATTTGTCATGGTTCTGGAGTAGCTTGCCTCATTTTCAGTTGCATGCCAATATTTCCCGAATATCAGCTTGAAAGATATGACATTAGATCAAACCAAAGTTCGGAAGCGGCAAATCGGGAAGTTTCTGATTGGAAACTTTCTGCTGGATGCCATTTTTATGTCTTTGTAGCGCAAGTAACGTCACAAGAATTATACATTTATGCAAATACTGAAAATCCATGTTTAAAGTTCCTATATGAAGTTTAGACGCCCAACCCAAAAATCTAATTTTTCATTTCAACAGACGGTCGGTCAGATGACACCAAGCAAACATTTTTGAGATGGTCGCCTTAGTGGTAAACAATCTTTGAGTGAAGGGGCTTATTGGCCAATAGAGAGGTGGAGAGGGGAGATTAATGGAGAGGTGGGGAGGGGGAATTAATAGAGGGGCTGGGTACAGGTTTTTTACATGAAACTAGGATCAGGCCATGGCACTAAAAGTTTAAATCAGCATAAAATTTAGTCCATTTTAGTCCATTTTACTTAAAGTTTCTTCACAGGAAGCCCATATTACAGAATATTAGAAAAACATTTTGTTTCAGGAATTATTGTCCTTTCTTTAACATATCATTGTGTGTTGTTCTCCATTTGTCCTTTCGTTTACATTCACAGCCGATCCGTGTTATACTTTCTCCTCGCTTTTCACTTTACTTTTCGCTCCCTTGTTTCCTTGTGCTCCTTTCAAAATTTTTATTTCACAAAGTATAACACGGATTGGCTGTGAATGTAAACGAAAGGACAAAAGGAGAACAACACGCAATGATATGTTAAAGAAAGGAAAATAATTTCTGAAACAAAATGTTTTTCTAATATTCTGTAATATGGGCTTCCTGTGGTTTCTTAATTGGTTTCTTATTTTTTTGAATGCAGAATTATCAATGTGGTCTCTAGCCTGCGTGCAGACTCAACTGATTCCCTGAAGAGAAGGGAGTTTGCTCCTCCAGTAGAGTCTGTGAATCAGTGACACAAAGCGAGTCTGCTGATATCAGCGCAGGCATATTTTGATTGAATTGGCGTGTGCCTAAACAAACCTAGCCAAACAAATTATATTGTGTCCGGGTGTTTTGATTATTTTATTTTTAATCCTACTTAGGGCTGCCCCATTTTGAATCTAATTCAATAAGAATAATTACTAGAATTCCTAAAGATGTTTATCAATCAATTAAACTAAAAGAGAACAATAGAGATCTCTTTCCACCAATGAGGTCTGGTTCCTCGAGCCTAGGAACCACACATGACTTTGGAAAGGTTTTGTGTTGCTGATGAGCAGACTCTACTGGAGGAGAAACCTCACTTTTCTTCATGGAATCAGTAGAGTCTGCAGGCAGACTATGTGGTCTCTAACACTTCCATAGAAATGTTTCTTGACTTTTAAAACATCATCAGGAATAAGCAGCATTCTGTTATATTCAAGAAACACAAATGGTTTTTTCATATTGCTCAAGAAGAAAGGTTCAATGATATATTTGCTATGATTTAACTTTTAAAAGTTTCTTAATGCTTCTCAGACATAGTACAAGAGTTTCTTTTCTTATTTTTGTTTACAGCAGTATGCAGCATTCAGTATCTAACTATTATCCGTAGAAACTAGTAAGAAACCAGTACCAAGATTGCAAAAATTTTAAGAAACTCTGGTAATATGTCTGAGAAGTATCAAGATGTCTTTGAAAGTTAAATGCAAAAGGATATTATAGCAAATACATCGTTTAACCTTCATTCTTGAGTAATATTAACTAATTGTTATGTTTTGAAACATAGAAGAAAAGTATTTATTTCCATATGATGTTTTAAATGTTAAGAAGCATGTTTGCAGCAGGGTTAGAGACCACACTGATAATTCATGCATTAAAAGAATAAGAAGCACATTATGAAACTTTTAGTACTAACGTGGACAAGTTTTGATGCTAAATCAAGAAACTTTTAGAACCTGTCTGTTGATATAAATTTCTTATAAGAAATGTTTATTGGTCATAATATTGGCTTCTTCTTTGGTGAAGTTGACATGTTCAAACTTTGATTAAAAAACAGTATGTTCTTCTTGGAAAGAACTAAAGGGGTTTCAGCTTGGAGAGAGGCAATTAGATGTTAGAACAAAATGAAAATGGTATCATGTAAAGGGGGCTGAGTCTAGCTGAACCACATTTTACTTATTGGTCTGGTGTTTTTATTTCCGAACCCACCAAAAATGTTGACTCATTTTTACTCACCCAATTATGCCCGAAATATTAATTTAGTTTTTTATCCTGTATTGCAGGTTTGTTTCAACATTTGCAATCATCCCTGTGCAGATCATAACTTTTTAAAGTTAGTAATAATCTACTAGTCAAAAATCGTTTTGTTCTATTTCAATCGAAACAAAGTTGTATATATTGCTACAGCCGATGAAAAATTCTTATTGAAGGATGAGCGATAGCGCACCAAATGTGTATAAGTGTGAACTTTCTGCTAGTAGCGAACCACATTGACATTTCTTTGTATGCTTAGAACTAAGTTTCACCAAGCAGTGAGCCACCAATATCATTAATGTTCAGCGCAAATAGTTTTGCTCAGTAGCGATGAGCCACTTTAGATGCAGGCTGGCCCTAACAGTCAACATACGTTGACTTAAAGGGAATCGACATAGTCAAAAGCTGGCCTGGGTCAGTTTAAAAATATAATCTATTGAATTTGAGAACTTGGACACGTGCAGCTTTATTGTGGAGCCAAGGAAACAATGAATGCGTAGGCGTTTTTTATAGCCTATTTATAGCGACTACGATTTCATTTTATATTCTTTAAACACGGTAACCCCGTCGGCAAAGGCCGCTTTTCAGGGGGCCGTGACAAAAACTTAGTCTAAAATTTACAAGTAAAATATATGAACAAACGAAACTAAAAAATCTAAGTACAAAGTTATAGTAAAATTAAAATCAATATTTACATAATTTTCATATCGTGAGTGGCATGACACAATCAGACCGGACCAGAGCAAACCGGACCCCATGCCCACCCTGAAATAAGACACCATTTATAGCACCTCAAGAAAGGCAAAGAATCCGACCGACCCCAGTCCAATCCAACCGCATCCCGCCACCCACGATCAAATTAAAGGCGATGTTTAAAAGCATATAAAGAGGGTGCTATGTCGAGATATGGCTATGTCTATTCCCTTTAAGGTGACTCACTCCTGAAAATATTAATTGGCGGAACAGTTATAACGTAGCTCATCGTTTGATAAATTTAGCTGAAAACGAACAAAAATAGCTCTCGGCGGCCCTGTAAAGGTGGCGTTTTGCTGCTGATAGAATTAACACTGATACACTGTTGATGTCCTATCACTTATGACTGGACAAAACGGAAAAGATGCAAGGAGGTACGTCGTTTAACTCAGAATATGTTCTAATCTCAATAACGACTTATCTACAATTTCAGCTTCTACTTCTAATTTATTAAGCTACTAATAAAACTATGATTTAATCAACATTTATGGTTTGATAACAATAGGTATAACAAAGGAGTGATGGTAAAAGAAACGGGTCCGGTCCACGATATTATCGAATGACAGCGTCACATAATTTCGTCCCATTCAGGGTTTTATTTGAAATGTTTTGCTCTAAAATTACCCTTACCAAAGTTGACAAGATTTTACAAAGCCATTCCCGTTTCTGTTACCATTTGCCCTTTCAGATACATTAAAATTTGCTTTCAACGTTACATACGGTCGTAGATAGGCATTCGATCATTTGATCCCCTTACCCTATTTCGTTTCATAGCTTATACCATTATAACGTAATAAACTGTTACCGTTGATAGGGAACTCAGAGACGATTTAGGTTCTCGTGGCCCAGATTCTTGACGAATTATTTCATGATAAGGCATCATTGACCATGCCTTTCAAGTAACTAATAACATCAAAAACCACTGGGGCCTCCTGATTTTGAATCGGCCGTGAAATCTCTGAGCGAGATTGGGTTATTTGTTGTTTAACTTTACAATCTACGAGCCCATTGCAGTGAGATTGTACCGTTTGCTGTCTACAGTCTACGAAACCATGGGAGATAATGTGAGAAGGACAACCATCCTTTGGTTGGTCGCAAATCTGCACATGTTCAAGCCTAGCTTTTTTTACTGGTACTTCAAAATCATTAATTGGATTTTGTGGTAGGCTACTAGAACAATCAGTGCTATCATAATCTATTTTTCTCTTTAGGCCCATTTCAGGGACATCTTGCAGTAAACAATTGATAAGTTTATTACCCTCTATTTTTAACTCCATTTGTGAACTTAGTGTACCCGTATCATAAACTTCACTCAGGTCTGTCGAATTTTTTGTGTCGTTGCAAATTTCTGACAGAACTGAATCGATACATTTTGTATAGCAATGATCTCCTGCACTAAATAGGTTTTGTTTGCATCTATCATTTTGATTGCAGTCATTTTTTCCTGCTACAATGGCGGTATCATTGTTATGTTCAACCTTAACTATAGCCTGATCATCATCATTATCCTCTATAACGATAACATCATTTTTGCTATTGTCTCTTCTTCCATTGGTTTTATTTTTGACATTGATCTTTTTCACAGTAGCATTTTTGACAACGTCTACATTGCAACCGGCAGAGACAGGCTTTTTTTGAGCAGCCCTATGCTTTTTCCCTGGTTTATACTGCATAGGAATTTCGATGATACCTTTCGAAGGATATTTACGATTGACTGAATTGCTGCATCTCTTCGAAATTTGCTCTTTATTGCCAGCTCTTGGTTGCACTTGCAGACTTTGTTCACTGTCCTTTTTTGGAGCATTGAAAAGTTTTCCTGCACTGTGACCACCTTGCTTTACTTTAGGAAAGGTAACGAACGATTTTGCAGACCTGTTCGTAATTATTTGTTTCGCAACAGTATTATTTTCTGGTTTACATAGCTTGGGGATTTTGCTTTCAATATTTGAAGAATGTTTGAATGTGATCAAGTGATCATCATTACGTCTCTTCATATTTTGTCCGTTAGCAGTCCTTGTACTACCAATAGCAACAACAGCAACAGCGACTTTGTCTGCTTTAGGTAACGACTTCTCACATTTAAGCTTCTCAAGTTCAAACAATGATCTATTAGCTTTGATGCATTGTCTGTAATCATTGTCTGTTTTCGATGGACACGTGATGAGTTGGGCATTGAGTTTTCTTTGTATTTGCCTCAAGGATTTCTCGCTCTTTCTGGCATTCTGACTTGCTTGCTTGTAAAGCTTGATAATTGTTTGCTGCTCATAGACGAAGCTCATTTGTTTCTGTAGAGGGAAAATGAGAGTGGAAATAATTTTTATCCTCCAAAGGCTCAGTACCTATTGTCTGTCTCATCTAAGATGCCACGTGAAAATGCTTGCGAAAAGTGATAATGGATAGGTTTTGCATGAAAATTATGCGTTATTGCAAATCTCACGTGAAAATTATTTTAATGCATATCTTTTCATATAACGAGAATTCTTTTCATTCGAAAATTTACATTTGTGCTTGTTTGACTGATCAAGTAGCAATGACTTGTTTAAGAAACATTTTGAAAAATGGGAAGTTGAAATATTAACAGCTCCTTGCGACATAGCCTGTCAGTTCTGTGCGACTAAAGGCCTTCCTCCATTTGCGGTAGTTTAGGTCGGCGACCAGTGCGCTTGCCTTGTGCGCATGCTCTGTTGCCAAAGAGCATGCGCACTGGGCAAAGGTGCACGTTGCCAACCATAACTACTGAAGTGGGAGTCGGCTTTAAGGCACTGATAGAAAATGGGACAGTCGGTTGACAAGGTAAAGTTTATCTATATAACCTCGGGAATGTTGATTAATTTCTTTTAGTTAGCCTCACTGAAGTGGGAGTCGGCTTTAAGGGAGTGTGCTAAATTGGATGAGTTGCATGGGTTGCGTGGGTTGGAAAAACTGCATGGGTCGTGGGACGTGGGTAACTTTGCGTGGGTCGTGGGTCCTTTTTGGGGATAATTTGCATGAGTAATCTTGCGTGGGTGAAATTTCTTGCGTTGGTATTCGATTTTGCGTGGGCCCTATTTTTTGGTGCGTGAGTGGCATATTTTGCGTGGGTATCCCTTTTTGCGTGAGTCATAACGGCCTTCATTTTCCACTCTAGTCCGGTCCCCAAAAAGGACCAACGACCCACGTAAATTTACCCACGACCCACGCAAAGTTACCCATGTCCGACTACCCACGACCCACTACCCACGCAGTTTTTCCAACCCACCCAACCCACGCAACCCACGCAAACCACGCAACCCACGCAATTTGGCACACTCGCTTTAAGGCACTCATAGAAAATGGGACAGTCGGTTGACAAGGTAAAGTTTATCTATATAACCTCGGGAATGTTGATTAATTTCTTTTAGTTAGCCTCACTGAAGTGGGAGTCGGCTTTAAGGGAGTGTGCTAAATTGGATGAGTTGCATGGGTTGCGTGGGTTGGAAAAACTGCATGGGTCGTGGGACGTGGGTAACTTTGCGTGGGTCGTGGGTCCTTTTTGGGGATAATTTGCATGAGTAATCTTGCGTGGGTGAAATTTCTTGCGTTGGTATTCGATTTTGCGTGGGCCCTATTTTTTGGTGCGTGAGTGGCATATTTTGCGTGGGTATCCCTTTTTGCGTGAGTCATAACGGCCTTCATTTTCCACTCTAGTCCGGTCCCCAAAAAGGACCAACGACCCACGTAAATTTACCCACGACCCACGCAAAGTTACCCATGTCCGACTACCCACGACCCACTACCCACGCAGTTTTTCCAACCCACCCAACCCACGCAACCCACGCAAACCACGCAACCCACGCAATTTGGCACACTCGCTTTAAGGCACTCATAGAAAATGGGACAGTCGGTTGACAAGGTAAAGTTTATCTATAGAACCTTGGGAATATTGATTAATTTCTTTTAGTTAACCTCAGTTATCTGTATGCCTATTCAAAATTTTAGATTCAACTTAAAAGAAAACGAAAACACACGATCATAGTAATTTTTATCCAAATAGACTTTAGGCCCAAACTTTATCCAAACTAGCTCATACCGGATTCGACAATCGGATTGGTTTCATGCCACTTCTCGAGGCATTTTCATATGGAGAGCTAAAGCGGTATGGTGCGTTTTAGATTGGTGCGTTTCCTTGTAAACAGGAGGCCAATCCGACTTCAAATTAAACGGTCTCGTGTAAACAGAAGGCCAATCCGATTCCTTGAGCAAACCTTTGTACCTGGATGGAATAAAATCGTTAGAAATTCGAGATAATAGCGAGCAAAATTCCACCTTCCCAACTTCTATGCAATTATTAGACTCGTAGAAGTAAGAGAAAACATTAAAACTAGCCTACCATCTGAGCACAAGCAAAGAAGAATTCATCCCAGACATTCATCATTTCTTTAATGGCTTCTCCTTGAACAAGCACATCTAATGCCACTGGTCTGCTTGCGACCTAGAAAACGATTAATAATTCACTGAATATGAGGATCGAGCACTGCGAACACCTTTATTTGGACAAAATGTTTATTGAATACTACTACCTAATCTTGTAGTCATAGCTACTTCCTTAACTGCGAGCGAAACGAGCACTTACTTCGTAGACTCATGACGTAAGTCCCTCTAACTCTCGCTTGTTATTGTTGTTATAGCTTCAGTTGTAACGACAAGTCTGCAGGGGGAGCGAAACAAGAGAATTTTGGAATGAGTCTACTTACTTCGCAGGAGAGGTAGCTCGCTTCGATCGCATTCAAGGTAGTAGCCCTGAATGAAAATTAAAGTAGTGCTGTCCAATAAACATTTTTATTCAAAATTAGATGCACCTCCAGAGAGAGATATTTCAGCCATTTTACTTCTAGTGAGGGTTGTAGCCTCGAATATCGAATAGATATTTCATTTGAAATAAAGGTGTCTGCAAGACTCCATGGTACAAGGATAGTTTAAAAATTATAAGGATTCTAAATTTTAACAGAATACATTGACGATCGGGATCTGATTTCATTTTCATTTTCATTTCATTTTCATTTCATTTTCATTTCATTTTCATTTCATTTTCATTTCATTTTCATTTCATTTTCATTTCATTTTCATTTTCAATTTTTTAGGCATGGTAGCCCCTCAGTTAAAGAGAAACTGTTTTACAGGGGGCCATGCTTTTAAATACTCTAAAAACTTAATAAATAATTTACAGTTAATAAATACAAATAAAAAATTAAGATAAAAAGAAAAGGGTTCATGGTTCATGTAAAAGCATTAAACCGTACGCGATTTTATCAGCCCTTCCTGGAATTTCCCTAGTGTTGGCGCCCCTTTTAATTCATTCTGCAACCCATTCCAGAGACTGGCCCTCTGAATGAAAAACATCCTTGACCAGTTGAAGTCCTTTGCATTGGAGTCCTAAGGTGTTTGTCCGAATTACGCAGAACGCGAGAGGTTGTTTCGCTAACTCTGGTGAACATGTCGCTCATATAGGATGGCGCATCACCGTTTAGGGACTTGAAAACCATTTTGAGTGTTTCGAGATCAAGTATCTCCCTAACTGTGGGCCATCCAAGGGCACGAATGAGTGGCAAGGCTGACTGGTCATATCGACTTCCGGTGACTATTCTGACTGCACGATTTTGTAGCTTTTGGAGTTTAGTTAATGAGGTCTCGCCAACATTACCCAAACCGGGCAGCAATATCTAAAGTGAGGTTCTACGAGGCCTTTATACATCTGCTTAACAGTGGATGCAGGCACGTATCTTTTAGAGTACCGTAATATGCCAATACCTCTGGAAATCTTACTTGTCAGTGATGCAAGTTGGGAAGACCATTTTAATTGCTGATCTACTTGAACTCTTAGGTACTTGGTATCCTCATCCATTTTGATATCATCGTTTTCAATATTAAACCGTGGTTTAACTGAGTCAGATGAAGCTAGATGTTTTAATTTGCCTCGGCTTCCTATAATCATGCCTTCAGTGTTTGCAACGTTTAATGATAGCCTGTTTCCTTGCAGCCACAGTTTCAACGCAGCTAAATTGGCGTTAATAGCTTGATTGATCTCAGAAATGGAATTAGAAGCAAAATAGATACTAGTATCATCGGCATACATAGATACATGCGAATGCTTCAAACACTTTGGTAGATCATTAATGTAGACCAAGAAGAGAAGGGGCCCAAGGCAGGATCCCTGAGGAACTCCACAATTGATAGGCTTGGTGCTAGATATTTGTTCGTTGACCCTGCAAAATTGGCTTCTGTTGGCAAGGTAGGAATGGAACTATCTAAATTCCTTGCCTCTAACACCATAGTATTCGAGTTTACTCAATAGAATCTCGTGATCAACTGTGTCGAAGGCTTTCTTGAGGTCAATATAGACCGCTGCCGTATATAAGCCCTTGTCGATATTAAGGTACCAATCATTCGTGCACCTGAGCAGACTTGTAAGAGTTGAATGAAGTGATCGAAAACCCGATTGATCCGAAAATATCAGTTTGTTGTCGTTGCAATATGAATGTAACTGGTCAAAGACTAATTTCTCAAACAGACGTGAAACAACGGGGAGTAATGAAATGGGTCTATAATTTGACTTGTCTTGAGTGGACCCTTTTTTAAAGATGGGCGCGACCCGTGCAGTCTTCCAGTTGTCTGGAAAGTGTCCTACAGATAGGGACCAGTTGAACAGCTGTATCAGGGAAGGGGCCAAAATTTCAATCCCAGTTTTCAAGAAAAAGCTGGAGATCATATCAGTGCCGAACCCATTGGATGTTTTTACTTTCGAGAAAGCTTTTAAAACTTTCTCATTGTTAAGCGAGGAGAACGAAAACGAACTTGAAACAATTTTATCTCCAAAGTCTCCATTGAGAAGAGGATTTTTTGTAGCCGGTATCTTATCACTGAGATCTTTTCCAATGTTGCAAAAAAGTGATTCATGGTTTCCGCTATATCTAGCGGATTAGAAATCACTTTCTCGTTCTCTTTAATAGAGGGGATATTAGTGGTTTTAGATCTTTCATTTATTAGCTGATTTACAGTTTTCCAAGTTTGCTTTTTGTTCCCCTCACAGGATTCGAGCTTATTGGAAAAATATTCCCTTTTCATTTTGCGGTTCAAATTGTTAGCTTTACAGCGAACTTGCTTATATGCGCTCATTAGTATCTCAGACCTCATTTTTACTGCGTTAGCCTTAAGTTTATCTCTCGTTTTGAAGAGTTTTTTCAGGGATGGAGTAATCAAAGGACAAAAGCGTTCCGTTACCCTTCGTTCTCTAATTGGCGCATGCTTTTCAATTACGAGAGAAACCAGTTCAGACCATTTATTGACTGCCTCGTCAACACTATCCGCACTATTTACTACACTTAACCAGTCGTAAGACGCAAGGTCTTGGAGGAAGAGATCCTTGTCAAAATTTTTCATTTGCCTCGATCTAATCATCTTGTGTTTGGCTTTGACGGAACCACGAAATTTTCGCGTCATGTATACCAGATTGTGATCACTAATTGAACACTTTATTACACTGGATTCTACCACATTTGATGGGTTACTGATGGCGATGTGGTCTATTATAGTTGAGGTATCTGTCGTCTCTCGAGTAGGCTCTGAGATGAGCTGCTTCAGCCCAAATGAGTTGTAAAACTCAAGGATGCGCTTAGTATTATTAGGAAGGTCTGAGGATGAAGATACATCCCGCACAGGTGCAACATCACAGTTGGTGTCTCCCAAAAGAATAATCTCCTTATCTTCAGACTCGAGGAATCTAAAATCTGATTAGGAGTAAACAATTGTAGGATTTGTAGCAATAACTTCCGTTGCTTTTTGATGGATTGATAAAACCTGATTTGCACCATTTGCACCATGGAATATTTCGCTCGCAGGAACCTTTTCCATCCATCTGATGGGCTTGCCGAGTAGCGACTTCACTGACCGGGATCCTGCTCGCGAACAAATGAAGATTTTTGCGAGAATTTTTTCGCTTGTAGAAAGTAGGCCTGATGGGACTTAGCTTGAAACGTCATGAATTTATCATAATTTTAATATCAAATTACAATGTATTAATTTTAAACGCTGATATTGCGATTAATGATTGCTTACATAAGGATTTCTACAGCTAATTAGCAAAGTTGCAGATGTAAGTAGCCAAGCCATATGACATAACGTGAAAGCAAGGTCTGCTCATAGGCCATTTCTTATCGTGGGGCGAAGCTGTGGAATTTTCGAGAAAAATAGACCAAATTGGCAGCCTCTCTGACAATCTTCGAACAACTATTATAAAAAAGAGTATAACTTTAATTTCATTTTGAAGGTCATTTTTTATTAACTTATTAATGTTTTACATTGTAAGTTAGGCATTCAAAATTTCATTTATTCTTAATTTAAAGCTTTATCTAATCTTCGTTTAAACAAGTCAGGAGGAAAAACATGTTATACTAAACTCATTAACCTGTATTTGTATAAGCATTTAAAGTGAAAGAAATGAAGAGTAGCCAAATCATGCATGTATCATGCGGAATGGGAAAATTTATTCGATACATTAATGTTTATTAGAGTAAGATAGCAGATGTAATCAATCTAAACTTGAATTTCAATAAAAATTCTGTCACGATGCAAATGACATTAGAAATGGCTGCTGCATGGTTTGCAACTTGACCAGTTCTTCCAATTAAGTGTAGTTTAAAATGGGATATAACATTTTCGTTAACTTACACTCGTATACATGCTGGCTAGATCTTCGAGAATGTGGTTTGTTCGTTCTTTAATCTAAGAGGCACAGATTTTTAAATTAGATAAAAAATATAAAGAAATCTATGAAACAATAGTTCATTTGAATTGTGATACAGTGTGAATATGACCACACCAGCCCTAAAGGAGCAATCCTTGGTAGTTTATATAAGTGACAATCTTCTGGGTTACTTAGAATGGTTGTAGGATTTCATTGTTTAAAGAATTCTCCCCGCTTACAAAATCTTCATCATTTTTTATCTATTTTCAATTGAATGGTTTGCAAAGTTTTTTTTTATAAATTTGCTTCAAAGCTAGGCTATTGTATCTAGTATCGTTTGTTATCGTATTCTGGCTAGCCCAAAGCCCTTGCTCATTTTTTGTAGATCCTTGCTTCTATTAGAACATTGGGCCTACGCGTAGACGAACTCTTGCCAACTTTTGGTTAGCAGTGAGATCACAAAAACAAGACTTTGGACAAGTCCACTACAAAGCTTCTAGTGAAATTGTTTAATCGGAAATTTATGCATTGCGGTTAAGCACTAAAATTCTCGATTTCTGCTAGAATTCTCCCTAGGACTGTAGTGGTTGTTTGAAATAACCTGATAGGAGGTCCATTGTCACAGAAGATTACTATATAAGAAAAGATTTCTGAGATTTGAACTTCCTAATTAATGACGCTCTGTTTCAGTTTTCGGTCACATAACGAATGTTTCAATACAGAGTGTTTGAATCATCTAAGAAATTAAACAATGAATCGAGAAATTGAGATCAATGTTTGACATTTGCGAAACAAATAAACTTTCTTAGAAGTATCCTGTGTCGTGTCTTAGATTGCGAAATATTTTAATGCTATTTCAGCTACCCTAAAAAGTATGAAGGTGGGCCATTGCAGTGCAACAGGCATCGCTTTAGGAGCAAAGTCATTTTACTTGTGAAACTGTTTGCCTCTCGGACTTTGTCTTACTGTACAACACAAGCAACTCAGTGCAATGCAATGCAATGCAATGCAATGCAATGCAATGCAATGCAATGCAATGCAATGCAATGCAATGCAATGCATTGCAGCACAAGACAACCAATACAGGAAAACGCATTGCAGCACAACGCTACTCAATGCAATACACTACCATTACCAATTATTCTAAACATACCTGATAAAAACAACTTTTTCGATAGGCGTCTCTCATCAGACTGTTTAGAATCGTGTTTCCATTCCTTTCATCTTTAATATCAGTTAGAAACGTGATTCTTGAGATCAGGTATTCTGGTTAAAAGAAGAATTCACTTTTAGATATATGCAATCAATAATCACTGTAATTCATCGGCAAAGAAGCTAATAAGTGATTAAGTACTAAGAAAGATCGAACATACGTGCGATGTAAGAGATTCTGAATCGAAAATAAGATCTTATATGACAGTAGCGTTCTCTCAGTTCATTGATTCGTTTCAGATTGACCGAGTAGCAATTTAAATCCCCATGCGTGGCAGATTGACGTGGCCCAGAGCATTATTCCGAGTTAAGTCAAGTCATACACCTTTGAAAACAGGAACATCGAATTTCGATGGCTTGTTAGCCATGGTTTAGATACGATGAAAAAAATAACTAGGTTTTGGAATTTGTTACACCGTTCAGGGAGCTTATTTCTTACTACTTTGAGTGTTCAAATTTGCTTGGCATCATGAAATTCTAATATGGGTAAAAAAAGTGTGTATCCATGGTTTGGTTTAGTTCTCAGTTTTTTCCATGTTGACGATTACACTATGGTCTATCGTTTCTTCAACTTTATCATTCAAGGAAAACAGAAAGCTGCTTACCTATTTGTTTCGATATCTTCTCATGCATGAGTTGCAAAGTATCACTCTCATTTTTGGTACGAAACCAAATGTGATCCGTGGCAATCTATGAAAAGATGAATCAGGTCAATTTTCAAGCAAAGTGAACGTGAAGTGCAAATGTTGTTCAATTTTTCGCACGGCTGTAAAATGATGCCTCAGGATATTGGTAATGTACGTTTTCACGTATGTTCCAAGTTGCAGTGGAGGAATTTTAACTTTAAGAAGCATTCATGCTCCCTACATTTTAAAGCTGGAAGCTGAAATTAGAGTTGAAAGGATGACACGAGACTACAGTTAGAGCGAAAGGAGCGTAACTACTATGTTTCAATATTCAAAATAGAACGGTATCTCCATCGAATTTTGTTTTCTTGGTATGAAAAAATCCTTGAATAATCTTATTCATTGTGGTTGTCAAGGGAAAGAGCTCCTACTGTAGTCCACTATGCTTCACCCAACGAAAGAAATATTGGAATCAAACGTCAGGCAAACAATAAGACCATTGTTTGACAACACGTTTTTCTATAAGAAACTAGGATCATGTGATAGTACTAAAAGTTTCTTAACTTCACGTGAAATTTTTGTCTATTTTAGCACTAAAAATTTCTTAATTGCTTTCTTATTTTTCGAATGCAGAATTATCAATGTGGTCGCTAACACTGCTGCAGAAATGTTTCTTGACATTTAAAATATCATCAGGAATAAACAGCATTCTGTTGTATTCAAAAAACACAAATGGTTAGCTCATATTGCTCAAGAATAAAGGTTCAACGATATATATGCTATGATATCCATGCTTTTAGCTTTTTAGTTTCTTGGTACTTCTCAGACATAATTCTAGAGTTTCTTAAAATTTTTGGCCATCTTAGTACTAGTTATATATGAACCACTTTCTTATAAAAAGCGTCTAATTATCCAGTGATGAAATCTATTTCCAAATAATGTTTGAACTCGTATGGTACGCTTCTTCTGCTTTGACTGTAAAGTTTTATTCCAGTTTCCTTGTGATCCATTAAGTAATCATCTAGGAACACTGTTATTATCGGATGAGATATTTCTGGAATAATTTTGTCGGAACAGCGACGGTGGACTTAGGTACCAACATATGCCATCACATGTCTCTCTAAGAAGCCCCTTCCCTCTGCTTACATCGAATGCCAGAGGCTTCTCTAGTTATTTATTTAAAAAAGTTTGCATGTTTGGGATCAAAACTTTGTCGAATTTGAGTGCCTGTTTCGTAAAGTGCATGTCGATTCCTGACATTATGGGATAAATGTAATACATAAAAGAACTAAAAAGCTATTACTTAAGCTCCTGTCTAATAAGCCCCTCTTTTAAAAGCCTCTGAAGAGATTAAGTAATCTTCGTCCAGGGGCTTGAATAGAGATTTACGGCAACTATGCCAAGAAAAGCTGAGCTCCAGGTATGCCAGACCCGAAGGGAAAGAAAGAGCTAATTTAGTACTTTTGGACGGCTAGTTTGCACTTTAGCGGACACATTTTTAACATTTCTGTGGATCTGAATCTTAAACCGATTGTGGATGGTAACTGCATCAGTATTGAGGTTAAGATATGCCACCCATATTAGCCGGGTTTTTCGGCTGCGACACCCAAAACTTTTTATCCAAACGAATACATTTATTGATAGATTGCCGATTCTTGCTGCAGATTTAGGTCAAGTTTTGGGCATGTTTACGTTCTTCATAAGTACGAATCAATCAAAACACGTTCAGATTTAGCATCATCCGATCAGATTGCAGGATTTCTAGGGTACTGGCGGGGTTTATCAGGCAGCGGGATATATCAGGCACACGCAGCTTTCAACAGCCAGAGACATGACTTAAACATTTCAAAATCAAAAATAAGTTTTTGTAAACTTTCCTGGATCATTGTTCTATCATTCTATGTGATTATCATTCCAATTACTGTGTGTTTTATCTCACCAGGCCCAGCGGAGTATCTCAGGGTTAGGCAAAAAACTTTGCGCGTCCATCTTTTCTATGCTTAGGCCGACGTTCGAACTTTTGAAAAGTTGCGGGAAACTCCCTTAGAATCCAGCATGTTGAAGTCAATCAAAGAGCATCATAGTTAGTGACATGGCACAGAAAGGATGTTAAATCTTTGGAATTCATGTTTTTAACTGTTTCTAGTGGCTATATTTATTCAAATAAATGAAAATGATAGCTGCCTGATAAATCCCGACAGCACACGAAATTAACCTCCGCGAGTGGTCAAAACACTTTGCAATAAACACTTCGGTTTGTGAAATGATGAACCAACGAGCTGCATAAACTTTGTACGGAATGTTTGAAATATGTTTATTAACTATATTTTGTCACCTTGGATGAATTGATTTTGATTGGTAAGTTTACAACCTTAAGTGCCTGATAAATCCCGCCAATACCCTATCACAATTTATAGAAAGCAAATCATCATAAATTACTAACAAAAATAGGAATCAATTCAACCTCTGCTTTCCTTGAAAGCTGTTTCCGGCAAAGTCCATTTGCCCCCTTTTGTACATCTTCACAGAGAGACTTGTCAGAAGTCCGTTTCTGTCGTCCGTCTAACTGTTCCATTTATGGTAGTTCCTGATTCTGCCAATCCAATATTCCGTGCGAGAAAGAGAGGAACAACCAAAGGGAACGGTCGTCGGATTGAGGGAATAGACTTGGCTCCTACTTCAAAGGCAACTGCGAATTCAAACAAAAGATTGTTACCTACCTCATTATCGAAGCTATAATTCCAAACGATATTCGCCATCGTTCGAATGTTCTATTCGAAAATCTTTCTTCTGTCGTTAACACTTCAATTTCTCACTTGTAAACACTCGTAAACACTTGACTTAGCTGCGATTTGTTCGCAATGGATTATACGTCTGAACTTCAACTTGGTCAAATCGCAACAGGCAGAAAATTGCTGCGTTCGACTTTTATACTGGTTCGAAAATTAATCTGACGCGACAAACGTAGTTATGTGATGATTGCATTGTTGCCTGGACACTTTTGATTGTTTATTGGATACCAAAATGGCGCCCCAAGTAACTTAGGCCCAACTTACCCAAAGGTAAGCTTTTGATCTGATTTCCTAGATTGGTTTGAGCCTCTCAGTATGCTTATCATAATGTGTCTACGGACGCAGTTACAAAGGACGATTGAAATTCTTTCGTTATGTTGATTTTGAAAAATGTTTGTACCTAGACGCAACTTAGGGTTGGTGCTGCTCGTCCCGGACCATCTTTATTGAAACCATCATGGTCTGAAAACAACCCGGGAAGAGATGCACTTTAGGGACACAGTTTTGCGAAGAAAATAGGTTGAATTCAAGTGTATATTCTTGATTAATGATTTGAGAAACTCATGGAATCCGCAGTGTTTACCACATCCCGATCCATGTCGATGTTAACGATACTTCTTGTCAAGTAAAATAGAGTATCATTAAATATTGATAAGATAAACTATGTCATCTTTCATTCTTGATCTGTCAATTTTCCTCCTGGTTCTGATATCAAAATAGGAAAGAAACAAATAAAAGTGAAATTTGTTAAGTTCTTAGGTCTCTTCATAGATCAGCATCTAAGCTGGAAATACTGTCTCAGTGAACTATCTAGAAAATTAGTCAGAACATGTGGAATATTTTTTAAAGTTAGAAACTTACTTCAAATAGATGTTTTGATTTGTATGTACAATGCTTTGTTTCTTTCCTTCTTACAATATGGCCTTTTTTGGGGGTCAAACATGCATCTTACATTGATCCAATTTCATATTACAGAAGAAAGCAATCAGAGCTATCTCCTTTCAGCCCCGCATGTCTCCCTCTCCTCCACTCTTCAATGATTTTAAGCTTGTAAAACTTTCTGAGATTTTTGAGCTCCGACGCTCAACTCTTATTTTTGATTCTGTCAAAAAAACATCACCTAGTTGCTTTCGTGATTTTTTCTTATTCTGTTCATCTGTTTATCAGTATGCCACAAGACAGGCCAGTTAAGGTGATTTATACATGTCTCAAAAAACAGTCTTCAATATGGTCTAAAGTCAATTTGGTATCTTGTTGCTAAACTTTGGAATACATTGCTCATTGAACTCCCTACTGCACCATCAAAATCATCATTCAAAATAAAACTGAAAATTCCTTTATTGAACAAGGTCCACTGTTGAATCTAAGTTTCTTTTTCTGCTACTGACAATGCAAACTTATTTATATTCAACTAAATTTAACAGGTAAAAACTTTGGATAGGAGGCTCTCTCCTCCATTAGTTTACCTATTGAGGGAGCTCCTCCTTTAGGTAATTCCCGGCATACAATTTATTTAGTTCCTCATGTATTTGTATATTGTGTATTACTTTTTTTGTATCATAGTTATTTGTTTGTATTGTTAGACTCATAAATTTTACGCAGAGAATTTAAATGATATGAACTTAACTGAATAGAAATAAACATAATAAGCTACTTAAT
Organism: Aurelia sp. 4 Dawson et al 2005; assembly: GCA_964019985.1. Taxonomy (NCBI): domain Eukaryota; kingdom Metazoa; phylum Cnidaria; class Scyphozoa; order Semaeostomeae; family Ulmaridae; genus Aurelia; species Aurelia sp. 4 Dawson et al 2005. The sequence goes on from OZ026505.1 coordinate 7,593,313, forward strand.
CAAAACACCACAGGGTGAATCTCTTTCCTGCTCTCTGTCTCTGTAACTGTGCCAAATGTTTTGGAGCACAGCAATTTTATGTGCCAGTGTGCACCAAAGAATAATTGAATCTATTTTTTAATACAATGAGACATTGAATGATCCATTGTTTTAAGGCCTCTTTCTGCGTCAAAATCTGTGGCAGAAGCCACATAGATTCTTTATCTACACCAAAGATCTTCTTGAAATAGGCACTCAGATTCACCCTGACAAAACACATTCCCAGGTTTGTAGGCCTATTGTGGCAGGTGAGCTACTAGGAATTTGATGGGGCAGTGGTCCAAATCAGAAAAATGGTGCACTCTAGATCATTTCAAAGCAGTGATGTTGTCTGGGCTGTCAGTTTTTAAAATCAGAATGTGAGGGCAGAAATCAACGATGTTTTTCAAATATTCACATCTCCATCTGTAAATCCTATCTATCACGGTGGTAACAGAAGATGGGAGCTTGCCCCGGGAAATGTTTTAAATCACTTTCCCTAGATTGTTGGAGAATGGCCATGGTAAGAAACGATTTGAGCTTGAAGAGAATGTAAAAACCTGCCAAGGAGAGACAAGCAGCATTGGGAAGGTGGCTCATGCACACATTTTTGTACGAAACCTTGCTCTGACTTCTGTAATGTTTGGCCTAATGCTTATGCCAGTCGAGTCAATAAAAACGCCCGGCGTTTGAAAAAATTCTGCTCCCTGAATATCAAAGCAATGAAGTCGATAACAACGTTGTTTTATCCCCGATATGTCAAATTAGGTTCAGTAATTTACCCGGCTTTAATCGGCCGTTCTTTCCCCGTCGAAATGGGAGATTTTCTGCAGAAAGCCCCGTTCGAAAACCTGCAAAACGAGCGAAAACAGCAAGCAAAATTTCCTTTTGTTCTCCTTCCTAGCAATAATGACTCTTGGTTGTGCTCATGTATTTTATCCTCGTGAGAGAATGGAATCCCCTGAACAAGTTATTCACACTAGGGGAAGATTTTTCAACCCGCCTAAACGAAAGCACGTGCTAAAGTGTGCTGAAAGTTATCGCTGTGAGGTAAACACTTTAGGGATCTTTGCTTGTAATTTTAGCACGTTTTTTAAGGTTTCCCAAAGGGATTCATTTTAGAAAATCGCTTACAGAATCTGAACGGAGTGACCGATTTTGGCTAGGAAAATTTCTAAAAATAACTGAACATGTTAGCTATTTAATCAGATATTGCAGAATATCATTGCTTATATATTCAGGGAGCAGTAGCCTATCAAACTTCGGGCGCTTTTTATGACTCACCCGGTACGGCTTGAGGAAAGAAAAGCGATGTTCATTGAAAGGCCACTGCTTCCTGGATAACATGAGCTAGAGGATAATATCATTGGCAGAAAGATCTTTAAATGGTAGACATGTTTAAGTCCTTTAAGAATTTACATGCATGAAGTTGGCCACTCCATTCTGAAATCGTTAGGGATTTCTGGAGAAAACTCCTTAAGATGTTTCAAGAAACCTTAAAAATTGGATTAAGATAATAACCAAATTTTCCTATAATTTCTGCTTCACAGCAACTACTTCAACATGTATTGACACATGTTTATGCTGTTGTGCTCCCAGGGGTAGAAGTTATACTTTCATACTGCAAAAAGATAGCACGTGCTAAAGCATTTAGAAGCCATTGCTGCAAGGTAGAGTTTGATGATGATTTTCAGCCTATTTTGAAAGTTTCTTGAAGGGTCTTTCTGGGGAAATTCTTGGGACGAAGTTGCCACTTTCAGTCAGGTAAAATGTCAACTGTTAACTCATTCACCCCCACAAGATATTTTGAAAGAGAGGTCTTTATCCCTGAAATTTGATATCACTCATCACCTTCTAACAGGATTGTTGTGAGAGATCGATCCAGTTTTCACCGCAAATTATAGAATATCAGTAAAAGATATGCAGAAATGTTCTGAGAAACTCGTTTTTTAAAGAGAACAGATATTGAAATGAGACCAAATATAGTGGATAAGAAAGAGAATCTTGTTTTTGTGGAATGTTTGAAAGGCCATGAGATAAAATTTATCCTTTGCTGCTGGATTTAGAAGATTATCGAAAGCAAACTTGAAGTAATTCTTTGAAATATCTAAATACTCAAGAAAGTAAGGACATAAGCAGTTACGACATCAAAATATTCCATTTTTGGTTGGCAAGTATCGATTTTGATAACTGGAAAGAAATCGGAAGACGCAACATCATCTGTGAAAGTTAGTTGGGGTCAACGTTACATTATGTTCTGACTCTCAGTTGTTAGCGGAGTGTGGTCTTTCAAAAGCATCATTAAGTAAAAGAAACTCATAACTTATCTTAACAAGAGCATTCTTACCTCAGTTTAGAAAGAAAGTAAAACATTTCCAGCCAACTAACAGGATTTACCAGGGGCCTTCAAGAAGGGGCCTGAATTTATGCCTCTTGTTTACAAAACAGTATACATTCTCCGCTTCTGCATTTTTTGCTATTCGCTCCTCAAAACCCTTTCTTCAAATGATAAGACATCACTGAACTCTATTTACGAATTCTAATTCCTATTGAAATCTTTATTGGTAATTTTCCGACACTTTTCTCATTGGGACATCACTCTAAAAAGCCCTTCGAAGAAGAAGGTTGTCCACGATAAGCCTAACAGTAAACAAAATCATTACAGTCTGCAAAAAGTTACGTCAATTTCTGGGCAGCGACAAATATCGTTTATGGGGAGAGCAAGCCTTTTGCAGTTGGCAACAATTGTCGCTTATGGAGATATAGAAAAGGACAACAAAGGTGGCCAGTGTCCCTTATAGGGGTGAATGAGTTCAATGAACTATTTGCCAATACCATTGCTTTGCTATCCAGGGAGAAGTGACCTTTTTTAGAAGCATGGCCACAACTGTTAATCTAATATGCCAGAAATGTGTTAGAAAGACAAACATGCGCCACATTTCCCAAATAAGCACACATGTGCTCCTACGTTCGCATTGGAATGGAATACAAGGACTGATTCCTCAAAAGAAATGTAACTTACAGAACATTTGAAGCATCTCAGGGGTTAATTATTTTCAAAGTAAAAACTAAAAATCAAAGGCAAAGTCAACAAAATGCTTGTGATATCAAGAAGTGACTGACAAAATCGGCTAAGATTTGTTTACACCAATTGCCAGTGACATGATCAATCCTTTGATAAAGCTTCTTTTGATTTCTCTCACATATTTCGTGGCATGAGTGCAAAAGAATCAGGATGCTAAGAATTCCCAAGAGTATGGTCTCCTGACTTGAAACGGGTAAAACAAAGCTTGGCTGATTAGGTCTGTTAAGTATTTCTGGTTTCAGGTGCAGCCTTGTTTTGACTTTGTAAACTCGCATCTCCGATGCTCTGGTGTTTGGTGGTCAGTTTTAAAGTGCAACGTATGTGCATTGAAGTTGAAGGTTATAGCTTGATAGCTATGCATTCGGAAAGTCCTGATTTTTCACTATTTATTTCTTTACCCAGTCAAAAGGGGGGTACTTTTGAGACACTCGGTATGCCTTATGCTCATGCTGCAAAATTTTTATTTTATGTAGTGGTGAGATATACTTGAAATACACTTACAGCGCAAGTACTGAAGAAACAGAAGAAAGATCACCAGAAAAAGACAGTACGAGCAAAGATCATTGTTACGTAGTGGATTGCATCTTCTCTCAGAGTAACAGTTACTTTGCAATATGCACATCAGACAAATATCTATTGATATGGGATACAGCTAGTTGGACTATCAAGCTGAAAAGGTATTGCATTTTTTCATGATCTATTTTAACAGCCGTTCATTTTTGGTATTTTATCCTTACCAGTGACTTCAAACTTAATTTTTCATCAAAATTTTTGAAAAACTTATGCTCAGGACAACTTGTTTCGGATAGATAGATTCTTTCAGTTGAAATCGTAGCAGAGTATGATGTAGGTACAGATATGGGAATTTGCGTAGGACTAGGGGAGTTGCACCCTGAATGTTCAGTTATCATTCTCCATTACATCTAGCAGGTCTGCGAAAACCTCTCTTTTTGAAAGGAGTTTGGCCTATCTTGTGTGGGAAAGCCCACGAAAATTATTTGCTACTGGCATTTCAAGACTCTTCCTTGCCTTCGTTTTTTACTGCCAAGTTTAGTCATGAACGATGTTTAAAACCAAATGAAATGAATACTTCTGAGTAAATTTGTTTCAGTTATGTTTCCTAGCATCACACTGTTTTATTTGCATCGCCTTAGGATATGAAATTAAGCGCAACCATAGTTTGTTTGTGGGAAATTACCAGCCCTTCAAGTTTTGTTTTTGAAAAAGAAAACTTCAGAAATCTGGAAGCAGTGGAGAATCCAGATTTTCTTTAACCAGCTGTCTGATTCACATGACTGCTCGCGTATTGATCGGCCCTTGCAATCTAAGTTGTCTAATTTCCTGTCTCATAGACAAAATCGGTAAGGTCTATTTTCTCATTGCAAGTTATGTGATCGTAGTTATGAGAAGTTTTAGTATTATGCTACTTTTCGTATTCATCGCTCAACCTTGATTGGCACGAGATGTGTCAGAGAAATCAAAAGAGGTTTTATCAAGAGATAATCATCACGTGACTTGAAACGGGTGTAAACAAACCTTAGCCGACTTTGTCCTTAAGCAAGCTATTAAAGTACAAGTGAAAACCATTTAGGGTAAAACTATCTTTGGCTATGGAACCACGATTATTTTCCAAGACAATGCCAACTAGATACGCACTTTACACTGCAATGCGCACTTTAATTTCAAATCCCAGTAAATTTAAAGTCTACCCGACGTAGCATTAAGCTGATATATCCAAAACACTGCAATTTTCCGACATCCAATAAGAACCCGATTCCAGTATTTATCTGTAGAAATTGCTTGTGCGTAGCCTTTTCTGCTGTATTTGTATTTTATTGTATATTTAGATTTAACTGTAGTTGCCTGTCTCTATGTTATGGTCATGGGTAGTCATGGTCTTCTGCTCCTCATGGCATCGTCTTTGTAGTATAGTAAAGTAGTTTGTAAGTGCTGTTTTAGGTAATTTTGTTATTGCAAAGTTTTATATTGGATAAAAAAGCTAGATATCATTCAAGAGAGTCTAGCTAGCAGAACTTGATTCATGTCAGGTTGTAAGATTTTGTTCACTTAAACGTGAACCGGGGTGAAAATGTTTATTGATGTTGATAAACAGCATTATCAAATGGTAAAGAATCATATTTAGATTTCTTATTTTGTTTTTTATGCATTTCATCTAAAAAACTTACAACACATGTTACTTAATAACATTACTTACAATGTACTTTACCCTACCATTAGAACAATGCCATTTGGAGCGAAAAACTACGAAAAACTACCCCATGGTATCATGAAACAGGAAACACGAAGCGACTACACGTAACAACTTGAAAGACAAATATACCACAAGAATGACACGTAACTGCTAACACTGCCACTACTATTACCACCACTACTACTACCACCACTACTACTACCACCACTACTACTACCACCACTACTACTATCACCACTACTACTACTACCACCACTACTACTACCACCACCACTACTACTACTACAAAAAAAGTTTACTTATAGGGGCTTTGGTGGTTGTATGGCTTATAACTGAGATCTAAATTCCTATTTAAAAACGGCTAGTTTCATGGATAAAGAAGTGCGTTAAGATAAGTATATCTTCATGAAGACTATCGGGAATATATCTTAATCATCGTACAATAAAATCCGCATTAGAAACACAGTTGAAAGATCGGTGTGTCCTAGTGGTCGTAATAACGCGGAAACTCCAGCGTGAAGATCTCTACGTGGCACTTCAAGAGAAGGGTAGAGCAACAAAAAAATGCTCCGTATCCTCAATACCATCGTTGGTAGGGCACATTGGGTTTATAGTTTCTCTGAAGTCGTGTTTGAATTTGTGAAAATTCAGTTTACTGAGGCCCACCCTAAGTTGGGTAAGATACGATAGAGAGGCGTGGCCCTAAATGGTCACCCTACGTTTTCACCATGTTTTGACCGCGCTGCAAAAACTTCTTGTCAGAAGGATTTGGGTCTAGCTTTTTTTCGAAAGAGCGCGAAAATTATTTGCTGACGCCATCTAAGAAATTCTCTCTTGTTTTGTTTTGGTTTTAAACTGCATAACTTCGCTGCGAAGAATGTTTTGAAAATACATACTTGAAATAGATGCAGGGTGAGTGTATTTTGTTTCCTTTCTGTTTTCCAAGCTCCAGATTTATTCTCTTCATGTTGCTTCGGGATTTGAAGTAAAGCACAACTACGGCTTATTTATGGGAAACTCCAACCCTCAAAATGTAACTTTCAAAGAAAAATAAAACAAATTTGCAGGTGGTAAAGGAGCCGGGGGTTTTGTTTTAGTAGTTGTCTGACTGGCCTACCTTCGCCCCTGTTGGTCAGCCTTAGGATCTTGAACTCTCTTATTGCTGTGCTGTCAACCAGACTTGTCAGAAGTCACGAGGTCAAAAGCACAGTTTGACGAGTTAGGGGGTTCAATAAAGAAGTGTACAAACAAAGTGACTGTTTCTATTTTAAGTGAGATACATGGATTTTTGAAACAATTTCCTAAATGATTGTGAGCAAAGCTTTTAGAGAAAACTAAAGTATCGGGCTGGTAGCAAGTTTCTTAGATCATAGGAAAATTTTGCCACCAAAAAAGTTTCTGATGAGTTTCTTAACTGGGAAATGGTAATATTGTTGTTTAGTTCAAGGGTTAAGAAGAAAAGGTGAAAGATTTCGCTTTGGGTCGTCATAGTATAAATACTGATTTCCGTTTGAATTTCCAAAAGCCCCCTCGAATTCTTGCCTAATTGTTATTCAAATCATGTCAGAAATTACAGCTCCCATACCCCCGGCAATGCGGCACTTAAGGGTATTTGGTAACGAATCATAACTTTCAGTCACTCAAATCTTGAATTCGTTGTCAATAACTCAATAACTGCGTTGTTGATATCATTTGTGATGGTATCCTATTTCATCATTTCATATATCAATATTTATGAATATTTAACTGAAAATTGTTTTGTAATCACTGTAAAAATCCTCACCAACGTAAAGTATTTCAAAACATCTCTTAAGACCTTCTTATTGCTCCCCCGGTACTCACAGATCAAAACTCTCACTCAGGATTCCTTGCGATGCGACAAGTTCGACGAGGTGACTGGGAAGGCGGTGTTATGAGTTTAGGGTACGTCCAAATTAGACGCCATGCCGAAGATTAGGCCGGTCAGACCGACTTGTGTTTGAGACGAAAATTTCCTAAGACGAAGAAGAGGACGGTCGTTGCATTCAAAGTCTGCTTTGAGAAAGAGTATGTGAACATTTTTATCGTTATTTGCTGTGTCCTAGTGCATCTCCTTCTTTCTAAATCAATTTTATCTCGCAACCCGACCATTTAGGGCGACGCTTCTCTAGTCCTGTTGGATCATGTATTCGAAAGACAGACTTAGGCAGGGGACGAATTTCGGAGAAAAAGCTTAGTCTTCAATGCAGCAATAGAAGGAGCAAGTCTAAGGCTGCATTCACATTGCACAATCTTTTGAAAGCGCGTAAAAGCTTGTGCCGAAATTCGCCATACTAATCCCTTACAGTGTTCAGATTGCAAAAATATTTTGCATTTTGAATTTTGAATGATTAAGTGTAGTGCGCATTGCAATCCAGGATTGATTTTTCTGAATCACATGATTTGTGATGGTCGTCAACGTTGCAGTGCAGTCAAAGTCATGTTTCCATTGAAAATTTCATTTCATTTCATTCTTATTTGACACAATACCCTATCAGCAAAAATCTTTTTAACAAAGTAAATCGCAACGGTCTGCGACTGTACGGTGACTTGTCGGCGCGGCGAGGTTTGACTTAGCTGAATCCATCTCAACTCCTCCGATGCATCCTTGTACGTCCTCGCCTTATCGGCGACGTCGGTGAAATCGTTCAGAAAATGTTTCCATTTATCGCAACCATCCCCGATGTGTCCCTGAGCCTGTCCAATGACACGTCCAACTATCGGCCAATATCCGTTCTTCCTTTCATATCTAGAGTATTTGAGACATTGATTTTTAATCAATTTTATGGATACCTGGGCCCAAATAAATAACTATATGAGCATCAGTCTGGTTTTAGATTCTTACACTCGGTCACTACAGCCCCTGTGGCTAGCACGAATGGTTGGTACCTGAATATTGATAAAGGAAAATACACTGGCCTAATTTTTATCGACTTGAAGAAGGCCTTCGACACGGTCGATCATGAAATTCTGTTAGAAAAACTGAAGATATATGGAGTGGCTGGCCTGGAACATGACTGATTTACATCGTACTTGGATAATCATGAACAATTTTGCAGGATAAATTGCTCTTCTTCACATGTGAAGGGCATAAATTGTGGAGTTAATCAAGATTCTTGTCTTTGTTCACTCTTGTTCCTGATCTACATCAATGACCTGCCCTTTTCGCCGCAAAAGTCTCATGTCAGCATGTATGCTGATGATACAGCCATTTCGCCCTCGTCAAAAAGCATTGGTGACCTACAACATGACTTAAATTTAGATCTTCTGAAGCTACAGGATTAGCTGCATACAAGCAAACTTTTTTTGAACGTTGTGAAAACGCGGTCGCTTATCATAGGTTCTGGACCAAACATCCGTAAGATAGAAAGCCAGCCTGATGCTCAACCATCTTTTGCAATGGGTGATCAGGAGATTTAAATGATTGCCAATAAATATTGCGTAGGTGTTCAAGTAGATTCAACTAAACTGGGACGAACATGTAGATACTATCAAGATCAAGGCTAATCGAGCCCTTGGACTTGTAAGTATTCTAAGAAATATCTTCCATCTGATCTGCTCAACAAAATGTACAGAGGGATTTTCAAGCCCCAGTTGAGTTGCTGTTGCTCTGTTTGGAGCTGCTGTAGTAATTCGAAAATTAACTACTTGCACACAATTCAAAACAGAGTTGCTAGAATCGTAACAAATAGCCCATACGATGCTTCGGCTGCTCCACTAATTCAAAATCTTGGCTTGTCGACTATCAGTAATCTTACAAGAAAAGAGACCGCCACGCTAACGTATAAGTATTTGAATTCGCTTGCCACAGTTTACATGAGACCATTTAAAAGATACTCAGATGATAGAGAATGGTCTTTGCGCTCATCAGACTCTGATCTCAATGGCCAAAAGGCTTTTTCATTTTGCAGTGAAAACTTTAGAAGACTTTAGAAAGAGAAGCGAAATTGGCACCTTCCCTGAAAACTTTCAAGGAAAGAATATGAGGGCGATGTAACTTTAACTTCTATTTCATTTCTATTATATTTTACTGTAAATTAGGTATTATAGCATTGTATATTGTAAATTAGGTCCATAAATTTATGGAGCGTTGTTTGCGTCTTTATTACAAGTGATCTTTTTGTATGGTCTGTGTCGATTTTGTATGGCAATGCTCTGCATTCTGTATGGTGTTTGTCCAATTCTGAATGGTCTTTGACTTTTATATGGCCTTCTTACTCATTCTGTATGGCGTTTCAAATTTCGTATGGTAATTAAAATTCTTTATGACGTTTTGAATTGCATATGATCTATTTCATTCCGTGTGACGTTCAGAATTTCATGTGGTCATTATCATTTCGTATGGCGTTTCGAATTTCATATGGTCTTTATCATTTCGTATGGTATGATGCATTGCGGCATGGTATGATGCATTGCGACTTTTAAGCTTTGGCCATTGTTGCTTTGGCGGGGAAATACTGAAATTGGCTGGATCTGCTGTTCTGAAGATCCCGAATGAAACCACATGACTTGGCCTTAACTGCCCAGCGTGAACATACACGCATTTGTTCTAAAAGAAACTGAAATCCAAGGCTGTTAGGCTGTTTCTAAAATTTTGGGCCATTATGCTACTAAAAGTTTTTTACCTGTTTCTTATACTTTTTAATGCCAGAAGTGTTACCAAAAGTCTTTTAACATCGGTCTGGTTTTCTCGCTTTTTAGACGAGGGCAAAAGCTTACTGCCTGATGTCAGCACAAGGTCGCCGAGAAGAGGCCATATGGAAATCTGCCCCTGGACTTCAATGCTTAGTTTAAGGGCTCTTGCCACCCTCTGGCTTACCCCTGGTAAATTTTGATAAAAATAGGACATGTGTAACGAGCGAGGAGATGATTTTTTTACAAACAACCCAGCCAGACTGCAATTCATGCAGCTTACGCTGGACATATCCAATTTTGGTATTGACTTCACACGGAATGCAGTGTGACCCTGAAGTTGTGAATCATGAAACAAATGTTTTGGTATTGCTTAAAAGATCAAGAAGCTCAAATTGAAATCATTCAAAACAATTATAGGTGTCCCAGGAATAGATAACAATATTTGGGGCCTCCAAAACATTGGAATCAATATTTGGGGTCCCCAAAACGTAAGGCTTGATATGTTGTGGTCAGCAAGGAAATAGTGGCATGGAACCCCCTCCCCCGTATTGAAAGTTAGGGAGTATTCCCCTCTAAGACAGTTGTCAAACAGGTGAGTTGTTTCTCGTGTTATTTCGCTGATGGATATTTCTGCGTACGAATTAATATCACAAGAGTCCTCATAAAGTAAGATATTCCCATGTTTTCTACCCGTTTCACTCGCAAAGGGGATGCAGGTCATTGTGGATCCTCTAACAAACTCGTAAGTTTCTTGCAAGTACGGAGTATTCAAGATCTCATAATTTTAAGAAACTTTCAGCACTAGCCCAAAATTATTGGTTTCTTATTTCCAACTGGTATTTGTTGTTATCTTATATTGCATGTTTGTGATGTAGTTGTATCATTATTGTAATTTGAACTACACGTTTTTTTATATATGAAACTGGTTTATAAGAAACTAGTACGAAGAAAGTCAAAATTTTAAGAAACTCTCGTACTATGTCTGAGAAGTACTAAGAAACTTTTCAATGTTTAAGCATGGATATCATAGCAAACAGATCGTCGAACCTATTTTCTTGAGCAATATTATCGAACCATTTCTTTTTTCAACAAAATAGAGCACTGTTTATTCCTTTATGATGTTTTAAATGTCAAGAAACATATTTACCGCAATGATAGCGACCACATTGATAATTCTGCATTCAAAAAACAAGAAACTAATTAAGAAACTTGTAATACTAAAATGGACAAAATTTCATGTGAAAATAAGAAACTTTTAGTCCTATGGCCCGATCCAAGTTTCTTATATAAAAAACGTGTATTGTGACAACCCACCCGTCCCCTGTAATTTTTGTGGCGACCCATCCGATGACTGTTGTCACTTTGTAGAGAGCAACTTAGCCCGAGCCCCCAGGGATCGACAATGCTTATTTGCTCTTGAACACGTGCCCGCCAAATTCTTGAAAGTCGCAATGCATCACATCATGTCGCAATGCATCATACCATGCCGCAATGCATCATACCATGCCGCAATGCATCATACCATACGAAATGATAAAGACCATATGAAATTCGAAACGCCATACGAAATGATAATGACCACATGAAATTCTGAACGTCATACGGAATGCAGTAGATCATATGAAATTCTAAACGTCATAAAGAATTTTAATTACCATACGAAATTTGAAACGCCATACAGAATGAGTAAGAAGGCCATATAAAAGTCAAAGACCATTCAGAATTGGACAAACACCATACAGAATGCAGAGCATTGCCATGCAAAATCGACACAGACCATATAAAAAGATCACTTGTAATAAAGACGCAAACGACGCTCCATATAAATTTCCTTTTTTCTTAGTTTAGTCTATTTTCCTTTATTAGATCTTATCTTTTAATAGGTCAGTTTGAAAAACATGTATATCTGTATGAAACTTATACCTGTATCAACATTTTAAAATGAAATGAAGCGAAATGTCTCGGCAACGGGTTGCCGACTGTTACGATCACATGGAAACCCTGCTTAAGCCTCCTTCAAAGGAGATCTTACAGATCTTTTTTACTTTTGCTATTTAAGCAAATGGAGCCGAAACAGCATCGAAAAATGCATTCACTCTACATAGTTTTTGGTCTTTCTTTATATGTTGTAAATCAGGACTCTCAAATTGCAGAAATTTTCAACCAGCATTTCGCAAACATCACAGATAGTTTGGGATCTTTGTAAATGAATCACTTTTAATACCAACAAGTGATATACTAGATCCAATTGGCAAATTTGTTAAGAAATACGAAGCTCATCCAAGTATTTGCAAAATCAAAAGCACTGTGAAGTTTTCAGACAAATTTGAATAAAGGTTTCCACCGAAGAGGTTGCTATAAGGATGAGACAACTTAATCCGAGAAAAGCCTCCCCAGCTGACTGCATACTTGGAAAATTTTTAATGGAAAATTCCGATATATTTTCTGTTGAAATACAGAATTTGTTTAACTCTGGTTTATCCAAGGGTGCTTTTCCCAAAGAATTGAAAGCAGGAGATGTAAGCTCGCTCCTCAAAAAGGAGGATGCCTCTGCGAAAAAGAACTATCGACCGATTACAGTTTTACCATCGGTATCAAAAGTTTATGAAAGATTGGTGCAAGATCAAATGCTACCTTTCGTCTAAAGTTTCCTGTTCCCACTCCTTTGTGGATTTCGAGGGGCTTTTGAACACAGTATGCACTGCTTTCTTGTGGAAGCCTGCAAGAAAGCAATGGACAACAAGGGTGTCGCAGGGGCTGTCTTGACAGACATTTCGAAGGCTTTTGATTGTCTAAATCATAAACTATTGAATTCAAAATTGAATGCATATGGCTTCAGTAAATCTGCCTTGCTGTTTATCCATAGCTATCTCACCGACAGGATGCAGAGGGTAAAAGTCAATGGTTCATTCGGTACATGGACAACCACCGTCCTGGGAGTACAACAAGGTTCAGTCTTGGGACCCCTTTTGTTTAACATATACCTGAATGACCTTTTAATGTTCCTGGAGGAGACCGAAATCTGTAATTATGCAGACGTGTGTGGTCCTAACATCGAAAATGTCATTATGCATTTAGAGAATGGTGCCCTTAAGGTAACTGAATGGTTTCCAAACAACTACATGAAACTAAATAAGGACAAATGCCATTTAATGATTTTTGGTGCAAAGGGAGTAATGACACAACAATCAAAATAGGCGAGACCTGTGTGAAAGAAAGTGCAGAAGAAAATGTTATCGGTATAACGTTGATCAATCACTTTCCTTCAAGCAACGCGTCCAGGCTCTTTGTAAAAAGCCTAGTCAAAAGCTCCATGCTCTTGCTCGAATATCACGATACATGAACACAGAAAAACTACAGCGGTTAATGAAGGCGTTCGTTTTATCTCATTTCAGCTACTGTCCGCTTCTTTGGATGTTCTATGATAGAGCTTTGAATAATAGAATAAATCATATTCATGAAAGGGCATTGCGCATTGCATACAAAGATTACGAGAACGACTTTGGTTTTCTCTTGGAGCAATCTATATCGGTGCCAATCCATGCAAGAAATCTACAGTTACTCATTACCGAAATTTATAAACAAAGTGCAGTCTGAATCCATCATTCACGAAAGATATTTTCATGCAACGAAATATTAGCTACAGTCTAAGGCATGGCGATGACGCTCAACTGCCAAAAGTACGAACAGCGTCCTTTTGTGGAGTTGAATCCATTGCTTACCGTGGATTAAACTGTGGCAGAAGTTGTCACAGTTATAAGAAATAATACGATCGAGAAATGGAAGAAGTAAAACAATCAAGAAGCCTTCCTGTCTTCAAAAATAAATTTAATGTTGGAATGATGGAAAATGCAACTGAATGAATTCCTTTACTCCTTCTAACTCCTTCGCATTAATTCCTTACCGACTGCAGAAAAAAATACAAATCAGATGAAAGCATACAAATTTGGCTTTCAGAACATCATTACCGCACTTATCCCCGACTTTTTGCTCCGTACAAAAGTAACTTTTCACCCAGCAGCCTTTGTTTTACTCCCTATATATTACCATTGCATAGTTTAAAATTTTAGAATGTTACCTCACGTAAAAAATGTTACCTCACCTGCAAAAGTCGGATAAAAGTAGCATAAAAGGTCATCTAAAATGTCTGCAAGTCCATATTGATTTGGCTCAAACATGGTTTTGGGTTGATAACAACTTCAGAAAGACATTCCATATCATACGCCAATTGTTGTAGAAAGTTGCAAAACTTTTCCTAAATACCACAATTAAAGAAAATTGCATAACAAATTTTTGGGTACGAATTTGTACGAAACCTTTGGCAAAATTGCAGCCAATGCTTCAAATTCAACAAAAAAGTGTGTTATGAAGACATGTTTTGACATGTATTTCACGTTTTTGACTTGAATTTACAAATATTTATGATTTTCAGGCCTAAACGTCTCGAAAAAGTACAAGTGCGCATTCGCAAAAATTGCATAGAACGAAAATCGCGAAAATTAAAATTTTGAGTCTAGATATAGTCAAATTGTAACTCTTTCAGGTAAAAAAAAATCCGCATAAATCCGAGTTGGCAGAGCGATTCTACAAACATTTAAAGATTTACTTTATTACAGGCGATTGTAGATTTCATCCTGAAATTGACTAAATGCTGCATTTCATTTGTTTATGTCAACTTTGGGAATTTTTAGCTCCGCAAGTGTACCTCCGATTTAAAAGGGGGTTTTTTGTGTCAAACTACTCCATGTGTTAGCTTTGAAGCAAAAATAGAACCAAAGTCATTTTTCAAAATTCATTTTTTGGTATTTCTGTACTCCTCTGGATCACTGTGTTTTTGTCCTGTAATATTTATTAATAGTTTTATTGTAAATAATGTATTTCGTAAATAGTAGGCTTTAATTAGCTGTAAGTTAGCTATTCTTTTCTTTTTTCTAGCCTACTTTAAATAGATTTTGATAATAATGATAATAATGATAATGTTAACCCTATTTGGACCGGGATGAAATTTGTGCATGTCTGACCGGGAGGGGGTGTTTTTTGCCTCCCTCTTTATTTCCAAAACTGCAAGAGATATAACCATAAAATTTGGCTCTGTAGTTATTTGGAAAATAAGCTTTTAGAATGTAGCAATAGAGCTTAATTAGTCTCGTGGTTCGTTGCTAGACAACTACACAATTTTGAAATGGTCTATATCTGGCAATTAGCTTAAGCTACAAAATTTGTCGAGATGAATATAAGATAACAAGCAGAATTGTATCCAATCCAGAAGTAGCAAAGGAGGGTAGGGGAAGATTTTACAAAGGACTGTTTTATTCAAATTGCAACTCTTGCTAATTAAGAGCAATTAGCAATTGAATAGACTACTTGAGATTTATATTGTCGATTATTCTCAACTTTTAGACTTTTATTTAATAAAAATGATAAGTAACAAGGATCCCAAGACTATTTTCTGTAAGTTTTGAGATATTATAGACTAATTTATACAAACTATTATGTCATTAAGATGCATGAAGTCATGAATAGTAAAATTTGCTCATGTAAGCAAAATGTAAAAAATATATATCAAATGGAAGAACTCTTCAAGACCAATTAAATGGGGTGCATCAGTTTATGATTTGAGTTCGTTATGCAAAATTAGCGAGCTTTTAGTGATTTTCCTTGTCACCTGTCTCCAAATAAGGTCATCTGGTATTCATGTGGCACAACAATAGGGTATGAAATTTTTAAAATTTTGTAGCCAATTAATCTTCACTAAGAGTCAGAAAGTTGCAGGGTCATATCTAAGCCAGCAGCGGAGATAGCTGAGAATGTTTGGTAAGGGGGAGGACGAAAACCCCCAGGTCCAAAAAGTGTTAACATATCATTTCCTTTCTTCAATTGGAGCGAAAGCCCATTTGTGAATTTTTTTCTTTTCTCATTCCGCCAGGGAGATACCACGTAAACCTATGAAACTTGCGTTTTCTATAGATGACAAGTGTGCGATCATTGCTGATAAAATAGGGCATGTATACAGGTATTGTATCTATATTCTTATTTACCTTTCTTACAAATTATCACTTTCATATTCTTGCTAATTGATGAATGTGCATGGAAGAATTTGAATAAAATCAAAATCAAGAGAGAGGGGGCTCGGCAAACCGTAACTAATCCGTTTCGGCTTGTTTTGAGCTTCCATTTCTGAAGTGTGAGTCATTCCACCCAATGCCTACTTTAGTGTGGTCTTGTCCACACTTTGTCGTTTTGAAATGGGAGTTGCGGTCTTGAAATTTGGAATGATTGGTCTTTACGTTACTAAAGCTTTCTACATGTATGTGTCCTTTCCTGTAATATCATACTGCGACTGTAAAATGTTTTGCCGATACACATGCAAGACTTTCGCTTTTACAATGTGTTTCCTCCTTTCCATAGCTGGCTTGTACATTAGTTGTGTTTGAATTCTACCGGGTGAGTCAATAAAAACGCCCTCCGTTTGAAAAAATCCTGCTCCCTGAATGTCAAAGCAATGATGTTGAAAACTGCCATGTTTTATCCCTACATGTCAAATTAGGTTCAGTAATTTTCCCAGCTTTAATCGGTCATTCCTTCCCGTCGAAGTAGGAGATTTTCTGCAGAAAGCGCCTTTTGAAAACCTGCAAAAACGAGCAAAAACAGCAAGCAAAATTTCCCTTTGTTCTCCTTCCTAGCAATGATAACTCTTGGATGTGCTCATGTATTTTTTGTCCTCATGAGAGAATGGAATCCCCCTGAATAAGTCATCCACACTAGGGGGAAGACCCTTCAACCCGCCAAAACGAAAGCACGTGCTTAAGTGTGCTGAAAGTCATCGCTGTGAGGTAAACACATGAGGGACTTATGCTTGTAATGTTAGCACGTTTTTTGATGTTTCTCAAAGGGATTCATTTTAGAAAATCGCTTACAGAATCTGAGCGGAGTGACCGATTTTAGTCGGGAAAATTTCTAAAAATAATGGAACATGTTAGCTATTTAATCAGATATTGCAACATGTCATTGCTTATATATTTAGGGAGCAATACCCTTTCAAACTTCGGGCGTTTTCTATGACTCACCCGGTAGAAGAGACAATTTTCTTATTCTTGGTAAAGTGTGGGTAAGGATTTGACAGACATTGAGACCAATGTAAACCTTTGAAAATGAGAAAAGTAATTTATGAAAAGGGTCACTGGAAAGAAAATTGGCACAATTTTTAAGTATAGCGTGGTCGCAGCAGTTCTTTCTCGGTGAAATCTCCGCTTCCTATTTCTTCAGATTGTGGTCTTTAAATTAAGCTGAGCATAGGCACTATTTCCACCTCCCATCTTAAAGCTTTCTCGAAGCTTACCATAATTCAAGAAAACGTGGCATCATTACTGAGCAAGTAGTGTGAAGCTTGACTGATGACGATGAGTCTCTTGTTGCCCTGTGCTCTTTGACTTGATGATGGCGCTTCAGGCAATAGAGACTCATGGTATTTCTCTGAAAAACTTGGCCCTATTTAGGCCCAAACTTCGCAATTCCTAACGTACCAATCCGATTGCGAGATTTGTGAATTACTATTGTTAGGGTGTAAATGTGATAGAATGTTCGATTCGATTGAAGAATTGAAAACATTCCCACGGGATGGAGACTTGAAGCCGTGATTCATTCATAATTCCATTGATGATCGAAGAAAATAGGGCCAAGTTTTTCACTGTTTCATAATGAGTCCCTCTTGATCAAGGTTTACCGCAGGGACATAAGAGACTCATCGTCATAAGTCTAGTGTGAAGCATGTAGATATCTCTATTTGGGTATGGTTGCCACGCGTTACAACGTCACAGTGACGCCATGAAGCCGAATATCTCCGAGAATCATGCTCGTATGTCGAATTTGAATTGAAAGTAAAATTTGAATGAATTTTTTGCAGTCTTTCTGCGACGGTTTATGTTATCGACAACTTTGCTGAAAAAAAATGTTATTTTGCGGTAAATTCACTAATTTTTTATTAAGGACTAAGAATTTTTGGTTCTGACAGTTTCTCAGAATGATCAGACTTTTAGTACCCAGATTTTCCTACGAGTTTCTTCAAGGTTTCATAACAGTCTCCATAGTCACTACCTCTGCCCCTGTGAGCATTTCAAAACAATGTTTTTCAATCCTTTCCACTGCACAGTGGACCAGAGGGTGGACAAAAATAAAAAAATGAAAATATTTGAATGATAATTTTATCAGTGGCCTTTGATATCATATGCCTCATAGAGTAAGAAATTCGCATTCCACGTTATCCAAAAAATTGTTTTCTATTGATTAATCAATTTCATATCACGGGATGTTATTTGTTATTGAATGTTGCAAGGAGTCTACTGTTTTCAACTTCAATTTTACCAATTGGGTCTTCAGGCACCGATTTGTCTGCAAGCGATATTTCGATAGCCTCTTCATAACGTTCACAGGCAGTGATTTCAGCGTAACTGACTGTTTTTCGATTGAGAACAGACTCCTATTCCATAATTGTAATTTTGTTCAAAGTACTTTAGATACATGTTGTTACAATTTATACGCTGTGTTTTAAAGCCAAGTTCAAAATTTCGCTTGCAGACGCCCACGGCAAAAAATTGAGGTGATAGGAAACAGAGCACCGCTGAATAAGATTCAGATCGAAGTAAAATTCTTTCTATTTTTTATGCCAAGTCTATTTCAAAAGCCTGTCCCTTTTAGAGTCCTTTCATTTTTTTATTAGACACAATATCTAATGATGCATGGTCAACTAAATTACGGACTACTTTTCTAAGAGAACAAAGCGGTAATATATATATATATATATACATATATATATATATATATATATATATATATATATATATATATATATATATATATATATATATATATATATATATATGTGTATATATATATATATATATATATATATATATATATATATATATGTATGTATATATATATATATATATATATATATATATATATATATATATATATATATATATATATATATATATATATATATATATATACACATATAAATATATATACCTCTCTAATTCATTATACTGTTCACTGACGGCGAGCCTTGCTCATGCTTGCTCTTTTATATAGAAAATTCAACAGATATAGTCAAGGGGATTATATATATGCATATATGCTTCTGAATATAATAGATCAGACCCACACCCCATACTTTTTCCACTCCACCCAATTCTCAGTGGAAAGGGAACAAAAGCTTGGACTCTGACCCCAATGAATTCATATGACCCTAGTGACCTTTAATTAGAAGTGGAACTTTGTTTTCCTCGTCGTAGGGAACTGAAATGCAGGGAACTCCATGTTCTCTGGTCACTCTGATTGGCTGAGAAGGTCCTCTGGGATCACGTTGATCATTTTGATCTCATGGAATTCTGAATTCATCATGCTATGTCCAACATGATCAGTCTAGATGCCCTGTCGCCACGGAGTTCCCTTGAGATTTGTAAAAGTGCATTTCCTGTAGTATTCCTTCTTTTTCTTCTCTAAGTTCTTTCTCTTTCTTTTATATTAGGGAATTACAAAATACTTTATTTAACAATAGAATTGAATATTTTAGTTACGTTCAATCCAATTTCAAATTCAAATTGACCAATCAGGAGCCTTGATACTGCTTGACAACGGTGCTTTTGCGAAGGGTTTTATTGCGCTTTTGCATAAAAAGAGATCTGTTTGCAAACAACTCAAGTAAAAGACAAACATGGACTGGTCTAATGTCGATGGCGCGAGGCAGCAGAAGAGAACGTTAATTCTCAGAGAATCAAAAGAAAAGACTTACATTTGTCCGGTGCAGTGTTGTGAGAATCGAACTTTTTTTAGCAAGAGGGGCTGCAGAAAACATGTGGACACTAAGCATAGGTGGTACTATTACTTTGATGAGAAGCCAAGCGAGAGATTGATCGAAAAGGGCATCAAGCAACAACAAAGCACCTCTGGGGCTTCAAAGTTTGGAGATGGGCTGAAAAAGCGTGCAGACACAACGAAGAGGCCTTATTACTCAATATCCACTGGAATTGGAAAAAGGTACATTGATTGGCTTTGTGCTGTTTGCGGAGGGGGAATGTTAGAATCACAGGCGGCACAAAATGGAATTCGAGTGATGAAGTTTCTGAAATATTGCAGTGAGGATGATGAGGAGGAGCTTACTGAAGAGCACATAGACTACTGTATTGGTTCTGCCCAAGACATTTGCAAGTTTATCGAGCATATTGGAAAAGAATGGGGCCTAGGTAGCTCGGCGCAGCTTGGATACCTACAAGCAATTACAGACCTAATTGATTTTCGCAAGTCCAGTGGATTGTCGGCAACAGTGCTCGGGAATTTAGCAGTATCCGAGGTGTACATCAATAGAGGCAAGAGGGCTTTAGCACGACGAAAATTAACTGAGTGGTCGAAGAACCTTTCTGTCGAAGTTCTCGCTGCAACGAATCAGTGGGCGACAATGGACGAAATGGAGAAAGTGATCCCGTTTCATTTGCCACAATACAAGGTGACTCTATCAAACTGCAAGGGATATCCTATGACGAGTGTCACCGCGGCAGACTTGGCATTCGCTACTCGCTTTGTAGCTGTATGCTTGTTTACGAGAGTGAAGGGATCTCGGCCGATGACATATCAATACTTGACAATTGGAATGATGGAGAAAGCGAAGGAAAATGGGGGCTTCGTTGATCAGACCGAGTTTAAAACTGCTCAACAGTACACCTTTGATTCACTGATTTTCGACGAGACGAGCACTCGGATTATCGACGACTACATTATGCATATCAGACCGTTGTTGAACCCACAATGTGACTATGTTCTCGTAACGAGAAATGGTACGCAGATAAAGAACTTCAGTATTCTTATGTCAAAGATCGTCTTTGCAGCCATTGGGAAATATGTTCACCCGACAAGATATCGGCAAATATTGGAAACTGAGAGCTCGCGAAAACTTAGTGCGGAGGAGCAAGATATGGTTAGCCGAGATCAAAAACACAGTTCGCAAGTGGCGAGAACGTACTACCAAAAGCGGAGCTCCCGTGAAATTGCAACGCATGCAAAACGTGCTATGAAAAAGTTACAGAACGGAGACGTCGACAGAGAATTGAAAAAAGTAGCATTTGCAAGCGATAGCTCTTCCGACTGCGATGATGAAACGAAAGGGGGCGAGGAAGTCCTCGAAGTCGTTGACTGCGCTACTCAGGGAAGTGCTGATTTGAGAAAGGAGGCAGATATTGGGGGTGAAGTATTTAACAGTAAGAGTATTACGAGTTACCAACCACCTATGAGACAAGCTAGCAAGAGAAAATCGAAGCCAATCGTGAGCTCAAGGGTGCCTTTTACCCCTGAAGAGGACTACTTCCTGAAGAAATGCTTACGAATTTATGGATTTGGAAAGTGGACTTGCATGCTACGTGATCCACGCTTTAAGTTTCATGAGAAAAGGACATCGGACTCTCTTAAGAAACGAGCTGAAATACTGTCTAGAAAATGATTGAAATTGCATTGTGTGATTTACGTAATGAAATTGCGTCCTAAGGTTATCCCCAATCGAGATCATCTTATTCACTCTTGCTCGATCTTATTCACTTTTATTCCCTCATGTTCAAACTTATTCATTGAATAATGCTATTGGAAGGTTTCAAAAGCAAATTCGCTGTGATCTTATGACATCATTTTTTAAAATTTGTGCTGTTGCTGTTTGGTTAAATATATCTGCATTCTGGTGACATCATTTTATCTTGACTCCTGGGAACTTTTCTCCTAGGTAGAAGTAGTGAATAACAATGAACAGCAGTGAACAATGATGCATAAGAGTGAATAAGAGTGAATAAGAAATTTTCAAAATTGGTTTTCTGAAAACGAGGTTTTCTTATTCCATCTTGTTCACTCTTATTCACCTTTACTCAGCATTATTCATGATTATTCACTGATTCATGTTATAGGAAAATTTTTAAGATCTATTTTGTTGCAATTAAATGGCGCCATTTTTGTTTTTTGTGTTGCTGCTGTTGTTTGATTTGATATGTAAGCATTCTGATGACATCATGATATCTTGAAACCCTGGGAACTTTTCTCCTAGGTAGAAGTAGTGAATAACAATGAACAGCAGTGAACAATGATGCATAAGAGTGAATAAGAGTGAATAAGAATTTTTCAAAATTGGTTTTCTGAAAACGAGGTTTTCTTATTCCATCTTGTTCACTCTTATTCACCTTTACTCAGCATTATTCATGATTATTCACTGATTCATGTTATAGGAAAATTTTTAAGGTCTACTTTGTTGCAATTCAATGGCGCCATTTTCGTTTTTTGTGTTGCTGCTGTTGTTTGATTTGATATGTAAACATTCTGGTGACATCATGATATCTTGAAACCCTGGGAACTTTTCTCCTAGGTAGAAGTAGTGAATAACAATGAACAGCAGTGAACAATGATGCATAAGAGTGAATAAGAGTGAATAAGAAATTTTCAAAATTGGTTTTCTGAAAACGAGGTTTTCTTATTCCATCTTGTTCACTCTTATTCACCTTTACTCAGCATTATTCATGATTATTCACTGATTCATGTTATAGGAAAATTTTTAAGATCTATTTTGTTGCAATTAAATGGCGCCATTTTTGTTTTTTGTGTTGCTGCTGTTGTTTGATTTGATATGTAAACATTCTGATGACATCATGATATCTTGAAACCCTGGGAACTTTTCTCCTAGGTACAAGTAGTGAATAACAATGAACAGCAGTGAACAATGATGCATAAGAGTGAATAAGAGTGAATAAGAATTTTTCAAAATTGGTTTTCTGAAAACGAGGTTTTCTTATTCCATCTTGTTCACTCTTATTCACCTTTACTCAGCATTATTCATGATTATTCACTGATTCATGTTATAGGAAAATTTTTAAGGTCTACTTTGTTGCAATTCAATGGCGCCATTTTCGTTTTTTGTGTTGCTGCTGTTGTTTGATTTGATATGTAAACATTCTGGTGACATCATGATATCTTGAAACCCTGGGAACTTTTCTCCTAGGTAGAAGTAGTGAATAACAATGAACAGCAGTGAACAATGATGCATAAGAGTGAATAAGAGTGAATAAGAAATTTTCAAAATTGGTTTTCTGAAAACGAGGTTTTCTTATTCCATCTTGTTCACTCTTATTCACCTTTACTCAGCATTATTCATGATTATTCACTGATTCATGTTATAGGAAAATTTTTAAGATCTATTTTGTTGCAATTAAATGGCGCCATTTTTGTTTTTGTGTTGCTGCTGTTGTTTGATTTGATATGTAAACATTCTGATGACATCATGATATCTTGAAACCCTGGGAACTTTTCTCCTAGGTAGAAGTAGTGAATAACAATGAACAGCAGTGAACAATGATGCATAAGAGTGAATAAGAGTGAATAAGAATTTTTCAAAATTGGTTTTCTGAAAACGAGGTTTTCTTATTCCATCTTGTTCACTCTTATTCACCTTTACTCAGCATTATTCATGATTATTCACTGATTCATGTTATAGGAAAATTTTTAAGGTCTACTTTGTTGCAATTCAATGGCGCCATTTTCGTTTTTTGTGTTGCTGCTGTTGTTTGATTTGATATGTAAACATTCTGGTGACATCATGATATCTTGAAACCCTGGGAACTTTTCTCCTAGGTAGAAGTAGTGAGTAACAATGAACAGCAGTGAACAATGATGCATAAGAGTGAATAAGAGTGAATAAGAAATTTTCAAAATTGGTTTTCTGAAAACGAGGTTTTCTTATTCCATCTTGTTCACTCTTATTCACCTTTACTCAGCATTATTCATGATTATTCACTGATTCATGTTATAGGAAAATTTTTAAGATCTATTTTGTTGCAATTAAATGGCGCCATTTTTGTTTTTGTGTTGCTGCTGTTGTTTGATTTGATATGTAAACATTCTGATGACATCATGATATCTTGAAACCCTGGGAACTTTTCTCCTAGGTAGAAGTAGTGAATAACAATGAACAGCAGTGAACAATGATGCATAAGAGTGAATAAGAGTGAATAAGAATTTTTCAAAATTGGTTTTCTGAAAACGAGGTTTTCTTATTCCATCTTGTTCACTCTTATTCACCTTTACTCAGCATTATTCATGATTATTCACTGATTCATGTTATAGGAAAATTTTTAAGGTCTACTTTGTTGCAATTCAATGGCGCCATTTTTGTTTTTGTGTTGCTGCTGTTGTTTGATGTGATATGTAAACATTCTGATGACATCATGATATCTTGAAACCCTGGGAACTTTTCTCCTAGGTAGAAGTAGTGAATAACAATGAACAGCAGTGAACAATGATGCATAAGAGTGAATAAGAAATTTTCAAAATTGGTTTTCTGAAAACGAGGTTTTCTTATTCCATCTTGTTCACTCTTATTCACCTTTACTCAGCATTATTCATGATTATTCACTGATTCATGTTATAGGAAAATTTTTAAGGTCTACTTTGTTGCAATTCAATGGTGCCATTTTCGTTTTTTGTGTTGCTGCTGTTGTTTGATTTGATATGTAAACATTCTGGTGACATCATGATATCTTGAAACCCTGGGAACTTTTCTCCTAGGTACAAGTAGTGAATAACAATGAACAGCAGTGAACAATGATGCATAAGAGTGAATAAGAGTGAATAAGAAATTTTCAAAATTGGTTTTCTGAAAACGAGGTTTTCTTATTCCATCTTGTTCACTCTTATTCACCTTTACACCTTTACTCAGCATTATTCATGATTATTCACTGATTCATGTTATAGGAAAATTTTTAAGATCTATTTTGTTGCAATTAAATGGCGCCATTTTTGTTTTTGTGTTGCTGCTGTTGTTTGATTTGATATGTAAACATTCTGATGACATCATGATATCTTGAAACCCTGGGAACTTTTCTCCTAGGTAGAAGTAGTGAATAACAATGAACAGCAGTGAACAATGATGCATAAGAGTGAATAAGAGTGAATAAGAAATTTTCAAAATTGGTTTTCTGAAAACGAGGTTTTCTTATTCCATCTTGTTCACTCTTATTCACCTTTACTCAGCATTATTCATGATTATTCACTGATTCATGTTATAGGAAAATTTTTAAGATCTATTTTGTTGCAATTAAATGGCGCCATTTTTCGTTTTTTGTGTTGCTGCTGTTGTTTGATTTGATATGTAAGCATTCTGATGACATCATGATATCTTGAAACCCTGGGAACTTTTCTCCTAGGTAGAAGTAGTGAATAACAATGAACAGCAGTGAACAATGATGCATAAGAGTGAATAAGAGTGAATAAGAAATTTTCAAAATTGGTTTTCTGAAAACGAGGTTTTCTTATTCCATCTTGTTCACTCTTATTCACCTTTACTCAGCATTATTCATGATTATTCACTGATTCATGTTATAGGAAAATTTTTAAGGTCTACTTTGTTGCAATTCAATGGCGCCATTTTCGTTTTTTGTGTTGCTGCTGTTGTTTGATTTGATATGTAAACATTCTGGTGACATCATGATATCTTGAAACCCTGGGAACTTTTCTCCTAGGTAGAAGTAGTGAATAACAATGAACAGCAGTGAACAATGATGCATAAGAGTGAATAAGTGTGAATAAGAATTTTTCAAAATTGGTTTTCTGAAAACGAGGTTTTCTTATTCCATCTTGTTCACTCTTATTCACCTTTACTCAGCATTATTCATGATTATTCACTGATTCATGTTATAGGAAAATTTTTAAGATCTATTTTGTTGCAATTAAATGGCGCCATTTTTGTTTTTGTGTTGCTGCTGTTGTTTGATTTGATATGTAAACATTCTGATGACATCATGATATCTTGAAACCCTGGGAACTTTTCTCCTAGGTAGAAGTAGTGAATAACAATGAACAGCAGTGAACAATGATGCATAAGAGTGAATAAGAGTGAATAAGAATTTTTCAAAATTGGTTGTCTAAAGTCGAGGGTTTCTTATTCAATCTTTTTCAGTCTTATTCATCATAACTCAACCTTATTCGTAATTATTAGACGATTCTCGCAACTGGAAAGGTTCTAAATGTGTGTTTCGAATTTGGTACAAAAGTTTCCCACATGAATTATTGCACAGAAGTAAGCCGAGGAATTGGCAATGATCATAAAACGCAATTAAACACAATTAAAACAAAAACGCATAAAACACAAAGTATTGTAAAAACACAATTTTTAAGACATAGCATTTACTCTCTTGTCCTTCGTTCGTAGTTTTCAAGGTCCTTCATCATCTTCTGACGAGAGAATTCGCCTTGTTTGCCTCTCCACCATTGTCCTAGGTCTTCTTCTGATCACAGGGGTTGATGATGATTGTGGCTGTTCAGATTCTGACGCACTTACTTCTGAACCGTCCGAGTCCACCAACTTCGACTCTCTATCACTGCCAAACAGCCTGTCCATTTGAATCTCCCAAGTAGGGAAGTGATCTTTGAATCCTTCCATGTGGAATTGTTTTCTGGGGGTCTTTTCAATTAGCAACCATGCGTCATACATGGTGTCTGGTTCTCCCCATCCTATCCGTCTTCTCCTGCGAAAACGCTGAAGGTCTTCCTCCGTTGGCTTCAGGGCCTCCCATTTTCCCTTTGAAATGGTTAGTAGGTTTACCGCCCGATAATACCGGAAGCAGTTTATTTCTCCCGAAGCGATGAAGTAATCGGTTTCCGGCCTTTGCCATTCATCTTTTTGTTCGTCCTCATAGTCAATAACTGCTTGATCTACGACTTCTCGCGGAACTGTGCCCGGTTGAAGATCACATGAGGCCTCGCCAAGTGTGTTAGTAATGTCTTGGGAGAACTGCAATGAATCAACTGCATCGAGATCTAGCAGCCTGGCTGCTCTTTCAGTGTTGAAATCACTGTAGATAGCACCAGCATCAGCCTCATTGCAATTCAAATCGCCAAAAGCTTCGTCGTCAAATATCGGTACTCCGCGTAGTCGCTCAGCTGCCCAATGGAAACAATCCATACAGTGTTTTCTGAGCCATGTTGTTGCGTTTGGATTCTTTGTAGGGAGTGATTTTGTTTGAAAAACTTCGAGCCTTGCTTCGATCGCTGTGCTGTCCACATCTGAAAAACTTGGGATCTCGTTACACGTTATGTATGCCGGTGATTTGAATATAAAATGGGTTGGCTCCTTATGTTTCTGGGGTATTGCAAGGTACCCGCCTTGCAAGATACGTTTGGCATCGTCAGCGCTCAGGGCATCCGGTGGCCATTCATCTACGAAGAGGCATTCTGTATCTTCGTTAAGCATGCTTGCTGAAAAATGCTTGTCACGGGTTACGGTAGCCAGCTTGTCTTGCGAGATGATTCCTTGGAAAGGTGCGAGCCAACTGGTTTTTCCAGAATCTGGCTCGCCGACGCAGCACAGCTTCTTCATCTTTTGGGGGAACTTTCCTTTCATTGATAGTTGGTACCATTTTTTGAGGAATTTTTCGAGGGTTTCTTTTTCTTGGAAGCTGTTTCGCAAACTGTTGACAAATATGGTTGGAAGAGGGGTCCTGTCTTCTTTGAACGTATACGACACGTATGCGCGTGGTGTGACTTTGCCTGTAAAATAATGATAATATCATCATATTTATACGGCTTAAACTTGTTCAGCAAAAATTTACTGTTCTCAACGAAACACACAAAATTGAAAACAAAAGAAAAGCGATCAAGAAGATAAAGATCCTGAAAGTTAAAGTTAAAATTTTGACAGAAAGTGCTAAATTGTAAAATTGAAGTTTCCGTCTTC
Source organism: Aurelia sp. 4 Dawson et al 2005 (assembly GCA_964019985.1). Lineage (NCBI taxonomy): Eukaryota > Metazoa > Cnidaria > Scyphozoa > Semaeostomeae > Ulmaridae > Aurelia > Aurelia sp. 4 Dawson et al 2005. Next base: position 7,621,036 of record OZ026505.1, read on the forward strand.
ATTTCATCTGCCAGTTAACTGAAATTCTTTGCTCCTGAAAGATTATATGTTTGATTGGCTGCTCACCTATATCGGATTCTTCCATCGCATTTTGGATGAAGCCTTTAGTTTCGAAACTGAAGCATGTGCCAAATGGCTTGACTTCGATCAGGTCGTAGTTGATTTCTAACTGCGGGACAATCTGGCAGCCTTTAAATGAAAGAATCGTTAAACCATCTTCATTTGTGGTGCTAGTATATCAGCAATATGGGTGTTGCGAAGGAGGGTGTGGAGAAAGCTATCCACTGTGAGGCTCTTTACAAAGGCATACTTGCCTTCTGGTGCTTTTGTGTAGATGTGCCCTCGATGTAAGCGAACATTTAGCTTGTCCATGGCACGTTTCACCACGTCCACTGCCTTGCAGATCTGGCTTGATGGCTTTGATGGAATTGTGCTACTCGTTGTAGATTGGGAACCTTCACTTAGGTTTTCTTGTCTGTCCACAAGATCATATCGAAGGTCTGTGTACCTGAATATCAAAAGGCAGGATCAATTACAGCCAGCATTTAGCTAAATTTTGCTACACCAAAAGTCGGTGAATGGGTATGAGTAAGGTTGAGTAAGGATGAATAAGAGTAAAATCGGTTGAATAAGAAAACCTCGATTCAAAGAAACTAACTTGGAAAATCCTCATTCAATCTTATTCACTCTTATGCACCCTTATTCATTGTTATTCATTGGTATTCACTACTTCTACCTTGGAGAAAAGTTTCCAGGGTTTAAATACATTTTGATGTCATCATAAAATTGATGTATTTTGCCAGAACAACCGCAACAACATAAACAGGAAACATGGCGCCATTAATTCGTAGCAAGTTTGATCTTAAAACTTTCCTGTAGCAAGAATCAGTGAATAATTATGAATAATGCTGAGTAAGGATGAATAAGAGGGAACTAGGCTGAATAAGAAAACCTCTATTCCAAGAAACTAACTTGGAAAATTCTTATTCCCTCTTATTCACTCTTATGCACCCATATTCATTGTTATTCATCGGTATTCACTACTGCTACCTTGGAGAAAAGTTTCCAGGATTTCAATACATTATGATGTCATCATAAAATTGATGTATTTTGCCAGAACAACAGCAACAACATAAACAGGAAACATGACGCCATTAATTCGTAGCAAGTTTGATCTTAAAACTTTCCTGTAGCAAGAATCAGTGAATAGTTATGAATAATGCTGAGTAAGGATGAATAAGAGGGAACTAGGCTGAATAAGAAAACCTCTATTCCAAGAAACTAACTTGGAAAATTCTTATTCCCTCTTATTCACTCTTATGCACCCTTATTCATTGTTATTCATCGGTATTCACTACTGCTACCTTGGAGAAAAGTTTCCAGGATTTCAATACATTATGATGTCATCATAAAATTGATGTATTTTGCCAGAACAACAGCAACAACATAAACAGGAAACATGACGCCATTAATTCGTAGCAAGTTTGATCTTAAAACTTTCCTGTAGCAAGAATCAGTGAATAATTATGAATAATGCTGAGTAAGGATGAATAAGAGGGAACTAGGCTGAATAAGAAAACCTCTATTCCAAGAAACTAACTTGGAAAATTCTTATTTCCTCTTATTTACTCTTATGCACCCTTATTCATTGTTAGTCATTGGTATTCACTACTTCTACCTAGGAGTGAATTTTACAGCGTATCAAAAGTCTCAAAAATTCATAGATTACTTACCTTATTCTGCTCAATGCTTCACGAAAGGCATCTCCGGTCTCTGTTGGGCATTTTTCCGTGATCGTTATGTGAAGTGGCAATCTGCCGAATTCTCTGCATTGTGGCAAGTCTCTAAAGTCGAGCTGTAAACCGGTCATGGACTTAACAAACTTTTGTGTAAAATCCAAGGTACCGCTCTCGGCGATCTCCAGTGCATAGGAATGATTATGATCTTTAATTGCCTGGCTGAGAGTTGCAGCATAAGCATCATCGATGCTGGTTTTCTTCCTTGCCAAGATTGGCTTACATTGGTCGATTTCCAGCCCAGACGTTAGAATTAGCTGCATTAGTTGCGAGCGAATTTCAGGAAGGCCGTTGTCAGGGACGTCCACCACCAACCAGAAACTAATGCCCGGTCGGACTTTTAGCGCTTCATCGGTCTCTTTTCTCTGTTCACTCTGTGAGCCCTTGCCAGCATCACCTTTTTTCCTACAACGTAAAGTGATGGTTAGAATCTAATGGTATTTTCTGCCTGTGACTACGAAAAGAACGTGATTATCAACCAACTGTTAAGTGTTATCGCATATCAAATTGTTAAATGATTTAAGCAGTAAATGACATACCTTGACTCCTCTAAGTTGCCTTGTTCTTCTTCACTTGTCTCTTCTTCCGTGTCCTCTTCATCGTCCCTTTTCCTTTTCGTCCTTGAACTTTTCTTGTTCTTTTCCTTTGCTTTTCCTTCTTCGATGCCCGTGATGCAAGACCAAATAATCATTATGTCGCTGTTGCGCCCAAGAAGCATTTCCAGTTGTCTCCGTTTCACAGGAATCATTTGCTCTGCGAGCGTCTCATCATTTTTTTGGGCATCCCATAAGGCTCTTAAACAAACCACCGAGTAGTTCTTTGTGATCACTGGTACAACGAATGCTCGTAAAGCATTGTATATCGTTTTCGATGTCAGACGTCTTGAGGGCCTGAAACCTGGCATCGCATGAAATGAACGTCTTTCCGGATATATATATATATATACATGTATATATATATATATATATATATATATATATATATATATATATATATATATATATATATATATAAAAATATATATATATATATATTATATAATATATATATATATATATATATATATATATATATATATATATATATATATATATATATATATATATATATATATATATATATATATATATATATATATATATATATTATATAATATATATATATATATATATATATATATATATATATGTATGTATATGTATATATATATAGTAATACACTGAATGATGGTGAAATCTTATATTAACTTTTAATCTAAACTTTGTGGGTGGGTTAGACTTGCTCTATTTTTTTCTTGGTTTGTTTGACGTTTCTTGTAAATGGTAGTCAAATACTGTGAAAAGAGGGATAAAAAGTTTCCATCTTCGTTAGTTGAGAGAAAAATCATTTTTTGATTATCAGTAGGGATGCTGGAGAAGTTTGGATAAAGCATTTGCATGGATTCGAGAAAGGTATTTCGTTCGCTACTGAAAGATGGGCATGATAGGATGAAGTGGGTTTCATCTTCAATCTTATTTGGGCATTCTTTGCAAAAGCGCTTTTCTCTTGGGGTTTGTGGTTTTGTGTGGCGGCCAGATTCTATAGCAAGGCAATGATCACTCAATCGCAGTTTCGTAATTATTCTCCTATCGAATCTATTTTGTACCATGGAAAGGTACTGCTCATATCTAATCGAATTTTTGTAAGACTTGTATACAAGTGCTTTTGGGCTAGCCTGGACCAGTTCATACCACTTCTTTTGGTATTGCTGTTGGAAGGTATTTTTTATTGAAGCTTTTGTTTTGGATGTGATGGAGTCATCTGTAAGCTGTGTAATGTTTGTAGTCACTGTCGTACGGTCTTTCACAGATTTTTCATACTTAAGGACCTGATGTGCAAAGGTATTTTGGTCATGATCAATTTGTCTATGTTTCAGGAAATTTGCGTTTCTAGTGTTTATTTGAGTTGAGAGAGGGTATTGTCCCAGTTCTCCTCTAACTAGTATATTAGCTGTGGAGCGGTTTACGCCAAGGATTCGTTTTAGGAATTGTGTATGGACTTTTTCGATATCGTTTTTGTCCCAGTAGTCTGCAGAGAGGTTTTCGTAGGCACCCCATACTTCTGAGCCATAAAAGAGGATGGAGCTGATTGTGCTGTCGAATAGTTTTAACGCGGCTTTGACAGGAAGAAGCTTTAGCTTAAAGCGACTGTTTAGTGCAAAAATTGTCCTATTAGCTTTGCTTGCAAGTAGCTTGTGTGTTACGTTGAAGGAGCATGATGCATCAATATTTAGTCCTAGGTAGGTATAATCAGTTACGTTTTCAAGGGGTGTGTTATCTATTAGAAAAGCTTTGTTATATTTCTTATTTCTTTTATGGAAAGTCGTACATTTAGATTTAGATTTATTAATTACTAATCTCCATTCATTACAGTAATTTGAGAGAGCATCTAGGCAGTTTTGGAGACCTCGATGAGTGAGGGAGAGAATAATCAGATCATCTGCGTACATTAAACAGCTGATGTTTTCATTTCCGAAATTTAGGGGGGTGTTATTTGCATCATTCATCTTTTCTGCGAGATCGTTTATGTAAATGTTAAAGAAAGTAGGACTAAGTGGGCAACCCTGACGAACGCCCCTGGGACACTTGAAGAAGCTGGTGTGCTGTGAACCGATTTTTACGGCACACTCGATCTTTTGGTACATGTCTTTGTTCAAATGAAGAAAATTTCCTACTATGCCATTCCGTTGCAGTTTGTGGAAAAGGCCTATGTGCCAAACAGTATCAAAAGCTTTTGCAAAGTCTATAAAAGCGGTATGAACTTTTTGCTTTGATTTATCTTTGACATGTTTGTGGATGTCAGATTATGGATTTATAGTCATTAATTCTGCTTTCCTTATTATGGGTACTAATCAGATGGTGATATTTGATGCATTGACTTTGGCTGTTTTCAATAAGGACTTTGAAGAATTTTCCGACACCTGTGCACATAACTAAGCAAAGAAATGTTGTCTTAATGACGTTTTTCTTGGCAAGTTTCCAGCTTTTACAGCATTCTATACAATTTTATGCCTTGAACGATTTATGTCCAAGAAAATCGTAATCTTGCCCACCGTGCACTGTAAGAACATTACTTTCGTACCTTCTGAGTAATATAGTAAAGGAAACAAAGGAAAATAAATTATTTTCTGGTATCAGAGTTTGTTAAGTTTTTGGTGACCTGAGAGTTCAGTTTCTTATAAGGAGCTTCTTAATAGTTTCTTATAAGCATATCGATGCTCTCAATAGCTTTAGAGGCATCGATATCATATGTTAAAGCAACAAACAGGCTTAATTAAAGAGCTCCCGTGGATTCTGTGGGCTGATGGTGTCCCTTGGCCGTGGGACAGCTGTTTTTGGGCTGGGTATCGAACGGGGGGAGGAGCTTGCTGGATGAGACCTTGGTCCTGCAATGGCTGTGGCCTCTGCAAGGTCCGTGCAGCGCTCACGTGGCTCTCTGGAGCGGTGTCTGGTTTGCGGTGCTCGGTGGTGGAGAGGGGCGGCTCTGTGGCCTGGGGCATCTTTGGTTTGTAGGGTTTTCTTTTAGGGAATTCTTTGGAGACCGCACGATCAGTGACCTCTTACTTACTTATGCTTAGAGTAGGTTTTAGTAAGCTCTTTGTGAAGCATGGCATCATTCGTTGACACCCAGATCTCAACCATCTTAGCAGAGACCTTACATGTGCGAATTTCTTTTCACATCAATTCAGCCACCCAAACTGGCATGAACCCGTCAAAACGGATGGTGTCATGGTACACAGAGTTCTGGAATTTCGTTTTTGTTTTTTGCTTTTTGTTCTTTTCTGATTGTTATTAAAGGAATTGTTAAGTGCCGTTCATAGCCAGAACCAGATGACGTCATGTCTATTTCTGGTATGGGCGCACGGATTTTTGCATTGTACTTTTTGAGTTTGCATTGAGATTGATAAAAAAGGCTTCTCATAAAGAAAAACACTTTTATATTACTTCGGAAAGATATCTTAGCAGAAAGAAGCCAGCTTTGATAAGTTAATTTTCTCTTCTTTTTTCTTTGTAAACATAGACAAAAGAAAGCTATACGATAATGATAATTAAAAATTAAAGGAGACTTACCTGTAAGTTGAACTTTGATTGTAATTCTATGAGTCATTAGCCAGGAGTGAAGGAGTTGGACGAGAGAGAGCGCAGCGCAGGAGCCGACCAGACTTCAAAGATATTCATTGGCACCAGTCTCGTAAAATGTGAAGGAGTCGGGTTGGGGAAATCATTGTAATCCTGCCCTCTTTGCAAAAACACAAGATCGATATGGGAGGGCGTCCAACTCCTTCACTCCTGGCTAATGACTCATAGAATTACAATCAAAGTTCAACTTACAGGTAAGTCACCTTTAATTTTTAATTCTATTTCGTCATTAGCCTACGTCATTACGTAGTTGTACGAGATTTCAAAGCCGAGACTGAGCCAATGGATAAGAGCAAGAAAATCATATTTTGCAAATATCCTTTGTGAATAAAAATATGCACAAAAGCAAGTATTGTATTTCAAAATATATCCATAATTACACTGTAGAGAATGGGAGAAGAAATTCCATATGTATACCCAGTATATATGTACATCAATGTGCAACCCTTACCAAGGTAGTTCTCCCCCCCCCCCTTTTTTTGACAATTCACACAAGTCTTGGGAAAAAACAAAACATATTTGGCAAACTTTAGATCTGTCATGGCTCACAAAGCAACAAAAAACAGAGTATTTCAAATTAAGTATCAATGCTACAGCCTTGTTACATAGTACTGTTGGCAGTCTCTAAAATACAGTTTCCAAAATTAAAGCGTTCTTCTGATTTATTGTAAAACTTCTGAAATGTTTGTTCGCTCTTCCATCCAACTGCATCAATGATGTCTGTAATGGAAAAGTTCCTTTGAGCCAAATGGGATGAGGATGCTGCCCTGGTACTATGGGCTGTGAACCTATTAGTATCAATTCCTGCTGATGACAAAACGGATTTTACCCAGCGAGCCAATGTATCCTTAGAGATAGGGCAGTGTGGTTTAATAAAACTGATTAACAGTTTAGTATTCAATGAACGTATATTTTCAGTTCTTTTAATGTACTCCTGCAGGTGAGTGAATACACAAAGCTTTTCCTCTGTGGGATACTTTCTAAATTCAAGTGGCCTTATATGATAACCTGCACGTGACTGCTTCAATTTTTCTTTAATATGAAAAACATATCTGTCTTCAAGAGAATCCATCTCTTGTATGTCCAAGAAACTTATTGTTTGGCATCTTTGACCGCTGAGAAGGCACAACAGGAAAGCTACCTTTAAGGAAAGTTCCTTCAGGGAAAGCTCAGTGGCACTTTTTTGATTTCGAAAATGATCAAATACCGTTGCTAACTTCCAGATGGAATTGTGTTTAGGAAAACATGGCCTTAATTCATATATACCCTTCATGAATCGTTTTACAATAGGCAGTTGACCAAAAGGTATTGGTGACTGAATTTGTAAAAAGGAGGATAAGGCGCTCCTAGCTGTATTGATAGAGCTATATGCCAAATTCCCTTCATATAAAGATGTGAGGAACTCCATTGCCTCTGCTATGGATGGAGAGATAATATCAATACCTTTTAAGATGCAAAAATCTAACCATTTATTCAGGCTAGATTGGTATTGGCTCTTGGTAGAGTCCCTCCAAGAGGCTAAAATAATGCTTATTGTTGAATCGGAGTACCCTTGCTCAGAGAGTTTTCTCCTGATAACAGACATACAAGAAATACTGTTTTCTTGTACAGAGGGTGTTTCTCTAATGGGAATGTTGGTAGGGTCAATAGTTTTGGGGAGGGTTTGAGAATTACTGGTGGTCGTACTAACATGGTCATCAGAATGGAATACCAGGTTTGTGTTGGCCATCTTGGCACCACTATCACTCCAGTTGCCCTGTCTTGCCTGATTTTTTGTAATGCTTTGAGAATGCAGCTAAATGGAGGGAAACAATAGAAACTGAGATCACTCCATGAAACAGAGAATGCATCAACAAAGACCGCCCCTGGATCTGGTCTGTAAGAGCAGTATGTCTCAAACTGATGGTTTAAACGTGAGGCAAATAAGTCTATATCAGGTTCAAACTTGATTTTTCTTAAGGCCTCATGTAGGACTGATGGGTCTAGCTTCCATTCAGTGTTCTGTATGTGAAAATTTCTAGACTCCTTGTCTGCCACAACATTATCAATACCAGGGATATGTGCTGCAGTGATTGAAATATTATTGGCAATACAAAACTGCCATATTTCTACTGCAATGTCATTGCAAATCTCACTCTTGCAAGTACCCATGTTATTGATGATGCTAACAGCAGATGTATTATCAATCATGATTTTAACATGTTTGTTTGCAACCTCTTTATGAAATGTCTTGATAACAAGGAAAGCTGCACGCAATTCAAGGTAATTGATGTTTTCAACAAATTCTTCTGCGGACCATTGTCCACCAGTGGAGACATTATCTAATGCTCCACCCCATCCATGCAATGAAGCATCAGAGTACATTGTTAATTCAATTGCAGGTTTTCTTATCAAATTAAATGAGTGATCTATGTTTTCAATCCACCATTTCAATTCATGCTTTGCTTTGGTAGACAAGGACATTTTGCCTTTAAAATTTCCCTTGCTGGCTTTTAGTGCCATAATTTTGTCCTTTTCAATTGATTTATAGTACAAAGCTCCAAACTGAACAGCAGGTAGGCTGGAGACAAGGTAGCCAATGATTTTAGCTACATACTCAATTAACAGATTATCTGGGTTATGCAGTGCAAATAAAAGGTGGCTTTTAATTTTAGATTTCTTTTCCTCTTTCAGATATACTTTCATTGTCACTGAATTGATCTCAAAACCCAAGAAAATAATTTTTTGCTTGGGGATAAACACTGATTTTTCAGGGTGGATGACAAACCCAAACTTGTCAAACATTATGATTGTATCAATCACATTTTGCACACAACTTTTGTATGAGTCACCTTGAAGATAAAAATCATCAATATACCCAGCCACAACATGACCTTTCAGATGCAGTTCTGATAGAATAGGCTTGATGATTTTGGTAAACTTCCGAGGACACGAAGAGAGGCCATTGGCGTACGCAGTGTACATAAAGAGTTGATCCATATAAATAAATTTCAAATATTTTTGAGACTCAGGGTGTATTTTGACACTGTAGTAGGCATCTTTCAGATCAATAGAGGCCATACAACAACCAGGTGTAACCAGGTTTAAGATTGTATGGATATTTTCCATTTTGAAATGAGTAAATTTTACAAACTCATTAAACTTCTTGAGATTTAAGATCAAACGAATGCTGCCATCACTCTTGGGCACAGAAAAGATGGGTGAAATGTATTCCCCCTCTTCATGATGGCTGTCAACTATGACACCCCTACTTAGCAACTTTTGTATTTCATTTTCAATTTCAGGCACATGTTCCTTATTTATAGAGTTGACCTGATAACCAGCTTGTTGTGGCACTTGATCAATTAACTCAATTTTTTCCCCCAAAATTGTTTCCAAAATAGTAGGGTCTGAGGTTATGGTACACCATGAGTCATAATAATCTGATATTTGACCTGCTTTAAAGTTTGCAACTTTGTAGACTAAGTAGTCAGTAAGTGCATCAATAACATGAGTATTAAAATCATGTACCTGTTGTTTACAATTTTCTAAGGCTTCGTGAATTTCTTTTGTTGTTGGTGTTGTTGCTGTGGTCGTGGCGTGTAAGCTTGTCGGGGAGGATATGATGACATCCTCCCCTTTGCCCCTAAGAAAGATTTTGCTCGATTTGAGTATCCGCCACGACTAGGATTGTAAGCTTTGTATGAAGCACTATTGGCATATCCTGACTGTGCAGGAAAACGCTGACCTTGTCTAGCTCCATTTGAGTTGTATGCAATGTTATTCACAACTTTATTTGTAGCCTTTAAGGCCTCAATTGTTTTTGGGAGGTCATCACCAAAAAGCATTTTACTTGGTTTCAAGTTCCTTGAGCAGGCCTGTTTAAAATCATTGCTCAAATGTGGGCGAAGAGAGTCACGACGTTTGAAGGACATCTCTTGGTTAACATGGCCCAACAAAACAGTGCAATCAAGGAGCTGTGCAATAATTGCTTTAAAATCAATTTGAGATTTTTTCTCTCTAGCTTTCAATAAATCATCAATAGTAGATGAAATGCTGCCAGTCACCCTGGCTATTGAGTCTTGCAAAGAGGACATCCTGATATCGCCCCGTTTACTTTGAGTGGGCAACTTGGCCCATATTTCTGGGTTGACTTTGGGCACTAGCAAGGACTCACAATTCTTTGGCACTTTATATTTTTCAAGAATTGTTTTGCGCTTTTGCAGATCAAATTCTGTCGCAAATTTTGCGTTGACAATTTTGGCCAATTGGTCTGAAATGGGTGGCCCTTGATCCTCAGAGGGTAATAACAATTCATTCAAACCATTCAGGAGTGAATCATTATCGACTTCCTCTTCCAAATCTGAGCCCTGATGGTCATCAAATTCCTTCCCCCCATATAGACTTAAAACATCTTCTTCAGAAGATCTTTGCATAGGATCTATGGAAGTCTCTGTGGACTCAAAAGTCGTCTCCGTCTGTGCGGAGTGGAAATTTGCTGTCTGTGCAGCTGTGAAATTTGCTGTCTGTGCAGCTGGGAAATTTGCTGTCTGTGCAGCCCCCGATGTTGCATTCTTGGATGCTACGGATTCAAGATCATGCTCAGTCATAGAACGTTTAAAGGAGGGATGATCTCCATCAGGTAGCCAAGTTGGTGGCCGTTTTCGTTCTGCCATCAAGGTTGCTAAAATCTGGTTCGTTTGGTCTAAGTTAGCCTTCATGGACGATATAGCCTGTAAAATATCTGAGGAAGCATGATGGGATTCAGTAGCAGGGGTTGTTATATCAACTTCAACCTCTTTGGAAACCTCTTTGGGCGTTGTAGATTCATCTCCCTTGGAGGCCATATCGGCCTATCTGGGAGCGCGAAAAAATTTGTCGAAAAAACGACGAAAATTCGGAACTTAGTCGGAAATGAAAACAAAATTAAACTTATCTTAGCTTCTTCGTTGTTTGGAACGTGTGTCGATGGCTTGATGACTTGGATGCACCAAAGAGAAGACGATTTGCCAGAGAACTTTTGAACTTCGAAAAACAACGTGGTCTGATCGGCATCAAGAGCTTCGCAACTGGTCGGCTCCTGCGCTGCGCTCTCTCTCGTACAACTACGTAATGACGTAGGCTAATGACGAAATAGAATTTATTATAAGGTATCATCAAAGTATTTTTCATTGAAAGAGTGGGGAAATTTAGAATTTGCTAATATATCCAAATGGTAGCCACATTGACAACGTTATCAAAAATCCTGATGTCATAAAATTCAATAAATTCTGGTATCAAATCGAAGCCCTTTTGGTTACTGATTCATTTGAGATATGTCGTTTCATACTTTCAGCAAATCTTATCATTGGGATAATTGTAAGCAATGATTTCGTTGCACCCTGTTTTCAACTAGGGGCATGTCCCTTGATCTGTGGGTGCCATTTTCCAATCTTTCCATCAGAACGTAGCCAATGGATGATTATTAGATGTTAGAGAGGTTGGGGGCATAACTGATGTCATTTAAAGATGCGGCAAATATAACCTTGATGTTGCTGGCAACACCCCCAAATATTGATCAGGGAAATGACCCTTGGCGATTCCTCTCAAAGATATTCTCGGTTATTTTGAAAAGTCCATGGAAGAGGAGGATTGTGGTAACGCATTGGTTGATTTGTTACCGGATTGAGAGAAGAATCATTTTGTGAAGAATCAACTATAAAGATATTTGTATCGTATTTTTTACGTGAATTCATTATGTTGGCACTATTAGTTTTCGTTAAGATAATTTTACAATCCACCTTTTCAAGATAAGAGGTGCGAAAGCGGAAGTCTTTTGTTGTTTGAGATTTCGCATTTTTGAGGCTAAAATCTTGATCTGCTCACAAAGTTTAGCATAGAAGCAAATTTTTATTCTCGTATCTGTCTTCGTTTGGAAATTACGATGATATAAAGAATTAGAAATCATAAGGACTTTGACCGTGAAATCAGATGTTTGGACAAATTTTGTCCAAACATCTGTTTTCACGGTCAAAGCCCTTATGATTTCCAATTGTTTATATCATAGTAATTTCCAAACGAAAACAGATATGAGAGTAAAAATTTGCTTCTATGCTAAACTTTGTACGCAGAACAAGATTTTAGCCTCAAAAATGCGAAATCTCAAACAACAAAAGAATTCCGCTTTCGCGCCTCTTATCTTGAAAAGGTGTATTTGTTCATGCCACACAGTATCTGAGGCCCTCTGTCGTTTTCTTGCTCCTATTTTAGTGCATCAGTTGTGGAACTTATGTACTAAAAATACGAGAAAGAAAAACACAGAGGGTGCAAGGCATGTGAAATGTGAATGGGCATTCATCCACATCAATTCATTATCAAAATCTACATATTGTGAGCTAAGGCACCACGATGCTACTTTATGGGCGTAGGGCTTTGCGCAGTGGGACTCTGGACGGGAGGCATTGGCGGCAGGAATTGATGTCATTCTTGTTCTCTCTACCGGAGTAACCGTTGTTCACCATCATGCGCCTATGCTGGCCGAACATCCCACGTGATCCAAGCCTCAGTATTTAGCAGCATTAATGGTAGCTTGCTGTAATTGTATGCTTAGTAGCAATTGATTTGCATGTTTCTTTATGTTAAGACCCATGGGTAGTCATTGTTTTCCCCCAGCGTATTGTCCCTGTTGTGTTAAATAGCTGTGTAAAGCACAACCAAAAAGTATTCATAGTATAATTCATAACATTATTTACAGTTGGTTAAAAGAAAGAATAGTTATTGAAAACTAATTTAAACCAACTATGTACTATGTAGAGTTAAATGGTTTTTGGCCACAGAACTACTGTTATCTTCCAAAATAATGCAAACTACAGGTCATTTGAAAGGGTTAAGCAAGCGGAACTTGATTCTTGCAAGAGTTTAAAAATTTAGCTTACTTTAGGGGCTTTAGTCCCTTGGTAATTTTGGGAAGTTTTTTGTTAATCTTTCCTGCAAAACAAGTTTGGCTTCTTATGAAACTGTGTTGCCTTCTGATTAGGAATCTGCAAGCAGAATACAGAAAAGTTCGTTCCTTATAAAACAGCGAGTTTTGGAATAGCCCAGGGTCAAGGTTATTGTTGTCAGATTTCATCAAGAAAGTATAGGAGCAAACAACTGACCACATTGCATTTTGCAACCTGAGACGGTCAAACCAGTCACGTTATGCAACATCTGACTTGATATTACTGTTTGCGAAGACCTACACTTTTAAATGATGCATAAGAGGTGCGAAAAATTTGAGAAAGGAAGAACTTCCTCAAATTTCCAAGTGACTACAGCCCCCTAAAGTAAACAGAATTTCAGAACTCTTGAAAGAATCAAGTTCTACTCGCTAAACTCTTTCGAATGATATCTTGTTTGCATTATTTTAGAAAACAATGGTAATTCTGCGGCCAAAAACTATTTAAATCTGCATAGCTTTTGGTTATACTCTATTTATTAGAAACTATAGTTGGTTGTCACATGCATTGTAACATATTAGATGAATATATAGAAAATCTAATACCATTTAGGCTAAATACCCTAATAAGCAATTTTGCTTTGAAGCTTCTCTGCAAGTGCGTCCTTTGATATTATGTTAAACTTTGCCCAGTTCTTAGAGAGACAGGGTAGAAACTGATTGCGATAAATGCCAGTAATCGCTTAATGAGCTGAAACCACCCATGCTGGTAAAAGCATTCGGTAGCCCATCAATAACGATACTGCCATACATCCAATCTACCCAGCTTTCAGGTTACGTATATATGATTACGAGCAACAAAATTCGTTGAGAGGGAATCAGGTGACAATCATGCTTAAAAACATAACATTTTTGTTATTGTTATTCTTTTTCTAGGATATCATTATTAGATGGCACTATGGAACATGTATTAGGACATCTGTCAGTTATTTTGGAAATGGTAAGTCAGATCTTTTCATTTGCACTACTTGGATCACATTGAAATTGTTTAATAAAGTGTGATGATTAGAGGTTCAATTTTGATAAGTACGTGATGAAAGATCGTTTTGTATACACATTTTTAATTACTGTTCCTTGGTTTTTTGGATTTCTTTCATCAGCTGCCTCCTTGCAGAGAGCTGACAAAATACAAGAACCAGCTTTAAGGTTTCAATCATGATCATTCTAGTTCACACAGTGAGTTATTTTCCATGTCAAGTGGGTGCACAATGCACATTTCCTGGTTGAAGGCCGTACGTGTAGTAATTTTCAAAGTCGCCTGACTTTCAGCATCACGGGCCAAACTAATAGTCTCAGGTCTCTTGGGGCTTATATTTGGAACGAATTACCAGACGAAATCAAGAACATTTTCACACGAATGAGCAAGGAATGGGATGGTCCAAATTGTAAATGTAATGTATGTAAATACGAAGGAATCGATAGTCCTCCCGTGAATATGATCTGTAAATATACAAAAATACATTTTTGGTGTAAGGAATGTTTTGCAGATCATTTCCTATGGTGTATTTTTGTTGATCGATGTAGGCTAGTTTTTTTGGTACATTTTGTAAATAGGAAGGCAGAAATATTTATGCAATGGATGTAAGAACAACAACAACAAACAACAAAGATGTTGACAATAAACTAGAAGCTCCGTCCTGTGCTATTGATGGCAATTAGACTCACATTGGTAAAGATGTAAACTGGCAATAACATTAGTTAGTGAGTGCAGCATTTTAGGAAATGGGAACAAACTGCACCATTACGTGGAATGGAATAAAGTAAAAGGCCTTTCTCATTTTGTTGACATTACAAGATGCCTTTGCTCCCCCCTTTTTCGCAACCTCTCATTCTAATCAGCTCAGTTCTGTTGGCATTGGATCACAGAATGACTCCCCAGGCTCCCCGCAGACAAACACTCATTCCTTCCATGGAATAAGACACAATTAATTAGGCTTTGATGACATAGCCTCTGACGTCAAAGCAAATTGCAGGATGGCTAGATTTCCACTCTCCCACAGAAGGAACGAAAGAGAGATATCGCGGCTTACTCATTCTTTTGAAATATTTGGCTGCTAACGCTGCAATTATTTTTGAGTCTAACTTGATGATGCCCTCGCTTGGGATCATTTTCATTCAATTAAATATCTCCTCCGTCCAGCACTTTTGAAATATCACAGAAATTATGCTGAAAGATATTTTAATAAAAACCTGTCATGGCATCGTAGAGCCAAATCCCACTGTTGCTCTGTGTGGAGAGACTGTAATGAAATCAGATTGTAAATGTTACAACAGCTTTAAAACTAAGCCTGGGGAATGGTCACCAATATCAGCTATGATGCATTCGCTGCAGACTTTATAAAGAATCTAAGTTGGCCTACACTTCTGGATATAATGAACAACTAGCAATAAAATTAGTGCAGCAACTTGGGAAATGAGAAAACTATGCGAAATCAGTAATAGGCCTGTCTCATTCTGTTGACATTACAGGATGCCTTTGCGCCCCCATGGGAGGGGGGGTTGAGGAGTCTGTTGCCAAATTTGCACCCAATATGTATGCCGATGACACAAGTATTACTCTTGGTGGAGAGGACGCTTACCAACTTTTGGACGACTAAAAAGATGAGTTGCAAGATGTCATAGATTGGCTAAGACAAAAAAAGTTAAGCCTAAATGTGGCGAAATGCGAATTCATGTTCTTAGTAAACAGTAAGCAATTAGGCAAGATTTCCGAAATCGGTGACCTTAAGGTTGTAGAAGATGAAATCAAGCGAGTTAGAAAGATGAAGTATGTAGGGCTAACTATTGATGAAACACTGTCATGGAATCAATAGTATAAGATAGTAAAAGGACAATTAAAGCGAGGTCTTGATTCCATCAGAAAGCTTCGACAATGGCTCCCTTAATCACAACTTTTTTCAAGTATACCGGGCATTGGTGGAAAGTCACCTCAGATATGGTAATCTACTATGGGGTTACCTTTCTGCAACTAAGCTCAATAACTTGCAAAAGTTACAGGATAGGGCAATGAATGTGATCCAATCTGCGCCTATTAAAGACAGAATACCATCTGCAACACTAAGTGTAAATGAACTAATTAAGCTCGACCAAGCGACGATGTTGCATAAAATTCTAATGGAGCAATGTCCAGAAATCCCTAAGTCAAAGTTCACAATAAGATCTCAGGTTTCAAAATATGAAACAAGGAGAGCGAATGACCTGCAGATACCAAGACCTAGGCTAGAGATATCTAAAAGAGCTTCTCGTATAAAGGTTCAGAGGTGTGGAATGATATCCCAAAAAAATATTTGAAATGTGGAATCTGCTGCGCTTTTCAAAAAGCAGGTTAGAAACTATTTTTTGAGCGAATCAGACATCGAAGACCCTTTGAAAAATGACCTCCTGGAAGAACAGTGTGATTAGATCTACATTCATCTTTATCTTTTTTTGTTTTTTTTTAATATTTCTAGCTGATGGAGTATCATGTATAAAATGAAAGTGGTCACTTGAGTTTCCAAGATATGGGGTTGTACTTTCAAATCGTTAAGGTGCTAACTATAAATTCGGAGAAATTTCTGAAAAGTATGTCCATAAATCCGACAAAGCGGAATAAGCTGACCAATAAATTGATTTTACAAAAACCATATCCATCAATCTGGAAAATGTAAAAAATTGTTGAAATCTATACCCAAAAACCCAGACTCTACCGTATAAAAGGTACCCTAAAATGGCACTAACCCTTACCATGGAGAACTTAAGTTACCCCCTTCTGGGTGCCCCCTGTTTTTTGCAACCTCTTTTCTTGTAGTCAGTTCAGTTCTGTTGGCATTGCATCACAAAATGGCATTCCCCGCCCACTGCCTAAAGACCAAAACAAAGTCAGATAAACACGCATTCATCCCATGGAATAAGAGGCGATCATGGCTTTGATGACACCGCCTCTGACATTGTCGTCATTGTGTTGATATGAATAGGTTATGCGATGTTTCCACAAATCGACAGGAAGAAAGCAAGAAAGAAAGAAAGAGATATATCGCAGTTTTTCTGACCCTTTAGCAATATTTTGCAGCGAACGCTTCAACGAGACGACTATCGTTATATGCAAGTCATCGTCATGCCTTGCACCCGTTGATCTTTCCAACCATGTTTTAAAGGCAGTCTGTCTCCTATTGTTCTGAGCTTAGCAACGGCTTTATTTACCTTATTTACGCTGGAGCTAAATTCATGCACCACTGAGTCTCTATGACCTTTATTTCTTTGGATAAAGCGAATTAGCTCAAACTTGTGAAGTGTACTAAAGAGGTCCTTATCGAGCTTATGGTCATTCTTCGAAGGGGACAGACTGCCTTTAAGAAATATTTTACGCATGAAATGAATATGATTTTGTGCAGTGACACTGCCGATATCCTTTTTCCGAGAATGAGCACTTGCAATGAGCAGAAAGCTTTATCTTTGGAGGTTACCAAAACTGGCAATGAATTGCCTTTGGATTCTGGCAGAAGAGCAATTTGACCTATTCAGTTGAGCCCAGTTGTCTCTCAGACAGGAATTGCAAAGGACGGCTTAATTATGGAGGTGTTGTGGCGCCTTGTTGTAATCCACTGACTTTGCAGCCAGAACGGTCAGGCGGACGGGGTTCAAATCCCACCAGCACCATTGAGCCTCATGACAACCGGTCACGGACTCGATTAGCGCTTAGCTATTTCTTGCGCTTGGCGCTGACAACCGCAACTTCATCTTCACCTTCACCTATCAATTGATTTCATATTTATTTTAACGTTATATTCTGAAGTTTTAAAGGCCTCCTGTAAAGCAGCCCTCTCGATTGATGGGGCCACAGTGTAAAATACTAAACATGAAAAAAGGAATGGAATAATTGAATGAAGGGAAGTAAGTCGAATGGGATATGAACAAAGAAATCAACTAAACCTGTGGTCGTTTCTTTGACAAGGCAATTTTCATGTGCATTTGAGATAATCTCGAGCTTTACGCTGTACAACAAAGTGACCTCTCTTGGTTTAAATGATACCTAACCAAGCGGCAAATGTTTGTAAGGTTAATGCAATTGACTCAGAAACTGGGGCATAGAGATTAGACTTACACGATGTTCATGTCTTGCTCCCTCTCTTTTTCACTTACGTCGATAATCTCCCTCAAACGGTCCCTGATTCTAACTTGTCCATGTACTTTGATGATACTACTGGGTGAGCCAGAAAAAAGTTCCCAATTTTGAAAATTCGTAACACCAAGACTACTTCACGGATTTGAATCATTCAAATTCTAGTTAGAATCCGAAAGATCAAAGTTGATATTCGTCGTTCGTCGCAGCTCGTCACAGAAGTTCGTCGTATGATGCTCGTCGCAGTTGAAGATGCCAATGCCGCAGCAAATGACATGAATCATGTCTTAAAATTGATAAATAAATGGGCTCATAGCTGGAGGATGTCTTTTAATCCTGATCCACAGAAACAAGCTGTTGAACTAATATTTTCAAGGAAGAAAAATGAAATTGACCATCCTGTCGTTCTCTTTAACCTTAATCCGCATGGGGGGGATGTTTTCCACCCCCCCTCGAGGTTTTTCTTGCCGTGTGTTTAAAAGACATCACCTATGTCCCCCAAACCCCTCTAACTTTTGCTAATTATCTGTTCGCCACATTTTGATCAAAAAATTTTTAAACAATAGAGCTCACAGGTCACGTGACATGCCCATATTTGGAAGCAGGTAGCAGAAAAATCATTGTTTTTGATGATTTGAATGGAAAGATTTGATCAAATTATGAAGTATTATACACCAAATGAATCAGTAAACGAAGAGCTTTAATTTGATACAGGAATTTCTGGAATTTGATGATGTCAGCATTTTTTGATGATGACGTCATTTTGGCCGCCATTTTGGGCTAATTAGTAAGCTTTTTGAATATTTTCGAAATTTTTCGATTGAAAACACTCCAGTGATACGTTTGTGATGGAGTATTACCACTTTGCAGCTTCTTTTTGTCTATTTCTACAGAGAACAAATTCAATGCATTAATGACGTCATTCAAATTGGCTAATTTCTGCCAAAATATCACTCCAAATTCATTAATTTCAATGAAATGATATTTTCATATCAAATTTGTGGCTAATTTGAACCAAAAACTACCAAATTTTCATAGAAAACCTTCTTTGAATTCAAATGTAACTTGGAAACCTGATTTGCACTGATTTTAAACTTCATGACGTCACTATGACGTCATAAGGCGTTGCAGCCACACCCAAATTACGCTACATGCTAGAAATTACCTGATCTATAACGGTGCCAAGTTGCATTGAATTCTGACCAGGCTAAGGCAGTTTACAGAAGGGGGGGGGGGTGAAAAGAACCCCCCCCCCCACATAAATGGTAGCTCGAAAAATGCCCATATGGATTAGGGTTAATGACACACCTGTGAATAAAGTAATTGAACACAACATCTGGGGATTGACCTGACCGTTGGGTAAACAAGAGAGGGTATTGGTATGCTGAAATTTCTCTCCAGGTATTTGCCCAGACATACACTTAATGAACTTTTATAAGTTGCATGTACGTCCCCATCTAGACTACGGAGATGTCATCTAACATACCCCAGCAAAATTATGAGAATTTAGTCATAACGAAATTTTATTAAGTTCTAAGGAAAAGCTTGGGTCCGTCCAGGCTATAACAGGGACATGGAGAGGAACTTCGCGAGCGAATCTGTACGCAGAGCTTGGCTGGGAATCACTGAGTTTACGAAGGTGGTGCAGACGCCTCACTCTGCTCTACAAAATTGTAAATAATCTAACACCTTCGTATATGACAGAGCCAATCCCCCCTTTTCAGCAGTCGAATTACACTCTTCGCATAGGGCGAATAAGGGCAAGAACAGAAAAATTCAAGTCTAGTTTCTATCCTAGTTGCCTTACTGAATGGAATGAACTAAACCCAGAGATTATACTTGCACCGTCTGTCACTGTTTTTAAGAAAAAACTTTTGTCAATTATCCGCCCCCCCCCCCTGCAAAATCTGTTTTCGGGATTCATGACCCAATGGGATTATCATACCTTACTCAGCTTAGAGTGGGTCTCAGTAAATTGAATTTTCACAAATTCAGGCATGATTTTAAGGACACTGTAAACCCAATGTGCCCTACGAACGATGGTGTTGAGGAGACGGAGCACTTTTTGTTGCTTTGCCCATCTTTGCAGTTCAACGACAAAACCTTCTTGCTGAAATTCTTCCACTGTTACGACCATTTGGATATGCTAATCTTTCAAATGAGGTTCTAACGCAGCTCTTATTGTGTGGTGATGAAAACCTCCCTTATGATGTTAACAGGAATATACTCGAGCTAAAATTACAATTCATTAAGGAAACCGGTCGTTTAGATTAAGCTCTTTCCAAACTCTGCTACAAACCACGTAACCACCAAGCACTCTTTCTTTGCAACACCTTTTTGTTTGTTTATTTTTTATTATCTATATCTTTCTTAATAGTTCTGTCTGGGTTTTCTTTCTAATTTTTCTTTTTTAAGGCCTCGGGGCTGTCACTGTATTTTGCTCCTCTTGGTATCGTCGTCGTAGTATTGTAAAGTAGTTTAAGTAGTGTATTTAGTAATTTGTCATGTAAATTTTTAGATTGAATATATATATATATATATATATATATATACATACATACATATATATATATACATATATATATATATATATATATATATATATATATACATATATATATATATATATATATATGTATATATATATATATATATATATATATATATATATATATATATATATATATATATATATATATATATATATATATATATATATATATATATATATATATATATATATATATATATATATATATATATATATATATATATATATATATATATATATATATATAAAGATTACAGTATTTTTGTAATTTTTCTTGCTGTCCTACCAGCACTACAAATACAAGTTAATTCAACTTTACAAAAATCTAATTGTTGCAAAATGGCTGAAAAATGCCCATACGTCGATCAATTCATCAATTCATAAATGACTTCTCGCCCAGAATAATAAAGGAAATGCAACTTCTCATGGGTGAGAGATATGTTCTTTACGTTAATTGCCATGGGATTGAAAATCTTTCGTATTTGTTTGAAAATCTATGTCTTATAACTCTTGAGGGAGGTGAAACACCCATGGTCTATTGTTCGATGTGAATTCAGTCCTTGCGATTTGATCAATGTTTTAGGCCCTTTTTCCGTCATTTTGCAACCATGAACTTTTTACAAAGTTGAATTAACCTATATTTGCAGTGCTGGTAGGGCAGCGAGAAAAATCACAAAAATACTTTGATCTTTCTACCTTTAACTAGAATTTGAATGATTCAAATCCGTGTAGTAGTCTTGGTGTTATGAATTTTCAAAAGTGGGAACTTTTTTCTGGCTCGCCTGGTAGTTTTTGTTGCCAGTGTTAAGACATGAATCTGCTGAATTATGCTATTAACTGTGATATAAGGAAAGTGGATGCTTGGCTACAAGTAGCAAGCTTTCCTGAATGTTGCAAAAACTCTCTCTATGCTTTTTCACCCAAACTAAGACACAACGTGCTAAAGAGTCAAAACAAAAAAAAAAACAAAACAATAATGAGCTCTGAGCAGTGAAACTGAAAAAATACATCGGTTTGCAAATTGACTGCTAAAACATGCAAAGCATTTACTCCTGCAAGACTTTTGATACCGTTGTTCTGTTTGGGGCTGCTGTGGTTCATTTGAAAATGATTGATTGCACAAATTTCAAAGTCATGCTACTAGGATATCGATGAATGCCAGCCTCGATGCCCGAAACAGACATCTCATTAAAACGGCTGGGATGAAAGATCATGGACAAACTTGTAACTGCCGAGTCTACGAAAATGGTCTTCAATTCCTTTCATTGGCTGGCCTCACAATCCCTGTATGACTTCTTCGCCCAAAATTCGCAGTGTCCATCTCACAGCCTGCCTTAGGTTACGCAAGAAAAGGTCAAATAATGGCCAGAGATGTTTTTCCTACATTGGTAAAAAACTCGAAAAGCCTCTTAGCCGAGCCAGGCAGGCATTCTCTCTTTTTGGTTTTTAAGAAACTATTTAGAACTAGACAATATTTTCCTTTGAACTGTACATTTTTAATTATTGCACATGAGTTTTTCAAGTATTGCAAATATGACGGTTTGATTTGACCTATAGCGTTTTATTTACTTTTTTATCATACTGTAGATTGTATTAAAATATTTTATTGGAAGATCCGTTGCATGCCTGCTTATGGTATAGGGAATTGCTCCTTAAAAGAACTAGATATGAAGTGTGAATATTTTTTGTCCTATTCATAATAAATTAAAACTAAGCTACTCCAAAGGCATTAATACTGTACCCGCTATTGGTGTAAGAAGGCTCCAGGTCACCTGGCTTACACTAAGAATGGCACTTACAAGTTTTCAAACAAAACTTCAAATGTAGAAGAAAGCAATAAAGGGAACAATACGAAGCATAACAACAAAAGAAACATCACACAAATAGTTAAAAGAAAAGAAAGGGACTGGCAGTTCAAAACGAAGCTCAAACCGTGATATGGGTCTAACCGTTTTTTATCGTAGGCGTCCATCATTTTCGTGCCATCACATCGCAACTGGACGGCACAATGACGATAGAAGTAAAGCACTATGGAAGCACTTGGATGGTTTGGTGTGGAACTGTGTAGAAGACAGGGAGGATAGCTGCTGGATGATTGCATTGTATCAATATTATTTAATGCTGATCCGCAGATACTGAGGGCGTATCTTTTGGGCATCTGAAGTCTGCGAAGTCTTCTGAAAACGGTAGGTTTCGCAGAGAAAAATTTCAGTTACCAAATAATTGTAGTTCTGAAAACGGTAGAGTTGGCAGACTTCGCAGAGAAAAATGCCAAAGGAATACGCGTTCTCAAACGGTAGGGTTGGCAGACTTCGCAGAGAAAAATGCTAAAAGAATACGCATTCTGACAACGGTAGGGTTGGCAGACTTCGCAGAGAAAAATGCCAAAAGAATACGCATTCTCAAACAGTAGGGTTGGCAGACTTCGCAGAGAAAAATGCCAAAAGAATACGCATTCTGACAACGGTAGGGTTGGCAGACTTCGCAGAGAAAAATGCCAAAAGAATACGCATTCTCAAACAGTAGGGTTGGCAGACTTCGCAGAGAAAAATGCCAAAAGAATACGCATTCTGAAAACGGTAGGGTTGGCAGACTTCGCAGAGAAAAATGCCAAAAGAATACGCATTCTCAAACGGTAGGGTTGGCAGACTTCGCAGAGAAAAATGCCAAAAGAATACTCATTCTGAAAGTGATAAAGTTTGGTTTTAGGAAATCTATGTGGAATCACATCATTACACGAACTGAACTCAAAACAACTAAACATGCAGCAAAAGCATAAACAAAACTGTATACTCACGAACAACAGCACAGCGTGTAATAACGAACACAAACAGGAACTAGCTGTCAATCAATAAACATGAGTCACAAACGAAAGGTACAAAGTCTATTTCTAACACTCCCACTTGACGAATGTTCTATTGAAAAATAAATCAATCTATGGTCTCTTGTAATTCCCTTTAATGAGCGCAACTCATCGAATTTTGGTCTGGGTAGTCCTTTCGTTAGAATGTCTGCCACCATCTTGTCTGTTGGACAATAAACGAGCTCAATGTCTTTCTTGTCTGCAGCCTCTCGAATGTAATGGTACTTTATATCGATATGCTTGGTACGCGGGTGTGTCTTTGGATTTTTAGTAAGTGCAATCGTTCCTTGGTTGTCTTCGTACAATTTGGTAGCTTTCGATTGCTTAAAACCGAGACTTTCAAGCAGGCTTCTTAACCAAATAGCTTCTTGAGCTGTCAAACATAAGGCAATATACTCAGCTTCTGTAGAAGATAACGCAACAACAGTCTGCCTCTTTGATTTCCATGAAACTGTAGCATCAGCTAGACTGAACATGTATCCGGAAGTGGATTTTCTTGTAGTAGCAACTCCTGCCCAATCAGCATCTGCATATCCATGGAGATTTATGTCGCAATCACTTGAAGACTCAAACTTTAGGCCTTGATCTAGTGTTGCCTTAATGTAACGAAGAACTCTTTTTACTCCACTCCAGTGTTCTGGGCCTGGATTAGCCATAAACTGACTTAATGCTCCCACTGCAGCTGACAAATCAGGTCTAGTTGCAATAAAAGCGTATGTCAGTGATCCAATAGCTGCTTGATACTTTCTTGTATCCACTGCGTTCTCTCCATCAGCTAACCTTTCAAATCTCTCCCCTGCTTCCATGGGGGTTGATACGGCTCTGCAGTCATACGTTCCGAATCTTTTCAGCACATTTTCGAGGTACGCCTTCTGGTTAATGGTAAGCACTCTTGCAGCTCTATCTCGTTTGATAGACATGCCTAGACAATAGTGAATTTCACCTTGATCTTCCATCTCGAATCGTTGTTTCAACTTGGCCTTTTCCGCTTTTAGCATGTGAACATCATTTGTGGCTAACAGGATATCATCAACATATAGAGCAATTATCATCAAACTTGCTTTCTTTCCATCTTTAGACTCTGACTTTGAATAGGTACAAGGATCAGCACTACTTTGAACGTATCCAGCATCTTTCAAGAAACGATCTATTGCAACATTCCAGCATCTTGCTGACTGTTTTAAGCCATAGAGACTCTTCTGCAGCTTGCAAACCATGTTACGTCGACTTTTATCAACATAACCTTCTGGTTGCTCCATGTATATCTCATTCTCAAGATCACCATTCAAAAATGCAGTTTTAACGTCCATTTGGTGAACTTCTGAATCAAGCTGATTTGCGATTGCTAATACAGATCGAATAGAACTGTATCTAGCGACAGGAGCAGATACTTCTTCATAGTCCTGTCCTACTTCTTGTGAATACCCTTGTGCAACTAACCGAGCTTTGTAGCGACTGACGTCACCGTCTGCATTCCGTTTAACCTTGAATACCCATTTGCATCCAACAACATTCTTTCCTTCAGGTAGATCAACCAATCTCCACGTTTTGTTTTGCATCAGTGACTTATATTCACCATCAGTGGCTTCTTTCCATTGCTTTGCATTCTTTCCGTTGAGTGCATCACTGATACTCCTTGGCTCTTCAGCATCAGAAACAGCAATAGAAGCGTAACTAACATCTTGGTTTTTCCACCATTCTCCAGCAATAGTACCCAATCTATCAGGAGCTACTCGTTGTCGCTGTGATCTTCGCGGCTCTATTTCTGGTATCACAGGCTCCTCCACAGCATCTTCAGTAGGGTTTTCATCAAAGTAGACAACATCAGGTTTTGATAGCATTCCATCAATCAGTTCTTGATCCTGAAGTTTGATTTCACCATCAAGATGTTTGCTTCCAAAACTGTTCTCAAGGAAAATTACATCACGACTTCTGAACATTTTCTTTGTCTCAGGATTGTAGAACTTGTACCCCTTGCTGTTAATTGGATAGCCAACAAAGATAGACTGAACAGATTTCTTATCTAGCTTCTTTCTCTTCTGATCTGGTACATGGACATATGCATTGCAGCCAAATACTTTTAAGTTGCTCACATCTGCTTTAGAGCCGTGCCATTTTTCATGGGGTGTCATCTCTTTCAGGTAAGACGTCGGATTTCTGTTTCGCAAGTAAACTGCAGTTGATACAGCTTCTGCCCAAAAACTTAAAGGAAGCTCAGCATGATGTAACATAGATCTGGTAGTCTCCATTATGGTACGATTCATACGCTCTGAAACTCCATTCTGCTGAGGTGTGTAAGGAATAGTGTCATCTTTCTTTATTCCTTTGCTCTTGCAATACTCTGCAAATTCACGTGATTCATGTTCACTTTCATTGTCTGATCTCAAACTCTTGACACGTTTCTCAAAAAGGTTTTCCACCAACTCAACAAAATTCTTTGAATTTTTCAAGAACTTCACTCTTATGCTTCATGAAATACACTGTTGTAAATCTTGAATAATCATCAATGAATGTAACGAAGTATCTGGAACCTCCCACTGAATTAACACTCATGGGACCGCAAACATCATTGTGAATAAGTTCCAGTTGCTGAGAACTTCTACTCTGGCTTTTCTTGGGAAAGGGTTGGCGGTGTTGCTTTCCCATTGCACAGCCTTGACAATTTCGATCAACTTGATCCTTTGAATTCAAATT
This sequence comes from Aurelia sp. 4 Dawson et al 2005, assembly GCA_964019985.1. Classification (NCBI taxonomy): domain Eukaryota; kingdom Metazoa; phylum Cnidaria; class Scyphozoa; order Semaeostomeae; family Ulmaridae; genus Aurelia; species Aurelia sp. 4 Dawson et al 2005. Next base: position 7,647,171 of record OZ026505.1, read on the forward strand.
CAAGCCATCCACCATTGACTTTTCATGCAATAATTTGAGATTATCATACCCCAAATGGCCATAACGACAATGCCACAATGACAAAGACTTTTCATTGCTCTCTTTTTCTCCAAAGAAGGATGATTCGATGGGCTCCGAATTAAGCTTGTACTGTAGAGCTTTTCATCGATAAGAATCTTACAAAATTGGCCTTTGAATCTCACTTCAACGTTCTTCTGCGTCATCGAAGGCAAAGACAGCAACCTTTTCTGTATCTTAGGAACATAAAGCACATCTTTCAGAGTAATGTTCACCTTCTCTGTACCATCAAAAACTGATAAGTGTAAATTACCCTTTCCATATGCCAGCAATACACTGTCATCAGCAAGCTGGACATGTAAAGGATTTCTGAATGTGACATAATCTGTCATTCCTTTCTCGCTAGGCGTCATGTGCTGTGAAGCACCAGATTCAATCCACCAATCATTTTCCGTTGATGAAAGACCTCTTGCTGATAAAGCAATTTCAGGACTGTCGTCTTCAGATTCCTGTGTGCTTTCAACTCTGTTTGCAGATTCCTGCTTTGACTGGTTTTGCGTCTTTATTGCATCTGCTTTCTTCTTGTAACAATCTTTTGCAAAATGACTATTCTCTTTGCAGTAAAAACATTTGAAATTCTTCGTATTAGATGGCTTTGTTTGCTCTTGGGATGGTTTAGTAAATAGTGCAGCTTGACAAGCATCATCTTTCACTGCTCCTGCACTTCCGCTCTGCATCTTATCATGCTCATGAATTAATCTATCACGCACATAGTCCCAAGTAAGTTTATCTTCCGCAATAGTTTCGAGAGCCGTGATTAAATGGTTATATTCTTCAGGCAAACTACTAATTAGAATAATAACCAAGTCCTTCTCAGCTACGGCATCTCCCACTGCTTCTAAGTGCTCCGATAAAGTCTTGATGTAATTCACATGTGCTAGCATACTCGTGCCCTTATCCATGCGAGCAGAATACAACTTTCGACGTTAAAATATCTTACGAGAGAGTGACTTTTGTTCGAAATGCTGTTCAAGGTTTTCCCAAGCTTCTTTTGCACTTTTGGCAGATCGTACATAAATTTGTAAATTTGTGGCCACTGATAAGCATACCGAAGCGAGAGCGAAATTCTCCCTCTTCCTGAATTTTCTCTGCTCAGCATCCGTAGCCCCCTCTGCCAGTTGATCCGTGCAGTAATGATCTCCCATAGATCTTTTCCTATCAGACAAATTTTCATCTGAAATTTCCAGCTATGGTAGTTGTCTCCAGTCAACTTTTCCACTTTAAAGCTTATGTCTTCAGTCGCCATCGTGATAAACAGACTCACACAGCCAAACTGAGACCTACAAATTCAGTGAAAACTGCCCGCGATCGGCGTGATCTGGGCCCATAACCTGATAAAGTTTGGTTTTAGGAAATCTATGTGGAATCACATCATTGCACGAACTGAACTCAAAACAACTAAACATGCAGCAAAAGCATAAACAAAACTGTATACTCACGAACAACAGCACAGCGGGTAATAACGAACACAAACAGGAACTAGCTGTCAATCAATAAACGTGAGTCACAAACAAAAGGTACAAAGTCTATTTCTAACAGAAAGCGGTAGGGTTGGCAGACTTCGCAGAGAAAAGTGCCAAAAGAATGGGAATGGAATGATGAAAACATGAGAATTCGAATGTTGTTGTTCGACCGAGTGAATTGAAACCATTGCAATGCAATGTACTTTTGTTATGCCCATCCCTTAGAGTACCATTGTTTTTTCGAATGTTTTTGAAAACTTTCATTCACGAAACAATGCTTTCTGCGATCTTTCAAATGTTTGCCAGCTTCAAGGAGCAGAAGGTCTCCGAAGTTTCGGATCTCTACCGTTTTCAAAAGAGCCCAAAAGAATACGTCAAAAATCTCTCGGAAGTCTGTCGAAAACAGAATGACCAAAAGAATGGGCTTTTATGAAAAGGAATCTGAAGTCTGCAAAGCCTACCGTTTTCGGTAAAGGTACTAAAAGAATGGGATTTTATCTTCTACCAACTCTACTGTTTTCAGAAGTTGCCCAAAGGAATACGCCCTGAAATTCCACCCAAACGAAAAGACGAAGAAACCCCATCCCTCACCTAGGCAGCATGTAGCACAAACAATAAATTTTAGCTGTCTATTTTTTCAATGCACTCAATCGTTGCTTCAATAATATGAATATGAAATATGAATATGAACTAGAAATGACAATTGTCAAGGAATACTGCGAACTTGGCTGATCTTTCGCAGAAAACTCGGTATCAAAACGCTCATGACTGTGATCAACAGCAACTTCTGCAGGCAGGCAAGGCCTTCATGGAAGTATCCTTTGAAGTGTTGCAATCATAAACTAAGAAATTGTAAAAGTTGCGGTGCAAACCAACGCAACCTGCAGTTGCTTATGATCGAGATTTTCAAAACAAAGAACGATCTTAACCCAACTTTTATGCAAGACATTTTTTGCAGAAAGAAACAACTATTATAGCCTGCGGAATACAAATCAGTTGCAACTGCCGAAAGTAAGGACGACAATATATGGTACAGAGAATATTCAATATAGAGGTTGCCTTTTATGGTCCTCACTTCCAAGTTTTTTGAAAGACAGTAGCACAATTCAAGAATTCAAAAGACAAATAAAACAGTGGAATGGCGATTCATGCACCTGCAGATTGTGTAGAGTTTTTGTAAAAGATTTGGGGTTTTTAGATTAATTTTGTCTTCTTTTAGTGTTCTTTTCATTGTAAATTATAATTTGTTACCTTTTAGTTATAGTTGGCCTTAATTAGCTACTATTTGAGCTATTCTAAATAGAAAGCCAACTTTAAATAAATCGATAATAATGCAAATAATGAAGCCTTCGTCATGGAAAAATGAGATGTTATCACACTTTCCTTACTGCCTATGTGAAACTATCTATGACAAACGGCTGATGAGAATGTGGAAGATTATTAACCCTACTAGCTGTTGATAAAGTTGAGTGCAGCTCAGAGTTTTTCCAACGCGATTATCTGCAAATGCTCTGAGAAACAAAATACCGTGAGTTGTAAATATTTCAATAATGACATCTGTTTGCAGACTACAAGACAACAAAGCACAACTACAACATTGAGCCTACTTAATAAAATACTGCTCTCAACTGAAGCTTTTAAGTGCTATTTTCAGTCACACATTGAATTATCATTCATGTTCAAGGCTCCTTTGGACTTTACAGCACTGCACTGCGGTGCTTTGCACTCATAGACGCCCTTATTTGTCCACAAATCAATACTGACATTAACCACTGAAGGGGAAATAGTCTCCTTTGTAGCAATGGCTATGATTGTTTCGTTGTGAAGAGCCCTCTGTTACTGTGACTCCAGGCATACTTCCAGCAGCATTAGATCGGAATCAGGTACATTCAATCAAGCGGCTAAATCATGATCTGTTAAATGTTTGATCAATGGTGTGTAACATTAGTAAGATGTTTTGATTCCATCAGCAACATGAGGAGGAATCACACTCATAGTAAATTGCAGGGAAAGAGCAACAACAAACATAATCACCAGCAATAACGATCAAATAGCTTTATCGTCATAAAATATTGTGCAGTGCTTCATTCTAATTGATGCAAACGGCGTCAAATGCATAATGTTTGGCTGCAGCTTGTCCAATTGTCCATGACGGGGATATCCAGGGAAGTAAACATATATTTGTGCAAATGCAAAAGCGTGAGTGAAATTTACAGGCCATCAACAAGCCAAGGATGAAAATCTTCCTGTCTTTGAAACAGGCCTTTTCGGTGAATCACTGAAACCAAAGAGAGAATGAAGGAAACTTTTCGTATTAGCATTGAAATTATTGTGATAATAAATATGCTACTTACCAGATTTTGCCCAATACCTTCTTCCCCTCGACCTGAACACTGAAACGCCAGCCAGCTTCCTTTGCAAAATCGGAGGTTGCGTTGTCGTTATCATGAAAATCACGAATAGCTCCTTAACGAAAGTTTGCAATTTCGCTGCGGAGTTTGTGATAGAAATCCGAAAATTTTCCATTTGAAAACTTCATAATACTGCGTCGCAGTCACTTCGTGAATGCTGCGCTGCAATTAGTACCGAAATTCTTGGACCCCTCGAAGGTGTTGTGGCGCCGTGGTGTAATCCTCTGACATTGCAGCCAGAATAGTCAGGCGGAGTGGGTTCGAGTCCCGGTAGAGCCCCACCACTTGAGCGTCATGACAAGGGGTCGCGGACTCGATTAGGTCTGCTCTATTTCTGCGATCCCAGCGCTTGGCGCTGAAAAACGCAACTTCACTTCACTTGACGATGCGTAAAGTCACCAATATTTCAGATATCAGAACGATACTGGATACAATGGTGTACAGTAACAAAATCTAGACAATAGGCTACTTTGTCACCCTTCATTACGTCCATATCGTCATAATAACGTTTTGACTGACGAAAATTGCAGTATTTTCATGCTGTTTGCAATATTGAGAATATTTAAGTTTTTATTGCATAATTTCTTTCGTAATTGGACTAGAATGCATCACAAAGCACCAATGAGTAAAAATCTTTAGTATAATATCTATCTAAGCTCATTATTTATATCATAGATTCATTATCTATTTAATCTATACCACCGGGTGAGTCCAAAAAAAGCCAGACCTTTGAAAAAATTGTTCTCCCTGAATATTATAGTAATGACGTTGAAAATTTTCTTATTTTGTTCCCAGTGCGTCCAGTTAGGTTCAGTAATTTACCCGACTTTAATTGGTCATTCCGTCCCGTCGAAATGGGATATTTTCTCCAGAAAGCCCTGTTCGAAAACCTGCAAATACGATTGAAAACACCAAGCAACATTCCCCTTTGTTCTCCTTCATAGCAATAATGACACTTGGATGTGTTCATGTATTTTGGCCTCTTGGGAGAATGGAATCCCCTTGAATATGATATTCAAACTAGGGGGAAGACTTTTCAACCCGACAAGAGGGAAGCACGTGCTAAAGCGTGCTGAAAGTCATCGCTGTGAGGTAAACACTTTATGGAAATTTGCTTGTAATTTTAGCACGTTTTTAAGGTTTCTCGAAAAGAATCTTTTAGAAAATCGCTTACAGAATCTGAAGCGAGTGACCTATTTTAACCAAAAAACTCTCCAAGAATAATTGAACATGTTAGCTATTCAACCAGGTATTGCAAAATATCATTGCTTATATACTCAGGGTTTTTTTTAATCTTTATACACGAAAGTCCCTTCAGCCAAATAAGAAAATCAAATAAATACCCTAATTACATTTATACAATCTATATACAGTTAAAGCTAAATTATGTACAGTAATCTATTTAGTAGAAGCTGCTCTTCTAGGGAGTCGTGTTTTATGTTTTATGCAGCTCGTAGGTGCACTAGCCTTTCAAACACCGGGCTTTTTTGACTCACCCGGTGGTTTGTCACTGCTTAATTTTGACTCACCCCTAGTTGCCAATGCGAATACTCTACAATGCCTCAAAATGATGTAGGGTGATGATAAAACCAATTTTGATCATTAAGGTGTATCTAACACATTTATTGTTATCTATATGACGTCATAAACATTGATGACTGCATTAAGTTTAGACTTGCTGACATCATCAAAAATGAAAAACTATTTATCATGTGAAAACTCTTGTCAAGAACTATCGAGTGATGGTTTTCTCGATGATGTATTGTTATCCTGGAAAGACTTAGAGTCCCTTGTCTTGTTTTATACCTGACCATGTGTTGAAAAGACACTTGTCATATGATCAGTGTCTACCACTTTGAAGAGACCTTTTACTTTTTGATTGGTATATTTATATTTGAGGAAAATTTGCAAAGGTTCAGCTCTTTTTTTCCGAATTGACGACGCTGTATCACATAATCCTTGCCGCAGGCACTTTGTGCCTTCCACTGTAGTTATAGGGTGAACACTACTGCATGCGCAGCAGATATGAAAATCTAATTTTAGGCTCTGCGCTCGTTGTTGTTAACTTCGTTCATTCTTTTAAAGGCAGTCTGTCTCATTTGTCATTGGTTGTAAGTTTTCAAAGTAAACAAGATTTGTATGGCAGGATCACAAATCTCTCTTTCTATGGGATCACGAGTCATTTGAAAATTGATTGTTGGAGCAAAATAGCATTGCTTATTGATCAGTAAAGTAGTTCTATTAACCCTATTAATACCGGGCTTTTTGGACCCTTGTAGTACCGGGGGGGCACACCTCCGTAAAGTCGCCAATATTGCAGATATGAGAACGAAACTTAGTATAATAGTGTACAGTAACAAAATCTACACAATAGGCTACCTTTCTCATTTTTCATTACATCCATGACGTCACAATGACGTCATAACTGAGGAAAATTGCAGTATTTGCTTGCTTTCGGCAATGTTCGTAATATTTAAGTTTCTTTTTAACTATTCCTTTTCTAAATGGACTAGAATTTATCACAAAGCATCATTAAGTGAAAACCCACAGTATGATATCTATTTAAGTTCATTGTATATATCATATATTCATTATTTGTAAACACCAGTTTGTCATTGTTTAATTTGAACCCCTGATCGCCAAGCTAATACTCTGAAATGCCTTAAAATAATGTATAGTAATTAAGAGAACCAATTTTGATCATTAGAATTTTCTAATACATTTGTTATTATTTATATGACGTCATGAAAATTGATGACGTCATTAAGCTTAAAATTGCTGAAGTCATCAGAAATGAATAAAACTATGTACTAAAAAGGCTCTCGTCAAGATCGATCGAATGGTAGAGTTTTCAATGATCTGTGGTCATTCTGGAAAAAATAAGTGGCCCTTCTTTTCTTTTATTGTCGGCCACGTGTTGAAAAGACGTTTGTCTCGTAATCAGTGTCTACCATTTTGAAAAATTTCTTAAATTTTCAATTACGATATTAAATTTGAGGAAAATTCACCCAGTTTCAGCACTGTATCTTTCGAGCTGACCACACGGCATCAAATAATCTTTGCCGCGGGCACTTTGTACCCCTCCCCCCGATAGTAATAGGGTTAACCAACCATGAACCGGGCAAACTGCCTGTAAAGGAAAGTATTCCTGTTTTCTTTTAACTGAAATAAGTTTCCGTACGAGTTCTCGTACCAGAAGAATTACTTATCTTTGCTTATTATTTAGATTCCGGCCAATATTGTACCAATATCTTGGACTTCAGCAAATTTAAACCTAGCCATTTGAACAGCACACATTCCCATACATGATATTTACCAACTCGCCCCCTCGGTAACTCCAGTATTTTCATAACAGATGGATTAAAGCGGAACCTCCTCCTTTACAGAAACTAACAAAAGATGGTAACAAACTAATAACAGCAGATATGGATGGAAAAGTCAGAGTTAGTTCTTATCCAAACTGTTATGATATTGATAAATTCTTGATGGGACACAGTAGGTAAGTCGTCAATTTAAAGATCTGATCAAATTTATGTTATAGATGCCGAGTGAATATCCAGGAGGGCCACTAAAACTAAAAGATCAGAATTCAAAGGTAAATTAGCATATAAAAGCTGAGAGGGCTGAGCCAATGCCTCGTTCCAGATAGGATTTTGTTGGACGTGGGTACGTACAGGCTCAACGTGTGCGTCCGTTAAGTTTCCTGAAAACTGCAGTTACATTAGGGCACAAAAAAGTCGTATGAAATCATTTTCCAGCTTTAGTTAAGTTTTTTCATACATAAGCCTTTTCATTCATACTGTATCTAATCTCCAAAAGCGATAGGCAAATATGTGCTTACCAATGACTTGCCGAACAACAGTTGTTGGGCTTGTGTCCTTTGGCTCCTTGTGTCCATGTGTACTTCTACTTACTGTGTTTCTCAGGAATGCTACCTCTGCTTCTTGTGTCTTTGCTCGAGGGTCTTGTAATCCCAGCGAAATTGATATAACTGTAAAAGTATATGCGAAATTTCCGTTTTGAAACCTCATAACTTGATTTCATATTCAATTGTTTTCCCTTTTAGCTTTGTTTCTTGCATGGCAATTGATTCGAGTGGTGGATACCTGATTACCGCTGGAGGGGTATGAAACACTATTTCTTTATTTTCAAAACTGGCATTAGATTCTCGCTTCCATAAAGTTTAGAGAGAGTTGGGAATTCCTGTAAACTACATTCTGTGCAAGAATACGACAGTATGGAAACCATATGGCGGCAATTTCTTTTGAGTATTTTTATCCGTGTAATGAAGCAAACATGACCCAATTTTAAGGAAAGTAAGTACCTATTGATTCCTGGTCACTGAAGCTAGAAAGAGTTACAAAGAGTTCTCTGCGGGGTTCAAATTGTATGTGTCATTACATAAGACAGTAATACCCCGAATCTATGGATAGTGCGGCCCGTAAGCAGCTTCGACGGCTAAGGTTAAGCGCAAACTAATGATTATAATTATCGGCTGACAACTTTTGAAACATAGCTTTTTCTTATTTTGGAAATTTGCTGTTGTAAGGAATTTTGTACTTTATGTACGTCAATAGAGTAAATATTTTTTTCACAAAATACCATGATGTTCATAAAGGAATCTTGATTTGTAAAAATCTATTTGCATAGATTTGGCGTAGGAGCCTCGTCAACTTCATGCACAATCATCACTTTCTCCAAACCATAGACGTCATTGTTTTTTTTCTAGCAAAGTAGTGGAGCAATGAGATGATTTATCAAAGAACCGTTGTCATGAAATCTTTGAATTGAAAATTTCGGTTCTAATGGTTTGTACAGGTTCAGGTGATTGTAAAGGTTTGTTACGCCAGATCGGGTTTTCTCTCCCAAAAAGACAAAATATTAGCGGAATCTAGTTTAACTAGTCATTATTCAATGCGTAAGAATGTAGGACTCTATCCGTTTCTAGGTATTTACCAAAAATTGTCAAATAGCATTTCCAAGGCAACTTTATCGCTTAAAAGAGTTTGCCACCTTTAAAAGCTATTTCAATTATCATTGCGAATGCAACGTTGACTGCATTTTAATTTATGCGTACGTGAAAGTTTTTTTATCGCTGCAAATTGATTCAATATTAGTTAACTGACCTGTTACTGTCTTCAAAGGATAGAAATCTAATTCTATGGAACATCATAAACGGATGCAAGTGCGGTGTTATGCAACTTAAAGAAAAGGTGATCATTTCTTTGATATATTTCTTGTAAATTCTAAGTGAGTGCAACGCACAGTCAGTTCGTTATTTTTCGTTTGAGATTGCCCGTTTTATCTACGGATGGATCAAATATTTGATTACACATGGTTTGTATCATCATCACACGCTTTGTTAACGCAGGTTATACCATGGGTGAGAGGAAGCAAGGTGTTTATCCTTTAATGAGATATATGAAACAAATCATACATGTGATCGTTGTCTCTGTCTGCCTTCCTTCTTGCTTTCTCTGCCAGCCTCGCTTTTACAGAAAGCGAAGATCAGGCCATGTTTTGCCATGATTTGAATCGAACTGGGACTGCTTGGAGGAAAGGCAGACAGAAGCAACGATAGAGACGCAGGTTTGACTTGTTCATACATTTTATCAGGGGTAAACACTCTTATTTCCTCTCGGCCATGGTGATTTACAGAAACCTGGAACCTGATACCTAGTGATTTACAGAAACAAATTGCCAACGGTTGAAAAATTCTGATTATCAAAGCAATAATGTTTAAAAAAATCTTGATTCATTGCGGATATGTTCAATTGGATTCAGTAACTAGCCCGGCTTTAATCAGTCATTCCTTCCCATTGGTATGGGACGTTTTCTGTAGAAGACTTTTCCAAAAGTCTGCCAAAAGGAGTGAAAACGACATCCAAATTTCCATTGTTTCTCTTTCAATTAATAATGACACTGTATTTTGCTTGTCCTCTTGGGAAAGTGGAATTTCTCTTGATATTTTCCATACTACTGGGAAGACTTTTTCAGCCTCCAAGAAGACAACATATACTAAAGCGTCTTCAGATCGTTGCTGGAAGGTGGAGATAGTAGCATTAACTTTGGAGAGGACAAAACAACGTCTATACTTTTGCAGAACAAATAGACGAACCGGCAGTAAGAAACGGGACATCCAAGGAGATGACATCGAAATTAAACATTGCACCTCCATGACGTATTTAGGCTGTATTTTGTTGAAGTCCTGACTTGTCAATCAGTGTCTACTAGGAACCTAGGTAAAATCAGTGACAGGCTAAGGTTTCTCAGTAGAAAAAGGGATTTTCTTGAATTTTCTCTTCATAGGTTACTTGCAAATGCTCCGATCCAGCCTCAGTTTTACTTTACATGCAGTGCTTGGTTCCCGTTGCTGAATTTAAGAATAACCAAAATAATTCAAACAGCTCAGAATAAATGTATTAAGTTCTGTTTGAATGTGAATAGTGGAGCACCCATATAAATCAGATAATTTATATATGTTATGTGGCTCCCCACAAAAGAGATATTGTACAATGCACTAAAACAAAAATTTTAGAATTTTTTGATCATTCGATCTAATCTAATGTTTCGGAGATTTTCTCACCAGCTGGTCTGATCTGGATCACTCGAAGATTTAAAAACAAACAAATTAACCTTTTCGAAACAGTAACACAATGCAAAATGGTCTCTCCTAGTTGGGGCCTATATTCTGGAACAGTCTACACTCTGACCTAAAGTCTGCCAAGAATCTCAACAGCTTCAAGCACAAGATCAAGGACAAATTCTTTAAACGTCCTAACTCCGGAAAAGTAGTCCTTATGTATTTTATTGACATCTTAAAAGCTGCAACGGAACCGTCCATCAAAAAATCTTGAAAATGCAGCATTTCTCTCAATTTTTTATATGAAACTGTGTACTTTTTCCTTCGCGAACACATATCTTTCAAAGACACATCTGGATGAACTACTATGGAAAAAAATCGCACCGAGCTTTTCATGCTATCTTTGCCATTTTAAACTGGGGGTCCTCTTGCCATTTTAAACTAGGGGTATTAGACCTTTTCTTTTCATTGATTGAATAATTACTTCAAAATTAAACTTAAGAAGGCAAAATTGTACCAATGATTACCCTGTACTAATGTTAGGAAATATTGAAGTTTCAAAGGAGAACGAACAAAAGCATCTCGGTATTATTCTTGACCATAAATTAAGCTTTTAAAGCGATATCAAGGAAGCTATTACTAAGGCTGGAAGGGGTACTGGTATCATTAAATACCTATCCAGGTACGTCAATGATGAAGTGTTTGATCAAGTCTATAAGCTTCATGTCAGACCTCACCTTGACTGTGGTGACATCTTGTATCATAAGTACGATCCTCAAATGAGGCAAGGCTGCACTAACAAGCTAGAGCAAGTGCAATACTCTGCTGCGTTAGCGGTATCAGGATTCAGGAACATGGAAGAGTACGAGTGGGCAAAGGATTCTTCAGGAGTTAAGTTGGGAAACCTGTATCAAAGAAGATTGTATCGACGGATGTGTCATTTTTTTCAGTCTACGTGAAAGTATGTTCCCGGCTTACTTGTTTAATGGAATTCCCTCAGAGTGAGAAGTACCATATCTTTTTTAGCGATAATGGTGAAAAATGGCAATTTTTTTGTTATTTACCAAACAATATATCGTTTGATTGCTCGATCTTCAGGTTATCACTGTAATATTTACTCTAGTCTTTTACTTACTCTTTTACTCTTTTGAAAAATTTCTTCATGCTCTATAAGGTAGAGCTTCGTCCAGGTAATCTCGAAGTCCTAACTTGTGCAAGTATCCATGTGCCGACGACTATAGGCTTATAAGGATCAGGAATCATCAAATTTTTTTCGTGTTTCTAGCAGTTTCCCAGATTTACTGATTCCGACTAAATGCGGGGGTGCATAGTGCTGTTAGTCAGCGGTGAATTCATTTTGCAGACTTACTTTCACCCGATACAATGAGCTGGTGACGATGTCCAACTAAATTTAAAGCGAACACAACGTTATAGTACAAAGTGCATAGGCAAAGGAAAAACAATCCCCATTTTGAAGACCTGGGCCTGGGATGTTAAGGCAGTTATTTCTGGAAATAAATGATTTAATGGTGGATATTTTCAAATTGATTATCAAATTGACCTTGTTGAAGTCAGCCATTCGATTCTGAAATAATGAAACATCAAAGACGGCACAGAATCAGAGTCGACTCCACCCGATGCTCCTTCTGACTTGCAGCTGTGACTTATACACGCTTCAGCGCACATTTTCTCGTTGAGAGGGAGGGGGCATTCTATCCCAGGGGCAAACTTCAGTCTTTCCGAGCGGTTTCATCATCCCAAGAGGATAATACGTGCTAAAATGTGTTCAGGTCTGGTAGCTGTAAGGCAGAAATGTTGAATAAGATTTTAAAATCTTTGCGGGCCTTTTGAAAGGTTCTTGAAACGGCTTTCACGAAAAATGTTGCTTAATTTCTGAATTGAGAGGCTGGTTTTTGCATATGATTTTGGTTACAACAACTATTGAATACGTTCAATGCTGGATCATTTTTTCGTCAGTATTATCATGTTAATTACCTAGCGAGCGGTACCTTTTCGAATGTTTTTCGAATGTTTATCCAGCGAGCTGTAGCTTTTTGAATCGTTGATGTTTTTATTTACCCGATAAAAGCATTTGATAATGATAGAAAATCTTTGTGATGCAATTTACTCGACCAATGTAACTGACTTCGTGTATTTTTTGCTGCTTGCTTAACCGCCTTCACATACTGCTTTGCAGTGAACAGTTCTTTTCACAGGGGTGTAACTATAAAGCAGTGCACTGCAAATCGTTATGCGCAGGCAGTTAATGAGGCAGTCAAGAGAGCAAATCGCACATAAAGCAAAAATTTGGGGAACTTTGTTTTATTTCGTGCATAATTATACTAGGCTGCAGATGGAAATTTGATTGACTTCAATTTTTGCGATTATTAATTGCATTGAAAAGAACAATGAATTAGTTGAGAGATGCATTGGTTCTATTCTGGCATGGATGAGAATTTTTGCCAAATCAACTTCGTAAGATCAACTTTCCTTTTCAGTGCATTGCAACACCTAGAAGCATTTGCATCGACCGAGATAACAGGATTTTTGTTTCACTTGATGGGTAAGGAATTTGTTTGATACATTCTAGTGGCCAGTTCAAGTATTATGGTACTAATGACTTCTTATATGAGGAAAAACAGCTCACTTGCCAGGCCCGGGGCTAAGAGGTGAGATTCCATCTTCCAATAGAATCCTTTGTGTTTCATTTCGCGTTTACACGACGAACGTAACACCACCGGTATTATAAAGTCCCACCACACTAGAGGTGGAATCTCACCTTGGTGAGATGAAAGTTTCCCATATAAACGAAACGCCACCGTAATGGTGAGGAGAATTGAAATTATTCCTTGATTCTCATTGGTTAGTTGATTCTGATTCTGATTTCACGGAAGAGACACTTTATTCCACTTCGCCTCTCAGCCCTGGGGCTGAGAGGTGAGGTGAAAAATCTCATATAAACAGTGACTAAACTTTACCTCGCCTGTAACCCTGGGTCTGGCAGGTGAGGTGTTTTCCTCATATAAATAGGGCCTGAATCAAATCGAGAATGAGAGCGAAATTCGATCAACGTGAAAGGATCATCGTTAAAAGCTCCTTTGAATTTCATCGTGTAATTTTTGTTTGAAGCTTTTTGATGTGAAATCATCATTCTTTCCAAGAATAATTATTGGCTTAGGTCTGAAGTTTTTTCAATTTCCATGAAATCTAGAACAACAACCAGGTAAGTCAAAAAGACTACCTGTTTGGAGGCCTGTGGAATAAAAGTATGTGGCCGATATTCAAAACTGACATTTTACTCTGTCAGTCGAAGTTAAACCTAGATGAGAAAATTTTATTTGGTAAAATAATTTATCATTTAGACTTGAAATTAGAAAAATGCATGCAGGAGGTTTGTATGGGATTCGAGAATTCCACGTTCCATTTTGGTCCTATATTTATCTGGCATTGAAATTCCAATTCAACGCCATTGTCTGTTTCAGAAATGAATTTTAATAAATAGCAAGTGAATCATGGACCAGAATGGAATGTGGAATCTTGGCTCCCATGCAATACCCTTTCCAGCATTTCCTTAATTTTTTGGTCAATGAGATGAGTGATTTTACCTAACTTGTCACATCTAAGTTAGTTGTTGAATGATAGACTAACATTTTAGGTTTGAATATTAGCCGCATGCAGCTTGTTCTACAGCCCTCCAAACGCGTACATTTTATTGGATTCACCCGGTTCCGTTAAGAAGAACTGAAAACAGTATTGCATGTATCATTTGGCGGCCCGCATGTCCTTGCAAGTATATTCATAGTTTTAACTGTTGTTCCTTCATACCGGGTGAGTCAATAAGAAGAAACTCAGTTTAGTGAGTCAAGAATTACAGTTCCCTGAATATCAAGGTGATGATATTTGGAAACATGCCATTTAAGAGCAGACATCAAAATAGACCTCAAAATTTACCTGACTGAAGTGGATCCTTCCTTTCTGAAATTATGTGGGATTTGCCCCAGAAAGGCCTTTCGAAAATCTTTAGAACAGGCTCAAAGCAACGACCAAGATTTTTTTAACTTTGTGCCTTACCTCAATGACTTCAATACGTTCTAACATGTTTTATTTTCTTGGGAAGATGATCTCGTCCGGAATAATGTTATTTGCCCCCAGGAATGACGTCTTCATTCTCCCACAATAACAGAAAGAGCTAAAACATGTACGGGCCATTGCGATGAAGCATAGACACGCGAAAAGTTTGATCTTGATTTTATGAAGTTTGTGTAGGTTTCTTGAAACGACTTTCTCGAGAAAATTCCTTATAATTGTAGAATAGAGAGGCCAATTGCAGTCGGGTACAGTTTAGAAATTATTTGAACAAGTTCACAATTGATTGACATGTATGCCAATATCACCATCTTGGTAGCCAGCAAGCTGTGGACTTCAAACTTGGATTCTTTTTTAGATTGATCTGGTACACCTCCTGCCAATAGCACTCGGTGTTACCTGGTGGTTCTTCCAATCTTCGGGAAATTACTTGAAAAACTCATTTACGATTCTCTTTATTCTTATCTTGTGTCATCTGAATTACTTTTATAATTTTATGAATACTTTTTATAATTTTATACGCCTTGTAGATTTTATGGATACATCTTGTAGATTTTATAGATTGTATCGATAGATTTTTTGACTTTTGTAATTTTATTGACTGTTACTTTTACTTATTTTGCTGTATATATTGTAAATTAATTTCGTTGGCTTGAATTAGCATTTTTCATATTTAGCTATGTTAGTTGCCAACTTTAAATAAAATGATGATAATAATAATAACTTAGCCCAAATTAATCAGGTTTTCTTCCAGGTGACTCAACACTCAACCACTTAATCTCAATAACGCTCACAATTTTTAAAGTATTTTATTGTAACCCTCCTCTTGATTTTCGCTCTATGTATCTTGATATTTCCAAAGCATGTGACAGGGTATGGCATGATGGTCTTATATTTAACTTGAAATGATGTAGCGTCTCGGGAATTCTTCCTCGCTCTTATCGAAAGTTTTCTTCAGGATAGAAAACAGCGAGCCGTTTTAAATAGGCAGAGTTCTTTTGGGGGAGATATTTCGCCAGGAATACCCCCAGGCCCATATTCCAGAACCCTTATTCTTCCTTGTTTACATAAATGATTTAACTGAAGACTTAAAGTGCAATATCAAGCTTTTTGCTGATGATAGGTCACTATTCACGGTCGTCCAAGATTCTAATTCAGCTGCCAATGGCATGAACCATGACCTGAGTTGATAAGACAGTGGCCTCATGACTGGAGGATGCCATTTAATCCCGATCGACAAAAACAAGCTGTGGAACTTATATTTTAAAGGAAAAATGAATAAAGCTGATCATTTAGAAATTCTTTATAACAGCACACCAGCAATGAAAGTCGAGGAACATAAACATTTAGGAATGATACTGGATTCAAATTTGTCTTTCTTCGCCCATATCAAATCAGCTATCTCGAAGTCAAGAAAGGGTATTGGTTTGCTGTAAAATCTCTCCAAATGTCTTCCCATTCATACCCTAAAAGAGATGTAAGCTCTATGTGCTACCGCATCTTGGCCACAGGGTTGCTATTTACGATGTACCGGCGAAAGTATGTGAGTTCAGTGGCAGCATAATTCTCCGGGTTATACTAAGGATACAATCCGCCGCTTCATCCCTTAACAACATTCTCTTCCCAAGCAGGGCGTCATAGGGCGAATAAAGGCCAGAACAGAGTAATTTAAAATCTAGTTTCTCTCCTCATTGCTTTTTTGAATGGATGATCCTGAGATTTGACTTGCGCAGTCTGTTGCCTTTTTTAAGAAGAAGCTTTTTTCAAAGATCAGAGCTCCCGTAAGATCTACTGGGTGTCCCAAAAAAAGCATACAGATATGGTAAACCCTAGCGACTAGAAAATAACGTGACTCGATCCAAAACCATTTTCAAAACATACCTCGATAGCTAACTTGAATATGGATACCTCGTTTGTTAATATCAGTGCGTTGAGAGTGAAGATATTAGTCTTCAACGAACAAATTTGCCTTCACCTGTATACCAGAGCTTTGCCGTTTTGGCCTAAGCAAATTCTTGGCGCACAGTGAATAAAATCAACAAAATTTGAAGATGGCACAACAGATGTGTTTAACAAAATACAGTTTATGTGAGACCTATCGTCAAGGGAGCTCCGAAATCAACTTCATTTACCTCGATATCGACAATTTAATTTGAATATACTGTTCATCGGTGAAAGAACTCCCTTGAGGATCAACACACTTTTATGGCCAATACTATGCTTACCCCGTTGCAAATATAAAATGACACGCAACGTTAAACTAGCATACAATTACACTACAAACGATTAAAAACTGATGGATAATGCATGTTAGAAGGTGAAGGTGAAGTTGCGTTTTTCAGCGCCAAGCTCTTTAATCGCAGAAATAGAGCAGAACTAAATGCTTTGATCTCGTCATAATTATTTTCCAGAGAAAGTGTTCTGTTAAAGTACGAAATAAGAGGCGAAAGGCTGTGGAGACTAGGTAGTATTTCACTGCAAGCAATACCATTAGACATGAAGTGCTGTGGTAATGAAATTCTTGTCTTGCAAGACTCAAAAGATAAAATGGTGATCACATTCTGTGCGAGAGAGAGAGAAAAGGTAATCATTATGATTTATATCTTCTGGAAATTTCTACTGCGAAGTGCCGCAAACAACTATGGCAAACAAATGATTTGTAGTGCAATATTCTTAAATAGTCTAGAATAATGAGCTCAGTGTAATAAAATTATAAATGCAGCAATAGACATTGTATCTGTAGCCTCTTACCCAGGTCTGGTTAAAGGCTACTGTATCTGTGAAAAGAAACTGTTAATTCCTTTAAAAGAACAGCAGCAAAAATTTGCATGTGTTCATAACATCATGCCTCGTTGTTTTTGTGGGTTCATTATGATGAGTCGGTTTTTAAGGCTGTCTTTTAGAAGGTATTATTTGAAGTTTTCATTGGCTGGTCTTGTTGAAACAGTTTGAATTGAGTTGTATTGTTGTTACTCAAAAAATGGGGTGCCACAGGGATCAGTATTAGGGCCTCTCCTCTTCAATATCTTTGTAGACGATATTTTTATCCAGTAAATTATACTGAAGTATGCAATAACGCTGACGATACAACTTTATATGTTGAAGATAAGGACAGTGCTCTCCAAATTAGGAAAATACACACCTTTACTGTCAGTGTGCTTCTCTGACAATTGCATGGAACAGAATGAAGCAGAATCATCTCTTACTATTCGGAGCAAATATGATGGAATAACATTGAAGATTAGAGTCTCCCAAATATCAGAATCTGAATATGATGAATTGCTTGACACCCTGATGGCCTTCGCTAAAGAAATGCCCAAGAAACCCGCCTGTGGTGCCGCCTTACCCCTATCAACGCTACCCTAATTGTATTTACGTGCATAGGTTCAAAGATACGACTTCCACACGTTAAATCTTTGCCGACATTTGGTTTTGGTGCTGCCCACATATTTTTTATTGTAGCAAGCACATTGCTGCAAGTGGACTACATTCTTCGAGTTGCAATTATAAGCGCGAGAGGAGATCGTAAAAGATCGAGACTCATTGGAATTTTGAAATGTCTCCCCTTCTACAATGAGTAAACAAATTTGACAGCTCCGGCCATTGCATTTGAAAGTGCACTTTTCAGCTTGCTCATTCGTTAGTTGGTAATCTTTGGCCCAAACTAGAGTATCCTTGAAGTTTTTAGTCCTTCTGAACGAAACAAAAATTCTATCCTTCAAAATACGTCGATCTTCATTATCAACAAAAATTCCTTTCAAAATTTTTTGCAAAATTACGTAAGCCTTATGCTATCCATGCTTCTTCGTTTTCAGGTTGAAATTGAAAGAAGTCCGGCAAAGAAGATCTCTATAGAGCCTATTGAAAAAGCGAATTTCTTAAAAGGTGTGTTAAATTTTGGTTAGTCATTGGTTGAATATTTGAAATGCAGAAGTACAGTAAACTTGTCGTAAGCTGACTGATAAACTATTCTGTTGCTTTCTCATTCATTTCGTTGTTTGTTATTTTATACAATTGCTTATGAATATTTTCGAAATCGACGATGTCTTCAAATCTTTTAACCTTTTCCAAGGATTTTCACTTTTTGCTTGACACTGTGATTTAAACACAGTTAGGAGCCTAATTATTTTCGAAGTATGCCACTTTCATGTTAACATATTGATTGAAGTCAGCAAACACTCATATACTTTACGGTAACAGAAAACGCAGAAAATCTTTCCGCATTCTGTTGAGCCTTGCGAAATCTTTTATTTGCAAGGATCAATAAAGCTAGTAATATGTCGATGTGCTTGCTTGAATGCAGCGCACGTGACGCTCCACTCCTCTTTTTTGCCATATTTCCTTCTAATTTGCTTTCGATGGTCCAGTGTCAGCTTTTAGTCGATCAACATAGGTTCTTGACAAAAAGTTCGTCTCAAATTCGATGTCACCGGGCGTTTAATTGCGTGCCTCTTCGATCTCCTATTCTAAACTTAAACGAATTTCGCATCAATCGCTAGCTTAGAAATGCGCTATGTGACATTGTTTTGAAAGTTTAAAGACCTTTAAATGGATTTCGAACGATTTTTGGAATTTTATCAACACCTTACACGCTGAAATTACAGAACTGATTTTTGATCCATAGACTCGCTGATAATTGGCATGCAGATACTTATACAAGTCGCTGTTACTCTGCCTCCAATCAGAATACAAAATATCAGGAAATGTACCTTTCCTATCGCTTTAAATCTTGGAGAGGATGGAATTTACACCATCAAATTCTCAGCTGTAATACTGGTGAATACGAATAATACTGGTGAATACGAATAATACTGATGAATACGAATGATTCTGGTGAATACGAATAATACCGATGAATACGAATAATACTGGTGAATATGAATAATACTGGTGAATACGAATAATACTGGTGAATACGAATAATACTGGTGAATACGAATGATTCTGGTGAATACGAATAATACCGATGAATACGAATAATACTGGTGAATACGAATAATTCTGACGAATACGAATAATACTGATGAATATGAATAATTCTGGTGAATACGAATAATTCTGGTGAATACGAATAATACTGGTGAATACGAATAATACTGATGAATACGAATAATTCAGGTGAATACGAATAATACCGATGAATACGAATAATACTGGTGAATACGAATAATACTGATGAATACGAATAATTCTGGTGAATACGAATAATACTGATGAATACGAATAATACTGGTGAATACGAATAATACCGATGAATACGAATAATGCTGGTGAATACGAATAATACTGATGAATACGAATAATACTGGTGAATACGAATAATACCGATGAATACGAATAATACTGGTGAATATGAATAATACTGATGAATACGAATAATTCTGGTGAATACGAATTAATTTTTCCCCTTCCATAAAACAAGGTAGATAAGCCCAAAAAGAAGGTTTGCTTCCCACCAGTGAAATATCATGCAATATTTTCAGGCTGATACATTCTAAGTCTCGTTTCTACTTCCATTATAAGTCTCTTTTCTACTTCCATTATAAATCTCGTCATGTGCAAGTGTATGTGGGGAATGGAAACGCCTTTGCCACAGCGAGGTGCCAGTAACACAGTATAAACAGAAAACCCGAAGGATTTTTGGCTTCGAGTTGTGACGTTGGGGGATCCGGGCCCCAAGAACCACTGATGAACCATGGAGGAAGTTGGGCCTCGACCTAGCCTGGAGGGAATTGGGCCTACAGGCTAGGGGTTCGATCCTTACCTGTCAACGCAGTCCCCCACGAAGGAGATGGGCTTCGTGGTTTTCTGTTGCGCGCTAATGCAGCAGGGGACACCCTAATGCGGGGAAGATGGGCCCCGACTTGAAACCATAGAAATACTGGAATTGATGCGGAGGAGATGGGCTCCGACTCGAAATACTGAATTTGATTTGGGCTCCTACTCGAAACAGGAGCACATGACAACTGTGGAAGGGTTCTGCTCCCAGTTTGTCATGAAGAGTCGAAGGTAATTTTTTAATATTTGACCATTTTTTTGAGTTTGTGATTGAAGTGTATTGTTTGAACAGGCACTTCGCCGCCACAAATTGCTTCGCAATTCCCCACAAACGAGAATACCGTATGCTGTGATAACTCTTATACAATTATCATTTATGATAAGTGAAAAGGAACGCCCAATAAGGCGACGCCAACCCAGAATTCTTTTGGTTTTGGAATTGTTGATGGTCTGTTTCTTTGGTGTGGGTGTTTTTGTTTTAGTTATTTTGGTTGTTTGTCTGTTTTCTTAGTTTTTCTTTTTTTTTGGCGTTTTTTGCGTTTGGCGCCAACTGCCTAGGTCGGATGGAGGCTAGCCTCTTGCAGAACAGGAGCCTATTGTAAAGCAATGCAATAATGCAATGTGTCAAAAAACAAAAAACAAAATGGAGGGTTCCTTTTCTCATTTACAACTTTTACGGAAGAGGTCCCTGCTGAAGTGGAAGACTCTGGCAACGTGGCGGATTCAGATGATGTGTATATGTGGAAAAATACAGGTAAATACAGGCTATGAGTAATCAACATTCGCTGACGCCTTGTCAGTCTGGGTTAGCTCCGACAAGTGGAATTAATTGGACACGCGGGAGACTATAGGCCTACTACTTCTCGTATGCTATGCTCCACTTCCACACGACAGCAATTCTGCGATATCTATTCAGAATTGCGAAAGCCAATCCTGTTTACAGAGGAAATGGGAAGCCAAACACACAATTCCCTAATGTAGGTTTCCCCTTTTCGGGCAGTAGCGTCCCCGCTTATTGGGAGTCTTAGTGTCACGTTGAAAACCGCCAAAGGTATAGCTACCTAGGCCAGATTATTGAAATATTTGCATAAGCCCAAAGCCTGTATCATAATCCTGCGATTGCCAAAGCATGCATATGAAAGAAAGGTTGGTGGTAAACTGAAATATAAGACATCACTAGTAGACCAACACCAAAAGATTGCTGGGTATTATGGTTGGTTTGTTGGCCACAAAGCCAGAGCCCCTTAGTAATTTGGAACTGATCAAAGAAATAAAGTACAGGTGCACAAGTCTACAACACAAGGTATCTTATCTCCAGGTTCAATATATCTTTCAGTTTTTCAATGTTTTTGATATATTCAATATTTGGTTCACTATATCTTTTGGTTCAATAGGACATTTAGAGTCATCCTAGCCGAAATTCCTCAAATATTAATACACCGCTTGGGAAAACGCTAAAGCATACAAATTCACAAGGGGGGAGGGCCATCTTTTCTTACGTACCATTCTGTTAGGTTGTGATATTTAAAAAGATGGCCTTTATTGTCATGAAAAACTGACATGTCTCCTGGGGTTTTCAGTCTCTCCCAATTGCAAACATTTTAGCTCGAAATAGCGAGATATATCCTTCACCATTGCTGAAAACTGTACTTTTACCATGAAGATTTTGGTTTGAGGCTATGAAAATTGTGGAGAAAAAACAACCCTCCTAGTAGACAAGTTAATTTCACAACAATGATATCTGCTGCTGACAAACTACATCCTTATCTACTTCCTTGCCCTTGGATCAGATCCTTGGCGGTGCCAATTATAGTTGAAGGTGGCAGCTCAATGTATCTTTTAAAGCAATCAGATGACCATCTGCCCAGAGTCTGAATCAGCCATGGTGGCATCCTAGCTGCCGCCGCCGCGGTGGCCGCCCCCCTTCGAAAACTATGGCTTGCAAATTCATTTGGTGTTAGACCAATACTGGTCAGAAGTCTTCTTAACTCAGCTGTGAATGAGACCTTGGTTAAGTACTGGCCATTCTTGTAAACAAATAGGGGGCCAGTGGGCGGCTTTCTCCTGCTGAGATATTGCTTCATGGAGTCAACAGCACAAATAACAGAACCAGACTTTCCTATAGTTAGTGTAATGCCCTTGCGAAATTGATCGGTCTTGGAAGACTTCAAAAACACTTGCATATGTGTGGGCTGATCGAAACTAGGCTGGAAGACAACATCTGATACTGTAAGGTGAATGTTTGAAGAGAATGAGCCATTGCAAGTGAATTCGCTGATTCGCATGAAGCCGAAAAAAGCCAGGCAAAATGATGCCCAAATCATAGCATTGTCTATGTCCAGGGCCAAGTGAGGTGATAGAATCTTGTGGAAAAGTTCCAAATGTGAAATTGAGATTGGGTGACGTACCCTTTTTCCATGACCAAGATATCTTTTAATACCTCTTAGTGTATACTGTAGCTGTTGGAACTTTTCGATGTCAAGGCTGAAACCATTCCGGATGTACAGGTCTCGTACCGCAGCAAGATAACATTTGATTGTATCGAACTGCACTGATTGAGAAAGGAAGGTTACAAAGTAGCACAAAACTAGTTCAGTGGCTGGTATTATTGGGCCAAGTTCATGAACTTTAAAACCATAGCAAAAATCGTAAAACTGTTTTACCCCAGATCGATACGATGCTTTGGTGTTCTCAGCTAGTGATATGTTTTGGAATGATTGTAACATAGGATTCAGAGCTGCGAAATTGCTGCTGGAACTTGCTGCGGTAGGATGTCTGCCCATGGTGCCAACTTGCGGAATCGTTCCTCCTGAAATCGAGACAGAGAATCAGCGATTTCATTTGCGACCCCTGGAAGGTGCTGAGCAAATAAATAAAACCTGCCTTCCATCGTAATTAATGTAAGAAAGCGAACTAACTTCATGATCCTTGGGCAATGAGCACGCTTAGTGTTTATTATCCTAACTACTGCCTCATTGTCACATAAGAATTTTATACGCTTACAAGACCATTGATGTCCCCAAATAGAACATGCGGCTACAATGGCAAACAGCTCTTGCCATGCTATTGAAATCCCGGGATGTCCTAGGCATTGGTGGGGAAGCCAGCGACCTTGGAACCAATGGGATTTGTAGATACCCCCAAAACCATGTCTCCCTGAGGCATCAGTGAAGAGTGCTAGGTCA
Organism: Aurelia sp. 4 Dawson et al 2005; assembly: GCA_964019985.1. Taxonomy (NCBI): domain Eukaryota; kingdom Metazoa; phylum Cnidaria; class Scyphozoa; order Semaeostomeae; family Ulmaridae; genus Aurelia; species Aurelia sp. 4 Dawson et al 2005. The sequence continues at coordinate 7,670,755 of OZ026505.1, forward strand.
GAGGAGCTCTCCCAAAAGTCATTTAGAAAGAAAGCCTTGCCATTCCAGTCATTAGCAAATGTCTGCCACATAGAAAGGTCTTCCCTAAATCCCACCCCAAGGCGAATGTGGTGATGTGGCTTTTTGACCCCAACTGTGAGACTGATGATCCTCTGCAGGAATGCTCGTCCAGCAGGGATAACTTTACAAGCAAAGTTCAGGGTGCCAATAAGTGACTGGAGCTCAACAAGGGTTGAGGAAGTTTTTGTTTGCCAAACTGCAAGCTCCTCCTTTAAGCGTTTCACTTTATCCTCAGGAAGACGGGCCTCCATTTGTTCCGAGTCCAAGGTGATGCCAAGAAATTCAAGTACAGTTGCCGGACCCTCCGTTTTGCCCTTTGCAAGGGGGATATTTAGGGCCTTAAAAGTCAGAGACATACTTGAGAGACTCTCTTTACAGGCCTGGTTGTGTGGCTCACTTGAGCTTGGTGGTTCAATCACAAGGAAATCATCAAGGAAATGGGCGACGTAGGAGATACCACACTTCTCATACAAGATCCACTCCAATGCCTCCGACAGTTGGTTAAATAGGGCAGGCGAACTGCGGAGGCCGAAGGGAAGAACCTTATCAAAATAATAATAGCCCCCCCAGTACATCCCGAGAAGCTCCCAGTCATCAGGGTGGACTGGGATGAGCCGAAAGGCTGATTCGATATCAGTTTTTGCCATGTATGCACCCTTACCTAATTTCTGTATTGCCTTTATAGCATCATCTACTGTAACATAAGACAAAGAGAACTCCTCCTTATCAATAGCTGAGTTAATGGATAACCCAGACTTCGGATAGGACAAATGAAATATTGTGCGATACTTACCCGAGTGCTTTTTTGGAACCAGTCCTATTGGGGAAACCTGAAAGTTTGGAAAGGGTGGTTCCAAGAAGGGGCCAGCTGTGCGGCCTAAGTTTACTTCCTTATCTAAGTTTTCTTGGACTTTGCCTGGGAGAGTTGAGGCTGTTGGGAGATTTCTAGAAAATCTAGGGGCCCTTAAACCATTAAAACCCACCCTTGCACCATTACGCAAATCATTGCACAGCTTAGTTACAAATTGCTTGTCAGGATTATTTGCAAGGCTTGCCTCCAACAAATCAACATTAATAGGGGTTACTTGTGAACCAAAATCAGATATGTTACCTACAGAGGAAGTATCAGCATTAGAATTGAAACATTCATTCAATGGCAGGTCGGGGATAGAGGGGGCATTGGTATCCAGGGTGGGTTCCCTTACATAATGGCCTATTGCATATGTGTCGGAAGGAGCATGGGTGGGATAAGCACTCTTTTCCTTTGTTGTAGTTGTGGCAGATTCGGTCCCTCTTTGCCCCAACTCCATCATTATTGGAGGGTCCATCGCCGAAAAGGCTCAGGTCATCCAGTAGCTGCTCTGAATTCGCTGTGAAAATACGTAGCCAAAGCTGTTGGTCTATCTGTCCCCAGTTGAGGCCTCTGTTGTTGGCTGCCTTACTGCGGAATTTCTTGTCATAAAGAAGCCATCCTAAGCTGCGATGGTACGAGGCGGCAAAACGTATAGTTTCAAGGTAGGAAATCAGTTCCATTGCTCTTGGGGGGAACTTGCTTACAATAATCTTCATGTAGATAATGAACGCATTTGTCCACTCTGAAATAGTTTGCACGGTTTTCTTTGGCTTATTTTTGATAATTTTCAATTCATCGTTACTTCCAATACTGATGGAGAGGTTGTTGGACAAAGCTGCCTCCGTAGAGAGTTGGTGCAGGTTAGTTGGGAGCAATTTTGAAAGATCGAAAAACTCACCGGATTGGATCTGTTTCACGTACTGCGCCGGTATGTCTGGTGACGAGCATCCCCCGAAGCTGCTGATAGGGAATGGGGCAGGGGAGGGGTTTGTCCATTGGTAGGGGAGACTGGGGGCTTCTATCTCTGAGGTGCTTTCTTGTATCTGCGACGCTTGTGCTTGCTGAGGTCTTGTGATGGTGGCAGAGCTCGGCGTAGGGGGCGTGTTCTTCTGTGTGGCCAAGGTTGCTCGCACTGTTTCCTGTGCAACCTGCGCCATACTGTTCTGTATTGCTCTCTGAACAATATCCTCAACTCTTCTCTCCAGGTTTGCGTTTGTGAGTACTTCCTGCTCTTGCGCTATTTCTCTTGGCCTAGCTGGAACTGCTGGCCCGCTGGGCCTGGGGTTGTTGGCTGTAGAAGGGCCTAGCTGTGGCGCACTTGCACTTTGCCGAGAACTTAGCGTATTGTTGGACGTACTTGCTCGAACCTCACGCCTCTGAAGAACTGGTGGTGCTGCTGCTCTTGATCGTCTTATCGGCAACTTAGGCATCGTTGAAAACGCTAGCTCACTAATTTCTGATAAATACTTTATGGAATTTCCTTGGAAACAGTCCCGTTCGAGTTTTCCTCAAAGGTGAAAGGAAAGGGGCAGTGTGTCGGCATTTTGGTGTGGAGAGACAGCGAGTCACGTGCTGAGAGTAGGTATTTTCTTGACGTTGATTGGTCAACCCCAAAGTCGCACCACTTGTCGACTTCTGATTGGTTACCTGTTGCCTGACGTGTTTTAGTTTAGAATGTTCTGGAAAACTTCCCATACTCTAATTACTGATAAGGTGGATCAACTTTTGCTTCGCAAGGCAGATTTTAGAGATATGCTTGAAGATAGTTGCTAGTGAACAATTATTGGTTTGAGAGGGGCTGACTTGCAGATCGAGAATTAGAAACTTTCTAAGATAAACAAGTTAGGAATGCAGTGATTTCCAGGGTCTAAATTAACAGAAGTAAAAGACCTTCTTTTACTAAACTTAATACTGATGAATACGAATAATTCAGGTGAATACGAATAATACCGATGAATACGAATAATACTGGTGAATACGAATAATACCGATGAATACGAATAATGCTGGTGAATACGAATAATACAGATGAATACGAATAATTCAGGTGAATACGAATAATACTGATGAATACGAATAATACTGGTGAATACGAATAATACTGATGAATACGAATAATACTGATGAATACGAATAATTCTGGTGAATAAGAATAATTCTGGTGAATACCAATGGGAAGGGTTTGCAATAGAAGTGACTCTTGAAGTCCTGAAAGACTACTTAACTATACATCTAATATTTCTACGTCTTTTGGGAGCTGGAATTGTTCGGAGACGAAAAATGTCAATCAAAGAAAAATGTATCATTAAAGAAGATTGAATTGTTCTTTCAACTAATAGTGAATTGTCTGAGCTCCTAAGAACGAATATGAAACTTCGAAATTCAACCAAATTTCTTACAATGGTGCGTCAAGCGTTTTTGTCGCCTATCAATCATCCGTGACTTTATGGACCTAAAATCAATCTCATAACTTCAGTGTGGAAGATTTTGGCAAAATCCAATATTTAAAGGTTTTTCTGCCTTCGAAACAATCATAAGAGAACTTACTTTCTCTGCTTATGATGGATACCAGATTGGACAGGCGCGCGATTAACACCAGATGACATCTAATTTGGGACGAACTGTTGATCAATAAAGACTCCCTGGTTTCCTCCTCGCCATACTGGTTTCCGTAGCAAATTTCCCATTTAATCGTTCATCAATTTTTTTCTGATATGGTCGATGAACCTGAACCGTTTCCCTTTGAAAGTTTCACTTATTTTTTGGCACATCTCTATATAGCTCTTTGTTGTCTATTTTATGGAGCATGGAGTGCTGCTCTTGACATCCTCGTGTATAATCTACCCAGGTTTTTTGGTGATGCTTTAGTGAGAGTCCAGTCTTTTGCACCGCACATTATGATAGCTTATTTTTCTACATTCCTCTAACTTATGACATCAGAGCTATTTTGCTTTTAATAAACTGTTATAGGAAAGCCACAACCCAATTACGATATTCCAAATATCAATGCACGTTTGTATGTATGTACCGGGAGTAAGAAAAAACTGCATACAAGTTTGAAAATTATGAGGCCAAGGGTTCCATCAAATCAGGCAAAATCCATTCTCATCCTTTAAACCTCTATGGCTGAATTAAATTTTTTGGCTCTTTTTTATAATTTTCGATAACTTTGTTGCAGAGCAGTAAAATCAGCAAATGTACAACTTCCACTTAGGTCCAAACCAAATCTTGCATTAGAGGTAAGGTAGAGACGTGACGGTCCTCGATATTCATAGCTGATTTGCTTCGTGATCCTTATTGTTAGAAACCAAGAAGAAAAGCATTGCAAAGGACAATCGTATTACGTTATCATGAATCAATGCAATGGACTTATTTACTTTAGATTACATCAAAATTACAATTTAAACAAAATCAGTTAATTTTGGCAAGTTTTTTGTGACCAGTAAGATACAATGATACTGTTAAAATTCAAATTAGCAGAAATTTTTTCATGAGAACATCGAGGAGCCTATCAGGGGTTAAACAATGGCTGCTCTGGTTTCAGCCTAAGAGTAAACATTTTACGCTTGGTGATGTACAGCTTTGCAGCAAAGTGACCAACAGCAGCCAGTAAAATATCAAAGTTGAATTTAGCCATTAAAGACTAACGCAAAAATATGCTTGGGGTAATTTGGTTTAAGCTCTCATCGTCAGAATTTTTCAAACTTGTTTACCGTCTATTTGGACACCCGGTATAAGTTTTACATCACATAGGTTACCTAGAATTGATAACGGAATTACTCAATGTCGGTTCTCCATTTTATGTTGCATTATCCTTAGGATTTGTAGCTAGGTGATTCCCAATAGCATGAATGGTTGAATTCAGTTGAATCATCATATTTATGACAGGATTACTTTAAAAGGTCCAAAAGCTTCCTTTCGGCTGTTTTAGCAACAGCACACGGATATCTTTGCAAATGTGGATGCTTAAATTTTCTCGCATCCCAATTCTCGAGCTTCACTCAGATGTCTCAAAAAGAGGCCAACTCATCATCCCCAGCAGGAACGAGGAAGTCAAAATATGTTTAAGAAATTTGCAAAATCTTATGATGTTTGAAGGTGAATTTTGCAGGGTGAATGGCGTGGATTCAAAAATTGGGGAAATAGAAGTTGATGTTCCACACGGTTCATGTCTCGGCCCTCTTCTCTTCCTCATCTACATCAATGATTGCCCACAACCTGTCCAAGATTTTACCGTGTCCATGTGTGCTGATGACACAAGTTTTTGCCACCAGTCTCACGATTTGACTCTGCTGAATGAGGCTATTAACAGCGACCTCAAAAAGTTGGGTTCTTGGTTACAAGGCAACAGGCTTTCGCTGAATGTCACGAAAACCCATTCTATGCTGATCTCTACCAAGCAGAAACAGAACATCCTCAAAAGTCAAAATGAAGACCTGGATCTGAAAATTCGTGACAATGAGCTCGAAGTATTCAAAAGACAAGACACCTTAGTGTGCAAATCGACTGGGAAAGAACTGGAAGCAGTTTCCAGCAAGGTCGCTAGGGCGGTTGGTGTTTTAAAACATGCCAAGTTTTTCTCCCGAAAAAAACGTTGCAGACTCTCTACAAGGGCATTGTGGAGCCCCACTTTCGATACTGCTGCTCTGTCTGGGGCTGCATGATAATTTTGAGCAGTGATTAATAATAATAATAATTATGATAATTATCTTGCGACATTTCGAATTTCGGATTCCTCTTTTCGAGTGAAATTATCGCCATCATTTTTCAACCAACATTTTGCGAAAGCACATCATAGCGATGGATTTTACTCATCCGGAAATTTTTTGATTAGAAGGATGATTGACATGTCTTCATCATTCAAACTTCTAGCCAGCATCTGCGTGCAGACTTTACTTTCAAGTGCGCCGGAGAGTTTCCACAGGCTATCAGACTTCATGTTGAAAAGCCAATTTGGAATTCAGCTTTCTTCGCATATTTCAAAGTATTGACTAGAAAAAGGAGGGAATGGTCCGAGAAATAAATGAATTTCCATATTTTTGAAACTGTTTTTTGGACATTAGGCAGGACGGGATATCTTGAACTGACCAAGCAACATTTCAAACAGATAGCGGAGCCTTTAAGTTATTTAAGTCACTTACGAAGACTGCATTAGATAGTCATCTTATTCCTAACCAAAACCTTGTATTTTTTTAATGATTTATCTCTTAGAAATTCCTTTCCTCTTCCAAGATTTGATTTTATCCATCTTTCTTGCAGAGCCTCTAACATTACAACCGTGGAACTGTCAGACCTGGGCTGATGAACAATCGCAGTAATGAGAAAGGTTAAAAATCCAGTCTTCGTGATTACAGAGCAAGCATTCCCTTCAGAAAATGAAGTACAGCCGTCATGGAGTCACTTTAGACTCATGACATAGTCCCACTTATTGCAACAGCATCAACAACAATGACAATAACAATAATTTCTTTTTCTATTCATGATAAATTGAAATTAAGCCTAAATACATTAATACTGTTCTGCTCTTAGTGTAAGAAAACATAAGTTCATCTGGCCTATACCAAGAACGGCATTTACAATTTTCAAATACACCTTCAAATGTAAAGAAAACAGCATTACGGTGCAAAATAACGATAATGACAACAACAACGACAGTTTTTATTTTTGCCCAAACTGGGACTAATGGACTTTCACATAAAAATTTGAGATGGAATGAACAGATTTCGGTGTACGCTCTGAAACGAGGCTTAGGTATAGTCTCAGAAGCGAGGCAAGCCACCCTCGACAGTTCTAAATTCTCTTTCCTGCATTGAAGTTCGTAGAAGCTAATTGGCCCGCCCCCTATTGTTCTGACCTTAACGACGGCATTATTTACCTTATTTATGCTGGAGCTAAATTCATTCATCGCTGATTCTTTATGACCCTGATTTCTTTGGACAAAGTGAATTAGCACATGTGGAGTGTACAATAGACCTTTACACAAAGTAAAGTTCAATTCGAGATGAAGCCTGCATTCCCAAAAAGGAAGTAAATTTCATTGGTGTAAACAAGGCACTCCCACTCCATTTCCAAATCTAAACATTGCTAAAAATGTCGTGGGTTGCCGTGAGAGCCGCACACCATTTTGTGACTCCAAAGCAAGGCGAAACCGGCCAGTCAGTATTTCAATAGAATGTTGCGATTTTGTGGCGAGGTCCATCGAGATTTTTTTGGGGTTTATTTTCATCCTTCAAAGGGGACAGACTGCTTTTTAAAAAATGAGGAAATCTTGGTTAACGGTGCAAGGTTTGTCGATTCTTGGATCAAAATAACATTCATCTGGATACTAGTGGCTTTTGTTCATGGCTAATGTCACTGGAAACTTGAACTTTGAGATGTTTCAGCATTGGAGGTTCGAGCCAGCAACTTAGGCCCATCTGTCATTGCATGCAGCTCGCACAGTGTTGCTATGGTTTCCATATCTTATTGTGAAATCCATAGTGGAAAGATTCGTCCCAATTTTCAATGTGAAAGCCCTTGAGTCGGAGTGTGAGTGTTCATCAGTCTATCAATAGCAATAACTACGATTATGCCATCAGTTTAGAGTTACTTCGCACTTGCTTGTTTGCTATGGAGCAGACTGACTATTGTAAATTACCACATATAACAGCCTTATTTTTAAAATCGATCTGTTTAGATTTTATGAAATGGTTAAAATTCATGGTATCCGGCTGTATGCTTTTATAATCACATTCTTGAATTTCATCAAGAAAGTTTCTTCCAAAGAAGTTTGCTCGTTTTATGTCCTTGAAATGTCTTCGTTTTCATGTCAGAATAGTGTGACAGGGGATTGAGCACTTTGCATTGTTGCGGAGTCAGACTTGCTCAGGCCTAATAGATTACCGACGAGCAATTTTGCGTACATGTTTTACGCAATGATCAAATTAATGCTTTAGATTGTCATTAGCTGCAGATTGATACATTTATTCTTGAAAGTAAGAACGTGTGACAACATAAAGACTAGGTTGACAAGAATATTTCAGGCTGTAGGTTCTTATTGGAGGAAGGTGCTCATGTGTGACTTTCCTCTGCAAACGAGCCTGAGTTTCCCGCGTTGAATTGAATGGCTTTGTCTCCAAACCAAGACCCGTGACAACACAGACTCGAACTAGGGACTACTAAAGCGAGAGTAGTTAGAGCCAATCAGCTCACTGCTTAGGCTAGACCACGGGCCAAATCATAGCGTTTGATTGACTAATTAGAAACAAGTGTACTGTTACGCGACGCTCTAATTTTTGTTCCACGTTCGAGGGAAAGGAGAGGGAATTTTTTTGGAAAATTTTCTTCTGATTTTAGTTCCCGTTTAGCATCTGTCTGGTCTTGAGTAATTTTCTAAGCAAAGAGACTTGATGAAATGCACATAAGCCCCTTCGCATAAGCCCTTTCTTCGATAACTGAAAAGATTTCTTTCTCCCAAATAAGATAGTTCAACTGAAAGCTTGACGCCCCAACTAAAGAACCGTGTGATGTCGCGAAATTGAAGATGAGATACAGGTCTCAAAAGAGAGCCATGGCCATAGTGGGGGGAAGATGCAGGCACCAAGTTAGAGGCCAACATAGTGCTATTTTGTTCTTTGCCCTTTTTTCGGCCGTAATTGTCCGTATGAATTGACACATAGAGTAGCTACAACTTCTGATTCATTTCAGCATAATTGAGAAGAAAGAATTATTCAACAAATAATATCATTTCCATTAAATGAATGAGATCATAATTTTCTAAGTACAAAGTTCAGTAACTCAAAAAGGACGCCAATTTTCAGTGAACCCAAAAAGTTAGGGCAAAACCCAAAAAAAAAGACGCCAAGTTAGCTAAACCAAAAAAATGACATTTTCATAAATTTTAAACCCAAAAATTGGCGCGAGCATCCCTATAAAATTTTTCAAAAGTTCCTCTCTGGGCCTTCCCTTTGCGAGGCCCCCTAAGGGTTTTCGGGCTCCCAGTCTCCAAGGCATATTTTAATGGGCTCCGGGCTCCCAAAGGCAAAATTGTTGTGCTCCAGGGCTCCATTGCATGCTTTTAAGGGCTCCATCCTTAAAATTTGTGAAAAAAATAATTATGTTGTTTTAGCAAATGTTGCAGGCGTGGTCCCGGGGGAATATACAGTGTACAATATACGATAAACATATAAGATAGCAAAACTCAGCTTCTAAAAATCTACCACCGAACTATATACAAGCGGCGAAACAAGTACAAAAATTATTGATCAGTTTTTCTCAATTAAGTCTCAAGAATTTCCGACCTCGTCGAATCTCAAACAAAAATGTCTCAACAAGAAATACAAGCTCGCTACGTTCGTCTCCATCTCCAATCTCGTCTCGACTCGCCTCTCCCGTCTCTCTAAAGGTCACGTGTTACTAATAATTACGTCATTTCACAAAATTACCGATGATCCGTTCAAAACTTTGGACATGACTGATAGTATGGATTGTGCAAACATCCGCTTCTTTCAATTTGACGTGAAAGTAACAGTTGTGCATAGCTGCATTTATGCAATCAGTTTAGTATTGGCAAACCACGTCTTTCGCCTCATGCACAGGGTGTCCCAAAAAATTTTTTTTCTCCGTTTTTGTGGCTGTTGTGGAGGAGCTGTTGCTTCGACTGTCTTGTTGTTTACACAGTTGCATAGGTCAAGCTTCAACTTAGAGTTTTGGTCATTGTATGAGTCAATTTGACACATGGTTGCTGATTCATGACAGAGAAAAGGCAAAGTTAGTGATTTGCTTCGTTTCTTCTCCAGTAATGCCAAAATAGGTAAGTTTTCAAACAAAGGGTTCTTGCGTCTGATTAAAATTTTTGCTAAATCTTTTATACGGTTGGCAGTGTTGTCTATTCATATGAGAGCACCTTCGACTCTTTCAATAAAAACTGTAATGAAAATTCTTAATGCGATACCATATCCCTTTCTTTGAAAACTTACTTAATTTTAGCTTTTACGGAGAACAAAAGAAGTGCTGTTTTTGAAACAACCATTTATTCTGCCTTTTCTCCTACATAAATCAGCAACCACTTGTCAAATTGACTCAAACAAGGTCTCAAACTTTAAGTTGAAGTTTGACCTACACAACTATGTACTCTCGAGTACCGAATAATCGTCCCCACCCCCGCTTATTAATTTTTGAAAAATTTTCCAACCCCCCGCTCTTATTCCAACCCCCCCTTTTATTAATTTGGAAAAATGAAATGATATTGACATAATTTCTGAATAACGCAAGAAAAAGTCTCAAGAAGTGCATTCAACAGAACCAGAGTTCAAAAGTAAATGTATCAGTAACATCACTGTTCTTATAAATATTTAACAGATAGGTTTTACCTAAGAAAAGGACTGTTTTCTATTTCTCCAAGCAGCCCCCCCCCGATTATTCCAACCCCCCCCGATTATTGTTATGTCGAACCATTTCCAACCCCCCCCCCCGATTATTCTAACCCCCCCCCATTTATTCGGTACTTGAGAGTAGAATCCGAGATAGTTGAATCTACAGCTTCTCCACAGTAGTAACACAAACGGTGCACAAATTTCTTGGGACACCATGTATATACTTTTCGTTGGTCTATCATCGCAACTTTACTTATCATCATCTAAGAAGGCTTCTATTTTAACCATCACGTTCAACAAATTAATATCCTATTCTAATAATTGGTCAATTTTAACTTCTAATAATTGGTCAATTTTAGCATTAAGATGATATTTTCTGTACTATGCTATAGCTATGTCTACCTTCGCGTCCGAACTCACATCAATCCCATCGTCCTAAAATGATGAATCTGGACCAAACAGGAATCTGTGATGTCACTTTATCATCTGATATGGCCAAACATTCTTCGATAAATACGATTGTCTCCCCCATTTGGTTTCTGTTGGAAAACATTGGTTTGAATGCTTTTCAAAACTACTTGTCATGGTCAATAGTGTTAACACCTACAGAATGGCAAAATAACGCTTTTCTTTTCTATTCATACTGACAATGTCACCTGTCTCTGTTTCTTATATTGCTTACGATCTTCCTCATTTCCAGAGTTTTTCACACTTTTTTAGTCTTGTTCTTGCCATTGTTACTTTTCTCAAATCAGACTTTACGTAAGACTTACACTTCCCCGTAACCACATTTGTTGCAAGAGGCATGTTTCTTTAATGTACTCACGGTGACAACATGTATGATCTTGGCCAAGGTGCCTTTGTCAAAATTCAGTTTTCTATGCTCATTTAAGTGAAAGCAAAGTTACCAAGGTCTGAAAGTAGATTGTCTGTTAAGATAAATCTCCTTGGAACGCTTTCTATTGATCAGTTTTAATTGCAAGCTCTGATCTTTTCGCAGTGCATAAGTATTGAAATTCTAACTGAAGGATTTTCAATCATTGGTAAACTGCGAGATTTTCAAAAATCATGCCTCAAGGAAACTCATAATTTTATTCTAAAGTTGATTTTCATACCTATTAACAAAATCAAATAGTTACACACTTTACTCGCAAAGTTTTCCGACATGAATGCAAATTCTTTTTGCTTCGTTTTCATAAAATGAAGTTTTTGAGTTGCAGGGCTCCTCATGGGGAGAACTGTGGGCTCCAGTGCTCCACAATGAGAATTGTTTGGGCTCCATACTGTCAAAATGATGGGCTCCAGAGCTCCAGGGACCCCCCTTTGGGGGCCTCCTTTGCCAAATAAACCAGGAACAACTTGTCAGATTGACTCATACAACTTCTCAAACTCTAAAAAACTCTAAGTTAAAGTGGGGGTCGTATGGTGTCACCAAAAACCATTAAACTGCCAAAATATTTCAGAAAATCCGTGAAACCGCCTTAGAATTAAATCAAAGCCGCCATAACATTTTCTTCCACGCTTTACATGCACTGCATCTGTTCTGAGCTGCAGACGACTGCCACCTTATCATTTTTATGACCCAAAGAATGGACAGATAATTCAAATGCCTTAAATCCGCTGGAAAAGGTGAATATTATTAGAATGTTTACGAAATCCTATCGTAGTGGACAATTTTTCGTATCTTTTATCTTCAATTTTGTGATGGTTTTGCTTTTCGAATCATATTTTTTGAAGAAATCTTGAAGCCGTTGAAAAAGAGGGGAACCGTAAAACCGTCATTGTTACTGCCAAAATCCATTAAACCGTTCCAAAAACAGCTACTGTCAGCTCCAAATTGCTTTATCGATTCCCAAAAGCAGAGATGGCGCCAGGGAAGAAATGCTGGGGGGGGCAAAAAATTGCCAAAGTGCCGACAGAAACCGAAGCAAGCAAAATTTTTACGGACAACAACTTTCTGACTGACTCAAAATTCGACATTAGCTCTCTAAAAACATAAGCAAGTTACGTAAGTGTCGCCAGTGCATAGTGATTTTAAAAATTCAAGTGTTGACGGGGGCTCAGTGAATTTTGGGGGGCTCCTTTCCCATAAGCTCCCCCCTGGTCGTGCCATCCCAGCCCAAAAGTGAACTACAAATAAACTGAAGTGAAATTTCTAGGAACTGGGGCAGCACTCGTCACGGCTACGCAGTGTGAGTGACTTTCTCGAAGTCGCCCCGCCCTTGCAACAATAGGGACCTTTAGCAGCCAGGACGGCAACGCCAGCCATAACGTCGTCTTGTGTTTGATACAACCGAGTATAGAGTTTCCCGAGTATAGTATAGTTTCATCTAAATACTCTGGAACCATCCTTCTCTTTCATAATGTAAGCATTCAAAATGGGCCAGTTTCACTTCGCATGATCCAGATCTGAAAAACAGCACGTTAGAAATAGCATTTCCAAGTTGTGGAATTGAAAAGGAAAGCTTCATACACTCTCAAGGGAAGCAAATTCAAACGTAAAACAAGGAGCCTTTTCAAGCCGAAGTTCGGAAACAAAGGGCACATTTTCCGTTGTAGTTGCAGTCGCCGTCCTCGTTGCTAAAGGACCCGAATGTAGACTTATCCTGAGTCGTAGTTTGCTCTTGCAACAGCAACAACAGCAACTACCACATGAGACAACGGTGCGAAGATGGTGGACGTTCAGGACCTGTTCAAAAAACTCATTTCTGGAACTAGTGTTAGTAAACATGGCCAAGGAACGATTTCAGCAAACCATGAGGTATTGAAGGTTTGAAGGAGTTACTTTTTCACCGCAAAAGGATCGAAAAATCACAACTAACTAATGGCAAAGATATCATGCACTACTTTAGGCCATGTATGTGGCCGATGGAGTAGTTTCCAGTTTTTTTTGGAACACGTAGCGGAAAAATATTAATCTTCCAGCTTCTTTCGAGACAAATCTGACCAAACTTGTCGGCGCTATTTGCTTGATGGTAAAAGCTTTGATCTCTTTTGAAAGAGGATGAGAAGCGTATATTCAAATGTGAAACATTTTCGAAATTTAAACATGCTGAGGGGGACTAATCAAGCCTCAAAAAAGCAACTTTTTACCTATACAGCCGTTGAGTTTGAATAAAAAAAAATTAAATAAAAAATGTATGTTTCCACATCAGCTCCTCAGAGCTGCCAAACTTTAACCTGCGGGACAAATAAAAAAAAAAGAATAGTGTATGGTTAAAAAGCTCTACTCTAGCTGCTGTGTCCAAATTTGTGCTCTGTTTATTTGTTAACTGAGTAGATTTTAATCTACATACGAAGAAATGGCCAAAAGGGTTAGAAGATTTTGGAAAATCTGATTTTCTCAATAACAGGGGAAGATGCTAGTCGCTACATCAACAAATAAGAAGTACTTTTCACAGTGAAACTGTATCGAGCATGAAAGGTTACGTCTCAAGGGAGTTGAACCAAAAGTGACTTTTTCATACCAAGTGTTGCTGAGTTCTTTGGAAGAATATTTTATTTGCTTCTTAGACAGGTTCTTAGATGCCGTTTTGAAAATGGTAGAAAATGTGATAGATAGGCCTTCCATTCACACGAAAACGGCACATTTTTTGCCGGCAGATTTTGAAATTGATAGATTTTGAAAACAGAAACCAGTACATTTTGGAAACAGCATCATGTGAACACTCTATCTATCTATCTATCTATACAATATTGTACAGCAACCTACATTGGTTATTACGTACATGTTTGGTTAGTCAGTTAAAGTTCGCTTTTAGCTTCAAAAGAAAAATGTAAGGGCTATTTTATACAATTTAATGAATTTTTTTCATTTCTGTTCAAATTTACATGTTTTGGGAGTGAATAAAAAAGTAAAGTTTAGCTCAAACTAATGTCATCAGCGTCTAAATTAATTGTATCTGATCTAAAGAGCTCTTAAAAGCTGCTAATGTTCTTTGGTCTCTGATGTAAACAGGCACAGTGTTCCACAACTTTGCAGCACTTGGGAAATATGAAAACTTATAGATGTTTGTACGACAAAAGGGTATCAGGAGAGTTGATTGACTCCTTGTGCAGGTCAAATTTGACTGAATGAACCTTTCACGTGGAATGTCAATGAGCTGATTGATAATTTTATATGTCGTTATTGCTTTTGCCTTGGCTCTTCTTTCAATCAGCGGCTCCCATCCAAGTTCTTTAATCATAGCACTAGGACTAGCAAATCTGTCATAATTGTTGTTCACGAATCTTGCTCCCCTTCTCTGAATTCTTTCTAGCTTTTCGATATTTTGGGAGGTGTGGGGATCCCAGACTGTGCTGGAGTATTCAACGGCGGGCCTTACAAGGGTTTTGTAGCATCTTTCTTTAACTGCGCGAGGACAGCTTCCCATATTTCGACGGAGCACTCCTAGGGTACTGCTTGCCTTTGCACAAATGTTCTGGATGTGTCTATTCCAGTTCAACTTATTTTGTAGTGTCACCCCAAGATACTTTTTATTATTAACGTCCTTGAGAATGTGATCATCCATTCTGTAGGTTCCTTTAACTGGGTTTCTTTTATTTATCACCCTTAACAATTCACATTTTTCTGGGTGAAATGACATAAGTGATTCATTAGCCCACTGCTGCATAATATCAACATCATTTTGCAGAGCTTTGACGTCTTCATTGCCCTTGATTGTCCTGTAAACAATGCAGTCATCAGCAAATAGCCGCACTTTGCTATTAACTGCACTTATCACTCAAAAATGATAAAAACAGAACATTTTTTTATGCTTTTGGAATGCGACTGATTGATTCTTAGAGCGTAGGTACATTTCTTTGGCATTAAAGTCTTGCAACAAGTATTTTACCATCAGATTTCCTACCATTTTCAAATTGCTCAAATTGCAAATTAATTTTTGTAGTCTTCACATTATCACTCTTCTTTCCTCGTACATCTGAGAAGTTGAATACAATGACCCATTTATCATAAGAAGCATCATTGACACCATTTTTTCAAATGCATGCTGGGGCACTGTTCGTCTATGAGGGATTTAAAGTTAGCAGGAGTTTATTTCAAATACTTAAGATTTATGAGTGAGCCAGCAAAAGTGCCCACTTTTGAAAATTCATAGCACCAAGACTGCTTCACGGATTTGAATCATTCAAATTACATTTAAAAAACTAAAAGATCAAAGTATTTTTGTAATTTTTCTCGCTGTCCTGCCAGTGCTAGAAGCATAGGTAAATTCAACTTTATAAAAATTTTATGGTTGCAAAATGACGGAATAAGGGCTTAAAACATTGATCAAATCTTAAGGACTCTGTTCACACTGAACAATAGGCAATGGGTGTCTCATCTCCCTCAAGAATTGCCAGACATCAATTTTGAAGCAAATACAGAAGATTTTCAATCCCATGGCAACTTATGTGTGGAGGATATGTCTCACCCATGAGAAGTTGCATTCCCATCATTTTACTGTGCAAGGAATGCTTTGATCATTGTTTCAGGCCATTTTTGTCATTTTGCAGCCATGAATTTTCTTACAAGTTGAATATGCATATATTTCTAGTCATAAGCGTAGGGGGAAATAAAATTTAGGGGGGCTGCCCGAGAGAAGATCCATTGTTTACGTAAGTTTTGCCCAACTTTAGGCCGATTTTCTGCCCGATCATTGCTGATTTTTGCAAATTTTTCCAAAGTCGGGAGGGCTGCAGCCCCCCCAGCCCCCCCTGTCTCCTACGCCTATGTTTCTAGTGCTCTTGAGGCAGAGAGACAAGTCACAAAAATACTTCAACCTTTTGGCTTTTAACTAGAATTGGAATCATTCAAATCTGTGAAATACTCTTGCTGTTATGAATTCTCAAAAGTGGGAACTTTTTTCTGGTTCACGCGGTATATGTGAAAAGATCAAGTAAGAGCTGGAGAACATGAAAATAAAATGCGAGTTTGCTTTGTGATTAAAGAATTTTGTGAAACAGGTTTCATGAACTGATTATCTGGCAAATAACCACCACCTGGCATTTACCACCGATACCCTAGTCTTGGCAACAAAAATAAGAGAATATAGTGACTTCTTTGAGATATTCACTAAATATTGCAAAAGCAAGGGGCATAGTAGACCTCTATACAGTTTCAGTTTTCAGTTTCAGTTTCATATAATTTAAAATTCCACTACATACAATCCAAAATGACAAAAATTACATACAATTAAATACAACATGCAAAACTACTTAATACAAAACAGATACAAATATTTCAGAAAATTAAACTAACATAATTAACTAATATACAATCATGATAATAACGAATTAAGACAGATTTTGGGAATTGTATGTTGGGGAATTTCTTGAGGAGGAGCTCTTTCAGTAGCTAAGCTAATCAAGGAGAGAGCACCCCCTATCTCAAGATTGATTAAAGAACTTGGCAAATTAATTCAACCTGTTTATGCAGTTTCAAGTTAACTTAAGACTTGAGGATGAATGATGGTAATTGTTCTCAAAGAAGAAGGATTTGAGTTTTTGATGCAAGCTACAAGCAGATTGTGAACTTTTTATAACCATGGGAAGGTTATTCCAACACTTAGCTCTAAAATAGCGTACAGACCTGAGACCATATTGAAGAGTATTTTTCTGTGTAATAAAAATATCATTCTTGCTAGCTTGCCGCGTACCATATTGATGAACGGTTTCAACCAATGCAAAGAAAGAATGAAAATAAGAAGGAGCAGTCTTATTAATACAATCATAAACAAAAGTAAGTAATTTTATCTGAAAGAGGTCATGCAGCTTTAAAATCTTTAAATTCAAGAAGATAGGTGTAGAATGAGAAGTAAAATTTTCAAATGAGATTGCCCTTACAACCCTTCTTTGTAACAAAAATACTGGATTAATATAAGTATCGTGGGTTAGTCCCCAAACTAAAATACCATATTGAAGAAAAGGTGAGAATAGAGAACTGTAAAGACAAATTAACACATTAATAGGTAAAAAATGTCTTATTTTGAAGAACATACCACAGGTCCTAGCAAGTTTTTTTGAAAGTTCTGTCAAATGATATTTCCAAGAAAGATTTCACAGTGGCTCCACCAGGAGATTTTGACTGTTGTAAAATGTGAAAGAATTTTGCAAAGCTGACTGAATTAACCACAACACAAATAAAGTTAGGTAGGTAGGTAGGTAGTGATATTTAACGTGGCTAGCCTGCAGAAGTCTGAGATACTTATTTCCAACAGGGCCACGGATGTTTTACCATCAACCCGCTGCAGCTACCAGATTTCCCTCACATGGCTCTGGTCAACTCGGGCTGAAGCTACAGACAGCAACCAAACTGTCCAAAGTGGGATTCAAACCTCCGCCGTTCTGACCTTTGGTTTATGAGTCAGTCGCCTCAACCACTCAGCCAAGCACTCTCTTAAAGTTCCTGAATAAGGGTGTCCAAGTAATGCCCTATTCAAACTGCAAGTTAAACCAGCTTAATCTAAACCAGGTTTTCAAATAGGGCCTTCTGAATGGTCAATTCAACAAGTCCAGTCATTTGATTTGTTGAAATTTAAACTGGTTTAGATAAAGCTGGTTCAATAGTGTCAGTGTGAATGCAGTATAAGTAAATTCTCTTTGGTCACCTAAATTTTGTAACTCTCAAAGGATTCAAGTTCTACTCAGTATGCTCTTTCAAGTGATATAGTTTGCATCATTTTGTGATAAAATATAAAACATTCCTATGGCAAAAAACAATTATCGGCTGCACAATAGACGTTTTAGCTATTCTACAAAAGAGCCTGGATTGAACATTACTTTTATACATTTTTATATGCGAGGTTTGATTGAGTGGCGTTAGAGTTTCTTTCACTATTGTGAACATTTGAAAATGCTATCGCTCGATTCTGGATCTTTTCAGAATGGCTAAATGGTCTTTTGCCACTTGTTACTAGATGCAGGATTGCTAATCTCCCATATTGGTTTGTAAAGCAAAAGAGAACTAAAACAGCTATGTTCAGCCTGTGACTGAAGAGCCAACTTTCAGCAAAGTGTCAAACTACTAACTACACATTGATTTCAACGGCATCTGATGAGATCCTCTCAGAACAAAAGAGTTTATTGATTTTTGATGGACTTTCCTTGAAAGCTAAGCATTTTTGCAAAGGAGTAAAAGATTTTTTGGGACTGAAATTCTCCTTAGTGATTGACTGTTGCATTGCAAAATACAAGTTATCTTTTTACCAGTATTCACACCTAGCACCATCTTTAACAATTTTTTGAATCATTATGTTTGAGGCAAATTGAAGTGTGGAGTTCTTTTGCACGAAATCATGGGCATCACTTTTTGGCTACGTTGGTGAGTCCATCTTTTGCACTTTTGAAATGATATCAAATTAGCTGACATCTGACAGCTAGTTACAGCAAAGTTGGGGTGGTGGCTCCACATTGATTTAATAAACAACTTCCTAACTGCAGATCCTCTACAATCTTTATGACAAAAGATATGAATTATTGCCACTGAAGTACAGACTTATTTTGTCTGAAGGCCATAGGATGCTGCATCCCTAGGAATCAGTTCAGTAGAATTAGCCCAAAAAATACTTTGCGTCCCTATCCATCCCCATCCTTCTTTGAAAAAAACAAGGTGATATCATTCCGAGAGAGAGCCAGAGAAAAGTACATTGCTGATACAAGACCATTGTTAAGAAATGAAAGGGTATGCACAATGGTGTCTTTCCCAAAGAAAGAAGTGAAGGAAGTGATTTGGGTCGTGGAGGCATAAGACTTTTGGGAAGTTTCGTATTGTACTCCTGTTGAATAGAAACATTTTCCAGTAGAAAGACAAAGGGCATTTAACTCCCCAAAAATCTCATACATCCTTGGCAAAAATCCTTTGTTTTCAAGAACGATTCCGTAAAACAATCTGCGAAGACCTTTGTTTCTGAAAACACCTCATACTCTATTTTCGATTCTTGAAATATCCCTTCATTCCACATCTGAGAGGAAATAACTTCTCTTTCTTTCAAAGGAACGTAGAACAAGTTTAAGGAATTAAATGTGATTTTTCACAATATTAAGATGGTTTCATAAATAGAAAATTTTAATTTTCAAGTTTAATCGATGCATCTAAAATACCTTTTTTAAGATTTGGATTTGGTTGTGGGTTCTAAACCCAAAATTAAGAAAATTACTGAAAAAGTTGTTGATCCTCCATATTTTTTCATTGATTACGCTCAAGTTGAAAATGTAGACCAGACACTATCTGGGAGTAATAATCAACAAGAACCTTAACTGGGTCGAGCATATCAAAAATGTCCGTAATAAAGTTCCTCGTGGAATAGGATTTCTGAAATATTCCAGAAAATTTTTACCTCAAAATACCCTAAGTAAGATATAAGGGAATCGTAGTGCCTCATTTTTGAGATGGCTTTTCCGTATGGAGGACCTGTGGGGTGACCAGGCTGCAAACCCTTCAAAAGCTGCAGAATCGAGCAGCTAGGATTAAATAAGAAGTAATGTTGATTCATCTGCTAAGCCATATGTACACAATCTAAAATGGCCAACTATAAGTGATATCATCAGAAATGAAACCGCCACACTCATGTACAAGTCGCTAAATTGTCTTGCTCCGGTATATCTTTCTAAAAGGTTCTTCAAAATTCTACTAGAAATATCAGCCAAGTACGAAATACTGAAAATGATCTTTTGTTGCCTTTGAGGAAAACAAGCAATGGGCAAAAAGGTACATCTTCTCGTGGATCTAAACCATGGAGTCAGCTCAACTGTGACCTGAATCAGGCATCTCCCTTGCCACTTTCAAACGAAGATTAAAAGAAAATTAATATTTGTATTCAGTTTATTTTATTTTCTGGAATTATCTGCCATGCCTTTTGAAAAGCAGTCCTTTATGACTGACGGGGCAACCGTGCTTGAAAAAGTAAAACGAAATAAAAAATGAATAAAAATGATCAAAATCTTTTCCAAATTCAAGACAGCTCTGTGATCAGTCTCATATGAAATCAGTGAAATGTTAATGGAAAGACCTGATGTTGACTGCTAATTACAGGTTGCTTCAGGTGGACTTGCATACCTTGCACATGTTCTCTCTTTTTTGTGGCCTTTGTTGTTGCCATTATACTTGGCCATGAAAATGATGGATACCAAGACCAACCAAGAAGTCACGCCAGGAAGGCATATTAATTGAATGAGAGCCTTAAACTTACAAAGAGTTAGTATATTACCATTTCTATCATATTTGCAGTATTTTTTCAAGATGATTGATGAAATGACAGAGAAGAGTTATTGACTCACCCAGTTCAAGAATTTGCTAGGGAGATGAGAGGTGAGAGATAGGTGAAAATGTTTTTAATGTTTCTCTTTATAACTTTAGGATAACAAGAACAACTCCACAACGACGGTTCCTGCTTTAGATTTCTTTGCAAAAGAAGAAGTAGAGCTAGCTCAACGTACTTCGGTCAAGTCAAACGATAATCTTCTTGCAAAAGCAAGTATCTCAACTGCAAAATCTAATAAGAGGAAGAGGAAAGCTTCAGGTAATTGTTCCATTTCAACTTATCATTTAACAGTATTAAACGAGATACCATAATGCAGAAGTGGCTAAAATCTCTAAGGATCTGTGCAGTGCAGGCCTTGTGCCTTTCCCGTTTTCCTGCCTAATGATTATTGACATATACACATAAGGACAGGTTGGAGGTTGGTACGATGATTCTCAATAGATGCATGGATAGTGTAAATCCTTTTCTCTGCCATTTTTCGTCTCTTTATGGGAAACCGTGTAATTAGATATGATACCAGGGAATTGTGATATCATCAAGCGGATAGGATGTCTGCTCTCTGATGTCATATTGAGCACACGGAAGCTGCTCTATTGCTTGCGTGCCTATAAATTGTGGCTGCCCTCTTTAATTTATATCTTTATGATGATTGTGAGAAGCTGCGAAAATATTTCCATAAATGATAGGGATGTTTCCATGAATTTACAGCTGCTACGAACGTCAATGGAAAACACTTGAAAATTCACGGCAGCATTTGGTAAATTTGTTTTCAAACATTAAGTTTAGAAACCCTGCACAGTGATCCAGATTGTAGAAATTATGGACAAAATGCCAAAACACAGCTTTCAAATGCAAACAGAGCCTATCTATTCACTATAAATTCACAATATTTATGATAACCATGTAGTTTTATGACTGCATACAACTTGTGCTAAAGAAAAAATTTGAGGCTTTCGAGATCTTTTATAAATCAGGCTGATAAACCAAACTAAGAAGGGCTCCTTTATGAAGACTTGTAAAACAGAATTTTAGTTGATAGACCAAAGCTCAAGGGAAAGGGTCCTTCAATATCTGATCATATTGGCATTCATGGTAGTGTTTTTGTCAGAAAATTCAGGGAGCGGGATATATTTTTATATTTCTACTCTGAATTTTCTGGTACTTGGGTTGATTATTTAGGTACTGTTCTACTAAAATTCTGGTACTGTTCTACTTAGGTGACTTTAGTGCTAGGCAATTAGTCTTGGCAATGTTTTGTTTTACGCCAAACGAAAGATATTTCGGGGGTTTTGCAGTGAAAAAATGTTTCTGAAAACATCGCTTGTACTCAAAGATTGGGTATCAAAATCTTCCACAGATTCTGGGATTTGGTCAGAGCAGAAATCCTTCTGCCACACACCACACCTCTTATAACATGAAAGTGCAGTCTCCATGATCAAAACGTGAACTTCCAGCCGGAGCTCTGTATCCCAAAGTTATATACGTTACATTCTAGCAGGCTTGATTTTCATAACCCACGTTAAACACTTAAACCTTAATGTCCTTGTAACGAAATAATAGTTCTTTTCATTTACAAGTTAAACCTTTACTATTACAACCTTACAATCAAAAAATGAAATCATGCAGTAGACGCACCTAGAAACACAATGTACATTCCAACAACGGAAAATCACAGAAAAAGGCGCACAGGGTCTAACTGACATAATTTATTTATAAAATTATCACCTGTACGAATATGAACGAACCCTTTGGCAAAAACCCAGAATTTTACGAGTCTCGTGTTGTTTTACTGCTAAAAACACTCCGTGACAAATATGTGATTATTAAACACAAAAATCGATTTAAATTCTTGGAGCTGATACGTTGGTTAATTGTGCAGACATTGAGGTTCAATTTAAAAGAAAGTTTATTGAAATCGGATGAATACAATTGGAGAAATAAAAATTTGAAGTATTTGGTTTAGGCCCATTTCAAAAGTGATAGACCGGAAGTGTAAACAAAAACATCACCTCACAGTCCTGGTCAACTCCAAACTACAATCCACCTTTTCCAAATAAGAGGTGCCAAAACGGAAGTCTTGCTGTTTGAGATTTTGCATTTGTGAGGCTAACATCTCATTCTGCGTACAAAGTTTAGTACAGAGGCAAAATTTCTACTTTTATATCTGTCTTCGTTTGGAAATCACAGCGATTCTAAGAATTCAAAGTTATAAGGGCTCTCTCTGACCGTGAAATCAGATGTTTGGACAAATGTTTTTCCAAACTTTGATTTCACGGTAATCAAAGCCCTTATGACTTCTAATTCTTTACATCACCGTAATTTCCAAATGAAGACAGACATGAATGTGAAAATTGGTTCATTCACTACACTTTGTACGCAGAACAAGATTTTATCCTCTAAGATGCAACATATCAAACACAAAAGATTTCAATTTTCGCATCTTTTTTCTTGAAAAGGTGGATTTCTCTGCACTCATTTGCCCAATTTACACACGGATTTTTGTTCTGAGTAGCTCAGAGTGTCGTCTTTGTGATAAACCTAGCGTTTTTAGAATTTGAAAGGTTTTGTATTTTGGCATTTTCCATGCTCTGGATCACTGTGTCTGGACTTGTTCTTTAGAACTGAAACCTAAGGCCTCAACATCTTGCAAAGAGCAATGCAAATGATTCCTATCACTTATGGTTAAATATTACTTTATTTTTCATATTAGTGGAAGATTGTTTGCCTTCAGAAAATGGTGGTCACAGTGTTGCAAAGCGACACAGCAAAGAATCAAAAGCAGTAACTGCTGAGAGAAAAGAAGAGATCAGAAGGGAAAAGGTTTCATAATTTTTCAACGAAATTTGCAAGTTTTTCCCAATTTCTTCTTCTGAGCTGTCTCCTCCCTTCTTCCCCATACTTCATCACTCTCCCGTAGTAAGTGCTTCAATTTACTGAACACTAGAGAGGAATTCATTATATCATACGATGTTTTCTTGATGCAAGTTTTATGTTTAACGAATAAAGGAAAACAATTTCCGTTTGCTGCTGCTCCCTGGATGTCAAATGATATTGGCAGATATATTATTTAATAGTGGAAATGTTCCAATCTAGTTCGAAATTAATCTGATTGAAATCAGCCACGCTGTTCAAAAATTACAAGGGAAATCAATTTCTCGAGAAATCCCCTTCAAGAAACCCCCGTAACGTACTTAAAATTGAGAACAACTCTTTTTGCCTTACCCGGTCTTACCGCAATCGCATTACATGCTTACATGCAAGTGCAAAAGTATTACCTTTGGGAGCATAAAAGCATTTTTTCAGGCGATTTCATTCTCCCAAGACAATAACACCTGTTAAGTCGTCAAGGAGTCATTGATGTAAGGCCCGTGTAAGGCAGAAGAAGTATTAGGAAAATTTGGTTCTGATCTTTGGAATGTTTTGAAGGTTTCTTCAAGAGGCTTGCTCGCGAAATTCCCTCATAATTCAAAAGCGGAATTTATTGAAACATGCCAACAATTAAACCATTCATTTGCTGATATTATCGTCTTGATATCCTGGGGATTGTGGCTTTTCAAACAAAGATTGTTTTCATTGACTCAGCCGGTATATTCTTGATTTTGAGAGTTGCTTTCATGGTGAGGACCCGTTGACCTCGTGTCTTTCCTCCCCAGGAATATCACAGTTTAAGGCAGTCTGTCACGCATTTGATTGGCTGATAATGACAATGCAAAGAATAGGAAATTTGAATTGCTTCAAATCTTCTGACTTTCCAGGACGGTAGAAAGTCAAGAAGATTAGCCCTCCTTTGTTCCAAATACACAGATTCACAAAGAAATCCGTTGTGTTGTACTCTAATTGTAGCGGCCAATCAGATACGTGACAGACTGCCTTTAAGGTAATTGTAGTTTTGTAGTTTAACTACAATAGACCGAATCGGCTAAGGCTTGTTTTACCCATTTCAAATCATGTGACCATTCTCTTGGGAAGGTTTAGTATTATGCTACTTTTTGCATTCATGGCATAACTTTGCATGGTCACGAAATATGTAAGAGAAATCAAAGGATGTTTTATCAAGAGATGATCACATGATTTGAAATGGGTGAAAACAAACCTCAGCCTATTTTTTCAATAGCTGTTTTTTTATTGATAAATGAGTAAAGATTCTGGAGGGTTCTTATAAAATGTGTATCAAGAAGTCATCGAATATATTTCGATTTTGATAGCTGCCCCAATATTTCCTCTGCCTAACTTATCTCTGTCTTTGAGTTGTGGAATTACAAAGTCCGAAGTATTGGAACCTAATTCCCGTATAAATTTTTGTTGAAGAACGAGAACGACGAAAAAAGAAATCATATTCGTGTATTCGTGCAGATAGAACGTGAAAAATCATTTCAGCCGTTTTCAGCATATCATATGTTTACTTGCCCATTTTCAAAGATGACAATATATAAAGCAATAATTGAGAAAAATCCTTGTGATTATTAAAACAAATCCATGAGACAAGTAACAAGTGGCTAATATTAGTAATTTTATTATTATGAACGTTTCGGACCAATTCCAAGTTCTATCATCAGCGTGTGAAACAGGACGTAAACAGCTGATAAATATGGCAGTAACAAAGGGTAGAAAAACGGCAAAAATGTGGAAAACAACGAAGGATAGCGAAAAAATTTCAATCGTGAAGGAAGCAAAAACAGTGGGAAACAAGGAAGCAGCAAAAGCGAGTAGATAACCAAATTAGAACAGCGCTAGAGCATTAGAGGACAATTGTGCATTAAGCAGGGGCCTGTCCCGTAGGATTAGATATTTGATATTTTTGATATTTGATATTTGATTTTATTAGGGAGGGTTGCCCTTCAACAGAGTTGATTTACAAGGGGCCCTCCTTTACAAGGGGCCCTAGAGCGCTCTCGTAGATAATTAGGTCGAAGGAATTGATTTCAAAGTTCTCAAGGGACCCATCCTGGCCAAAATTATAAATATGGTGCCCAATGGCAGATGGACTACCTTTAATCTTTTGACCTGCTTTATTAATTCCCAAATGCTGTCTACAGCGGACAACAAGATCATGGGTTGTTTTCCCATAATACGAGGCATGGCAGCCGTAACACCTATAACAGTAAACAACAGAGGAGCAAATGAGAGAAGGGAGCTTGTCTTTACCCTATTCCTACCGGGGGTTAGCAGATTATTTGATGCAGTGTTGTCAGCTCGAAAGATACAGAGCTGAAACTTGGTGACTTTTCCTCAAATTCAATATACTAATTAAAAATCTAAAAAATCTTCAAAATGGTAGACATTGACCACGTGACCAACATCTTTTCAACACGTGGTCAGCAGTAAAAGAAAAGAAGGGACTCTCATTTTTTCCAGAATGATCACAGATCATTGAGAACACCACCATTCAATAGATCTTGATGAGAGCTTTTGGATGATACATAGTTTTATTCATTATCGATGATGTCAGCAATTTTAAACTTAATGACATCATCAATGTTTATCAAGGATTATGAAGGATCTTCTCGATAACTTTTGATAGAGCAGGAATTACTGTGATAGGTCTATAGTTACCTAGCAATGTCGGTCAAATTAAATACAAAATGATTGTCCTTCACAGCACAAGTTAGAAGTTTCGAAACTGGTCGCTATTAAATTTGCAGTCCTTAAATAAAGATGGATCACATTCCTCCAACAATATGTCAAAGCCAAGTCAACACACTCATCGAGAGGAACATTAGTGCCATGAAAAGACCACTGTCAGTTTTGTAGGCTATGATCTCCAAAGACTCATTTGCTTTCGTCTCGTAGATCACAGCCTACAAGACTGAGTGTGATCTCTGATACGAAAGCAAATGACTCTTTGAATGTGTATTGACCCACGGCAGAGGGCTGAAGTATTGAAACAAGAAATTTGGCTAGTTTGTATGTACCAATTGCAGAAAAGATAGGTCTTGCATGACAGTTAACTTTATGAACTTTAGGTAAGCCATAGAGCATACCTGTGACGCTACCAGTGGGAAATAACTGACGATAAACCTCATCTGCTATGATTTTCGGCTTAATTAAGGTATCCCAGAGAAGTCGAACGAGCCTTTTCTCTCTCCTCTGACAAATTTCAAGTATGTCAATGTCCAGCTTTTAGAACCTTGAGGCGTTAGCCAAAGAGCCTCAAGTTTGTTGATGAAGTCAGTGCGATTAGAGTAACAGCTCTCTTTCCTTTATCCGGGAGAATAATGGCTATGTTCCTATTCTTACTTAAATTATTTAGAGCAAAAATCCCAGCTTTATTTATATTCAGTGAAAGCTATGCAGAATCGTAGCCATAACAGGCAGAAAGGACTAAACTTTTGAGTCTAGTTTTGATATAATCACAGTTGAGGTATTCTTTGTCAATAGGCTTATTTTTAAGACAAAGAGTGAGTTTTTCAAAAAGAGTGAGACAAACAATGGTCCAATTTATGCGGTAAAGTTTTTAAAATTGTTTCAACACAAGTTTTGATTTATCAAACACAAATGAATTTTGATACATCTGATCTTCATGTTTGTTCTCATATTTTAACTATGCCTTGAATCCTCTAGGTAAACCGATTGCGAAATGAAAACAGCATCCAAGTTCGTGGAGCAGACATTCCAGATCCGATCGCATCTTTCGTTGAGCTGCGACAGAGGTATTGTAAAAACAGCGTAGTTATTTGATGGTTGTCACGTGATTGTTGCAATATCCTTACAATCCTATCAACAAACCTTTCATGTGATGTTAGAAACTGAGGCTCAGATTGATGATCATTCTTTGTATCATTTTTTAGAGGATCCTTTGCAAAATCTGAATGGAGTGACCCATTTCAGCAAGAAGAAATTCTAAAACTAATCCAACATGTTGGCCATTCAATCAATCTTCATCAACAGTCAAAAATCATAGGAATGAACTGTGTCTAGATTGATCTCAAATCGAGCTTAGTAACACAATTTTCGGACCACACCCCTTGTCGGCAGAACCGTTACAATTTCGGAGAATTTTGATTCATTTCGCAGTGACGTCACAGCAAAATTGCGCAGAAATTCAAAAAACAACATCGAAATTCGGAATCTACATGGAAATTTGTCCAGAACGAAGTCCAAGAAATTAAAAAAAGTAGAGTGCCAGGGTCCTATTTCGTAGCGTCAAGAACCGTTGTTGACGAAAACGTAGTCTTAAACTTTTGGCCACGACTGTATGAGGATAACAAATTTGAACGTTTATAAGGGATTTAACCGTGAATATTGACCGAGGGTGTAAAGTTACACCCCGAACGATCTCACAGCCAAATTCCTCAAAATGTTCTCAAGTTACTTTAAAATCGAAATCTGTAGGAAAGGCAAACTTGAGGAATATGACAATTTACTTTAGACTAAGGCCCCGTTTACACGATACCGTTTTCATTTCATATCGGATTGGGTAAAGCAATCCGATATGAAAATTTCTCCTGTTTACACGATGCCGTTTTCATTTCATATCGGATTGGTTTCATGCCACTTTCAGAGCGTTTTCATTTGAAAACGCGAAAACGGTATGAAGCTATCGGATTGGTGTGTTCTCGTGTAAGCAGGAGGCCAATCCGATATGGAATCAAAACGGTATTATGTAAACAGAAGGCCAATCCAATCCGAAACAAATCCGACATGAAATGAAAACGGTATCGTGTAAACGGGGTCTAAGCTTGTGGTGCTGAATTTGAATCCGTGGTCAGAAATTTTGTTTGAATTCCAATGTAATAAAATATTTCCAAAGCGATGCTGTTGATTGTAAAGGTGTATTAAAGATGGGACCTCCAGGGATCCCTTAGTATTGCTGAGTGATAGAGCTGAAACCCCTAAAACTTTCGAGATTTCTTTTTGTATCAATTTTTGGGATATAACTATTTTTGTGAACAGTATCGCTAACTTTAGAACTTTTTCTTGTTTCTAACAGTAACATTAAATTAATAGTCCCTTAGGGGTACAGAGCGAATAAAAGTGATCTTACAATAATCTTTCTCTTTGTATTCAAAAAGATATGCTTTTTCCTTTTGCTAGAGAGCCAGTAACGCTTACTGTTGCCACGTGAGTGAATAGTAACTATGAATCTAATCGAAGGCCAAGGTAGGAACCTCGCGAAGCACAATTTTATCAAAATCGCTTGTAGCTATGGAATGGAATTTCGACCAATAAGATTTTGTTATCCAGACCTTTTTTTCGATGCAAAGAATTTTAAAGACTTGAATTTACATCGGGGATTCTGACAGCAACTATTGGCAAGCAACCCACGTTTTTCCTGATTCTCCTGGTAGATCAAGGGATACATGGTGAGTTTCAAAACTTTGACAGTCCGATCAGAGGGATTCCGAAAAGTTTCATTAAACGAATATACCTCTTTCTTTTGAAGGTACAAATGTCCCGCGTACATATGTCAGAATTTGAGTGATTCTGGTTTCGAGACACCAACTGCTGTTCAAATGCAAGCCATTCCCTTGATGTTAAATGTAAGAATCTTAGAATTTAAAATATCATGTGGTAACAGAACATTTAGTAATTTTTTATCTAAAAGTAGTCACAGCAAAATCTCCGGTAAAATGATCGGAATGAAAAGAATCAAGAATTTGTCAAGTGCACTATTTTCCAACTGGCCAATTAGAAAGCCCATTCAAGTTTCTAAAGGGCCAATTGAAGAGTCCTAGAGCCCCTTTGTCAGTATACGATCGGCTTTTGAGGCCTGATGTCAAACATGTGCGAACCACTTTAGTCTTAAAGTAGTTTTTAGCGGGGTCAGTTCTCACTGGCTCCTTCGGACATAATTTCGATGTTGATTTAACTGATATAAAGACTGTCAAGGTACTTTTAACTATCTGCCATATAACTCTTGTCATCCTCTGCTGTCGAGTCAAATTTTAAGAGCAGCATGATCTCACTTGACACGTACGAATTTGCCACTAACAGGGCGTTAGGTAGGTAGGTATGAATTTGCCACTAAAAATTTTTTTCAATGGTTAAAAAGAAGGAGAAAATAACTGAAAAAATAAATGAAATATTTACAATACATTTTACATA
Source organism: Aurelia sp. 4 Dawson et al 2005 (assembly GCA_964019985.1). Taxonomy (NCBI): domain Eukaryota; kingdom Metazoa; phylum Cnidaria; class Scyphozoa; order Semaeostomeae; family Ulmaridae; genus Aurelia; species Aurelia sp. 4 Dawson et al 2005. The sequence goes on from OZ026505.1 coordinate 7,700,307, forward strand.
GCAAATTTGATATATACAAGTTATAAACACCCCTAATTATAGTGGCAGGGATAGTATTGAAGATCGAGTTTACCTTATTTCCATAATGGTCCCCTTAGAGGTGATTGCAAACAATTATAAACATATTTGTATGTGCTTTAGGATAAAGGATAAATATAGTAAGGCCGAAACATGAATGTGAGAGAGGATGCGCGGTTTTAGTAGAATACATATGTGTTTTTTCTCTCTGTATAATTTGGAAAAAATTGCCTTGATCTTGTGCTCAAACGAATTGATACAACAAGCGTTTTCTAGAAGCATTTGACTAAGTAAGGCCTCCTTGCCAGACTTCCCAAGTATAGATTTCATCCAGCACTAATAAGTTGGATTGGTAGCTTCCTCCAGGACCGTATGTAGTAGCTGCTGATTGAGGGAGGGTCCCTTATTCTTGAAGTCGTGGAGAACAAGCTAATTGATGCTTGTCATGTTGCACCATTGGTTTGCATATTGGGGGCTTTTGCCCCTCTCCCGTCGCCCCCAATTCCTACGGCCCTGGCTTCCTCTCTGATCGTTCCATTGCTGTGCCTCAAGGCTCCCTCACTTCTCATGTTCAGTTAAAGTGTGAAAATGTGGTGAATAGCCATCCCAAATATGTTTCTCCTGCATTTAATGGCAGTCAGAATTACAAAGGAATGAAAAGAGCAATTAGTTTGGCGCAGTGATCTCAAGTTACTGCAAATCTCACCTGATATCTAATGTAAAACAGGTTTTATTCTGTATTATTCTACTCTAGCATCGAGAAATCCTTGTATGTGCTCCAACTGGCTCTGGAAAGACGCTTGCATTCATTATACCGATCTTGCAAAGTCTTAAGGTGCAGACAATGGTTTTTTTTTAAATATTAGTTGCTCGATTTCTATGCATAAATTGCCTGTCTCATCGTAAGTCATACTGTTTTCGTCCAAATGATCTTACAGCGCCGTCAAGCAAAAAAGAGGGCTCTTTGTAAGAAAAAAGCTTGGTTGACATATGATCAAATATTAGAAACTAACGATGTAATGAAGGAACTTCTCGATGAAGTTGCCAGATTCTTGAAATCTTAGGTAGACCTATTTCACAATTAAATTCAATTCGAGATGTGATTCCCTGTGCACCAAGAAATGTACTTCATGTCATTATGCTGCAAATACACACACGATGCCTTTTCATGCATTGCTTAGAGCAATGCACGCTTTTGAGATTTAGATCCACTTTATATCGAGGCAATGATGTTCCTGAAAGTATTGGAAATGAATTGATTCCTTATGAAAATGGTCTATTAATTTTAGACATCAAAGCAGAATCATGCAAATGACGCATTTTGCAATTTTATTCTGCAAAAGCTCAAAACGGAGGCCTCTAAGTACCATCCGTGGTAACAATAGCATGGACTACCGTTCCTTTTGTTTCTCATTACTTAAGAATAAAGCAAGTGAGATTTGAAAAGATTTTCGATAACCTGTCTTTCAAGAATATTGTTGCTTTGAAATATCCTGTACAGCAGAGTTTGAAAATAATGCAGTCTTCAGACGATTATGTTTTCAGCTAGTTTTCATTGGATGCATGAATCTTCAAGCAAACCATCACAACAGTTGTAAGGTTCAAGCAACGCCAGACATCATGTTTCCTCCTGTGAAAAATCAAGTTTAAAAGTATGGAATGAATTTTGCGAGCAAAGCGTACCAACGAGAATTAGGTGCCTCTTCATAGGTATACTTGATTTTGCGATATGTCCTCGAAAGTTTCTAACGGGTAAAGAGCTTCAATGGGTAGATTGTAAAGTGTTTTCCATTGAATCTGCTGCTAGTTTACCTTCTTTAGGCCATGTGACAACCCTATTTTCATGGAATGAAATGATGATTTCTACATGATTCTTATTTTTGCAGCGACCAAAACGAGATGGCTTTAGAGCTGTAATAGTTTCACCGACGAGAGAACTTGCTAACCAGGTAATTGTAATTTAGGAAAACATAGTGTAAAACTTAATTGCCAATGACATTGATTGATTTAACAACGCACTGTCAAATTTATTTGGGTGCATAGACAAGTGGACTGACTTTTTGATTATATGAATTTATCCACGGAAATTTATGATGTGTCAGCTGCAAGGAAAACTTCTAGAAAGTACTCTAATGTCGTTATTGCTGGATTGAACTGACAGCCATCTTCAGACGCATATCTCCTCGTCATGCTTGTTGTGTTAGCATCTGGCGAGTGAAAGTATATGCGTATGCTTGGCTTTGCTGAAGGCTTAATGCCAAAATACGAAATGAAAAAATGGCTTTGGCAATCCTATAGGACCAGGAATCTAAATGACTTCAGATTTCTCTAAAATCTCTTTGTGCTAGGAGTGGCGTAGTGATTTTTCGGAGAGACTCTCGACAAGAAGATCCCGGTTTCGATCCTAGGCCGATGATGTTAGTCTATGTATTTCTCCATTGAATTGTTATTTACTGTTTTACTGTAGCCATTCCGCTAAAACTTTTTGAAGCGGAATGGGTATTGTGTACCTTTAGGGAATGGAGTGAATAGAAGGATTGATGTAATAAGTGTACTTCGATCCCAGTTAGGGCCACATTTTGATTTCCAAGTGTGGTAGCCCACTCGTGATAAATATCCTTGTTATGCTCGTGCAGTTATGTGCAACTGTGATTTTGGCTCAAGTCGAAATCTAATCAGATTCAGATCGGATTCAAATTTGAAAAAGGATATTTTGGATCAGATCAGATATGATTGGACTTAGTCTTGACTTGTTTGCATTAGGTTGATTCAACATTACTTGGAGCAGGAGAATACCTTTTTCTGAGATTTTCCAAAACACTTTGAGTTTTTAATGCAGCTGCCTTTCCTCATTAAAATCGCGTTAATATTATCATATTGTCTTCTTTGTGTACTGGTTATTCAAACTAACTATTTGAAAACGAAGACTGAAACTGAGTGCGGGTCATTAATATGCTGTAGGGAGTGTTGAGAAAAAATGAAGCAGAAAAGGAAAATATCTGAGCTGAAAGGGTGATGGAATGAGAAAGATCATACTTGTACTCATAGGAGAGTAAGCCGCATAAAGCAATGGCTTTACTTGTTTTATTTCTTTTGAATAGATCTACAACGAATTCAACCGATTATCAGCAGGAAAGGGATTCAGAGTCCATGTTCTAACCAAGTCGAAAGCAGCATCCGGAAATTTTGTCAACAAAACTACGAAAAGATATGGTAAGATGCTGAAGATATGATCGTTTTACATGCAATCATTCACCTTGGTCTGTTAATGATTAAAAACTTTAGAAAAATCTTAAAAGCCAGACAAAATGTCAAACTCATGTACGGAATCATTTTATCTTTAATCATTGTTGACACAAGGGCTGAAAGATGTAAAGTTGATTGATATAAAGTTTTGTTTGCAATGAGCAAATCAGAGACAAAATATTGGGTAATGTTAAGCGTAGAATGACCAGTTGCTGTCAAGTGAGAAAGTATAAAACTAATTTACTGGTTGTCCTAAAATGATGTATCGGCGTTTGCCGAGCCGTATAATCACGAATTGTGAACTGATTCTAATGAATCGTTTACCATCTTGAAGCAAAGAGGCTAAAATTAGACGTGGAAATTATTTTACTAGATTTGGTACTACTGTTGGTATTGAAAAGTCTCGAGAAAGGCTAGTTAAATTCATGTTTGTCCTATTTTCGGCTTTGATGAGAGAAAAATTGCATCAGTTATATTCCAGGGGACCTAAACAGACAAGAAACAAAGGCACATTTGCATGAAAGAAGAACAATTTTTGTCGTTAGTTTTTGCTCCTTGGAACATCAGCCTGCTCACTTTCTTCTTCGAAGCTAGAACTTCTGAAAAAGGTGTCGGAATGTTCAGTTCTCTTTGAGGTATGTTAAAAATTTAGTCCAGAGCGAAACTCGTACCTGTAGGATAATATGACCTATGTTAATAAAATTTAATTCCCTGCATCTAAGCTAGACTTTTTGTTACAAAGTAATTGGTATCTCATTCAGATCTATCAATAATTCTTGATAGTGCGCTTTGGCCTACGCCGATAAATCATTTTAGAGCAGTCGATATATTGAAAAGGCCAACTCAGGCCAGACTCAGTCAGTTATTCCATTGCAACATTCTGACGATTTTAGATAAAGTCTGTTTCTGAGAATTTTACAAAGAAGCTAAAGATATCGATCAAACTGAAACCAATATCAATCTTGAGAAAGTTGTATGGTGAAATTGAAGGACAAGAAGAAGTGATATTTTTTTTCATACAGGTTTTTTTTTTCTTTGTGATATTTTGTGAAGTGATATTTTTTTCATGCAATTTCTGTTTCATCCTCATGCATTTTCTTCATTTTAGATATCCTCATCACAACACCTAACCGTCTCGTGTATCTTCTTCGACAAGAACCTCCACAAATATCACTTGACAAGTAAGCTGATTCACTTAGTTCTGATTACGATAAAAATTTGCATATTAAAGACAACATGTTTCAAACCAAGCAAATGGGGTGTGGCTGTTATTTAATTGCTGACATTCATGAAATCAGGCTGCAAGATCTTCAATTGCATTGATAGACTTTTTCTTGAAAAGCTGTTTCCAAAGGTTTTTCTTCGTTCCTGTATTTGAAATACCGTTGTTTAAAGTCAAAATAGTGTGATAAGGATGCAACAACACCATTAATAGGGGATCGGACCTGTTTAGGCCTATTAGATTACCTTGAAACGTTTTTATACGTTACCCAACAATCAAATTAAACTTTGGATTGTCACAGCTGAGAACTGAATCAATGCTTCTGTTTCTCAAAATAAGAACGAACAAAACAAGGGTTTGAAAAGATTCTTAGTTAGAGGAGTAAATATTGATGGCCACAGGGTAGTCATTGTCATTTGCTCTAAGTGGTCCTGTCACTGCAGTGTTTGCATACTTTTTATAATAATTAGAAAGTATAGTAGGATGAAGATGTGACATGTATTGTAAAACTGTAGCTGAATATGAGAAAATAAAAGCAAATAGATATTTGAGATTTCGGGCTCTAGGTCCTTATTCGAGGACGGTTCATAAATGTGGCTTTTTACGATATTGTATTCAGTAAAAGTACAGTATTGCTTTTGAATGATCCCTACCTTATGTTAGCAAACCAGGTGCCTAAAAAGGGACCTGACTCCTTCATCAGCTTTAGGCACATATGACAAACGACATGAGTCACCTCCCGTTTCTTGAAATTAAGAAAACGTTGATGTGGCAATTTTGCATAAGTCGTCAGACTCGTCAAGGGCCTAGCAAAGTTAATATACACCCATTGTTCAGATTGAGTAACGAATACTTCCTAAAGCCGTATACAAATTATTGAATCCTTCATTCTAGGCCACTATTAAAGTAATTATCTAAGTAGTCGCTATGTTTTATTGTCCATACGGCTTGTTTTCCATCAGCAAAGGAAAGGTACGGCAATAGCTTCCGAGAACAAACTCGTTAACAAAGGCCATAATGGATAGAGTTTGGAAAAACTAGCTATAGCTAAGTTAACTATTTCTCAGCTGTACGCTAGAACAAAAGGGTTGCGGCAACAGAGCTTGATAAAGTGGTGATTGTTTCTTCTTAATGATCAGCAAAATGATTATACCAGGTGAGCAGGAAAAAAGTACCCACAATTGGATAAATCTGAAGGAATTACTTCAAATTCATTCATTTTTCATTCCAATTTATGGTATCTAAAAAATATAGGTATTCAACATATATACATGGCTGATTTATAACTGCCCTTTTGTATTAAGAAAAAATTCAAATTGCAATGTCATAACAAAAGCTATTTAATATTGATATTTATGTATTCAATTAAAAGGAAAAGTAAGGCAATGCCCAGGATCTGGCATTTTTCAGTGATAATTTGAAATGGGTGATAGTATTGGCTATCTTGCTTTCTTTTGTTTTCTGTCACATGCGGATTTTAGACATGGAACATAATGATCAGTTCTGGGTATTACGCAAAAAGACATTAAGTCACCGGATATTCACTGTGGATGGCACTTACAAGATGATGATGTAACTGCACCCAGCTGCATAACGATATTTTAGTATTGGTTGATTATTTTGTTATTATTGTTTGTATCACATTTTAGGGTCACCTGGTAAATTTCAAATAAGTTCTGACCTTTTTCAATGTCATTGTAATAAATGTGAAGTGCAGACCTGTTACGGTTGAAAAATGTTCTTTGGTGTTCTGAGTGGCGAGTCTCTCTGCAATTTGCCACCAGTGTCTGCCATCTTTCAGGTATTTTGCAACCAAAAACTGTTCGTGCAGTGGAATGTACCACCTTTTCAGTGTTAGAAAAACGCGAAAAAATTGCATTATGTTTAACTTTTTCGGCTGTCAAAAAGATTTCAACTCACTCGAACTCATCCTTTGGTTATGGTGCTAAGAATTTTCAAAAGTGGGAACATTTTGCTGGTTGACCCTCAAACAGATTTCTTGAATGTGGATTTCAGATTATACTTAATGTAGGGACTGGATTTAACCAAGCTACATCTCAGAGGCGAGCTGAACCTTATAAATAGTATTTATATCAATGCAAGACTCTTTCTATGTGCTGTTGTAGGTGGCAACTGACTGTAATCCAACTTATGAAATTTCGTTTTAGGTCATTTTATCTATTACCTGCTCTCTTCTTTCGAGCACTTCGCCTGTGTTTACTTTTGCTTCATCACTTTTTCAGAGTTGAATGGCTGGTTCTGGATGAAGGTGATAAATTATTTGAAGCTGGCGAAAATGGCTTTAAAGAACAAGTAATTTTTTGTAATTTCTGTGATAAATTTATTCATATTTAGCTGGTCGGATCTCTTGCTGGTATGTACCTCGTAGTTTCAAGGCTGTTACAGCACGGACTATCCTGTTAGCGGCCTCTAATTTAAGGAAGCTACGAAGTTCTATCATGCTACAAAAACGCACGAAATCTTCAAGAAGATTGATCCACCTGTCGGATGAATCTTTTTCCAATGTGGATTATGAATCTTCTAGCGCGCTAAGATTTCTAGTATTTGCTGCATCTCGTCAAGTCTCAGATATCGCAATTAGAGAACTAATTTCAAACGAATGATGTGTGGCACAAAATCCTTTAAATAGCCTTAAATAGCGGACTTTTCATAATAAACCCATGGAGGTACAATAAACTAATAACTTGCAGGGAAACACTATCAACTCCTATGAAATAACAAAGATGCGCGTATAAGAGAAACTTGTAACTAGGTAGAAAACTGTTGAACCTGCAAGAAAAAAAGTAATAAAGTAATTACATACCAACATAGCCTACGCGTTGACCCATTATTCCAAAACAAGCAAGGGTCTACAAAAACTTGCCACGAGGTTTCTGGATTTCTAGAAACTTAATTTATGCAGCCTTTGTTTAGACACGCCTCACAAATAATTTGAAAAGAGGATTAGAATGATTAATTGGGCGGCCGTAGCAAGCCTTTGCTCTTTGTTTCGTGGACCCTTTCTACTTTTGGAATAGTGGGTCTACGCCTACTACCAACAACGTTATTATCTCAAACTATTACACCAAATTCAGTATGCAAACTGAAAAGTATGTGATAAAACGCGTATCTGATATAACAGCTTGGTATAAGAGCGTTGTTGGTAAGTGATTACTTTATTTTTTTGCAGGTTTAACAGTTTTCTCTCGAGTTTCAGGTTTCTCTTATATTTTGATCATTGCTCTTTTAGTGTAGTTGATAGTGTTTCCCTATAGGTTACCAGTTTTTTGTGCATCGATGGATTCGTTATGATGAGTCCGCTATTTGATGCTACTTTACAACAATTTTCTGCGCACAACTATTGGTGTCCCATGGGCAGACAGAAAATGAAAACAAGGGCCCAAATATTTATTCACACAAGCAAGCATCTTCATTGGTTATTTGATGTGACTTCCACGAGTTGCTTGATGAGACTTTGTGCTTCTCTTCGTCATACTTTCAAACGTACTCAACTCTGATCCTTAAAATACCCAGAAATGGTAAGGTCAGATCAAGGTACGTGCATGAAAGCAATGATATGGCTATGGTAACAGAAGTGAGTCCAGGTCTTCTCGATGGGGCTCTTCTGTTTCAAGATTTGTGTAATTACCATTTAACAGAAAATATGGTACTTCCATTCATCCTTTTGAAGCGAGAGATGCAAAGTTTTGCAGATAAATGAACCTGTCGCTGCTCACATAGGCCTGCTAGAAAAGAGTGTTAGATCGAGAAACTGATTCTGGTCAATTTGTAAGAAAATGAAAACAGAGCATCCTCAGTAAATGTACTGTTAGGTGTGGCATGGAATTGTTGTAGATCCCAGACTACCTTTTAGAGAGGAAGTTATCGATGACTATACTCAGATTGAGTAATGAATCTGTTAGTCCATGCACAGGAAATTTTAATTCATTTCTGGAACTTTTTCATCGTTTGCTGATTTGTTTGTGCGCAAATCTAGGCTTATTTAGGGCTTATTCTTTTTAGTCATCTTCTGAAAAACGGTATAGTTCGTAGAAACTGAACGCCATCCTATTTTTACCACTCTATGAAAACGGTAGACTTCGCAGCCTTCAGATCGTGTTTTATTCTATTTTCCGTAGACTTTCGAGAAATTTTTGAACAATGCATGATAGGAATCCGAGGGATTTTTACACAATGCACGATAGGAATATGCTCCCTAACAACGCATAGCTACTAAAACTTACGACAGCACCGCTTAAAATTTTGACTGCAGCTGTCGCAATATCATCGTGAAATCTACAGTCTTCTGCCTTCGCTCGCAATGAGTCACAGTTTAGTTTTCCTTCGATGTAGTGGCCTGCTGTTTTTGTCGTTTCGTCAAGATTTCAAGAAGATTTTTTACCTTGTTTACGTAACTGGTTGGGGAGGTGCCGAAGAGACCCTGAATAAAAATTTCTAAATTGTAAATTCTTTTCTATTGAGTTTTGCATAACAAAAGTATTGCAGTGGCTTCAGCTCACTCCGCCGAAACCAGCATTGGAACTCTTTAACGTTCTTTCAGAATTCTCATTCTTTTGGGATTTTTGTCCGCCAGGTCTGCTGACTCTCGACTCTACTGTTTTCAAAATTTGCATTCTTTTGGGAGCTGAGGTTTTTAATGGCGAAGTGTACCGTTGTCAGAAGATTTTGCACACTGCAGGTGCCCAAAAAAATACGCGCCTGGATTTCACGATAAAGTTGAGACGGCCTAAGTCTGTCGTAGCTTTAGTCAAGATTTTGTGCCGCGCTCGTAAACTTTGGTAGCTATGCATTGCTAGGAAGCATATTCCTCTCATGCATTGCATGAAATGAGGTCTGCCATCTTTTGCGGTATCGTTTATTCAACTATGAGTCTAAATGAATGAAACTGAAGTGGGAAAACGCGAATAATTTTTGCGCTGATACAAACTGAAAAGTTCGTAACTCAATTTTAAAAAGTAATAGATATCAAACTCTCAGCAGTTTGCTCTGAGAGCCAAACAGCCTTCATTGCCTTTCGCATTCTCCATTTGCAGCAGATTGTGCATCAGCATATCAGCATGGGATATCTATCTTCATAAATGTCAGTCTTTACAACTAAGTCCATCAATATTAAATTTTGTCCAGTCAAAAAATGGCATATGTTGTCTAATCGAGGTTTCAGTTGCTTTCATCTGCTTCTTCCTTCTATCTTTACATTTGGCACGTTTTGGATGACCGTAGAGATTCAATACTTAGAACCTGATCACAGATGCTGTAGGACCGAGCTTTGTTGTATGAAGAAGGTGTCCAATTCAAAACAGCTTTTTACCACGTCTTATGTGAACGGGTTCGTGCTTTCAGTTTCCATCACAAGATTTTCCAGATTTGAATATTCGATCAAGCCTCTTTTCTAGCGAATGGGATGTCTGTTGGAACTTCCAGGAAAGATCTAAATCTGATAGCACAAAATGTTGGCATTCAAGTGCTGTCATTTCAACTTGTTCCTCGATTTCGGATCAATTTCATTATTTCTAAAATGACTTTGCTTATCATATACCTAAGCAAAACAGCCTTTTAAAAAAGATTATTACTACAACCAAATTTTGCAGATTATCAAGCCTGCAAATATTTTGTGACTTGCCAATTTTCAATAACTTATTCATGAATGGGCTATTGATACACACCAGCTACAGTCGTATAATTAGAGGCTGTGCCTTTTGACATGCATGATAATTGTTGGTAGCAGCTGCTTCTCATTACATCTCATTTACGGAATGACCAGAAAATAACTTCATGAGCAAGATCACGCCTTACTTTCAGACAGCAAGTGGTATGAACAAAAACAAACTATCAACCTGTAGCTAAAAGGCTTAATTATATTTTGATGCGCTCCTAGTGCAGTTTAAGCTATAACTGCTCTCGAAGAACGAGTTTAAAAAGCAATGTATAATTCATTTATTTCTCGGACTTTCCATTCATTTTCCAATCCATGCTGCGGAAGATGTGAAAGAAGCTGAATTCCAAATTTGCATAGGAGCACGAAATTAGAATGGAGAGAAGAGTCTAGTTATTTTGAAACGTTTTTTACCACAATGACTGCAAATTCTTCTCTGCGTAAAATTTTCACACGGTGTTGACTGGAAAATGGTGACGATTATTTCACATCAGCTGGGGAAGTTAGAAATTTAGGAAAATTTCCCTGAACCTAATTTTTCCAATAGCAATTACAGTAAGGCCCCAAATTTAAGAAACCACCTAAAAGAAACTTTTAGGCTGCTAAAAAATGATTAGACCCCCTGCCTATAAGAAACTCTTGAGGCTCGCATCCAAAATAAAGTTTCTTGTATTTTGAGTAACATTAATTGCTGGTCTGATAGAGTGAGAGCATTACACTTCATACATGATTCATTAAGAAATTACCAGCGAGATATTTTGGACTTAACAGATTTTTGCCTAAATTTTAATTCATGCCCTTGACAATCATTGTTGACACACATGTATGGCAGAATATGGATGATATACCAATGGACCGTCCCGTTTTGGTTTAACTTATTTGCCTAGGACTTCAAAGAAATTAAAGTAGCAATTTAAGAAACTTGAGCCTAAAACATGAGAAGTATCAGAGATATAAGAAACATTTTAGGCTGCGGTGTGAAAAAGTAGTTTCTTAAATGCGGGGCCTTACTGTATAGGTTACAGTGAGCATAGGGCATCCAAAAAGATAACTCAGCTTCTCAGCTAAACAGTGATACAAAGCATTCGTCCATTCATAACTTTTGATTTCAGGGAGCTAGTTATGACCTAGTTTGTGAATTTTTTTAGTCACCCAGTACTTTTCTTCTGATTTCTTCAATGAGGAAATCAGAAGTTTCAATTTCGTGATAAATCGCAAAGTCTGAAGGATTACCATAAAACCTCTTGATTGTTGATAATTTCATTTCTTCAGATTGCTGCCATCTTCCAAGCATGCTTGAAACCTGATATTAAAAGGGCCCTGTTTAGTGCCACTCTTGCAAATGATGTTGAACAGTGGTGCAATCTGCATTTGGACAACTTTGTCAGAGTTCTTGTTGGTGTGAGGTATGCCTTTGACCCGCTGCTTTTTGCAGTACACTTGTTGGTGATAAAAATCGTGCTATTTTTCAGAAACTACCGGGTGTCCCAAAAGAATTATACAGATTTCGTCGACCCTAGCGATAAGTAAATAGCATGAATCAATCTGAAATAATTTTCAAAACATGCCTCGATAGCTAACTTGAACGTAGACAACTCGTTTGCTGATATCGGTGCGTTGAGCGTGAAGATATTAATCTTCAAAGGGCAAATTTTCCTCCACCTCCAAACCAGAGCTTTGAAGTTTTTTCCTAAGCAAATTCTTGAAGTGCGGTGAATAAAATCAACAAAAATTTGAAGACGGCATAACTGTGGTCTTTTCAAAATACAGTTTATGTCAGACCTATCGTCAAGGGAGCTCCGAAATCAACTTTATTCATCTAAATGTCGACAATTTATTTCACGCATGCTATTCATCGGTCAAAGTACTCCCTTTAGGGTCAATGCACTTTTGACATCGTAGAATCATTCCTTGAGATTCCTTGAATTGAGTTTGTTATCAGATCTCTCAAGATCAGGTTGATCATGACGTATCGACAAGAGAGGAGACCTCTTTTCGCCCCCAAAAGATTCCCTGTCCTTCCTGTCTTGACTCCCGAGAGATCTGATAACAAATGCTATGATTGGACGGCTCCAAGAGTGTGTTGATGCTCAAGGAAGTTCACCGACGAATGGTATGTGTAAAACGAACCGTCGATATTGAAATGAAATGAATCGATATTGAAACGATTCACGCTATATTCTAGTCGCTACGGTCGACCAAATCTGTATACTTTTTTGGGACACCCGGTATCTACATATGAAATTGTATCTCTTTTTTGTATCTATTCTCGTAATTTCCCATATTTAGCGATTACTTTGTCAGGCAAATGATTTCGCTAATTTTTTGGCATTTACACGTCATTTTACATGTTAATCTATTTCCAAAACACGTCTAATTTGCTAACCGATCCTAGTTAAGTTTTCACAATTCCGACAATATCTGCAATATTTCACAAGTCTTCACGGGAAGGGGAGGCATCATTCCAGACAAATAGAAAAAGCAGTAAGATCTGTTTAACCCTTTCACTGTTCTTTTATTTCACCAATTATGATTTCTGAAAGATCTGTTTTAGAAGTTTTTATGAAAGCTAACCATCGTCTGTAATATATGTGACCACAGAAAGTTTCCACCTCTAAGAAGTCACTTTATAAGGAACTCAAACCCTGGCATTTTACATTTTATAAAAGCAATACGAGAATGATAGGCAGATTAAGGGAAACATGAGGTTAAATTCGAAATGTAGGGATTTATTGTTTTTTATTTGGGTCTTAGGAATGCGGCAACCGAAGCTGTACAGCAAGAACTGAAGTTTGTTGGGCAGGAAAGTGGAAAGCTATTGGCAGTACGGGAACTTCTGAGAAAGGTATCACTTTATTCTATTCTTGGTTTGGAAGAGCCTTTCGTTAATCAAAACATGTTTATATTTCGGTATTTCACGTCCATCCAAGCACGAAAGTTAACATTTTAACATTCATTCCACATTGATGCAAAATGTCCTGCAAGATGAGTCTTTTCACAACAGTACTCATCTCAAGAGATTTCGTATCAGCTAAAGTTCTGCAGAAAATTTTTCCAGTCACTTACACTTAAATTGAGTAATGGACAGATATGAACGTAACACTAGAGCAGGAAAGCCGCACGATTTCAAGAACCCTGGGAACCAATTTCCTACCTTTTATTGACAGCCCACATGTGGGAAAATTTTTGTGTTGCAGGTAACTTTGCTTGTAAATTAATGCTTCGTTTGTAAGTTTAGTATCAAGCATTATAAGGCAGAATAATCTCTCAATAAACAGTAACAAACTTACCGTGTTCCTGTGTTCCTTTGACAGCCGACAGTCAGAAATTTTCTTGTGCCGCTTATGCAAATCATGTGTCCATTCGCTTGCAAGTTTGCACTAACGTTTATTAATAACATTGTTACACGTTGATCATTATCCTCATTGTCCTGTTCAGGGTTTCTCGCCTCCAATTCTGGTATTTGTTCAGAGCAAAGAGAGAGCAAAAGAGCTCTTCAATGAGTTGATTTATGATGGCATCAACGTGGATGTTATTCATGCAGATAGAACACAGGCGCAGGTAACGAATGTACTAATATCTTTGCAATGGTATTGTAAAAAACTGCATACAAGTATGAGCAATTCTCTTACTACTAGGTCTTCCAAAACTTCCAAGTCACTTGCAAATACGGGACCAAACGTTTTTTTTTTTTTGCCAATCTTTACATTACATTTTGTCTAGTTTGTTATTGTCGGGGAAAAATGATTGTGAAGTAAAATTTGCATTTTTTTTCTTCCGGATGAGAACGGCAAAATTGAACATTTTTAGGCAACAGCATTTTACAAAATATTGTATTTTCTAGATAAAAGTTGAATCTCGCAATTCCGTACGAATAGAATATTCGAGTCCTACGTGGCATAAACCTCGTTCCCAGCGAAATTTCATTTGTTTGCTTCAACTCTAGGATACCAGAAGCGGTCTAAACTTTTCTTCTCTATTCGACAAAAATTAAAGTTGAAAGTAATTGTTACCAAAATAACGCTACGATTAGGTGGCTTAAGGAAGGGTGGGGTATAGGACTTCAGTTGAATCGACCAGTTTTATGGATAAATTTAATGTGATTTCCAGGATATGCCTATTCACTGAGTCAGGAAAATCTTTATCACTATACAATAACAGTTGTAACAAAAAGTCATTTGCAAGATCTACATATCCAAGTGGTCGTTGTAATGTAAAGATTCCAGCGAAGAGGTACTGTCTACGTACATCAAAGCAATGACAGAGCAGCAAGAAGTGTTCCGTACCTTTCCAGCCATCGTGTTTTGGACACATTGGGTTCGTGATATCTCTGAAATTGCGTTTAAATTTGTCATAGCTTAACTTGCTGAGACAGACTCTTAGTTGAAGTGTATAGATCAGGCCTTTTGAGTCATGGGTGCCATAAAAAAGGTTTTCCAAGGGGCAGATAACTGACAGCAGCTTTTCCTTGAATACTGCAACAGTCGGCACAAGTCTTATCTCAGGTTTAAGTTTATTCCATTCATACAGACAATGGAGATAGGAGCTGGCTTTTACTTTTTCAATTCTTATTTGCCCAGTTACATCACGTTTGCTAAAGGAGAATTGAAACTGCTGCAATTTTCACGAACAAAGTAAGGCTTCCACTCCATCTGCGAAGACTTAACAATGCCCATCATGGCCCAGCGAACTACTGTTCTTTGAAGTAAATGCAGACAAGAAATTATCGTGTTCTAGAGTCGTGTTTGCCAGATCTGATGATTCTTTGCAAAAGCGTTACTCATTTTGGGGTCATCCTACACTTAGACGAAAGTACCCCAAGATAACCTTTGTTGAAATTCCTTTACCATAAATTAATTTTTTCTAAATTTGATTAATAAACAGTGCTCGTAAGCGTCGTTAGCTGTTGGTGAGAGACTCTCTGGGTTTAGCATACGAGGAAATTTTGGTGCATTGACTTGTAATTCAATAATATATCGAAAATGTCACGAAAACAGCCCTGATTCTGTTTTCATTGTTGAGAATGAGTAACAAATACATTTTTTTGATGTAAAAGAGTTTTCAGACTCTCTATTCACAGGACGGCTATCTCTATTCACATCTCAAGCTATCTCTATTCACAGGACGGCTGAGCAGAAATTTTTAATTTAGATTTTTGTAGCTGTACATGTGGCACCATTCACCATAGGGATGAGATTTTCATTGCCTCTGGGAATAGTTTTATCATTAAAACAATGTTGAAAAAGTATGTTTCGTCCTGCGATTATTTGGATGGAAAATGAGTGGCTTGCTTTCTCATTCTCGAAGGAATCTTGAGCCGTCTCACGCACGCTTTCTAGTGCGTCACTGATCTTTTCACTTTTCACTGATAATGGACCGAACAGCACTTCTTGTGCTTGTTGTGAAGTAGACCACCAAGCTCTTGAATCTTATAGCAGGAGGTCTTGCAAAGCGTTTGTCTTTCAACTTTTGCACACATCACTTTGAGCGTGCAGTGTTGGTGCTGAAAAACTCGATTAGGAATCTCTTACTTTGTGGAGTTGATAAGAACTTTTTTGGATACCTGTCTATCATCTTACATGATTTATCCGGGGATCTGTGGAACAAACAATTGCCTTGAATACATCTTTGAATTGCTTGGTGACTACCATACTTTTTACTTAGTAGAGTGCTTGAATTCTGAGCTCAAACCAGACTTCTGGAGAGGAGGATTTTCAAAACCCTGCCTTCCATGTTCATTTGTGCAGAAATCAAAGTTTACTTAAAAAAGGACAGGTTTTGTCATCCTCCTATGTTTCTCATTTTTTACTGGCTCTTGCAGAATGACCTTCTGTGGGGTAAAGTACTGAATGTATTTAATCGTATTCCATCTAACCAAGTATTGATCTAGCTTTTCCATTTGAATACTACTAAGTACACATTGAATTTTTTTCTCATCAGGTATCGCAGCGATGGAAAATTTTCTCCCTAAATGCCTTTTTCTACTTCTATTTTTTTGTGTATTGGAATTGTATGCGTGCAACTGGTTTGATGTTTTTCCTGAGTGTTAGTAAAAGCATCCAGTTTATTTATAACCGAGCCTATTGCAATTGGGCTGAATGTACAGTAGAAATCCGCATAAAAGAACCTAGGTTTTCCTTTGGCAGCCTGAATAGGTTCTTAATTAAGTGGCTGTTATTATAAATTCCAGCCTGCAAGGTTCTTAAAGAGGTTCTTAGATACAATACTCACCTTGCACACATTGATACTGTTCCCAACACACGAAATCTAGAGATTTTTTGAGAATTCCTTGAGAATTTTTGCGAACATTTTAGGTCAGAGTCATTGTTAAAAATCTGATAGCCTTTTGTACCACTGAAGGATTCTGATCAGAATGTTAAGAATTCTTTAAAGTTCTCGTGAGCTCTTAAGACATGAAACCTGTTAGAAAAGAACCTCCCCCGGTGCATTCTCTGAGATGCTCCTATTTAGGGGTTTGAAATATTGAATTCAGCCTCAAGGTTCTTATAAAAGTAGGTTCTTTTATGCGGGTTTCTACTGTAACTTATTTCAGTGATTGCAACAAGGATATTTTCCAAATGTTGATTGTCATCGCATTCTCTTGTAGAGGGATAACATCGTCAAATGTTTCAGAACTGGGAAGGTATGAGATTTTGTCTTTCCTTCAACTGTATTTTGCACTTTATTATAATACACAGAAGATGTTGAGCAATCTTCTTGAAAGACTGATGTGTAAAAGTGAGAGTTGAGACACTTTAGCAGCAATTAACGGGTGCGCCAGGAAGTTGCTAATTTTATGATGTATATATAGACCTGTCTTAACGATTTAATGATTAATTCGTTATGCAAATAATACTCGTTATTGTTGCTAATCTTGATGGAATACATTTCAGTTATAAGAACTTCATGGAATAGTTTTTGGTTCAGAGTAGCCTATATCGTTCGAAAAACATGGATCAAACTTTAAGTGAGTCAAAAGCTCTCTATTTTACAATATAAATTCAGATAGCAGGTGTCTCAGAAAAGAGTATGTAGATTTGGTTGAGTTCAGCGTGTCAATCTAGCTTTAATTAATGCCTTATTTCTCTCAAAATATCCTCCGATAATTTAACTTTAACATAGATACCTGATTTGTCGTTATTGATGCTTAAAGGGCTTAATTGTTTTTTTAAAAGTTCAAATCTGTTTGATCTTCAAACCAGCATTAGGCCATAGCAAATTCCTTAAGCACACAGAATGTTAACACTAAAATTGAAGAAAAATCAAAATTCGCTCAATAGACGACTTCTTGCAGTAGCAAATACAATTTGACTTAAGAATGTTTTAACTTTGTCAAGGGCACAGCTGATTCATATGCTTTGCTTCCAGAATTTGCTCAGGCCCAAACTCAAACCTCTGGTTTGGAGTTGACAGCGAAATTTTGAAATTTCGACACTAGATTTTAAATACCCAATGTACCAAGATCCACAAACGAGGTATTTGCGATAGTTAACTATAAGCCAATTGTTAAACTAGATTCTCATCGTTGGACCCAAGCAAATCTGTATAATTTTTGTGGGACACCCAATAAAACAGTGAGTCATTCTAACTGAATAGATTAAACAAGAGATATTCCTATCTTAAGATTTGTGCTTATGTCTGCAAATATTTGAACTTTGTACCTACCGTATGTCGTCGAATAACTCCCCACCCAAAACATTTTTGTGAAATAAGCCCCCATCCTTGAAAAAGCCCCCATGGGGAATATTCGATTCAAATTCTTGTCAATTTGATAAATCTTGATAAAATCTGCCCGCATTTAAGTGAACTCTTTGATTGACGATTTTCGTGTTATTTCAGGCCCGTACTTAGCAAACGGAGGGGGGGGCTTATAGGGCTCAAGTCCTGCAACAATTTTTAAAGCGATTTAATGTTGCTAGGTCGCCAGCATTAATTGGAGGTATTGTTCTCAATTGTTTGAGAATAATAGCCCAATCAGCGGCTGCTTCCTACGATCCTGTATTATCAGCGTACTCGGGCTTAGATATTGCCTCCAATACAACATATTCCAACATAGACTGACCAGCCTCAAGTAGAAGAAGAAAATTAGCTCTTATGATATTTTTAGCTGTTTGTACATAAGCCTCTACCCTCGAATGAGCCCCCACCCTAAGTTATCTCCGGAAAAATAAGCGCCGGGGGCTTATTCGAGGATTTATGGCAAAAGTTTTTAGGAAAAGTCGGTTGGCAGCATTTCAACTAATGTCAAACAATCAGCTGGAATTTTGTTTACTGAATTTCAAAAACGAAGATCTGCCGATCGATTCTGGGCAAGATTTTGCAACCGCTTACCATGCTGAGCACGGTAGGCACAGAAATTGGTCAATGGTGCGTGTACCTGTGCCACAACAAAAATGTCAACTTACACTGGAGTGTCAAAATCTTCCAATCGACATTTTCTTCTTCAAGTTCTATGAACGCAAACAGCAACTTTACACACATAATGCTATTCCTGCGGGCAAGAGAAACTGTCTTCAAAGAAACATAGCTGGTTACCTTTCAGTTCGAAATATCACTCACCTTCGTTTGTTTCTGTGCCTTAGTGGTCTTTATAACTAACTGGATGCCCTTCGACTATTCATGAAGTTTCCCTTCAAACAGCAACACTCTTCAGCAGCTGAACACGTTTTGTTATCTGCGCATATGAGCTAGGATGTCTTTTGCAAACACTGCGCTTGCAAACACCACTGTGCCCGGGATATGTGATTAATTGATCAAAGTAGAGCCACTGCAAAGCAAGTCCTGAAGCAATAAGTGCAAACTATGTCGCAAACGTAAAAACCAATGGTATTTTAAAGATGTGCATGCTACTACACAGCGCAAATAGAAAATTGCATGCTCTTTGTCCTTCCAGGCCAATTCGCTTACAAATTCATATCGTCATAGCTCTCCATGTGCATTCTAGCATATTTGTTACTACGATGTAGTATGGTATTAAAGATGCAAGCAATGAAAAAGGCTAATTACTTGACACCCTGAGTCCTTTCAAACCTAATGTGATCATCAGAGTGTGATTATAAAATGGGTTTGATAACATTGTCCTTTCTTTCGAGGTGTGGGTTCTAATAGCAACTGAATTAATGGGTCGCGGTATCGATTTTAAAGGAGTGAATCTGGTTGTCAACTATGACTTTCCAACATCAGCTGTCAGCTACATTCACCGAATCGGTATGTCATCTCTCAGCCATATAGACTTAATTCTTGGCAAGCCTTTTACAGCAGCATGCAGCTTTTGTCTTCTATCTGCATTCCTTTATTTTTGTGATTTGAAGGGCAAATTTCATTAATCGTATTCAGAGATTCATGCATGTTAACAGGTTATTTATGAATTTAATCAACATTTACTGCAATACGAAATGGGTTTTCTTGGAAACGTATGGATGTGTTAAAGGAACCATTGTCTTCTAGCAATCTCTGCTGACTGATGAATTATTATTCTGCGAATAGGCGTTCCGCCTTGAAAGGTGGTAGAAGTACTTTTTTCTTCTAATGAGTGATATAATAGAGCTTCCGCAGCAGGTTGCAAGATTTAATGTTCAAGGTTTATTACTCTCTTCCAGTCTCAAGCAAGATTTTTCATTGAAATTAGTAGTTTTTACCTATGCTTCTTCGGACCTTAGGATAGCTTTGAATGATTCACAAACATGTCTGACACAAGATAGCATTTTAAGATAAGAGCATACTATTATAAACTTTATCGCAATTACAGGTCGCACTGGAAGGGCTGGACGGCCGGGTACTGCAGTTACCTTTTTCACTGAGGAAGACACAGTCAACTTGAGAAGGTACACTTTACTTTCTTTTGGTGAAAATTTGTGATATACGCCCATATTAATAGGAAATAACACTCCAGTGCGAATGGCTCCTGTTCCGAAGCATCAGTTGAAAATTATTTTCACAAGAATTTAACTGTTAACCGACGCTCACAATTATAGTTCATAATTTCCCTCTCAAGAATAGACAAAACGATTACGCTAAAGACAACAGATTCGAAAAAAAGAAGCAATGTACCTACGTAACAATTTCCTTGCCCCCACCGGTAGCGTTATCCTCTCTTGGATGGCCCTTTCTTATTTATGAAAGGTTTTCTGGAGACACCCCCTTTAAAATCTAGAGATCAGCTAGATCAGTCTTCGTCATCTAGAAACGAAGACTCTGAATTCATCCAAATAGTTTTTTTGTTTGTTTGTTTTCAATTTATTTTGAGTGGGCTTGTCAGGATTTCTAGCTACTGAAAGCTAATTTAGGCCCACTGTGCATGCCGCATCCAGGCACGGGACCCCTAGTTTAATGTGGACGGCGAGGTGAGTTGCGAGGTCAGGCCTCAGTGGTCACCCATCCGAAATCTGACCTCACTCGACCAAGCTTAACTTCAGTCACCTGACGAAGACTGTCACTCGGCCACTCACCCCGCAAATAGATATGTGAATGGCTAAACCTCGTTCCTAATGTGTTCTTACGTCATACCCTGATCACGAAACCGAATCAACACCCTGGTGCACTTCGATCTAACCTGCCCAGAAAATGGGCAGATTTGCAGTCATTATGGATTTCCCGGTTTGCTACGCAATGCTAATCGACGGAAAATGGCCTTGGCTCTAGCGCTAATTCTGCAGAAGATAAATTGAGAAACTAAAACAAACACTTTGGGGACCTTATTTGAACCTTTCTGAAGTTATTCATAAAATAATCTTGGGTTGGCAAGTGTGTTTAATGTGAAAATAAGCTCAGTTTGTTCGGAGCAAAAATGGGTCTAAGTTGCAAATTTGAGAAACTTTCACCTCAGCTTCGAAAGTGAAATGGCTCGTTATTCTCCGAATTTTGGAGATAAGTAGCAAATTATGGTCGAAATGGGTAAAGAATTTGGTTTCCCGTCGAATTTTGACATACCACGGCCGTTTACCCCTTCGCAATACGGACTTGCCGCGCAAAATGGTGAACAGCCAATCGGATTGCCGAACGGCCTCTTGTATCCCAGAGTAGAGGCAGAGCAAGGAACTCACTCTGGGGACGAGATTGGTGAATGGCTAGCTTGCACCTTAGTGGACACATTTTTTAAATCACCCCGTGACTTATTTTACTACTGATTTTGAACGGAAAATGCATCAGTACCTGGATTGGAACCAGCTAGAGTATGGAGGTAGCAGCCCTCAAAAAATAGGCAGCCAAAACAATTTATTGATTGCCGGTTCCTGCTGCAGATTTAGGCGATATTCAAAACTTTTTGACATCCTCTCAAAAGTGCTGATTAGTCGAACCACAATCAAACTTTGCATTATCCAATCAGATTATACAATCATAATTGCTATTGTTTAATGAGCCAATCGATAGTTAGTTCTAGCGATATGAATCAATCCAACCTCTGTTTTTCTTGAAAGCTGTGTTCGCCAAAGTACATTTGTCCCGACTGACTTGCTGATACATATTAATTATTTTCATTTGCATCCCTAAAGCATCGCCAGCGTAATGCAAACCTCAGGATGTGAGATTCCATCTTGGATTTGCGATTTGAAGAAGCCTGACAGGTAAGTGCACAAACCTGAGTCAGCATTCTCCATCATAAAATAGTATTATTAATTTCGTATTTTAACTGCATCGATTTCGTCAACTTATCGATTAATCTGATTGGAAGTTTGTGATATCTCGATTGAAAATGTCGGAGCTAGCAAAATTCATGTTGATTACGAACTTACCAACTATTAAATCCATTTCCAACATTTGTTCCAAATTTGGACTTCTGCGACATCAAGTCATTTCCGTTGAACATTGTTGACAAAACTAGGCAAAATTTCCTATCCAATTTGCACGAGCTGAGTAGTTTAGCTTTGTTCGTAGCCATAGCTCTGATCTTGTGCTAATTGTGTAGCTATGCATGCAGTTGTCGTAGATTGCACTACATAAATTTCGCAGAGATAAAAGTGAGCAACGGATTCATTTGAAATGTTTCCATATTGCTCGAAAGATTATAGCAATCCTTCAGTTGTATTTGTATAGTTTTGTACCGCAGCTTGTCAAAGTAAGGTAAATAAAAGTGTAATTATCTAACAGCATTGTATTCAATTGGCAATGAAGGATTTCCGTAAACTGTTCGCGTGCATACAAAAGAAATTTTTGTAAAAGAGATTTTCATGCAAAAAAGTTTCAATTTTTCAAGAAGGCAAGCGAAGAGAATGTATCCACATTTTAAAAAATCTTTCAGGATAAGTTACGTAACCAAATTGTGAGATATTAACGCCTATGCCATCATCTTGTGATAATTTCATTCAATTTTCAATAATCTCTTATAATTTCAGGCGAATTATTCCTTTCTAAAGTCGTGGAGCAGCCAAAAATTCAATTTCAATTTCTATACCCAAAACTAGCTAAAAAATTACCTGTTCACTATCACGTTTCGCCGTTCTGATATCCAGCATTGATGGGAAAGTATAATTACATTTCAGCTGTTTCCTTATCATTATAAAGCAATACTCGATCTCAGAAAGAAAAAAAATTATCACTGTTATCATCGAAATATGGATCAATTTGAGCCAGTCTCTCATAGTTTTAGCCAAAGCACACCAAAATCTAGTTTTCGGGTCCTTCATTTGAGATTAAAGGCAGTCTGTCACGTATCTGATTGGCTGCTACAATCAGAGATCAACACAACAGATTTCTTTG
This sequence comes from Aurelia sp. 4 Dawson et al 2005, assembly GCA_964019985.1. Lineage (NCBI taxonomy): Eukaryota > Metazoa > Cnidaria > Scyphozoa > Semaeostomeae > Ulmaridae > Aurelia > Aurelia sp. 4 Dawson et al 2005. The sequence continues at coordinate 7,723,163 of OZ026505.1, forward strand.
TGAATCTGTGTATTTGAAACAAAGGAGGGCTAATCTTCTTGACTTTTCATGGCCGTAGAAAGTCAGAGGATCATCAGCCATTCAAATTTCCTATTCTTTGTATTGTCATTATCACCCAATCAAATGCGTGACAGATTGCCTTTAAGATGATTGCAAAATTGTAGATTGTAAATTCTCAAAATTAAGTCAAACCCGCGGTCAGGCAATGGAGTTGTACTTTTTTCAAATCTGTGGCATAGTTTTGCACTGAAATTTTTCAATAAGAAGGTAAATTTTTCTAACTTCCCTGGTAGAAGAAATTGTGCTAAGTTGTACAAAGGAACAATCGAATGGCTTAAAGTGACGATTAGTGGTATTCCAATCACGGAATGTTTATTTTACAATGTTGAAAATGGGGTCAAAACCACCCATTGTCTGCCTAATTATGCTGATCTTTCAGGCCACTCTTTGCCAAATTTTGGCAACATGCCCCAAAGGTATCTAGCTATCAGCCCTCGACAAGTTGCAAAAACATGCAAATCGAGCGACCACGATAGTCACAAAAAAGACAGTCCACATGACACGTTAGCTTGCCTTTAATGAGGATCTCGACTGGCTAACTATTGGAGAAATGATCGATTTGTAGCTAGCAATGTCTATAAATTTCTGAACGCTGTTGCCCTGATTACACGCCCGACAACACCTTTCTCGAGGAGATTTGCCTCGTTTTGATGCCCCTATACAAATGTATAGGAAAAAAACCGGAAGTGTATATGTTTGACGACTTTGAACGTTTCTTGCGCGAACGAGATATTGCTTTTCCGTGTCAATTCAATTCTAGAAGATAGTGTACCGGGTGTCCCAAAATAAAGGTAACAGATTTGATCAAGGCTAGTGTAAAGAGCTGAGCTTGAATCAATCGGAAATCATCTTTGAACTATTCCTTGATAGTTAACTTGAAGATAGATACCTCATTTGTTGATATTAGAACATTGAGAGAAGATATTTTATCTTGAAAGCACAGATTTTCCTCCATCTCGAAACCAGAGCTTTTAGGTTTTGGCCTAAACTACAAATGCGCTATTTTGGGGAATCTCCTCAAGGACAGACACAGCGTAGAAATTCTGAGCAAGGACCAGTGTGCTTAGGTACACATTTGAATGGAAATGTAAAAACTAAAGACTGACAAATTTATCAATGAATTTAATCACCAAGGAATATTTTTCTTCAGTCAAGATGAATTTACATAATAGAAACAATTTAAGCACAAGTGAGCACTTTCAATGATCTTATCCTTGTTACTTTCTATCCTTTGGGTATACACGATTGCTTGTTTCGTAATAATTCCAATGATAACAAAAATGCAGTTTATTCAAACCAGGAAGACTTTTTCACACCCAAGGGAATTATTTCGCTGATGAATAACTTTTATTCGGCAGGTGTAATTCAAAGGTTTTGTTGAATGAAAGGAGATGTCTCTTTGGGGAAAAAATTCGTGAATTTGATTTCAAGCTCAATTTGGATTTCCATCAAGAATTTTTCCGAAGCACGAGGTTTCTTGCTTGTACTTCGCTCTGGTACAGGAGATTCCACAACAAGTACGTCAAGCAACTTAGGTCAAAACCCAAAAGCTCTGGTTTACGGATGGAGGCAAATCTTGACTCTCATGGTAAAAATTTCTTCTTTCAATGCTTCATTATCAGCAAACAAGGTATCTTTCTTCAAGTTAACTATCGAGGAATAGTTTAAAGATTATTTCCGATCGATTCAAGCCAAATCCTTAGCGCTAGCCATGATCAAATCTGTTACCTTTTTTCTGGGACACCCGGTATTCATTTAAGAAGCATTTAAAACCAAATTTGTTTTGATTTAAACTCCATCTTGTTTATATCGATCAATTTTAATCTAGCTTACCATATACAAAAATATAAGTATGCTAATACTTATATGGACAAGATCCATGGTAAGCTCCACAAATTTGGACAAGAGTGGTGGTCTTATTTTGAGAGAGTTTCCATTTTCTTTAAGTATAATCATACGAGCTCATTGACTTTCATAATGGAAGCAGCAACTCGAAGACCATGACATTTAAAAATACAGCAGAACATAGAGATTGTTTTGAAAACAGCGTGGTCTTCGTGCTGCTTAAGCCTGGTTTTCATTAAATCGTAATTCATCGCCGATCATTGTCTTATAGCATCGCCGATGATCGCCGATGCTCTGAGACAATGATCGGCGATGAATTACGATTTAATGAAAACCAGGCTTCACGTGAAGAAACTTTTTAATTTTTAACGAAGCAATAAATCACTACGCAGAGCACTAATGATCCATTTTACTACTAGCGCAGGGCAATATCAGGGTTTCTTGTTATTTGATATTTTTATCTATTTTGATATTTGATTTTATTTTTGATTTTATTGGGTTGCCCTTCAACAGAGTTGATTTACAAGGGGCCCTCCACTTACAAATTTACTTACAATATACAATATACAATTACCGAATAAAAAGCCAAAATTACAATATAAAAGCCATAATATAAAAACCTAATACAAAATTTACAAAATCTAATATAAAAGAAAAAGAGAAAGTCCTAAATAGATTTTTTAAAACTATTCAGGGAAGTTGTCTGCTTGGTATCGGCAGGAAGGTCATTCCAAGCTTTTGCTCCTCGATAGGAAAAACATTTTTGTCCATTACTTGACTTTTTCATGGGTAGTCTTAAATCTGTCTCTGAATTGCGCAAGACATAGGAAGAGCACTTTGAGTTTCGGGTGAAAAGGTCACACAAGTATCGGGGAGCCAGTTCATGCAGGGACTTGAAGACCATTGTTTTTGATTCACTAGCGACGAGTTGTTCAATGGTCTTCCAGCCCAGCTTGTCGATGAGTGGTCTGCTTGGGGTGTCAAAGCTGCTGTTGGTTATAATTCTAGCAGCTCGGTTTTGAAGTTTTTGCAACTGATTAAGCTCAGTCGAACCGGCGCAACCCCAAACAGAGCAACAATATCTAAAGTGTGGCTCCACAATACCTGTGTAAAGAGTCTTCAAAGTTTCCTGTCCTAGGAACGTCTTGGCATGTTTTAAAAAGCCAATAGCTCTTGAAGCTTTGGTAGAGACAGTTTTAAGGTGTTCCTTCCAGTTAAGAGAGTTGTCGATCTGCACACCAAGGTATTTTGTTTTTTGGATTATTTCGAGGTCATTGTCGCGAATTTTCAAATCCAAATCATCATTTCGACTGTTGAGGATATTGTGCTTTTGCTTGGTGGCAACAAGCATGGAATTTGTTTTAGCAACATTTAAGGAGAGTTTGTTGCCTTGAAACCAAATGTCCAGTTGTTTGAGATCGTTGTTAATGGTTGTTCGAGATGCGTTCATGTTTTTGCAAAGAAGCGGCCAGAAAGAAAGAAACGAAAGAAGCAAACACCCGCTTGTTTAGGCCACATCTTCGAAGGGAGCAATTTCGCATGTTTATGAATCAAGAACTAAATTTCGTTTATGAAGGCAGATATCTTTAATAGACAGATGGAGAGCACATGATAGACAATATCTTATTTGTACTGGACAGTGAGTTCCACTTGTTGGACACATGGGTTAACAACTCAACGAAGAGAATTTTTAAGTTTCGGAAACTTTTCTAGAAACTTCTTCTTGTTTTCTTGTTCTGAAAATATTGGCTCTAAAACGGCACACAAGTACGGGGTGGATGCTGTCTATTGAAATTGAAATGATTACCTCCGATGGAAAACTGCAATGACTGCTATTTTGATGATTTTCAGAAACTCGCAAACAATAAGTTTCCGAGAAAAGTACGAAGAGCATCTAGTAAAATGCAAGGCAGAAGAAATGCATTCCCTGAAGAAATCACAACAAAAACCTGACAAAGGAAAGATTCACAAAAAGAATAAAAGAAACAAACAAAGCAAAGTAACCTCAGAGAAAGTTAACAACAACGAGCAATCAACAAGTGAGAAGTCTGGCCTCGAATCTAAACCTAATGACAAGGAAGAAACAAGGCCAGTACTTGAAACCGATGCAGCCAAACCGGCAGAGAAAGCAAAGAAAACATCGACTCACACATGGAAAAAAGGAACAGTGCTCATTACGGGTGACAGCATGTTAAATGGTATAGAGGAGAGCAAATTACAAATGAAATTTGATGTGAAATTAAGAGCTTTCTCTGGAGCTAATACAGAAGACATGCATTCCTACTTAAAGCCTCTTTTGAAGAAGGAGCCCAGCACGGTCATTTTACACATTGGGACCAACGATGCTACTGAAAATGGTATAGATTCTGACAAGCTGGTCAAAAGAATTCTTGATCTTAAAGAGGAAATCGAAAAAATGGTACTTGGGTGCAAAGTCATCATATCACTACCAATCCGCAGAAGTGACAATGTCAAGGCTAATAAGATATTATCCGATGTACGTGAAAAGATAATCTCACTCAAACTGGACACAATAAACAACAGTAATATCATGAATGAACAACTTGGTCGCAGAGGGCTCCACTTAAATCAGCACGGCAATGCCAGGTTTGCACAAAATCTTGTTAACAAATTACGGTACGTTTGACGGAGCATCGATTGAAAATCAAGACCAATTCTCGATTCAAACCCTTGACAGGGAGGCTGCCTGCAATACTGGTTCCTCAGCTAAAAATCTAACATCCACTAGTGATACTGGGGCATCTGGTAGGTGTCATCAGCATTTAGGATTTAAAAAGGGTATGGCAATTGCATCCCTGAATATCAACGGTCTTCGAAGTCACCTAGATGAGGTTCAGCTATTAATTAGGGACCTTGGAATTCAAATTCTTGCCTTGAATGAGACCAAGCTAGATCCAGAATCCCCAAAGGAGCTCACTAGTGTGGCTGGGTACCAACAAGAACGTTTGGATAGGACATACAATGGTGGGGGTGTTTCCATTTATATTAGGGACTCTATGAAGTACAAACGTCGTCTTGATCTCCCTACTGATAACCTGGAACTCATTTGTATTGAAGTAGAACCACCAAAAAGCAAGTCATTTCTTGTTCTTGCTTGGTACCGTCCACCGAGCGACCCTGTTGGATCTTTTGGTAAGCTGGAAAAAGTTCTCTCTTTTTTGGACAAAGAGGGCAAAGAAATAATCCTCTTAGGGGACACTAATTGTGACCTCACTCCAAAACAAGCTGAGCAGCCCATAGATAACAATTCAAAGCACATGCTTGATCTCTATGAGTTATTCAGCTTCAAACAGCTTATTGAGGTGCCAACTAGGGTCACTCTAACTACCTCTTCTATAATTGACCATATTGCTACAACAAGTGCAAGAAACATTGTAAAATCCGGAGTGTATGAAGTTTCCATGAGTGATCATTATATGGTCTACTGTATTCGAAAATTTAATGGAGCAGTGGAAAAAGGCCACAAAATGATCAAAACTCGAAAGATGAAAAATTTCAACGAAGAATCATTCCTGGCTGATGTTTCTGGCATCTGTTGGGAGCAAATGCTTACTGAAACGGATGACATAGATGTTCTCGTAAGCAGTTGGTCGAACCTTTTTTCCTTGATCATAGAGAAACATGCCCCAATGACTGTAATGCGTGTTTCAGAGAAGTACTGCCCCTGGATTGGCAAGGACCTGAAGAAACTAATGCAGACCAGGGATAAGCTAAAAAAGACTGCAGCCAAAAGAAAGTCCCAATTCCTTATGGACTCTTATAGACAGGTCCGTAACAAGGTCAATGTCCTAAACATCCAACTAAAGAAGCAGTACTATACTAATAAGATCTCTGCATGTCAAGGTAACATGAAAGAATCATGGAAGACAATCAATGAAATCCGCAATAAAAGATCAAAGTCCAGCAACATTGATTGTCTCAAAGAGTCTGGTTCCGAAACTGTTCATAGAAAACATATTTCTAATGCAATGAACAGTTTCTTCTGCTCAGTAGGTAAGGATCTTGCTGAAAAAATAGATCCAGCCCCTAATCCCCTTCTTGCAGGTGACTATGAAATTAACAAACATAAGGCAACATTCCATTTCAGAACTATTTTAGTGCAGGAAATCAGGGATGCATTTGCCACTGTTAAGACAGCAAAGAGCTTTGGGACTGACAACATCTCTACCTACTTTTTGAAGCTTGCGCTGCCTTTTATTGAAAACTCGCTTGCTTTCTTGTTCAATACATCCATTGAAACAAGTCGTTTTCCCGACTCATGGAAAGTTGCTAGATTTACTCCGATCTTCAAAGATGGAGACAGGGCTGATAAGTCCAACTATCGACCAATATCAGTCTTGCCTGTCATCTCAAGGCTCTTTGAAAAATTAGTAACAAATCAGCTGTACCAGTACATGAATGATAACGGCCACTTTTCATGCGGCCAGTCCGGCTTTTTGCGTCTTCATTCAACAGTAACATGCTTGCTTAAAAATACTGACGACTGGTACAATGGAATGGATATTGGAAAGCTTGTGGGTCTAGTGTTCATTGACCTAAAAAAGGCATTTGATACTGTTGATCATAACATTCTCTGCAAAAAGCTTGAGCTTTACGGTGTACATCATCGTGAACTCTCTTGGTTTAAGTCCTACCTAACGAATCGGAAACAATTTTGTAGGGTTAATGGTGTTGATTCCGAAATCGAGGACATAGAAGTTGGTGTTCCACAGGGTTCATGTCTTGGCCCTCTTCTTTTCCTCGTCTACATAAATGATCTCCCGCAAGCAGTCCTGGATTCCAACGTGTCCATGTATGCTGATGATACTAGTTTGTGCTACCAGTCTCACGATATGACTCGGCTGAATGAGGCTATTAACAGTGATCTTGCGAAACTGGACATATGGCTAAAAGGTAACAAGCTTTCCCTGAATGTAGCAAAAACTCATTCTATGCTTATTTCCTCCAAGCAGAAACACAACAGTATTCTCAAGGGTCAAAATGAAGACTTGAAATTGAAAATACGTGATAACGAGCTGGAAGTGGTCAAAAAGACTAAATACCTCGGTTTGCAAATTGACTGTTCTTTGGATTGGAAAGAACAGATCAAGGCAGTTTCTGCCAAGGTCTCCAGGGCAATAGGATTTCTAAAACATGCCAAGTCTTTTCTTCCGAAAGAAACTTTGCAAACTCTCTATACAGGTATTGTGGAGCCTCATTTTCGATACTGCTGTTCTGTCTGGGGCTGCGCTGGTTCAAGTGAAATTAATCAGCTACAAAAACTTCAAAAGCGTGCTGCTAGGATAATAACGAACAGCAGCTTCGATGCCCCAAGCAGACCTCTTATCGAAAAGCTGGGATGGAAGACCGTTGACCAACTGATTTCCAGTGAATCTAAGACAATGGTCTTCAAGTCCCTGAATGAGCTGGCTCCACAATATTTGTGTGACCTGTTCACCCGAAAATCGCTCTACTCATCATATAGTCTTCGTAATACGGGAACCGACTTGAGGTTACCGATGAAAAGGTCAACAAACGGCCAGAAATGTTTCTCTTATAGAGGTGCTAAGCTATGGAATAGCCTTTCAGCCGAGTCAAAGCAGGCAACCTCTCTGTATAGTTTCAAAAAAACTATTTAGAAACATATGCTTCCTTTCACTCTTATTGTAAATTTTGAACATTATTGTATATAAGTTTTAGATATTGTAAATAAGGTTTTATAGTTTAATTTAATTAATAGCTTTTTTCCTTCTATGTTATATATTGTAATTAATGTTTTTATCGGAGGGCCCCTTGAAAATCAACTAGTTGAAGGGCAACCCTCCTTAAAAGAATTAAATATGAAATATGAAATATGAAATATTATAGAGATAGGTAGGGTCCACAAGGTAAAATGGGAACACTTAGGGTAAAATCGGATGACAAAAATTTTGATTCACATACTTTTTTCTGAACAGGTAAAAATTCAAGTGTCAAAATTTAACTGTTTCACCCCTTGCTTAGCCGTTTTACCCCTGCTGCAGTGCAACACGATGTATTATCAATCTTCATTTCTGCTTATTTGGAAGGCACAAGAAAGCTTTATTGATTTAAGCATATTCTTCATGAGATGCAGCTCTTAGAAAGAGAAATCTTTGCAATTTTTCTTTGACTTTATTCTTTGATTTCACTTGAAATGGTATTATTTGATACCAACCTTCAAAATTGCTAGAAAGAGATATCAAGCACCTCCGGGCAAATACAATTTTTGGTGGTTAGGCGTGTAGTTATTCTTGTTCATTTTCATGCATCATCAACGTTTCCAAACTTCCAACCTTTTCAGGTTGCCTCAGAATTTAAAGGAATTAACATTTCAATTTTGTGATTATTCAATTGCTATTATGTTAACATCTTCATATCACAAACAAAATCATCAGTATCAATTCCTACAGCACAGTAAAAGTTTCTGGTACATTGTAATGGTTTCTTCATTCTATGATTAATTTGCAACAATGATGTTCGATCGGAATTGCATCTGTCTTCAGGTGTTGTGACATCATGCATTCCCATCTTCGTCGTTGTCATTTATGCTAACATCAGGGTCGTGCTTGATAACGATACACTTGCTCTTTTTGAGAATCCTAAAGTGGAACAGATGGAAATTTCCTACAAATGTCTGCGCTGCACAACAAATCTTTTCCAGTCTCATATGGAATTTCATGTGCAAAAGAAACTGATCAAGAACGATAAAATGAGTCTAGTTGCAGTAAGCTTTGCTTTTAGAGGCAAGATGATTGATAAAAGCTATTGAGTTTTTTGTACAATACTGTCTTCATGAACATTCTTCCATGTGTAAACCTCCATTTCTAAGCCAGAACTTCCCGATTGGTGCGAAGCTCTTTAACAACGATGAAACTTTATGATTGTTTACATTTAGGCCAAACCCAAAGAAAGTTCTCAGAACGCGAAGTCAAAGTGTTGTTATTATTCTTCTAGCCTCTGTGCCGAAACGGCTAGCAAAGTACTCCAAAATAATTCTGTTTCCATGAACGTCAAATAAATTTTGAATGTAGTAAATTTAGTAAGGGTAAACATTTGTTTCCCTACTAAAACGCAAACACGTTTGTGAAAGGAAGCCCGTAAAGTTAACGAAGAATAAACGGTCAAAGCTCTCGAGCAACAATTACCTTTGAAAACTACTATGTGAAATTGGCAAAGACTACAGCAAAACCGCGAACATTTTTAGAAACTAGATGCGTACAGCTATTGCGTTATATCTCCGTATTGAGGATTTCTGCCTTAGTTTAGAAAATATTGCACTTTGAAAAAATTGTGGGTAAATTTAGGCCAAGAAAAGTTGACTTGTTTGATTCAGTCAGGCCAAGTTCCAGAGGACAAAATACAACTTTACTTGGTCAACATTTCGTGAAGCGTGGCAACTTAGGTCAAAAAAATATCGAGGAATCCAAAACTTGAACGAAATTACTATGAAGCCGAGAACAAACTTTAAATTTGCGAAAAACTTTGCTCACCTGCTGTGCTGCATCCGAAGTTCACAAACAAAGCTGTTCACGGCCTTTGAAAGGTTTGCAAAACCAAGAAGCTTTGAGTCCAAAACTCTTAAAGAAGTTGAAAGAGCGAAGGTACAGCTATTGCGTTATATCTCAATATTTCACTTTGCGACACTTGCAATGCCTGCTGACGCCATTTATCACAAAATTTTTCTTTTTTTGCCACAGCTTTCTAGACTACTGACGAAGGGCACAGCCCGATACGTTTAGTTCTCACATTCTATGGCGTTGCATATTTTGATAGGTATTATCGATCTTCTTGCAAAAGAGGCCGGAAGTGACGTCAGATTTTAGGCTTGGTGTTGTCGGGCGTGTGATTAGTTTAGGGACATCTTTCAAAGTGTATCTGAAGCTGCTAACCGTCAGCTGGGCAACTCAAAAACAGGTCTTAGATAAGCTCTTCAGAGAAAATCAACTGGTCAGAACTCTCATCTTTACAAAGGGGCTATTATGCCTCGAGTGAACTAGGTAGTGGTGTACAAGCGTCATCCCTCTTCACATTTCGACGAAAGCACAAAGCCAAGCCATGAAGCATCTCGTTTGTCTTTCTTTTTTGTCAAAGATTATTGTAAGTAAGATTAAATCATTTGGTCTATTTAGTTACTATCAAATCGTATTTAGCATAGCTTCCGGTAAAACAGTACATAAGATCTTGAGTGAATTGCTTTGGATAAAAGAGTTGAATGAAAATTAAATGAATGTCAATGATAATCGTTTAGGATTGTCAACTTGATCAAATGTTACTGAGTTTTCAAGCAGTGGCAGATGATTTGAAGTCACAAATTATTCCTATGCGTACATCATAATTGATAACACGCATTGCCTCGGATATTCTTGTAGAAAAGAATTTGGTGCATCTTTCGCGAATTATTGCTTTCAGGTCAACAAGGCGTAAGTTAAAGAAGATGCCAGTAGAAAGAGAAAGTATTGCCTCGCTGACAAGAATCGATAAAAAGAAGTAAGAAAATTTGTTTAACAACAGTATGTTTTTGCTACATTTCTACGATGACCAATAGCGTTATGTATTATGTGGTGTTCGAAGTACGGCTCCTCGGACCGGCAGAGGAGCAATTTTATTGGCTGCCAAGGTTTAATTTATTTCACGAACGCTTCTTTTGCTGGAAATCTCGAAGACGAGCTTACCATCATATACAAAGAAATGGGAATGTAGTTTGCGTTAAAACCACCAACAACGACGATCAACAGGATCAAAACACGGAAGAAAAGTACAGTTATGTAAACAGTGTTTTTAAAACTTTCTGCTATATAATAAAGCCCTTATCAAACGATTGCCTGATCCATGCCAGAAAATACTTCGACATTTGTTCCTTGTACGGACCTCACTGCTTTTGATCCGTACGTTCTCGTAACCATCCAACAACAGCATACCACGCTTAAGACTACACCGTCCACTCTTTTAGAAATGCACCGGAGAGCCAGATAGAGGTTCCCACTTTTGCAAATTCATAGCGCCAAGGGACTGTCAAATATTTTGATTATATCAAATACCAGCTAAAAGCCGAAAGATCAAAGCTTTTTTTGTTGAGTTTTCTCGCTGTCTGACAAGCACTAGAAATATAGGTAAATCCAACTTACAAAAATTTCATGGAGACAAAATGACTGAAAATGGTCTAAAACATTGATCAAATCATAATGGACTCATTACAGATCTTGTTCGGGATACTGCGAATCCCCTCCCCCCTTTTGTAAATCACAAAGGAAAAGATGTTCACTCTGATTGGCTCGCTGATCAATGGGACAAACGAAGCGTTTTGGGGTATGCGCAATTTCATAAAAGAAAAATAAAGGGCGATGACCCTGAGATCGATACTGCGCAGACTCCAAAGCGCTTCAACGGGCGTCTGGCTCTTCTGGAGAAAATCCGAAAGACTTTCACTGATAGTATCCCGAACAAGATCAATAAAGAAAATGCACTTGTTCGTAGGTGAGAGATATACACTGCAAATTTGTTACCATGAGACTGAAAGTCCTGAGTATCTCCTTCAAAGTTGATGCATAACTCTTTTGAGTGGTGAACTCATTGCGTATGTTTCTGTGTAAGGAGAGTCCTTACAATTTGTTCAATGGTTTACGCCCTTTTTCAGTAACTTTGCAACCATGAAATTTTTATAAAGTTAACTTCACCGATGGTTCTAGAACTGGTAAGACAGAAAAATCACAAAAATACTTCACGTTTTCGGCCTCTAACTAGAATTTTAATCATTGAAATCGGTGAAGTTCTCATCTTGGTGCTATATGAATGTTCAGAAGTGGGAACTTCTTACTGGCTCACCCAGTAGATGAACTTCCTTGCAACGCTAGAACATTTTCTTTCAAAAGTTACTTGAACCTGAGATTACTGGAGAACAAAAGGACTTTAATTTTTGAAGCAGCCATTTATTTTGCCCTTCCTGTGCCATAAAATAAGCATTCATTTGTCCGTTTGCCTTAAAAAAGGCGTCCAACTTTAAGTCAAAGCACATTCTTTTCTATCCAACTTTTTAATAAGTGGGGCAATTGATGGTGCATCTCCCCCCAAAGCAGCCAAATAAACGGGGCACAATCCTTAGGGCACCTCGTAAATGTCTCAAACAATCTTGTCCTTGATACAAAATACAGATGGTTATTTTCAACACACGAAACGTTGTCATATTTTTCCAACCGCTTTAAATTTCTTTAAATTCTTTGGCTTTTCTCATACTGAAATCATTTTCTATCTCATTTCCGGTCAAAGGAAAGAAATAAAGAAGAAGCGAAAGGAACAGCTAGAGGAAAATCAGAAGACGAACAGAGTTGGTGGCAAAAGCGGAACGACGAAGAAGAGACGGGAAAAAGGCACAAAAAAAGAACAAAGGAAGAAACAAAAGTCAAGGACGTAGGTAAAAGAACGAAATAAAGGAATCTGATCAAACGAGAGAATTGTTTGTGCTAAAATATTTTCATGCCTATTAGAAACACGTAATGGATGTGAATTAAGCAGAACAGTCAAATAGCTTTTTGTTCGAAACAAAATGTTTCTCACGCGTTTCTCCCACGAAATAGCCGATTTAGCGGATTGAAATTAGCTACTTTTTCATGTTTGAACTTGACGTTTCTTTAAAACATGCCATTCAGCAAGAAATCACTCAATTGTACTGCAGAGTGGATCAGCGAAGTCATTTAGAATTTGAAGTCAATTTTTATGCCTTCAGAAGTATTTTTTGCCAAATTGAGTTGCGATCTACACTTAAGGCAAGTCTTCAGCATCATGCTCGCATAAAATCATGCTGATAGGGTTTGTAGTTTTCAAATTCTTTTACAGAGCCGCCTTTTACAAATTCCCCCTTTTACAGATCCCTCGTTTTACAGATTTGTAAAAGTTGCATTCACCTCGTTTGGATACAAAGGATCAACTTTTTAGTTCCAGATTCGAGATCTGCGTCCAAAGATCTTCAACAGGAAGTGCAGTAATTCTAATTTAGACGTTCAGTTTTCAGATTCCCCCTTTTACAGATTTTGAGTGAAATCTGTCTTGTTGGATTTATTGTTGCTAGCCCATGAGTAGAAACAAAAAGATCTTACAATATGTTATACACTGCTGGTCGCAGCATCATATGAAAATAATTTGAAAAGCGTGACACTCGCAGTTTCCATGTTCCCCTTGTTACAAATTCCCCGATTCCCTGTTCCCCGGTTCCTCGTTCCCCCTATTACAGATAGCCTTTCGCCAAGCACACGCAGATTTTGGAAAGAAACTGCATTAGAAGCTCAACTCTCAGATCACCAAACATCAGGGAAAAACATTACTTTCTGCTTTCGAAGCAAATCCTTACTACTTAAGAAACTGTTATTCAGTTCTGCTCTGGAAAATCTTACGCTAACTCCTTATTGAAATACTTTCCTTAGCACAGGATAAGGCTCAAATTCTTACTGGTTCTCAGAGCGCGCAGAAATCATCCAACCTCATGAAAATCAGCCAATTATGTCGCCGCTTCCAACCCTCTGAGACAAAATCGGTCGTTTGAGGTGAAGTTAATAGTACCCTCACAAAAACTGAAAGGGATGCTAAAACATTGCAGCTATTTAAAAAAATTTGATAAATCGGTTGGAGAGATGACCGTCCAGAGTTGTTTACCTGTTTAGGCAAATATCTCATTTGGAGCCGGAGCTACGAGCGTTTACCGGCCAAGAAAACTTAACCTTTCTTCGTGAATTAATTCACTCACTGTTGACTCCAGCACCCTGAGCTCTTTTATCCATTAAATTGGGCCTAACTTCGACTTTTGACAAAGACAAGAGGCAGTCTGATGTCATGACTCAGGAACGGTGTTATGTCATGGCCCTCCAGAGTGTTTTCTGACATCAAAACTTCTTTACATGTCAACATTTGAACTGATATTTAGTCATTAATTCCAATGGCTGTTGCCGGGAATCTTGGTTTTTGATAAAAACTATCACACTGGGTTGCTGACATTATTGAATTTTTTGTGCAGTTTTCTTGTCGAAAATGAGTAATTTGGCTTCCCTGACTTTCTTGCATTTGTTGTAGACAGGAAACCTCCTTACAAAGTTATAAGACCTAACCTAACATATCGTAGGTCGTAACGTTGCGTAGCCTTGCGAACTGATGTAGTTGGTGGGTAGTTTGGATGTATACGCTGGCACCGTGGAACAGTTTTTCAAACAATCCTTAAAGATGAAGTTCCAGCTAGTGGATGATCTCCTAACGTCAAAAGCTTTCAAAAAAGTCGGATAGTCTTTAATTCTTTTTCCATGCAAAACAGTGGCGGCTGGCAGCGGTACCAGCGGTACCAGTCTAGTACCATTTTATTTTGAAAGCTTGGAATTCTTTGTTTTAATTTCTAATATGTCAACAATGCAAAAAAAGTGAATTCGCCATAAAAACAAACAGAAGGAAGAGCGGCAACGCACACTAGAGCCAATATCTCAGCATGACCCTGCTTTTATCAATCCTTGTTGAATGAGTCGTATTGAAAAAGATCCTTTATGTACTCCACGGTACTAGACCTCATTCATCTGGTACTGCAGAAAGCAGTCCCATTGTGATTGGTGACTTGTCATGACGTAAAATCCTTTGTGTAAACGTAAGCCCAACAATGGCAAAAATCGATCGCAGTACTAGATTCCTCGTTCTAGTAACGCTGTGTGGCCGTCAAATAACACATCAATTCAAGATTACGAAATCGACCCCGCAGTACTTTCAGCAGTATCAAATGGCATGTTAAACCACTGTTTTTTCAATATGTTCTCTGCTGTTTTATTGAACCGATACTAAGGTATTTGAAAGTACGTTACAAAGTTTTTAGGTCTGTGTTTGTTTCTGGGCAGTGACTAGTTCGAATGTCAACGATTTTGCTGTAAATGAACCGAATTTCAGAGACCTGCAACCTAACCTTTCTGGAGTTCCGCATATTTTGACGCTGTCGTCAGCTCAGGGTCACTTAATCATTTTACTCACGAGCAGCAGACCTTTCATAGAAATTAATGGTAAGATACGAGACTGTGAGAATGCATATTAGGATTTGTCATGGATGCATGGCGAAAATACTTGCCTTCTTCTTTATAAACTACTACTAGGGAAGCAATCTTTGAAAGTTGTTTTCCAACTCCTATACATGCCTGGTGTAAATGGAACCATTCAAATTGCTCCATATGTTTTCATTTGTTATATGATTGATGAAAAATGCGAACTTTTGTGCATTGTACACAGCAAGTGGAACGACAAACCCACGCTACTAGAATCTCATTTCTGGTACCTCCATGAACTGCGGCTAGCCAGTGATGGGCTGGGTGCCGCAAGTGATCAACTTTCCAAATGTGTTGCTCACAAGCCTCTAAAATGGCCGCAGCCAGCGATCGACATGACTCACAACATTTCCGTGGAAAGGTTTCAGTGATGCAACCGGCGTTGTGGGAATAACTTGCAAAAACTCATTCATTAGAAAAAAGTAGCATCATTTTTTAAGAAGGAGGTATAACATTATTTCCTGATAAATTGTCCTTGCAATTTCATCTGTAAAATGTTGTCCTTTCCGCTATGTTTAACTTTAAAATTTACTTTCCCAACTTTCTCGAAAATCTATTGGGAAAGGCATTTTGCTTGCATTTTTGAGACAATCCTTTACCCAATTTTTCTTAAAACTTCAAAGCTTCCCAGGGGCTTTGCCCCTGGACCCCAATGGGGGGCTCACTGCGCCCCCCATCCCCCAGCTGGTCTGAGGCAAAAATTTGTTCGCTTCGCTCACAAATTTTTGTTTCCCTAGTACCATCTTATATTGCGTGCCAGCCGCCACTGATGCAAAATTAGATCATGTGAGGAACTTCCCCACTTTTCATAAGGGCATTAACACCGATCGACACAAGAGTTTTGATTGCTCCCTTTAGATTTCTTCATTTTGTTGGGCATCAAGAAAATGGTATTAACCAAACACTGAAAAAGAAACACTGAAATTGGTTTACAGAAAGCAGTCCCTCAGCTCTACATTTTACATTTATCATTTACCATATGTTTTCAAAACAATTATCTTTTAAGGCTGATTTCCACCACAGGTGGCGGAGAATGGCTCAGTAATGTTTGCACGATTCAGTTATACTTACAAATGTACTAAGATTTGATCATACCTGCTAGTTAACTGTGTTAACTTTCTCTTGAATCCTCTATTGATGACAAAGACTCCAATCTCCATAATAGCTCTGTGTTATCGCTTAGGCCAAAAATTCTGTCGTGTTGAAATTCTGTTGTGTTCTTGCAATTTATTCAATACAACTGCAACAACACAACAGAATTTCAACACAACAGAATTTGTGGCCTAAGCGATAACACAGAGATATTATGGAGATTGGAGTCTTTTTCATCAATAGAGGATTTAAGAGAAATTTAACACAGTTAACTAGCAGGTATGAATTCAATCTTAGTACATTTGTATGTATTGCTGAATCGTGCAGCAATTACTGAACCATTCTCCGCCACCTGTGTTTCCACTCGGTAGACTTCTCTGAGCGGGGGGGGGGGGGGCTCTCTCCTCGATTAGTTTACCTATTGAGAGAGCTCCTCCTTTAAGTAATTCCCTACATGCAATTTATCATTTAGCTCCTCTTTGTACTTGTATATTGTATTTAGTTTTCTGTAACATTGTAACATTGTATTTTTTGTTGTTGTAAAATTATTTATTCAGTCTATGTAGTTTACTTATTTGTATGTACTGTAGAATCAAAAATTGTATGTAGAGAATTTAAATTATATGAAACTGAAACTGAAAAGCGGACTGAATTTTAGACAATAAAATCTTAGTCACGCGTAGCATTCTATTCAAATTCACGGTAACATTTTGCGCAGTAACAAAGGATTTCCTGTCTAATCGAAAATTCTACTGAGTGGAAATCAGCCTTTATGTTCCAAACAATGTAAATATACAATGACATAACACCACTCTTGAGTCATGACACAAGACTGCCTCGGTGTTTGTCAACACACAAGAGAGAGATGTTGCGTTTTTCGACATAACATGGAACGTGGAAACTTCTCTACATTTGCGCTAAACTATTTGCTTTCTGTCGAAGCTAGCCCCAATTTAATGGATAAATGAGCTCGAATGGGTGCTGGAGTCAGCGTTTAGTGAGCTTTCTTGCTCGGGGCTATATATTTGGCTGATTCCAGGCCTAGGAATGGGTTTTTACCCAAGATGAGTTTAGACCCAGTTGAAAAAAATTTGTCAAATATTTTCAGATCTTAGGAAAGCAAATGCATTCAGTTCATGTCCCAGGTTCATATACACATTCTGCGAAATTTTCATCGATATATCTCCTTTTTAGCAAGGATTTCAAAAATATAGAATGCTCATATGACGCTTCGCTTTCGCTTCATTTCTGATGAAGCGAAGGCAGGCGAAACGTCATATGAGTATTCTATATTTTTGAAATTCTTTGTTATATTTATATAGCCAATAGAAAGGCGCGTATTATTTATCCTTTTTAGCAATTTATATGAATTCTTGAAGAAATGTCAAGGTTTCTTGGCCGGTAAATGCTCGTAGTTCCGGCTACAAATAAGGTATTTGCTTAAACATTTAAAAACTCTGGAAAGATACCTGCAATAGATTTATTAAAAACTATTCTAAATAACTGCAATAGTTTAGCATCTGTTTCGATCTTTGAGGGTACTATTATCTTCACCTCAAAACGACCGATTTTGTCTCAGAGGGTTGGAAGCGGCGACATCATTGGCTGATTCTCGTGAGGTTGGATGCTTTCCGCGTGCTCTGAGAAACAGTACTGGTTTGAGCCTCATCTTACTTAGCACTACTTTTGTATTGTACAAACAGAAGTGTGGCTTCATAGAATTTGCTATGAAATGTCCACGAAAGCCCAGGGGATCACCGTCAATAATTCAATGTGAATTTGCGGGACCTAATTGCTATGAAACTACTGTATCAGTACTCGAAATCTGATAATTTTTACAGCTGTCCATACTGGGTCAAATTCTTAGTTTCGTAGATAAAATGCACCTGGTGCTGAGAAAAATGAACATAATGCGTAGGATCCCCAGATGTGTAATAAAATAAAACCACTGAAAAGAGGCAACTTCACCTTCGTCTTTGTATTTGTTTTGTTTCTTTTTACTAAACCCTGGTGTTAGCTTTCATACCATTTGAGATCTATCATACTATTCCATTCCAAATACTACGCCTCCGTAACTATTGAACTTTTGGAATTTTATTTAAGAATTGTTGACTCATTGCCTCGGTGAACCCTGTTCAAATACTTACGGCTTTTCATATGGTGAACCTTGGGAGAGAAAATGACCAAAAAACGTAATTTGTATTCAAATCAAAGGGCCACCTTTTTCATTTAATTGCAATGTAATCAACATCATACTCTAGAGTAACTCCACAATTTTCAATGCTCATCAACGATTTACCTCAAAAATGTTATTCCCTGACATATTGAAAACAGTGCTTCAGTTTATTAAAGAATATGCAATACTTAAAAGCCCTCCAAATTAATCGCTACTTTTTTATTATCTTTAGCTCACTTGAGTGAAAATAAAATATCAGATTGAAAATAATGAACGAATACAAGGAATCACGTCGTCAGTCTACCAAATTCCTTGAAAAAATGCATTTGCATAAATGTAGGGATTTACACTCAGGGTCGCGGAGAGGGGGGTGGGGGGAATTTCCCATCTTTGACAGTTGACTACATGAAATGTTCTGAAATGCAACTTAAGCCAATCTAAAGGACCAGATCGGAACAATTTTCTGCTTGCTTCGCTCGAAGGGCAGTCTCATTTCGCAATGTGTTGCTCCTGAGCCAAAAAAATCTCCCGGCGGCCCTTTTTACACTGGGAGTTCATATGTTCTCATAGAAGCTTATCCAGAGGAGGAGGCACTTGGGAGTTCTTCATACGGGAAAGAGCTATGGTAGTACCTATTTCCGGCCCAAATTAAAAGGTGTAAACATGAAAATTTTGACCCAAAAACATCAACTATTTCTGAAATATGCTACATGATGGTCTATCTACCAAAATTGAACACCTTTTTGATGACTAATTAACATTGAATGAAATTATCATATTTTGAAACGCCTGTACCCGAAATAGTTGGACTGACCTCCCGTTGAAGAACGCAAAAAGTAGTGAATTCTACAACAGCCTTCCCCCCCCCCCCCCGAACCTGTGAAGTGGCCAACGCCTATAAGTTTGTAGCACAATAAAAATCGGGTAAATGCATTTTACGACATTATAGTGACACCTGTATTACATCCCCATACTACAAGCTTTTATGAATAACATTGATCAAGCCCTACAAAAAATTTTGTCTTGATCGTTAAGAAAGAGAATTAGACAAGTTATTATGACAAGATGCTCACAGAAGTGTTATATTATGACTGCTGTTCCATTGTATATATGTTCGAGGAAGTATAATATCTGATTACAATAACATTCAACATGCAAATAGTCTAGAAACAACTTTTCAGTTGAAGGAGCCTGTAGAACATAGAGCCTTTGCGTGCTAATGCTCGACTACGGCACGGCAGCGAGTGCGATGTTTACAGCAGTCTGTGTATTAGAAGCAGATCTTAGGTACTGGCAATAAGCTTGAGAGACCGAAAAGAGGAGAAAATTAACTCTTTTTTGGATTCTTGGAGTTGACGTCAGTTGTAGATGAGAGCGAAATAGCAACTTCAAATTCAAACGTTGGTGCTTATGCAGGTGCTTCGAGAAGGAACAGCAAATCTATATTATGTTAGTCAAGGGGACATAATCTATTGATTTGCGATCATGTTAGTCATATCAGAACGTTGAAATTCCAAGTTTCGTTAGCTACAAAAATAGATTAAGCCATGTGTGACTTCCAATGGACTGTATTTCCAAGTAATGTTAAGACAAAAGAACACCAGAGGTTAGTCCAGATCAGTTTTGTTTCGTACTCTCCGTACCGAAAACGGAGTACTTTAAGGTCGACAACTGTTGTGTTTTAGGTGTAGGTTGCCTAAAGTGTTAGGTTCTGTAGCTATTGCTGTTGTTTATCATAGATTTGATTGGACGGTAGTGTAGACTATCAGATCACGTGACTTTTAGGAGAGGGGAGTTGTTGAGCGAACATGTTGAGATGCGGACGTGGTTGTGTAGGGCTAGCCAGAAATTAGGCCAGATCTGATTGTGCTGGGTTTGAGGTTAGTTCCAGATTGTTCAAATTAGTTTGTTAGATTTGATGAAGAGATACACTATTACTTGTGACAGACTTGTACATATGTAAATAGACAAACTTGCTATCGCTGAATTTCGCAGTAAATATTCGCTGATTTTGTTGGTTAAACTGGGGTCGAAGCTACTTACACGATAGAGACCCGGAGAAATACAATATTTGGAGGTTCTACCGAGATACGAAATACGAGATACGAGATACAAGATAGGAGATATTTAGACTGAGATCAGAAATGCCAAAAGTACCACAAATACAAAAGTTTAAAGGAGACAATGAAACCAGTTTTACCCGTTGGTGCATGCAGTTTGAAGCACAACTGACAGCGTTAGCAAGCAAAGATGAAAATAAGGCGTGGCGTAATTTACTGTTGTGTTACACTGATGAGAATGCTTTTACCGTTGCGTCGAATACCATAACAAATAAGGCAGAGTGCACGTATAAAGAATTAAAAGAAGCCTTGGTAAAGAAATTTTGTGGAGCTGATTACAAGCGGTCATTGGAAACCAAGTTGCGAGGACTAAAGTTTCGGAAAGGCCTGAAGATTGCCACCTTTGTAAATGATTTGAAGACAACAATTCAGGAGTTGTACGATTTGAAAGATGAGGATGCCATCAACTCCATTGCTATCAGCCATGTTATGTCAAACATTGATGAGTCTCTCAAAAGTGAAATCAAATTGTTGCAATTAGCGGGGAACACAAGAGTAGAGAACTTGCTTGAGTTAATTGAGACGAAATTGGAAGGAAACGCCTTCGGGATTAGCAAAACGACCTTATATGGAAAGAGAGAAAATTATGGTGCAACTTCGATGTCAACAGGAAATGACGAGCGATTATCTCGCTTGGAGAATATGATGGCTTCGTTGATGAGCAAAATTGATGGTATTGAAAAGCAGCCAACTTCGAATGAAAGCGTGCGTAAACGCATTTGCGACCATTGTCGACAAACTGGACATGATAAATCGCAGTGTTTCAAATTGAAAGAGTGTTATCGATGTGGAGAGAAAGGGCATATTTCAAAATATTGTCGACAGTCTAAAGATAGCCCTAAAACAGAAGAGAGTAAATCAGCAGCGTGGGAAATTCGCAGTGTAAAGGGACATTCGACCATTACCCCCGGAACAAGGATGGTATTCAGAGTGGTAATAGATGGCAATGAATTAGAATTTAAAATTAACCGAGTACTTACCTGTACGAAGGGTAATTTGTATTCTGTCGACCTGTAGGGGACAAGAAGGTAGACAACATGAGAGAGACCGCGCACGCGTAGTTTACTCACTATTTAAAGACCACACTGAGCGTAGTCTGATTAGAACTACATTACAGTTGAAGGCTTTTTTCGACATTACATTTTGGACTAGAATTTTAACTCCCATAGGCAACGGGTGGGTTCTTGGGTGTGGCATGTTGTCTACCTTCTTGTCCCCTACAGGTCGACAGAATACAAATTACCCTTCGTACAGGTAAGTACTCGGTTAATTTTAAATTCTATCTCCCTGTGGGTCCTGCGAAGGAGACACCATGAGATATTTAAAGCACAGACTTGCGAAGTGTGCATAGATAAGCATTGAGACGAAATGCAGTTTCCTATTTTGGGTCATTTTACCCAAAGTAATTGAAGTTCCACCACAAGTAACTTCTTTTCAACTAAATTTAAAACAGTTTAATTTCAATTTAAACAGCGCATATCAAACACGACACATATCAAACGTTTCAAGCAAAGTCTTGCAGCAATGTTCTCTCATAACTACTCTTGGTTTCTTCTATAGTTCCTACAATATCTTTATCGTAAAACTTTGAGAAAGTAGAGATGCGCGTCCAACAAGCACGTTTCATTATTTCATCAATAGGTATGCCGTGTAATTTAGCTTTGCTGGTTGCCGCCGATCGACAACTATGTGGAGCGAATGTCTGTGTGTCCACTCCTGCTTCGCTCAATACATCCTTCACCCATCTGGAGATTGTATCCCTAGATGCTGGTCGATGAGGTTTTTTATGAGTAACAATCAACTTACCCGTATCAAGGGGAAGTTTCCCTCTCCTTTCCATGTAGCACTGTGCACAGTTCACAATACACAGTTTTTTGTTTTCATCAAATTTGTTCAAAACAATAGGTTCTTCTTTCTTGTTTTGTCTTGAATGTTTTAGGTTTCCAGTAGGCATAATGATTAACCGTTCATTTGATATATCAACTTTGTCGATGTGAATGCACGTGAGGGTATGCTTCCTCCTTGCACTCAAAATAAGTAATAAGACAACAAATTTTTTAGTAAGTTGTTCAAAAGGCATGTCTCTGTTTTCCGGCAGGTTATTGAAAAGTTCCAAGACAATGTTGATATCCCATATCGATGTGTACTTTGGAGTAGGAGGATGTCTGTTAAAAATTCCCTTTACAAAACGTTTTATCAGCATATGCTCTGCCAAATTTGCAACATTTTCAACCGTTATGCATGTGGCAAGTGCACTTCTTGCAGCACAGATGGTGCTATATCTTCCACCTTGGTTGTATAACAATGTCAAAAACTCTAATACTGTTTGAATAGTCGTGTGAATGGGATTCGCGTTCCTTTCAAGACAAAACTCGTACCACTTGTTCCAAACTGACCGGTAACGTTTCTGTGTTCCTGGTCTCCAAGAATCAAGGATGATACCCTCAGTTTCTTCAGGAAGCTGGAAGTCCTGGATGGGACTCCTGAAACACGAACTGCCAGCAGATCTAATTTCGGATATAAGGGGTGAACTCTGCTTTTGTCGAATGGCAGTCTCAACATATTTATCGATGCCGGTATTAGTACAGGTTTCTCTACTAACAAACTCATGATTGTTGGAAGCCAATACTGTGTATTCCAATTGGGAATAATCATGATCCCATCTGCTTTTTCTTTGATTATTTTCGACACTACTGCTCCAATCACGCTGAAAGGAGGAAATGCATAAAACTTAAAATTTTCCCATGTCATTGAGAATGCATCCGTAGCAAGGGAACCTGGATCCGGGTCCCAAGAAACATATTTTGGCAATTGCTTGTTCAATCTTGTGGCAAACAGATCAATATCTGGTGTCAGATTCAACACTTCAACAATATCAACAAAAATTTTGGGGTTCAATTGCCACTCAGTGCAATCATTGAACTCTCTGGATTTTTTGTCTGCCACAATATTTTCAATTCCAGGAATATGCGCAGCCGAAATCCAAGTACCAGTCCTCATACAGAAATTCCAAATCTCGGTAGCAACGGTATCACAAGAAACAGATTTTGTGCCACCCATATTATTTATGTAGGCAATAGCTGTCTTGTTATCACACATTACCTGGATATGTTGAAAATGCCTCTCTTTGCAATATGAATATAATGCAAATTTTACTGCCTTTAGTTCTAGGACATTTATGTGGTCTAGTTCCTCTTCAAGCCATTTGCCTCCTATAGGAGTGCTTCCATTTGTAGCCCCCCAGCCCTTAAGGCTGGCATCTGTGTGTATGATAAGATCAACCTGAGAAACCTTAATTTGCTTTCCTGATTTTTCAATGTTCTTCTCCCAATAATAAAGATTTTCTTTGGCCCCTTCAGACAAGGAAATGCATGCCTCAAATTTGCCTTTATGTTTTTTAAGTTCATCAATTTTTTGTTTTTCCAAATTTCTGTAATGCATCTTCCCATACAAAAAAGCAGGAAAGCAAGCAACAATTTTTCCAATGATGGAGGCCAATTCTCTGATGGTTATTTTGCATTGAGCCAAGATATGGATTATATGTTTTTTAATGCTAGCAGATTTTTCATGTGACAATGATATACGCATACTAATAGTATTTAAAATAAAACCTAAAAATTGTATGCTTTGGGTTGGTATGAGGACTGATTTTTCATTTTGAATTGTAAAGCCCAGCTTCCTCAACAGATTTATTGTAGAAATCACATTTTGTCTGCAATCTTCAAAATTGTCTCCTTGGAGATAAGTATCATCAACAAAGACAACTGACTCATGCCCTTTCCGACGCAGTGCACTAAATGGGGGTTTTAGGATTTTCGTAAATATCCTCATTGCCGGCCCATATCCATTAGGCATTCCCCTGTAGGAATAGAAAGAATCCCCCCATGCAAATTTAAAGTATTTCTGATTTTCCTCATGAATAGGTACACTATAAAAAGCATCTTTCAGGTCCACAGATGCCATGTACACATTAGGTTTAATTATATTTAGTACATTCAACAAAGATTCCACTTTGAAATGCTTGTATTCAACATTTTGGTTTAATCTTTTCAAATTTAGTATCATTCTATGACTACCATCCTGCTTTGGCCTTGCGAAAATGCTAGAGACAAAATCATCTGAAACTCTACCACATTTGTATATCACTCCCTTCTGCAATAGTTTTGCAATCTCCTTTTCAATGATTTCTATTTCTGGTTTCCGATGGTTGATTTGATGCACTGTATTTTGTGCAGGGAGATAACAAAAGTCCACTTTCAGGCCATATTTTACAATATCTAAAATGTAAGTGTCACTTGTAATCTCTTCCCATGCTGGGAGATGGAATCTAATATTTCCTGCCTGATAATTTTGGACCTCTAATCTAAGAATATTTGCATCAATAGAACCTTTTGTACCAACCTCTAGTATTTTTGCATGTTTTGTCTTGGACGAGCTCGCCCCCGTGGTGCTCCTCTCTGCCCCCAGGACTGATTCCTGGGAGCCCCATTCCAGTTTTTTGAATAACCTCTGCTATTGTAGCCTCTGGCATTGAAGTTTTGTTTTCCTCTGTAGTGCTTACTGCCCAGGACTTTGTTGGTAGTTTTGATGTTTTGCAGTTGTTTTGTGACATCTGGACCAAACAGATCTTTTGAGTCCAGTGGGGCTGTGTGTGCTATGACTTGTGTTTCACTTGGTAATCGAGGCTTTATGTTACATCGTCTAATCTGATTTAATTCCGCACATGCATGTGCAAGTAGGGCCACTGAATCAATAGCTTTTTTCTGTAAGGTCTTATAGGACTGCCGTATTTCGTTTTTCTCATGGCAATCTACCAAAAGGTTTGCAACCTCAACATTTGCAAGTGTAGCACTCATAACACAGCTTAATACTTTTTGAAACTGCTTATCTTTTTTCCTGTCATCAATGGACATAATACCCCTCCATATTTCTTCATTGCATGTTTTTACAAAGAGATTTGGACAGTTTTCAGGCCTTGCCTGCTCTTCAATAATCTTATTTATTTTGTCTTCCTTTTGTTTGTTAGCAAACAAGGAATTTACAATGCCTGCAACTTTGTTATTAATGCTTTTCCCCAACTTTTCTGCAGCTACATGCTGAACAGAAATTTCATCCAAAATATCACCCTCCTTTCCTTCAGCTTCCTTGTCTGGCGGATCTATCAGTTTGTTAATATCTTCATCTAGGCTATCATGCCCTCCTAGACTCAGGCTATCCTCATTTCTATCAGGGTCACTTCCTGTGTCCCCCTTTGTGACTGTGGAAGTCCCTGTCCTGGCGCAACTCTTTTTGAATCCAAAGGAAGTCTTTCCCTCTTCGTCCGATGAATCACTCCCCTCATCAGCTACGTCAAACTTACGTTTGCACGACTGCCCTTTTCCTTGGCAAGTTTTTTGGGGTTCACATTCTCCTTTACCCCTATGAAGCTCTTCATCGACAGAATCATTCCCTCTGTCTTCGTTAATCACCTTATCCTCCCCAAGGTTCTGGCGCTTGAAGCTGTGAAACGCTTCCGAAAGCGTTGTAGCAAGGCTTTCCATTCCTGATTGGAATGTCCTAGCAAGGCGCGCAAAATTTTCATCTTGCGCTCTTGCCAGTTCTTGCAGTTCACTCGGCTCTGAAGAGAGCTCTTCCTCGGCTCCTAAGTCCATGGCGCTAAATGCGTAAATAAAGAAAGATCTGACCTTTCACTATCGTAGCTTTCTCTCTTCCTTTTCCTCAAATTTTCTCTTCGACTTTTTGACTTGTGAGCAATTCCACGTGCGGCAGTGAAGTGAGTAAACTACGCGTGCGCGGTCTCTCTCATGGTGTCTCCTTCGCAGGACCCACAGGGAGATAGAATTTCTCTACGATCCAGGGAGCCAATTCTCAATCATTCCACGACAAGTTTATGATCAGTTCAAAGTGAAACCACCGTTAATACCTGTAAACGAGGCTGGAGTGGGCGTTGCTGGAAATCGATTCGAATTTGATGGTGTTGTTTACATGAATGTCAATTTGGTACAGGAAGACGGATCATATTATTTGCTTGAGTATGAGCCATTGTTAGTCACATCGGCAGTTGATTCATGTATTTTTGGGATTCGTACAGAACAGAGATTTAAAGAAACTCATCGAAAACAGGACGAGAGCACGATTACCTTTGTCCCAAATGAAGGAGAGGCTGTGAGAGTTCGATTTTACAAAGAGAAACAAGGATCCACGAACTCTGCTTACATTCGCGTTGCCAAGTCTACTGTTATTCCGAACAATGGCCTCATATTCGTAAAGGGAAGAGTGGAGAATTTTGCTCGGTTTAAGGACAAAGAGGATTTATATATGTTTGAGGGTAGTGATTGCTTGAAATCTCGTGAGGTGCAATTTACGGATTGTAAGTATGAGGATATTGCAAATACAGTCAAAGTTGCTGTGGTTAATGAGTCTGGGAATGAAATTAAATTGAAGAAAGGAGATGACTTGGGAGTGCTGAAAAGTCTTGAGGTTGTTGTTGCAGATTGCGAAAAGGTTGAAAATGGGCTGAATTTAGCTGAGATTGATTGTGGAGACATCGGTGTGGATGGAAAGGCCAAACTGGATGGTCTACTTGTGAAATATGATGTTGATATGAAGAGTTCGACGGAAAGGAAGATTCCAGTAGAACATGAAATCAAGTTGATTGATGACGTTCCGGTGTCATTGCCCCCGCGTCGGGTGCCTTTCAGTCAACGCGAAGAAATTGGGAAGCAAGTTGAGAAATTGAAACAAAAGGGATTTGTTGAGAAATCAAAATCTGCCTATGGAGCACCTGTTGTACCAGTTATGAAGAAAGATGGATCTTTACGTCTTTGTATTGATTACAGGCAGTTAAATTCGAAAACCATTCCGTCAGTTTATCCGATACCAAGAACAGATGACATTCTTGATTGTTTACATGGCTCTCAGTACTATTCAGTGCTAGATTTGAAAGAGGCATACCATCAAGTTCCAGTGAAGGAAGCTGACAAAGAGAAGACTGCGTTTGTTTTGCCTGGTGAAAAGCTGCAATGGTTGAATATGCCGTTCGGATTGGTCAGGGCTCCGTACACGCTGTCAGCTGCAATGAATATCGCTTTGGAAGATTGTAAAGGATTTGCTCGAGGTTATTACGATGATATATTGATTTTTAGTCAAGATCTGGAAACACATTTGCGGCATGTTGGCTGTGTTCTTGATAGCCTGGCAAAGTATGGCTTGCAGATTAATTAATAGAAATGTGAATTTGTGAAGAGAGAGGTTAAATTTGTGGGGTTTGTTGTTTCTGGCAATGGTATTTTACCATCATCACGCAAGGTTAGTGACATTGTTGATTTTAAGACTCCGTCGTCGGTTGATGCTCTGCGAACATTTCTTGGGATGGCATCATATTATCGGAAATTTGTTGTTGATTTCTCGAAGAGAGCAGTACCCTTGTATGCTCTGCTAAAGAAGGGTACATCATTTTTGTGGTCAGATGAGTGTGAAGAAGCATTTTGTTATCTGAAGGAGAGTTTGGCAAACGCAAAGTTGTTGGTATATCCTGATTTTTCGAAACCATTCTTGTTACAAACTGATGCGTCTGATAAAGGCATTGGGTTTGTTCTTGCTCAGGAAGTGGACAATTGTTTGCAACCTATTCAGTTTGGGGGTCGAGTATTATCGGAGACAGAACAGCGATATTGTGTTACGGACAAAGAGTTATTAGCTGTGTATTATGCTGTCAAGACATGTGAAATTTATTTACTGGGACACCAATTTCTTGTTTACACTGATCACAAGCCACTTTCGTATTTGAAAGAATTTAAAGACATTCAAAATCGGAGGTTTAGATGGATCAGTTATTTGGAGGAGATGGGTGCAAGAGTGAGGTATATACCTGGGAAAGAGAATGTTGTGGCTGATTTCCTAAGCAGGAATATTCAAGACCTGCAAGGTAAAGCTGAGGGGAATTTTGAAGTTGGTGCATTTCGTTTGGAAACATTGAATTATGATGTTGTTGATATACTTGCATTTCAGTTGGAGGATGGTGATATCCAACAAGTATTGGGGTATTTTGGCGTCCAGGAGGGGAAAAAGGCTGTGCCAAGACCATATAAGTCTCATTTGCAGAGGCTATTTGTTGATATTGATGGGTTATTGAAATATCGTCACCGTGGTGAAGGTTTGGTTGTGGTTCCTGGAAGACTGAGGAATGAAATTCTTGCATTGAGTCATAACCAGTGGACGTCCGGGCATTTTGGGATATTCAAAACTCATCGTCGAGTTTTACAGAAATTTTGGTGGCCTGGCTTACACAGCGATGTTTGTGATTATATCAAGAACTGTGATATTTGTTTACGAGTGAAAAGAGCGGGAAGAAAACCTGGGAAAATGGGAATACGTGAATGGCCTAAGCGACCATTAGATCTTATTTCGATTGATTATTTGGTTGAGTTACCAGTTACAGCGAAAGGAAACAGACATATTTTGGTGATCAATGATCATTTTTCAAAATTTATCCAAGTTTATGCAGTTAAAGATCGTACAGCATTGACGGCATTAAAATACGTATTGGATTATTGTCTCAAATTTGGATTCCCATTGCGTTTGTTTTCAGATCGTGATCCTGCATATGAATCTGAGCTTTTCCAATTGTTGATGCAAGCTTTGGGAGTTAGTAAAATTCGAACAACTGGGTACAACCCTAGGAGCAATGGTTTAACGGAACAATCAAATGCTATCGTCAAAGATTATTTAACGGCCTATGTAGAGAATGCAGATAACGTTAGGCCGGAATGGGATTGTTGGACGAGGGAGCTTGCTTTTGCTTATAATACATCAGTGCATTCGTCAACTGGATTTACGCCAGTGGAGTTGATGTTTGGAAGAAAATTTCGTGTGTCTGCAGATATGTTATTTGGCTCCTATTGTCAAGAGGAGAATTTACCGTTATCAATTGAAGATTTTCGTGAACATTTAAATACAATGTATGCTATTGCAAGATCGAAAATGGATACACGACAGAAAATTGCTGCATCTTATTATGATCAGAAGAGAATGGATGACAAGTTACAAATTGGGGAGTCTGTTTATTTGTATTTACCTGCAAAGAAGAGGGAGAAGCTGGCAATCAAATGGGTAGGCCCATATGTTGTTGTATTGGCAAGCCACCCTGTGTATCACATTCAGATGGATAATGGCAATCAAAAGTGTGTTACAAGAGATAGACTACGGAGAGCAGGCAAAAATACTCAGTTAGCTACTAGCGACGTTGAAAAAGAGGATGATCGTGTTGATACTGTTGATAATGGAGATAAAGAGGATGAAAATTTGTTTCAAATGATGGGATCAGATGATGATGAAGAAGAAGTAATTGGTCAAAGACATGGGTATGCACTTAGGCCAAATCCTAGGCCAACTGACAAGTATGGAGGTTACATAACTCATTTTCTTCGTATTTTGTAGACATTTATGATATTTAGGAGCACATTGGTAAGACAATTCTTTATTAGAAGGGGAGGAAATGTTGTGTTTTAGGTGTAGGTTGCCTAAAGTGTTAGGTTCTGTAGCTATTGCTGTTGTTTATCATAGATTTGATTGGACGGTAGTGTAGACTATCAGATCACGTGACTTTTAGGAGAGGGGAGTTGTTGAGCGAACATGTTGAGATGCGGACGTGGTTGTGTAGGGCTAGCCAGAAATTAGGCCAGATCTGATTGTGCTGGGTTTGAGGTTAGTTCCAGATTGTTCAAATTAGTTTGTTAGATTTGATGAAGAGATACACTATTACTTGTGACAGACTTGTACATATGTAAATAGACAAACTTGCTATCGCTGAATTTCGCAGTAAATATTCGCTGATTTTGTTGGTTAAACTGGGGTCGAAGCTACTTACACGATAGAGACCCGGAGAAATACAATACAACTTTCTAAAGGAAAAGTTTCGGAAAAACAGCTTGGGACAAAAACTTTCTGACACTTTTTCGATAATTTGGGCAAAAACTTTCGGAAAGACAATTTTTTCATAATACTAAAAGGTATTTTAAGTATTAGTTGAATAGAGTATCTATTTAACAAGGAAATAGTTCTGAAAGCCGTTTTTAAGACTGCAGAGAAAAGAAGAGGCACTTCAATCTACTCAAGAATATTGTTACTAACAACAATTACGCAGAAACTCGCTGTGGTCTTAGAAACCGGATCGCTGATGACAGTAAATAACTTTTAACCGTTGCATGGGAGAAATTTGCTTTTTCTTGTCTTTCCAAAGAATTTAAGTCTTAGACAATTGAACTTTCGAGAGAAATATTTGATGGTCGGAAATTTTTGAATGTATTTGTTTTGATTGTATGCACGCCTGCAAAGGCTCTATCTTGCACAGGTCCCTTAAAAGGGAATCTATATCGTTGGGGCTGGCCCGGATCAGATGGTAAAAGCAGCCTATCGCATTTGATGATCTCTGTACGTGCCCTTTCATAATGTAGCTGAAAGAACCTGGCGATGAAGGCGTTTTCTTTCGCCGATTCATTCCAGCTATTCAATATATCTCAATAGACCTTTTAGCTATTCTGAAAACGAATGTGGATCGAACGATATTTCATTACAATTTGTAGAATTTTCGAATGTGTACAATTGCGATCGAAGCTCTAACGCCACTGTATCGAACCTCGCGTATAAAATTGTATAAAAATATCGCTCGATCCAGGCTCTTTTGTAGAATAGCTCAAAGGTCTACAGACTCAATATGTCGATTCCCTTTAAACTTTATTTTCCTTAGGATACTTGATTGATTTTTTGGAGAAAATATCAAATTTAAGAAATATCAAAAAATTTCATAAAATTCCAACAAATAGTCACGTAAATATATCGCGGCTTCAAAATTACGTTAAATTGCAATTCTTTTTGCGCCAAAATACAAATTTCACGGGACGCCTTAAGACAAATGAGTGACTCCCGAGATGTCTGGTAGTGAGCTATCCCCTTCTTTCAAAAAAGATGGCCTGGAGCGGGGCAACGTGGATCAGAGAAGGGCATAATGGATTTTGATTTGTTGTTCCTAAACAACATTGAAATTGACGCTTTTCCAATGGCAAAGATTGTATTCATATCTGATAGCTGCAGATTTTGGAAAATGGCCTCTTTAACTTGCCAGAATCAAATCAAGTTTTGGGGGTTTCACTTCATTTTTAACTTCCAATCTAGAAAAGAGAATTACCACCAACACAGTTAAAGAGTTACGACGAACGTAATCCCACTTGGAAAACGAAACACTCAATGCGAACTTGTGACGCCTGTGTTGTGATGTAAGACTCGGCTCGAAGAGATTATAAAATGGTTAGTGAAAGAGCTTGTACTTCTGTGGGTAATAATGAATTGCTTTCCCATCCATGTTTGGAGCCTGCACCAAAATTTGAAGCGAATATCAGAGTGAAATCGTGGTTCATAACCTATGCCAATGAAAATTCAATGCAACACATATTGAGAATATCCATTTGAGAAACCAGGCTAAAATCTTTGCATGAAATTACGAATATTCTAAGACTATCCTATCCACAGCTTCGCAGGGTCTGGTTAAAAGTTGACAAGTAAGGACCCTGAAATTTATGCACGCAGATACACAATGTCGAAATTTTTCCCATCGGAAACATTGCATGCCGTTAAGATAAAACATGCTTTCAAAAGAATCTAAAAATATTCATTACCGGGTGCACCAAAAATATTCAGGCATTTGAAACTCTGAAACACGGTAAAGCTGACAAACTGTGTTATTGAGGATCGCGATACTGAGGATTAAGGATTTTAAGATACTGGCAGGCATTTCCAGCCAAAATTTGGAAGATAAAACTCTATGAAATTCTCCTCTAGGCTACCGGGTGTCTCAAAAAAGTACCCCCTTTTGACAGGAAATAGGAACGAAACGTTAAGATATCATTACTCTCCGAGTAGAGAACTAAATCTATCAATCTACAACTTGGATTCACATACCTTGCACTTAAAAATCGTCCACCAAACACCGGAGATATAAGATTGCAAAATCAAAATTTACAGTGCACCCGAAACCACAGGTTTTGAAAAGGGCCTAGCCATGATTTAATATCACATGCATATTGCAAGGGAATTTCAACTTTGACCTTTAGCTTTTCTTTAAAAAAGAATTATACCATGAAATGCTTGAATTGTTCTAAAGATGATTTTTCTTTTAAAGGATCGATCCATGCATTGCATTCCATCCCAAGTGTCAAAGAAGAAGAAACGGAGCACATGCACGCATGCTCATTTTGGATATGTGGCACGATTTCATCATTTTTACCACATTTTTATTAGATTTTCTTAATCAGGGCGATACACTGTGATTCAGAGCATTGAATTTAATCAAAATTTGAAGTTTTCGATTCCTGTTTGATTTTGAGGTCGAGACATGCATTATAACCTATGGGGTTCACGTGCTGCAAAAATTTTCGAGATCAGTCAACCGAAAGCGAAGATATTGATTTTTGAAGTTGGGCTTAAATCTGATCTTTGTTTACATGACCGGTAGAGGCATGGCAATGCTTTGACAGCAAATTACTATTCATTGTATCTACGCTCAGACTTCACCGATCTTTTACATTTTAGTCTCATGCTAATCCCCTAAATGTGTGGGTTGAGGCAATGTAAAGCATGCTAAAGTATTTTTCCTTTTTAGGACAATTCTCGGACCATTTCACAATGGTACTTTCTTAAAAATTTCTTTTCCTCAGAAATCAATTGTAAAATTAAACGCTGAAGACAAAAGAAGTATGTTTCGCTATGCTATTCAAAATGATTTCAACAATTAGAAACACCTTTCTAACAAGTTTCTATCAAAGGGCTGGTGCCAATTCGAACCCAAAAATTTTTTATGACTGTTTCATTTTACAAGTCTTTAATTTGATTTCTAAGATTTTTGCATATAATAACCACTAAACTTTAACAGACATCCAGTCAAAGGATTAAAGGTGGACAGGCCTTACCTACATGTTAAAACAATATAGTGACTAACATTTGATACACTTTGCAAGGCTTTATTTGTTAAAGTTCTTGCAAAAATTAAAAATTGTGAATTCTTTTAGGGACCAATGGCTGCAAAATACCATTTGTGCCTTTAAAGTGTTTGACTCGAGGGTTTAGCAGGCTTAAAGGACAAATAAATGGCATACCTTTGACTCTGCATCGGTTTCAAACAATTGGAAAGCTTTCAGTTTGACTTTATCTAATTTTTCATCGCGAGATGTGCTAACATGTTAAAACTAATGTACAAAACTTGTAAATTATAAGATGTTGTTAAAGTTCATCGGAGGCAAATTGGCACCAGCCCTTTGGTAGAAACTTGTTAGAAAGGTGCTTCTAGTTGTTGAAATTATTCTGAAGAGCATAGCGAAGCATAATTTTCTCGTCATCAGCTTTTCATTTTACGATTGATTTTCAAGACAAGAAATTTTTAGAAAAGTACCACTGTGAAATGGTCTGAAAATTGTCCTAAAAAGGAAACATATTTTAGCATGCTCTACATTGCTTCAGAGCAAACATTTAGGGACATGTTTTTTTTTGAGTGACAGAAAACTGTCATTTTCGACTATCTGAACTAAACTTGATATGAGAAATCGTCGTTCCTTTTTCAAGTTTCAGCAGGGTTGCCATTCAAAAGAGAGGACATTGAATTCCTAGGTCCTTTTTTCTCCATGATTCTACGACGCTTCGTTCTCGAGCTATAGACGGTCAAAGTGAGCCACTAAATCCTTGGATCGAAAGAGCTAAAAAAGTCTTTCAGCGATAAATGGATCTTAACTTGGTATGTTGTCTGCGAGACAACACAGGTTGATTGAAGACTGTTGTTGGTGCTATTGCTTTGCGAGATGTTAAAAAAGAGCACTAAGTGAGCACAACAGTCCTTGAAATGTAAAATTGTCAGACCTCTTGCTGGCTCAATCTCAAGCTACTCATTAATGCTATCAACAGTAAATCAGTGTTAGGACTATCTTCAGGCTTCATAGAATCTTAAGAGCTCGTTTTATAAGCGCAAGAGTACTCCAGGAGCGAAGAGTCCTTCTATCAAAACAAGGATTTTTCATTTATATAAAACCATAGAGCTTAGAACTTAAGAAACAGAATTAATCAAAATTTCCATACAAGGAGCTTGTACCAAGCTATTTACGGTGGAGATGGATCTAAAGAATGGACTTTGAGAGTAGATTTAAACAGTGAGCAGTTCCAGAGCAAAGGATCCTTATGAACGCAAGGATATTCCAATTTTGCTCAAAGCATGGGGAGTGCGCGATAACTGTTTGCTCATTTTGTAACCTAATTGATTTTGAAGTTTCATTTTTACCTGACAGTTTCATGCCCAATTGTAACAGCTAGAAACCTTTCAAGGACAGCTTGCTAGGCCACTTTTAGGCTCTCTACCAATTTTGGCTACGAGCTACTTCACGTTATTAAAGACTTATAGCTCTTTACCTACTCTTAATTTTGGTATGTTAGTGGCTGTCATAATTTCTGGAAGGAACACAAACATTTTTTGTTACCAAACTAACAGATCTTTAGGAATTTTGAAGACACTGGTAGGTCCTTGTGTTTTAGGGCCTATTTGCTCTTGAGCTACTCCCCTTTTGTCACTTGGACAACTGAGAAAGAATTGACAAATTGTTGTAGGCACAGGAATGCTGCACAAGTGAGCGGGAAAGTTGTATTACTTTCGAAAAATGTCCCATAACTTTCTTGGCAACTAAGATGCTCGTAAATTGCTCAATTCTAACTAAAAACTGCTCTTCGGGGTTTTCAGTGTTAACGAAGGTACCATGTTAAGTATTGATTTAGGTTTTACTTATCCTCATTCAAGAAGGAGTACCTTGTGAGCGAAATCATAA
Source organism: Aurelia sp. 4 Dawson et al 2005 (assembly GCA_964019985.1). NCBI lineage: Eukaryota > Metazoa > Cnidaria > Scyphozoa > Semaeostomeae > Ulmaridae > Aurelia > Aurelia sp. 4 Dawson et al 2005. The sequence continues at coordinate 7,758,387 of OZ026505.1, forward strand.
AATTACTCATATCTCACAAAGTACTCTAAATTTACGTTTTCATCTACTTTTATCAGGTTAGGTTTGTGAAAATACATACTTGACCAAAGTTTCATGTAATTTCATGACGTTTTGCTCCTCTAATGCTCAGTTTTGTAATTTTTCGACTTTCAAAATGGCGGATTTTCTGCCAGTCAAAAAAACATGTCCTTGGAGGATCAGAATGAGACTAAAATGAAAAAGGTCGGTGAAGTCTGAGCCTAGATACAAGGAATTGTAATTTGCTGTCAAAACAGCGCCATGCCTCTGCCGGTCATGTAAACAAAGATCTGAGTTAGGCCCAACTTCAAAAATCGATATCTTCGCTTTCGGTTGACTGATCTCGAAAATCCTTGCAGTGCATGAACCCCTAGGTTATGGTCAGAGATGGGCAGTATCTTATCTTTTTATCTTGAAGATAGTAATTTGATACTGAAAACAGTAACAGTATCTTGTAATAAGATACTTCCCGTACCCAGTAACTGTATCTTCTATAATTTGGCTGAATAATAGTATCTTCTAATAAGATATTTTCCAAAAAAAATTGAAGTTGAAAGATACTTGTGTCAATCAATTTTCATGAATAAAGTTGAAAGACTTTTCAGCTTTGGAGGCATAATTCTTCATCCAAAAGACTCCTGGTCGTTAATGCAAGCAAGGACTTTAATTGAAAACTTTGAAACCAGGGACCGCGGAGCAGGGTAGGCTTGGTAGGCTATAGCCCACCAACTTTTTGGCAAAAAATGACCTTAATTTTGTTCACAAAATTTTGAAAATGATTTGCAATTAGTCGGCTGAAAGAGAAGCTGGAATTGGAATTGTGAAAGACGAATTCAGAACGATATATATCAAAGCTATTGATTCAATAGTAGACTTTATAGATCTTACGATTCAATCAGCCAAATTTTAAAGCATACGAACAGCTTGAATTGCTACTCCTCAAGGCATCGGCGGAATTGGAATCCAATGATTTTGCAGATGAAATTGAATACTTGAAACTACTCGCTATGATGGTCACAGTTTCTTCGTGTTATTATGAAAAGGGCGTTTTCCAGCAATCCAATGAGCTTGATCCTAAAACATTTTTCCGGGGACTGCACCCCCGGACCCACAAATTACATTCGCTTCACTTTTGATCGCTCCACGGTGCTTAGAGACCACCTTTGGTTCATTTCATGAAGACTTTGTTGTGCTCTATCTCCTGAGATCATTGGAGGGCCCCTTGTAAATCAACCAGATGGTTGAAGGGTCCCCCTCCCTAATAAATTGAAAATGAAAAAAATGAAATCATTTATTGACTTGTCTCCACACACCAAAAACATCATGCTCTGGCAATCCTTGCCTCCACTGCGCTCCTCCGCAGCATTTTTGGATGCTTTTGGAAAGATGATAAAATGCGGTGAACTTCTAAGGAAAATTCAGGGGCTCGTGAACCAAAATGGAAATATTACTTATAAATTCAACAAATACGCTCCATAGGAGTTGTGTCTTCACAACAATGGGCATAAGGAAATTTTCACTTGGTTTAGGAGTAGGAATGACCAAATGCCTTTAGTTAGGCAAAGTACAATACGTATGCAGAAGGAGTTGAAACATGTGCCACCCTGTGCCACCATGTGCCACCTATAAAGGATAGTGGCAGAAGACATAATTATGCACCCTTTGGCAAAGTACCTTGTAACTAGTATCTTGAAACATTATCTTAGATACTGTTTTGTTAAGTATCTGGTATCTTGTAATAAGATACTCTTTTTTGTGAACAACAGTATCTTGTAATAAGATACTTAATTTTCCTAATAACAGTATCTTGCAATAAGATATTTCTTAGAGTATCTTGCCCATCTCTGGTTATGGTTCATGTCACAAGTCTAAACTCTTATTAGGATTAGGAACTTTATTTTTGGCATTGATTTGATAAAAGGGCCCAATGGATCACAGTGCCATGTCCACGGGTCTTTTATTCTTCTCAAAAGAGAAAAACTGACAGTTGAAGTTTACAAGTGCTTTGGAAAATATCTATGACACAAATCATGGCTATGCCCGCTTTCAAAACCTCTGGTTTTAGGTGCACTGTAAAATTTGTCTTTGCAAGCAAGTATCTCCGGTATTTGGTGGACGATCTTTAAATGCAGGGTATGTGACTCTAAGTTGAAGGTTGATCAATTTAGTTCACCACTCGATGAGTAATAATATGTTATCGCTTCGTTCCTATTTCCTGTCAAAAAGGGTTGCTTTAGTTTAAGACATCCGGTATTGTAAAGAGATTCGGGTGTAACAATTCCAGAAGGTGTAACACACTGAGGCCTTCCTGACTATGTCGACATAGGAGGTTGACTTAATGCAATTTTGCTCTGCGGAAAGTAACCCAGTGCATGAATAGGAAAAAACTAAATCCCGAAAACCAACTCTCGACTGGACTCCCCCTGAAGCGGCCATCCCAAGGAAATAACAAGTGAACCAGCAAGGGCACCAATAGATCTATGTCACCGCCTTGTGCGCAAATTCAAGTGATCTGAAATGGTATTGCATCTTCTGAGATACAGATGTTTACGAGAATGAACTGAAAGTTTAGATTGATGCTTCTAGATTTTAAGAATTGAAAATCCTAAGATTCATTGATATAAAACACCACCAGAGAGGAATTTTCGAAATGGTCATTTTATTCCTAATACACTTGTCAGAATTATATGACTTATGTAAGTAAATCAAAAGTGGAGGTGGAGGTATCCTTTTTACCACAAAATGATTACTCATCCCGTTATTACTTTTGCCTTGAATAACAGAGAAGGAGACGCTCCTCATTATAAGCAGTAGGTTTTCCAGGACGAGGATTCGAACCGCCAACCTTCAGATTGGTAGTGAAGCAAACCACCAAACCTTCAGATTGGTAGTGCAGCAAACCACTAGAGTGATTCCAGCACCTTTCATATTTCAAGCTGAATAAGAATAGCTTACATTGCTAACCTTGGCAAAATACGGCCACATATGATTGAGGGGCACCTTGAGTACAGATGATGCACAGGTTTACAGCAGATGTACATAAACCTAGGGCCTTGTGTTTCTCAAATGATCCTTGAATGCTTATTATACACTTATCCGTTGCAAGTTACCGGGTACCGGCCATGAGAACATCCATCGCTGAGGAGGCAACTCGGATCATTTCCAAGGGTATATCGTAGAACATAAAACTATAATCTTTGTATGTTACCCACTTTCCATGCGAATGGCCTTTCGTATGAGTGCCACTGACAAGTATTGTGCCCCTCTCCTTTTTGCACAAAGTTACAATTCCTTCGTGATAGCGCTGACCGCCAACATCATTTCCCTCTGTACCCCCGTAGTGTCCTTGTGGAAAGAATACAATAGATCCGGCTCCAACATCATCTGGGTCTGGGATGACATCAAGAGCAACCTGATTAAATGGCTGTGTTCTGCCAGATGGATCGCCATCATCCCAGTTAACAGTATACTCCATAGTCTCTGGATTGAAGTTGGCTATAGTTGCCATGTAATAAGCACAATTTTTATGATGGGACACGACATGATCCCCGACTTTTGGTGCTCTGTGGTTGACCGCCCTCCTACCAAGACGTGGTGATAACTTTATGTCAGCCATTTTCTGTATTTCACCTTGAAGTATCTGCAGCTGCTCTTTAAACGCCTTTCTGTTCCTGACTCCTTGCAAATTGATAGGCTGACGAATGATCCCGTTAACAAGAGCACCAATCACTGACGCCTTCCACTCCTCGCCACGCCCTACAACGACTGGTATAACTGGCTTACCAAGGGATTTTATTGCGAACTGACATTCCATGCGACAATTAACACTAGCTGCATATTCATTGCTGACAAATATAAGGATCACCTTCGCATCCTTGAGTGCTCCACTTATTTGCTCATACATTCCTGCACCTACGTTTGCAGATTGTAAGCGTTCGATATCAAGCCACGTATTAAGGCCTATGTTTTCTAGCTCTTTCTTTACGAGCCGTGGATCAGCAAATTCATGACCAACCAGTTTCTTAACCTGTTTTGCCTCTTTTGCAAGCTTTGAATTGCTCCAATTATATGATATGAATACGTCTGCCTTATTGGAAGCTGAGAGGTTGTGGTTTGCATTACTTGACAGACTGTTGTCAGTTTTATCAAGGTGCGTTTTAAGCGTGCGGGAAAGTTCTCCAAGCTTCACCTCCTCTACTGACTTATCCTTAAAATGAATGTAAAGTTCACCAGCGATTAACATACCTACTACAGATAATTGCCAATCAAATGAACCATCTCCGACTACAACTGGAACCACTGGCAGATTCAGTGATGTCTTAGCAAATTGAAATTCCATCCGACACTGATCATTTGCAACATATTGGTCACTGATACAAGCAATGAATACTTTGGCCTTTTTCATCATGTTTACAGTCTCTTTTAACCCTTCATTCGACTGCACTTTTCCCTCTGCAATTTTAAGGCCCTTTTCCTTGAGATTTTCTGCGATTTTTCGTGGATCACAGAGCTGATTGAGCAAAGCATGGTAGTTGTTTGGAATGTTCTTCACCTCTTTGCGTTGAATGGCATTTGGACTATCAACTGGATTGTAAGAGAAAAATATGTCGACATCATCTACAGAAGCATCACCAGAAGTTTCATTAGTGTCCAACAAATCAAAAACATTAGGCCCGACCCTAAAGTCTTCTAGTCTGAATCCAGTGAATTCATAACTATATCCTTTGTAGGTAACCCATTTCCCGTCAGCATGCCCTTTCGTGTGAACCCCATCATAAATTGTGGTGCCATCGATATCAGTGGAAACACCAGTAATCCTACCCTGGTGCCATCTCTTTCCGCCCAGCCTCACTCCTTCTTGTCCACGATAAGCTCCTTGTCTGAACAACACAATGCTACCAATCCCGATATCTTTTTCATCGGGAACCTTGTTCAAGGCAAGATTATAGTAGTCCACGATTCTTCCCGAAGGATCTTGATCGTCCCATTCAATCTCATACTGCAGTGTTTCCGGAATAAATCTGCGAATGGTCGCATCAAAATATTGCCATTTCGTTTTGACCCACATAGCAAGTACTTTGTCTCCAACTCGAGGAAGGGAGCTACGTCCAGATGCAGTAGAAATTGTGGGGGCCTGTGTGACAGACTGTGTAGACAGATGCTTTCTTGGTGACGGTTGGTGTGATTTTTCGATATGAGAAACAAGCTGCTTGATATTCAAGAATCCCCCAGTGTTACATTTGGGACATTCGATATCGTCCCTTACTGCACCAGGCAAAAACCCATGAGAATATTGCAAATGGTTTACAAGAGCTTGCCCACTTGCAAATTTGGCAGTGTTGCATTCCGGACAGGTCACTGATGCAGTTTCAGACTGATGCCAGCTATCTGATGCATCACGTGCAGTGAAACGGTGTACTTGATGTAAATGCAGAAGAAAATCTTCTCCATTGGTAAAAGTATAGTTACAATTAGGACATGAAACACTCTTTGATTCTCCACAACCCATTTCTCTTCTTTTATTTCAAGATCGATCATTGCCCGCTGCACAGTTGTTCCTACGGAAAAGAAAATTGAAGTTTACATTTGGTGATCAGCAACATGATAACTCTGACTTCATGTCATTCCGATTTACATTTCACCCAAGATAAGCGTTTCAGAAATTTAAAAACAAAGCAACTCCACTCCAGAGGTCGTCTTTTTTTAATGAATTCAAAAACTTTGATATTTATGAAATTACCTATGACTACGAACGAACTACCATACAATGATGCAAAACGATACCAAGGGGAGCAAAAGATCATGACTACCCCAGGACCACTCACATGAAGAACATTAACCTAAACTACAGCTAAATATAAAATTGCGTAAGCTACATATGAACAAAGGAACAGAGGAACGAGACTCTTCGACAGGGGATTTTACGAAAATGAACTTGGTAAGGTGGCTTAATCGAATCGACTGGTTGTGTGAATGTATTGTAGAGTCCATTTGAGTATATTTCTGTTGAAATCATACGGGAGGTATGATTTGAGGATCTCGTTTTTAAAATTTCGGAAAGTTATGTATCTGAATAGTCTTGCCAAATGACCGTACATGTTTATCACGAAAACACCGAAGTACTTCAGAGGACAAAGGCACCTACTTCCGGTTTGCAATCGCTTTCAAAAGCGAATAAGGTAATCACTACAACGTCAATGTGAACTAAGCTTAACCCTTTGTTTCTAAGTCTAAAAAGTTCTAAAATACTGTTGTTAGATAACGTTTGACGAGACCTTTCGATGAAATTTTTAAACTTTGATGACGCCATCGATCATTTGATCTCGAATTTCCTCCTTGAGCCGTCACAACAAATGCACCGTTCGCACTACAAGTTAAACAAGCTTAAATCAAACCAGGTTTCTGAATAGGACCTTCTGATTGGTCAATCAATCAAATCCAGCCATTTGATTGGTTGAAATTTCACCTGGTCTCAGTGACGTAACGGAGACAGTCGAGGTCCTTAGAGATTTTCCACATGAGGCCCCCCACTAAAGCATTTGTAACTGATATGATAGAAGCATAAAAGTGCCATGTTCAGTTTCAACTTGGAGTACATAAGTTGCGCAGGCAAGATACAACAATTGCAATGATCTACTGTCAACATATGCAGTGTCCAAGTCAGCATCGAGGCCAGGACCAATCTGTGGAGGAGGCAGGAAAATGAGGGAACGTGGGGACAAAACTCCAAGGATACTTTTGAGGATAGGTGCATTTTAATAAAACAGCAACTTTAAAAGTTTCACTCCAATGTAGATTCGAAAATAGATAACAGAAGAAAATTATTGCTGGGGGCCCCTTTTGGTCGGGAGCCCTTAGTTTTTGAACTAAGGTGCCCTAAACTGCGTTACGCCACTGCCTGGTCTAGATAAAGCTGGTTTAACACTGTCACTGTGAATGCAGTATACGCTTCTTTAAAATCACTTCATCTCGGATTGTTTCCTCTATCTTAGCTAGTCCGACCATGTGGATTCCAAATTTGCAGTCGATAAACAGTTATTGTGAACGCAAACAGTTCTTAGACCTCGTTGGCCTGTTAGCACAGCATCAAACATGAATCATGTTCATCGTGACACTGGCATGAAAATTAGTGTGTTTGGGTAATTTGACATGCCGAAAATGATGCCGAGCGGAAAAACAAAAAAAGGATACCCCAAGTGCTACTTTTAAATTTGAGCCATTGGCCCCAGTCCTCTCTTGGGGCTGTCTGCTATAGGTAACTACTGATAAACATGAAAATGTGTCTCCCTACACATTTTGATGCGTTGAAAATATTACAAATAGACAAATTAAACAATTTAGCCCTGAAGGCTATTTTAAGATTTGGCCCCAGTCTTCCGTTGGGTGTTTTGCTGTAGGTAATTACTGGTTAGTGATACAAACATGAAACTTTGCATTTCTACCAATTTCAAAATGCTGGAAAACATCGTGAAGAGACACAAAGATTACCCTTCAATAATTTTTTAGACTTGGCCTAGTCTCCCTTTGCGACTTATTGCTATCTGTTAGTACTGATACAAATATGAAAACTGATTTCCACACATTTCAATATGCCGAAGAACATCGTGACAAGACACGACAACGAAGTTACCCTGCTATTTTTAGAGTGGGGTACTTTGGCCCAGTGCTCTCTTGGGGTTTTCTGTGTCAGCGTCATCGATCCAACCTTGTGATTTTACCAGTTTTAATGTTTTAACTTTCTTACAATCAAAACCACTTTTTAAGAAAAACTTCATGCCTTTTAAAAGAATGAGCTATCAATTTATGAAAGGTGTCTAAGAAAATTTCAAACAAATCTTACCAAAATCTACAGCAATGAGCTACTATTTTTAATTGATGCAAGACAAAGAATATCCAGTAGTTTTGGTCCCCTATCCAACTAGTTATTCTCTTCGTTTCAGCACTTGATTGCGTGCATTTTGGCACTTCACATCTGCAAATAAATCCTTTTCCACATCTGGTAAAGTTCAGAGGAAAGACAAGACTTTGTTTAAGCGGGAACACTATTAGCTGTGCTGTGATAAGGAGTTGCTATCCGATTTCAGAACACTTTAACGTGTCATTTATCGTATTAAGTTCTTCTGGCAAACTGAATTAGAAAAGCAACGGTTCATTTGAAACACAATGTTCCCTTGGAAATCTTCGACATTGGACAAGAGAAAAGATATTCTTGGCTTTCCAATTCTTTTTGAATATTGTTTCTAGCTGTTGTCAACACAAATTCAAGGTTTGAAAATGATCAAATTTGTCTTGAATGGCAAAAATTGACAAAAATGGAAGAATTCTCGAACATACTGAAATCTGCGTAAATGTCTACTAGCAATGTATCAACGTTCAGGAATGTCAACCAGAATATCATAGCATTTGGTCTGTTGTACAAGATCATTATGACTTTCCCTGGCATAATGAGAATATTTACAGAACGGTAAATTTTCCGAAATTTTAATAGGTATTATTTTGGCATAACTTTAAATACTTAAAAGATTAAATGAAACAGTTGTAAAACCGTATACCTGGTGTCCTAGACAAAGTTTCCCTGTCCGAATAATTCAAGAAAAATTATCCTTGTGTCATTTGGAGCGCTTTCAGCTGCAATCTCTTGCTTATGCACCAACTTCCTTGGTCCATGTAATTTTTGCCGAGTTTTTTTCTGCATTTTTCATCGGAGGGTGAGGATCATACTGACGCTTGTCAATTTCATAATAAGCTGTCATTCAAAAATGGCAATATGAAAGGTGCAGACCAGGGTGCAGACAAGCAAAATCGTGTTTTTTACTGAAAAGCATACAACTATCATCTTTCTTGGTTCCTTTATTGAAATCAAGCTCCATACTGTTGGAACCTCTTTGGCTCTTTCGAGAACTTATTCGAAACCATGTGTGGATTTACGTGTGTGCGTAGCAGAAGCCCACGGGGGAACAGTGTGCAGCAACAAGACGGAGGAGGAGGAGAAGAAGAAAAGTGACGTCGAGAACAAGTAGCGGCAAAAGATGTCAAGAAGCACCAAAACGGCACCGTATGTCCGAAGAGAATCTCAAAAAATTTTTGAGATTATATGACAATTCGCAGCTTCAAAAATTAAGAAATAAAATCAGAAGCTATTAGCACTAAAATACGGAAATTTTCATTTTGAATTAAGAAACTCCTAGTATTAAACTGTGGCCTAATCAGAGTTTCGTATAAAAATACATATGCATGTATTGGTCAATGGAACGATTAAGTTTCAGTTAAAGTAGGCAACAAAGCGTTAGAAAATAGAATTTTCGCCCAGAAAACCCAGTTTTTTATATACAAGTAAGTGAAAGGGGGCAAGATTTGGAGTTTTCGAGTTTAAACCAAAACTTTTTAAATGTATGCTGGCTCGAAAGGCTTGAAAATGAATCTAGCCCGAGGAGCATTTCACTCCTTCGGAAAAGTGTCCAGATTAGAACATGGGGATTTTTTACAAAACGAGAGGATTTCTGGGATTTTTACGGATTTTGATTTCAAACTTCTGTTGGGAAAGACAGCGCTTTCTTTTTCCTCCATCTTCTCCTTATTGTTGTGGCAACTTTAATGTTCCTCCCGTGGGGTTCCGCCACGTACCCACGTTAATTCCACGCTTTGTTCAATAATGGGTTACTGGCCTGTTCCGGACTGTTCCTGTCTTCCGCTTGTTACTGGCCTGTTCCGCTTGTTACAGGCTCGTTCCCCTTGTTCCGTGTTTTAGTATCGTCGCAATTAGGATGCTATGCACAGCACAGGAAATATATCATGTAATGACAAGGTATTTCATGCCTCAAATTCACAGAGCAGAAGATGGCAGAAGATGAAGATGAATAAAGCTGTATCTTACTTTACTTCTTTAAATGCAAAAGAAATAAACATTCCTATTAGCTGCATTATTGAGTGCTGTTGCTAATGCTGTTGTTGTTTGGAGTTGAGCTAAATTTCACTCCGGTATATTTATTTATTTTATTTCATTTATTTATTTATTTATTCATTTGTTAGTTAAAATACCTATTATATACCTTTACATTTGAAGCCATCAAGGATATTGATGGATCAGATTGTGGAGAGGATGAGACTTGTGACAAATTTTTCTAGGGAGTATCCTGCAGTGGTAGGACTCAAAGAGCTTTGCTTGTAGTCAGAGCGGCAACATGATGCATGTGGAGTGTAATGGCACTTCAAACTTCAACTCATAAATAATGAACCATCTGCATTTCTTGTCTCATTCTTAATAGTTCTAAAGCCTTTCCATTCACATTTGAAAATGATGATGTTCTCCAAGGAAGAAATAGTATTGGTCTGCCCTCCCTTGCTGACTTTTTGCCCTCTGGTAAGCTGACTAACCTTCCAAGACAAAGATGAAAACTTAAATCTCTTTCGAGTTCAGAGAGCGTACTACACAATTTTTGAACTTGCCAACCTGCAAGTCTCTCATGAGAATCCCTAACTGTTCCACATGAATATTTGAAGTCCTTCACTGAATATTTCCCTCTTGTATGTTACATTTTAGGTGTTCAAATCAGATGAGCATCTTTCTTGGAAATACCACATCAATGAACTTTGTAAAAAAATTTAAAGGACTCTGGAATCTTCCAAAAATTTAGTATAGTATGGGCACTCTAACGTATGACTTTTACTTAAACCAGTTGTTCCTTCTACAGAAGAAAAAATCTTAGTTGTATAAAATTCCAACCATTTGCTCCATCTACACATTTATTTGATTCATTAAAGATGCTTCATTATCATGCAACTTCAGGACATGCTTCATTTTGATGTATCCACTTTTGCTTCTAACCAACTGCTTTCATAACTACTTTACTCCAAATTCTTCTGTTCATAGGATTGGGATTCATCAGTCTACCAGATGTGATCTATTCCTTTCCTCAAAAGGACCACCCTTTATGGACTCCAAATAGTCCAATATTTTTTTGGCTCCAAGTCATGGAATCCTGTTCCACTTTTCAAACGCACTAATGGCTCTATTTCGGTAGGTGTAATTTACGGAATCCAGAATTGTGGAATTTAGGAATCCAGAAATACGGAACTATGGAATAATGGAATTTGGAGCTGCCAAATTATGGAGCTGTGTCGTAGGCATTAATGTGAATCATGGGCCCAAAAGTTTGAATGGTTTGTTTTGTAGTGTTTTTGTGTGTTTTCCAGGAAGAAACTTTACTTTGGTGATCAAACTTGAATATTTATGAATCCTGAAGAACAGGAAAAGATGAAATATTGGAAATCAACTTTGCAAGCTTACAAAACTTGATCATACACATGAAATGCAGTTGGCTTGCGCTTTAATTCTTACAAGATGGCTCAGGCAAGTCCACATTTGACTTAATTTCTATTCCTATTTCTTCAAAGGAATTTGAACATTATGATCACATCCATATGTATTTAAATTGCCAGGTCCAATGTTAATTCTAAGGTGTGTTCCAACACATACTTGAAGCTAGGAATAGCTCAATAAATTCAAAATAGAAATCAACTTGATCTCTGTAATCCACAAAGATAAATTAAATAGGTTTTCATAATAAGAAACTGCTTACATAACTTAAGATACTATCTATTCTTATAAAGGAAATCCTTAATATAATTATATTTTACTTTCACCCATGCCCTGTATCATATTAATCAGTATTAGTAAAAATTAAGAAACTGTGAGTATATACTAAAAATTGGATGATTTTAAGAAATTCTCAGGAATGACTGCTCACCCAAATTCTTAGTTTTTAATGAAAAATAGGTGTGAAATACTTGATTGCTAGCATTGGTTCTGTTTTCTGAAAAGGACAGCATATGAAATCATTAAGATCATTAACAAACATGCACGGCCCACAAAATTTAAGGGGCAAGCAGTATTTGGTCATTAGATGATGGTAACAAAACCTCTATAGATAATTTGGAAGTGGTGCAAAATATATATGGTTCAGAGCATCCTGTTAAATTTTCCCGTAATTTACATATTTTGGCATTCATTTTTGGTCCTTTAACTTTAAAGAGACTTTGTATTCCGCAGTTTATACCTATGACACAACACAGTTCCGTAATTCCATACTTCTGGATTCCAACATTCCGCTGTTCCTTATTCCGTAAATTACATCTGTGTCGTCTCTATTTCAAAGCGTATTTACGTCGACTCTTCTGTCTCTCTCCCTCCCTTCGCATTACTAAGATTCGTCAAATCATTGGGACGTACCTGGTCTTTCCTGTTTTTATTAGTATTTGGGAGCGATTATAGAGTGTACAATTGTATGTAGTACGGATTGCTGATCAACTGAAAACTGAAACTGCCTTATTTCATCGCTATGAAGGATGTAGGGCATAACCAAATCTTTAGTTTAGGGCTAGGCCTACCTCTTCTAATCTCCCCTCTGCTTTGGGTCTACCGTTTAGAATACCTTTTTGACTAATTTTGTCACATCGTCAATGTGTTATAACAACTTACCAGTGATGAAGCAAGATCTGTTCCCATTGCAAAGAAAAGATCAATCATCCAATCATCAAATCAAAACATAGCCATGTTTCTTCAAGTTGACAGTTCTTCCGCTTGTCAATGATAACAAACAAACAAACAAACAAAACAACGCAACAACAACAGCAGTTATTCAAGCAGCAACAACAAGGGACATGGCAACAAGAACTATCATCACCCGTCATTGCCATAATGCCATTACTGAAGATATGAAAGAACGGCAGAAGAAGTTTTTACGACAAAAATACGATCATCATCATACATATAACATGGTGACTCAAAATTTACTTTGAGTCACGGTCCTATATCTCGCGTGAGTAATTTTTTTGCAAATTTTTACAATGTCTGTACTTATTGTCACATGTGCAAATTGTTACAATTATTATTATCAGTAAATGAAACACGTAATCCCTGCAGCCGCTAAGTACAATATGAATGTGTGATTAAATACACAGTAAAAAAAATTCAGAATATACCGGGTGAGTCAGAAAAACGTAGGGCATCTGTCGGACTGTGGCATCGCATTGAGCATTGATAAGTCAACTAAATTTTTCCATGCAGCCAACAGTCTAACTTAGATCATAAAACTTTCCCCAATGAAATCAGTCTCTTGATGCATTTGTTAAAATGATTTCCTTCGTAAGACCTTGTATGGGAGTCTTGCAAAGTGATGAAATCTTTGACCAAGCCCCTTCGGAATTTTAGCCTCGCCAGAGTTGCAGGTACAGGCGGTATTATCAGGGGACGTTTTATGTCTTTTGGGTCTTTCTGCGCGACTTAAGCGACTCAAAAGCCCGGCGTGAACCAGAAGAGGCATTAGGAAAAGTGTTGTCTGCAAGAGGTCCCATTGCAATTTACAGAGCGTTGATCTGCTTGAAAGAGACCTCCTCGCAAGACAAAGAAGTACGCATTATTAATGTCTTTCAAAAAACATATTCTCCAAGCAGGACAAGTTATGATAGGACAACCAGGGGGAAATACTGTCTCTCTCGCTAAGATAATCTCTCTCTAAAACAGGGGCGGATCCAGCCCGAGGTTGAAGGGGGGGGCAATTCGGAGAGGGGGCGCCAAAAAGAAAATGAAAAGTGAACGCGCTGAAGGCGCGCGAAAATTTTTGGGCTTCGTTCAATAAAGTTCGCTGGTTTTTCTTCTAAGTAGAGCCTTAGTTTAGGTGTTTCCCCGCATTCAAAACGAAACACTGAAAAAAGAGTGCATTTGGGTCAGGATAAGGGGCACTTTTCTTACCAAAAAGGGGGCGCCAAAGCTTAGTTTTCATCGTGAAGGGGGGGGGGCAGTTGCCCCCATTTGCCCCCTAAATCCGCCACTGCTCTAAAATAATCTCTTAACCATCTCATTCTCCCTTGATGATACCACGTGTACCTGTAACTTTTGCCAAGATAAAATGCGGAAGGCTTTGCAAAAGATTTCACTAATACGAAGACTCAGGTCTTACAGGATGCAAGGTCTTACAAGGAAGATGTTTTGTAACATATACATCAAATGACCAATTTCCATTGGGAAAGGTTTATGAGCAAAATTGGACTCTTGGCTGCACGGAAAAATTTAATTCACGACAATTTGGTGGCTAAAAGCGATGTCACAGTCCTACAAACTCTCCACATTTTTTCTGACTCACCCGGTATAAGTAGATAATCAGATAAAAGTTCCTGAATGCTGTTCTTCAAGGGAGTTGTGCTTTTCGTTTTCAGGATCTCCACACGCCTTTTAAATTTCTTTTGAACTGAAGGATCATGGGGAGCTTACTAATTTCAATTGAGATGTTATTCCAAATGCTAAGGCTGGTGCAGCGAAACCTTTTTTGCCCTTGCAAATTGACCTTTGGAATTTATAGGTTCCTAAAGTTTCAGTTAATTCATTCATTCATTCATTCATTCATTCATTCATTTATTCATTCATTCATTCATTTTCATTTTTAATTCTTTTGGTTACACAGGTACAGTTTCAATTATATAAACATAAATTGCTTTCCAAACTACTCTGCACAAGATAAAGATAAACCCTAAAATTTACAATACGAATATAATAATGTAAAAGTAGTTAAAAAACACTGAGACCCCCAAAGAGGGGTCCCTGGAGCTCTGGAGCCCATCATTTTGACAGCATGGAGCCCTGGAGCCCAAAAATTCCTATTGTGGAGCACTGGAGCCCACAGTTCTCCCCATGAGGAGCCCTGTAACTTCATTTTGTGAAAACGAAGCCAAAAATAACTTGCATTCATTTTTGAAAAGTTTACGAATAATGTGTGAAACCATTTGACTTCGTTAATAGATATGAAAATCAACTTAGATTCAAATTTTGAGCCTTCTCGAGGCATAATTTTTGAAAATCTCGCAATTTACCTATGATTGGAAATCCTTCAGTTAGAATTTCAATACTTATGCAATGGGAAAAGACCAGAACTTGCAATTAAAACTGATCAACCAATAGCGTTCCAAGGAGATTTAACTTCACAAACAATCTACTTTCAAACCTTAAAGGTAACTTACTTTCACTTTAATGAGCATAGGAAACTGAATTTTGACAAAGGGACCTTGGCCAAGATCATACATGTTGTCTGTCGCCGTGAGTACATTAAAGAAACATGCCCCTTGCAGCTAATGTGGTTAAGGGGAACAGTAAGCCCTACGTAAAGTCTGATTGGAGAATAGCAACAATGGCAAGAACAAGACTGAAAAAGGGCGAATAACTCTGAAAATGAGAAAGATTGTGAGAAAAATAAGCAACAGAGACAGATGACATTGTCAGTATGAATAGAAAAGGAAAGCGCTACTTTGCCATGCTGTAGACGTTAACACTATTGACAATGACAACAAGTTTCTGGAAAGCATTCAAACCAATGTTTTCCAACAGAAACCAAATCGGGAAGACAATCGTATTTATCAAAGGACGTTTGGCTATTTCAGATGATAAAATGATTGCTGAATGCTTAAACTCCCATATTGGATACTTTATGAACATCACAGACTCCTGTTTGGTCCAGATCCATCATTTAAGGACGATGGGATTGATGGGAGTTCGGACGCGAAGGTAGACACAGCTATAACATAGTACAGAAACCATCATCTGGTTGCTACAAAAAGTAAAGTAAAAATTGACCAAAGATTTGAATAGGATATTAATTTGTTGAACGTTATGGTTACGATAGAAGCCTTATTAGAAAAAAATAAGTAAGGTAGTGATAATATACCAACGAAAAGAATATACTGGGTGTTCCAAACGAATTGTGTCTCTTTTGTGTGGTTAATGTAGAGAAGCTTTAGATTCAACTATCTCGAATTTTACACAGTTGCATAGGGTAAACTTCAACTTACAGTTTGAGACCTTGTTTGAGTCAATCTGACAAGTGATTGCTGATTTATGTTGGAGAAAAGGCAAAATTAGTAGTTGCTTCTAAAACAGCACTTCTTTTGTTCTCCGTAAAAGCTAAAATAACGTAAATTTTCAAAAAAATGGTTATGGTATGGCATTAAAAACTTTCATTGCAGGTTAGAAGGTGCTCTCTTATGAATAGACAACACTGAAAACCTATAAAAGATTTAATAAAAATTTTAATACGACGCTAGAACCCTTTATTTGAAAACTTACCTATTTTGGCATTACTGGAGAAAAAAAGAGGTGCTGTTTTCGAAGCAAACACTAATTTTGCCTTTCTCTGCCATAAATCAGCAACCACGTGTCAAAATGACTCATACAAGGTCTCAAACTCTAAGTTGAAGCTTGACCTATGCCACTGTGTAAACACAAACAGTCGAAGCTACAACTCCTCCACAGCAGCCACAAAAGCGGGGCCAAATTTAATTCAGTACTAGAATGATCACCAGGAATAAAAAGGGTTCCATTATGTTCTCGGGACAGGATTTGAATTGTTTGAAATTTTTCGTTAATTTTGGTTTACGTCCAGGCCATGTCCAGGCCAGGCCAAGTCATTTTCGGCGTTACTTTCGATCAATCACTTTCTTTCAAACAACACGTCAGGGCTCTTTGCAAAAAGGCTGGTCAAAAAATCCATGCTCTTGCCAGAATATCAAGTTATATGGACACTGAAAAACTACAGTAGTTAATGAGGGCGTTTGTCTTATCTCAAGAACTTTGGACCATAGAATAAATCGTACTCAAGAAAGGGTATTACGAATAGCATATAAAGATTACGGGAATGATTTTGGCTTTCTCTTGGAGCAGATCAATCAATGTAAGAAACCTGCAGTTGTCAAAGACAGAAATGTATAAACCATGTTCGATTTAAACCCACCTTTCATGAAGGAAATTTTCATGGAACGAAATATTAGCTACAATCTAACGCGTGGCAATGATGCTCAACTTCCAAAGGTAGCACAACCTACCTTGGAAATAAACTATGGCAGCTATTACCGCTAGAAATGAAACGATCCAATACCCTTCCTATTTTCAAAAAACGAATTATATGCTGGAAAGGTGATAAATGCAACTGCAGGCTCTGCTAGACATATTTTCCTAAAGTGGGGTTCCTAACAGGATAGATGTTTTTATAATGTAATCTTTTTGTATGTATACCCACTGTACATTTCTTTTATATGAATTTGTTTTAGAATTTGTAAAAGTTTTAAAGTAGAAGTATGCCTTAATTAGCTGTAAAGTAGCTATTCTTTTAACTTAGCCTACTAAAAATAAAGAAAGGATGATGATGATGATGATGATGATGATGATGATGATGATGATGATGATGATGATGATGATGATGATTATGATGATGATGATGATGATGATGATGATGATGATGATGATGATGATGATGATGATGATGATGATGATGATGATGATGACATGCTAACTTGTGACAAAGAAAGGTTACTTATGTACAAGATGAACGGAAGAGGCCCTAGGCAGAACCCTTGTAGAACACCACATGTAACTTTTTCAAACTTTTCCAGCTTTCCCTTTACCTTACAGCATTGCATCCTGGTCGACAGGTAGGAATGAAGCCAGCTAAGTTCCTTATTTCTCGCGCCACAGAGTTCCAAATTCTTTTTTCAGTAAAATATCATGATTAACGGTATCGAAGGCTTTTTTAAGTGAATGAATGCTACTGACGTACATCGTCCTCTTTTTATGTTTAGGAACCAGCTATCAGTGCATTCTAATATGTTTTATAGTATTTTGATAATTTTGGTAAGTGCATATCACTGCAAAAACAGCATTTCGTTTGAAATCAAAGTAATTATACAATTGATCATTGATAAGTTTTTCAAACAGCCGAGACAAAACTGGTAGAACTGAGATGGGACGATAGTTTGACCGTTCAACAGTTGTGGCTGCCTTATAGATGGGCCCTATCCTAGCGATTTTCCACCAACAAAAATACCATCAACAAGACATTGAAGGATCGTATTCAACAAAAGGTTATTTGACAGCGCTTATAGATTACAGGTCAAGATTTGATACAAGTCAAAGCTAGTCGATAGTATCGACACAAAAACATTAACCAGACCATTAGATCAGATATTCTCTATGTTTTTCTTTGTGCACAAGTTCGTTGCTGACAACGGAAAACAGCCTATTTCAGATGAATTCAAACAGTAATTCAAGAAATATGGAGTAAAGCAAAGAAAATGGTACTTTAGTAGGTCAATGGTGAAGTGAACGTTTCAGCATATCACTCAAGAAAGCTAATCAATGCACACATGCAGAAGGAAAAGATTAGAGGAAAGAATTTTTTAAGTTTTCATTGCTCTATATAACAACTCTATATGCAACAACAGGAAAAAGCCTAGCAACAGTATTTTTGAGACGTGGTATTAAGAATGACATACCAGAATGCAACAAGGATGAACCACAAGATACAGAAATGGATAGGAAAGACAGGGAAAATAAAGAGAAAATGAAACAATATTCAGATGTTAAAAGGAATGCAACAGATAGTGAAAGTCAGAAACAAGACAAAGTGATTTCGATGTTGGGGTACGTACCGCCGATATGGGTAGGTATTTGGGCCCTAAATTCTCTAAACAGGGGTCCTTTTTGGCAGACTTTCTATAAACATGGGTTGGTTTGCCTGAAGTGCGCGAAAATAAGGCGGCAGACCCTCGTCCATCTACAAGTCATATGACCCTCCTCCGAAAAATTGACACCTTTGCATGTTCCAAAATCGTGAAAAATATACCCTTCCGAATGGCACATCTTCACAGTATCCAAAATATACAAAGTGTCGCTTCCTCGAAGAACAATAAGGCCCCGTTTCTATTGCTCGGAATGAAGATGGAGCAGAAGGTATCCATTTTATCTTGCGTTTCTTTCTTTAAGCGATCCAAATGGAGACATTTGAAAATGCTGGCATTTGAAAACAAATCATTTTATGGAAACACCGAAAACGGAGTCATTGAAAAATTCTGCAACGATATAACATAAACGTGGTGCCAAAATAAAGCAAAGTTTATTCCAAGCCATTCCAAGCAAAGAAAATGAAAGAAATTAAATCAGAGTAATGAAAACTCCACAATTTTTCGTGTAAGGTTCTCTCGTTCGAGATCATCGGAAACGGAATGATATGGGCATGATTTGGGAAAATGTTGGATACACAGCACAAGTTGATGAAAATAAATCTATATCCAAGGAGAAGAAATGATTTGGTCTACGAAAACAATACGGTCAATGAAAACACAAGTTCTGATTTCCATTCAGTTTCTTCTGACTTTACATCACCCGATGGAACAAAGTAAATACAACAAATAAACTGATCAGTTTTCCTCAAATTCATTCTATTTCTTATAGCTTCCTTAACAATCTTTATTGTAATAAATATCTCTGTCATACAATAAATATAGATATAAATATAATCATGCCACTTCTTTTAAGGCTGATTTCCTCTCATTCGAATTTTCCGATTGGACACGAAATCATTTGTTTACGTGAGAAAATGTAGCTCTTAATTTGAAAAGAATATTACCAGCGACTAACATTTTATCGTGTAAAATTCGGTCTGTCCGGAAAATTCTACTGAGTAGAAATCAGCTTTTAAATATATTATGGCCATTAAATTTCATTCATTAGGTATATGCTTAGAGAAATATTTTTCGAAATTCTGAATAACAATAAGTGCCACACTTAGGCCTACACCTCGTCTTGTGATCAGTCTAAGTCTAGCCGCCATAGAAAAAGTGAACTATTTTCTTATAGTTGCTCATCTTTCAGAGCTGTTTATTCGACAAATGAATGCCAGGTTCTAATCTGATGTACACAAGGACAATTGGTATCAGCCATTGAACAAATCTCGCCATCGTCCGACTAGACTTAACAGGGATTTCACAAGGGCTGCAACTGATTGAGTCACTTCCACAAATTTTTATATGTTTTAAGGTGCAAAATACTTGCATCTTCACGATTGGTTCTCTATTGACTTATATTTTCAAACAAGTTGGTTGTATATCCAAATCTTTGTTTAAAACATTGATTTTGCAACAAATTTTTCTTTGTTACTTCATGTGCCTATGGAATATTTTTTGAGCTACCTACTCGCTATTCCAAAGTCCATCTCAAATAAAATTTCTGACGAAATGTGCGAAATGCACTCAAAATTTGATCATGCGGAACACATCAGTTGTTGTCACCGCGGGCATTTCCATCTAATCTGAGACAACCCTCAATTTCAAGCAAGCCAGAACGCACCTGTACCGACAGAGCAGAAGCTGCATAAAATTACGACCATAAGCGTACGAGGCGGGGGGGCCGGGAGGCAGTAGCCCCCCCCCAACTTTGGAGAAATTTTCAAAATTCAGCCCCTTTCGGGCAGATTTTTGCCCTTATTCGGGCAAAAATGCTAGCAAATAATGGGCTTTGTGTCGTGCCGCTCCCCTAGATTTTTCCTTCCCGTACGTTTATGATTACGACATCAAGCAATCTGAGATAAGGAAGTGCTTGAATGCATGAGCTATTTAGAATGATAAATTAAGAGTTGAAGACACAAGGAAGAAAATATGTGCATGCACATATGTGCGCAGTTTCTGCTCTTTCATCTTTACAAGTTAATGTTGAAGGATGGCGTTTGAATCAATGCAGTCTACACCGTCTAGGCTGCCAGTTTACACTATCAGGACCAATGTACTAAAAGAAACAAGTTTAGTTATCCGCATGAAAATTTGAGTAATGTAATGCGATTTTAGCACCATCATCTTCAGGCTTCATGACAAGGATAACGAGGTATTAGTTGCAAGAAGATGATACAAAATTCTCTTCTAACTACGCTTCCTTCATTTTGCTAATGTACCAATGAACCAATGTTGATGTACCAATGTTTGAAATGGAGCTATCACATCACTTGCCATTAGAGTTTCAATGCGTGTTAATTGGTATATAATCAAGAGTTACCTTTTTATCAACTCCTCTACTGATGTACTTTATTCATCTAATATCTGTTTTGTTTTTGTTACTATCTACTTCAGCTCCCTGTCCACAAGGCTACATTCTTCAACAAAATTCCATTCAGTCATGGAAAGACCGGGTTCGACAGTTTTGTATTGGCAAAAAATACTCTGAATAAAATAACCACGTAGTTTGAAACATAAAATCATGGTTGGTGTTTGTATAACACAGTACCGAGTGGTGACTATGCCCTTTTTGTATACAATAGATTCATTTACATTGGATTATGACAGACTTCCTACGGGCCTACGGGAAGGTGCTGTCTATTGGAATGTAGCTATTACATTGCTCGCCTTTAGATTTTCAATGCCTGTTCATTGGTATATAAGCAAGAGTTACCTTTTTATCAATAAGTTTGAATATCTCTTTGCCTGTCTCGTGTATGTGACTTCCTTGTACCAACTGGTATGTCACCATAATAGGAATGCATGCACTGCATTGCTCTTTATCAATGCATTTTGCTTGTTGAATCACTGCAGGGTTGATTGAATCTTCCATTTCGTATACAATTGACGTTCGACATTCTGCGCTGTATAATTTCCTGATCCACTTATGATTTTCAAAGTCAGACCATACCATTCTATTATCTGGAACGGACTGGAAGATTTCATATTTCTTTATGAAGTGTCTTAGCATTTCATATTTCTTTGTAAGCAATCCCAAAGTTCCCTTGCTCCTCGTAATGGATCTCAGAGTTCTTCTCAGATGTGGCATTATAATCTCCTTGCTATCATCTAGGCTTACTTTCATTGGCTTGCTCTCTACCACAAAGGATTTGAATGCCATAAGCGCTATCGTAATTTTGAATATGAGCAAGATCTGAGAAGAAGAAGAACGAAATACATGAATGAGCAGTTACAGCATAATAGCACTATCAAATCATGCCTGGCAATATGCTGCAGTTGTGTTTGAGTGCCGCAGCTTTGTTCTTTTGCAAAGGAACTCCGCAGGTTTTCTTTGTGGAGGTTTACTTTGCTACTATGGTGGAGCAAGCGTAAGAGATCGAAAGATCGAAAGGAAGAAACGAAACACTGTTAGCTCTTCAACCTTAGCTCTTCTACTAAAGAGTTCCTTCGCAGAAGCATGTATGCGAGATCATTACTGCTTTGTCTGACTACGCATGGTTGAACAGGGATGATCAAATGAGAAGTTTGGGCTTAAGGCTAAAGTCAACTAAGTTGTTTGTTGCAGCGAAGAATAGCAGTTACTAGTACAGAAGAACAACAACCCTTCTCACGTGCGGCCACTTCGCTAGACAAAAGTATCAAAATGAATTTTTTACATTTTCTCTTCTTACCTGAACAAAATGCATCATAAGTAAGCTCAAACATTCTAATTTTGAGAGCATACTGGTAAATTTGAATAATTATTGCTTCTTCATCAAATTTGGTGCTTTTGATATTAAATTCCATTCCCTTCCCTCCTCCCCTCCCAGTTTCAATAAATGACCAAGTACATTACTGTGTAAGTGTCCCGGCACATGTGATAAAAATGAAGCAAAATTTACGCTCAGCGTATTGTCGTGAATCTCTCAATAAAGAAATGCCTCAAGTCAGGGTCCGTGGAAGTGAAGCATCAATGGCAACCTGTGCAAACCCCAAGCGAAAAACTTCCCAGGGGATAGGGTACTTCATAACTTCCAATACGGGGAGATCCATGCCAATATTTGGGGTTTGAAATTTTACGTAAATCAATATTTGGGGTCTGTAGATTACAACAAGGACGAAAATTCAATATTTAGGGTCCACAAATCTGAAAAAAGGAAGAATCGTGGAATTTGGTGCGGGCCTCCAACATATTGGACTCAATATTTGGGGTCCCCAAAACGGTAGGCTCAATATTTGGGGGTCAGCAAGGAAATAGTGGCATGGACCCCCCATACTGAAAGTTAGGGAGTACCTCCCTGGGAAAAAATTGTATTGAGAAAGTCATGAAGATACAGTTATCCATCAGACCCTCTTGTATATGCTGTCCTCGGTGCATAAGCTCTCCGGCAAAAGTTTTACAATTTATTCGAATACGAGAACTCCGATGATAAGGCGTTGATCATCAGTGATTAGACCATGGTACTCGGATCCTCTACCAATTTGTAGACATATTTTCGAATAAACAACAGCACCCATTTCAACGATCTCTTTCTTAAGGGCAAGTCTAAAATCCCTTACATTCTTTGTGCTAAGATTGTGATAATCGATACTGTTCCTTTGCCAAAATCTTGAAAGCGACATCGTTCAAATGATTCAACTCAAGCTACATCTGAGCAAGGTGAGGCTTGTGATATCTCTCGAAATATGTTTAGGAGTCTAGTTTATCAAAATCCTCTTCAGATATAATAGTAAGATATATTATATCGTAACTGCCATCAGCTTTTGTGTATGGTTCAGAAAATTTCTTTGATGTGTTGTATCATTCCATCACAACAAACGAAACCTGCATAAACTTCACTATTCTGACTTTTTTTTCTATCTCTGTCCAGTGGCGTAACGGACTAAAGTTACCTTTAGTTCAAAAACTAATGGCCCCCGACCTCTAAGGGCCCCGAAGGAGCCCCCAGCAACAAAAATTCATTTGTTATTTTACTGTAAAGCTGAAATCGTAGCTATGACAAAAATGACCAAGGGGCCCATGCCTGCATGATTTCTCACTCTAAATGAATTGAAAGTGTGTTGATTAACTCTCAGTTGTAATCGAAAATGGATGTTTCACTTTTATTGCAGATTTATGCACTTTTCTGGCAACAAAAGCTTTGACCAGCGGAGTTGCCAAGTGAAGGGATGGATATTTGTCCCTTTTGCCAAATATATTCCTCGTGACAGGAACGGCCTCTAAGCCAAAAGTTAAGGTTGGCTTCAAAATGTTCCCAGACGAATTATCACAGAATTTTCAAGGCTTCCAATCTGAAGCATGCTAACACTGGATTGTGAAAAGCATCTTTAGCCTAAGTAAAGGGTGCTTACGTAAAATGTTTTATATTTATATTTTATAAATTTTGTACTTAGTCAAGTAGTCCAGTTTCACACGGTCAGCTTTAAAGCCTGATAGGCCTTCTGAGCAAAAGTAAGTGATGTTGTGTCAAAAAGTTCAGATGAAGTCGGGAGATGTTTTTCAAGCCAAAGTAGCAGACTTGCTGTCAAAATTTTCTTGGGGGCTTCGCCCCCAGACCCCACTCATATGCCCCACTCATATGTCTCTGTCCTGGTTTAAATACATTGGTCTTCAGTTAAATTTAGTTCATACTCGGTCATTCTGAATGGCCCTAATGGCCCTGAAGACCTAGTGTGGACCAGGCTTTAGAAATAACCTTGTCTGGCATAATCTGTGTGTATAAGAGGTGGTCTCTCAAACCCTAGGTTTTTTAGAAACAAGCACTTGTTTTCCATTTCTTCTCCCAGAAGTCAGCAACAACTTGTCACATTAACTCAACAAGGTCAAAGTGAAGTCGGTCTGACATATGCAAATGAGTAGAAAAAAGAAAACGAGGTAGTTAAAGCTGCAACTCCTCAGCAGCCACACAAGCAAAAGGCGATTCTTTGAAAACTTTCGTATCAATACCATCAAAGCGACAGAGCAGAAACTGCGTAAAATGACATCATCGACCAATCTGAGATAAGGAAGTGCTTGGACAGATAAGCTTTTTGAAATGATGAATCAAGAGTTTTAGGTCCTAGGAAGAAAATATCAAGTGTTGCCTAATTTTTCGAACTGTTGCAGTGAGCTTAGGGGGCAGCAGTTTCTGCTCTGTCCATCAAAGCTCAATGGTCGAAACCAGGGTTATGCAATTGATCATCATCTTTATCATATCTAAATCTTTATTACTACATTTTCTTATATCTTATCTCTTTTGAGTTGCAAACAATACAGTAGAACCCAAAGGGAAATCTGGAAACTGGTGGAAAAATTATGAAAGCTTTAGTTTAGTTTAAAATGCTTTCGCGAGGGAGGACATCACATGAGATTCAATTGACCGATGAGCGCACTTTTGTGGAAACTGGTTCGAAAATGGATTTTCAATGTTGCATGTTTCAATGTTTCATTCCAATGTTGCGGAGCACAATTCAGTTCAGTTCAAAATGGCCTGCACGTATTTCTTAAAGGAATTGCTTATAAGAAACTCATCTCTTACATTGCCAAAAGTTAAGAAACTTTATATAACTAGGAACATATTACCATGATATTACTTAAGAGGTTATCTAGTTTGACAAAGGAATCCTTCACATATCTTGCCTTATTTTCATTTGTTTCTTCATTTGTTTCGGAAATTCTTTTCTTTACGAGAGAAACTATCGCTCTGAAATTGAATAGATTGTTACGGCTGAGCAACATTTCATTGATTGACCGTATCATTAAGAACTTTTTGGATCGCCAATTTGAATCCGGTTCTTCAACTAAACCGGATAATAAAGTCCCTCTTCTGTTCTGTATACCTTACCTGGGGCAGTATAGCTTACAAATGAAAACTAGGCTAAATAGAATTATCAAACAATGCTACCCTAATATCCAATTGAAAGTTATTTTTCAGTCCCCCAAACGCATTGGATCACTTTTTCCGTTTAAAGACCGCTTTCCTGCTCTTATGCGCTCATCTGTCATTTACAAGTTTCAGTGTCCTGGCTGCCATGCCTCGTACTATGGAAAAACATCACGTAATTTGATTACTCGTTGCAGAGAGCACTTGGGAGTTAATAAAGCTGGTCTTAAAGTAAAAGGTGGTCCATCTGCCATTCGGGACCATATCAAACAATCAGGGCACGCCGCGTCGCCTAAAGATTTCTCCATTCTGGACAGAGCCAACAATGAGTTTGATTTACTCATTCATGAAAGCCTTTTAATTCTACGGGATCGACCAGTTCTCAATTCCCAACAGTCGTCTATTCCCCTGGTTCTCCTCTAGTTTGTTTGCCACTTTATCCACCTGAGGCTCAGGCCTCGGGTCCCCTGTGCGTAGAAAATGTAACTCACGCTTGTTTACCTTGTCTTTTAGTTTGTTTGTCTCTTGGTTTAAATTGCCACTCATTATCAGTTTGATTCGCTGAAGATGAACCTAGTTGGTTCGAAACGTTCGAATTACAAATAAAACATGTTTACGTCTAATTAATTAATTAATTTTTATCTTAACTCGAAATGTAACCTCGAATTTGTCTCACTGGATTTGTACTGGATCTGTCAAAATATAGCTAACATGGAATGTCTCTAATTATGAAGTTGAACACAATGATTGTCGTCGCTTGCCTCATCCTTCGGTTCTTAATTAAACTGCGATTTCCACAAAACTGTCTGATTTCAACATTTCATTGTCTAAAATTCCGCCCGCTCGGGATGTTCCGCTGACTGGAAATTGGCCTGAAGTCTACTAAACTTTGGAAAAGCTTGAAAAGGGCGTTCTTTTGAAATGAGAACAGACAGTGAATATGAAGTCTGTTATGGAACCTTCAAGAAACTTGTAAGAAACTCCGAATACCGAATAATCAAAATCTGATGATTTTGAGGAGCTTTAAGTTCTTACCCAAAGTCTTTTTCATGAAAAATAAGTGTGCGTCCAGGATATGTTGTTAAACCCCATCTCACATGGGAGTTTTGAAGCGGTGAATAGCTGAGGGGGATGCCACACCCGTCTTTTTCTTCGCTGTTATGGTAGCTGTGATCATTAAATTTGGTACTAAGGTGTACATTGATGCAAACGAATCACGTGATTAAGTCAAATCAACTCTATTGTTTCTGTTGCTAGAACAATAGAAGAAATCAAGTTATGATTTTCATGATCATCATGATTATCAGTATCTTTAGTAAAACAATAAAATGGGGCACTTGATTGAATTTTTTTCAAATTGAGTTGGACATTATTAGCTAGACGTGGAAGCAAAATTTGCATGATATTTGAGACCAAAGGGCCCCCCATTTTTTACGGTATGAGTGTAAGACAGGACAAGGATAAAAGTCAACAAAGCAGGTCATTTTAAAAGCTATATCAAATTTTAAAAAGGCACACAGCTTCAAACTGCATCTTTTTGCGGTTATGATCAATGATTTACCGAGATTTTTTTTGACCTAGCAACATGACTAACATTTCTTTTGTTCACAAGGGAGAATTAAACAGGTCACCACAAGCCTGAAGCTCATCACAAATGCTGGGTTTATTGACATCGTTTTTTCCTAATTAAGGACGTTACTTGGGCTTGGAAAGGTGATACGTACGACTGATACAATCAATGTCACGTCTTAGCGCAAATCAAACATCTTCGTAAAACTTGATGGCAGACCTGCAGTAGGTCAAGTAGCGCCGCTGCCCTGCCTTGTCATTCCCAGTCATGTTGATGACAGACAAAATAGCAGAGCAAAGCGAAACTTTTTCCTGAACCAGTCGATGGTCACAAAACAGTATCTAAAATATCGTTTAGTGACATGTCCACGTTCTTCTACACTTACTTCTAAACGTACCCCCCCCCCCGTTCAATTCATATGCAGTCTTCTGGAAATCTAGCATACGTGAATGTTCTTCAATCGCAGCGATCAGTTGGTTTTCAATTTTGAGGAAAGGCAACCTGGATGGCGCAATAACGGAATAACAGAACATAAAATCGAACAATTTATCACACCCCGAACACTCACCTTAGAATTTTCAGAAAATTGTCGTTGATCAATCGAACATGCCTTCTTAGCTTGTTATACCGGGTGTCCCAAAAAAATCTTTACCCGTTTGAACAGTTCCAGCCCAACGACCCTCGTTTTGAGCGATGTAAACGGCAATCTCTTCCTTAAAGGCTCACTTGCATCCATATTATTTTATGCGATGTTTTTGCTTATCAAAAGACTTCCAAAATATCGATTTTTTCCAAAATCGTATGCTGGAGAAGTCATTTAAATGCGGAAAATCTAGCTATAAAGATATGTTCCATTCCTTCCATGTTTTACATCACAGGTGTGAAAGCATGCAACCGCTTGTCAATTTCTTAGATTGCTTGGTATTCAAGGTCGGTAATACGCTAAAGTGCGGACCACAGGACCTTGTCTTGTGTACTATTCTTTTTCTTCGAACATCAAGCATCATCGTGCTTTTTACGGACAAAACAGAAAAATAGGATCCTTTTATGGAGTTCAAGTTCCGTACTGTTGGAATTTAGTGGAAAAACAGAGTTTTCATGGATTTTAAGGTGTAGGTTCAACGATTCTATAGATGAACCGTTTTTAGCTCTTTCTTGAACATGTCAGGTATTCTCTTTTGCAGGAAAGTAATGATAACAAATCAATGCGCGCAGATACAGAAATGAAATAAATGCTCAAATCTAAGTTGAGCATTGTATGACAAATTTCTTTTAAAATCTTTGTCAAATTAAACACTCTTTTACTAAAATAACAGCTCGAATAGGAAAAGTTTTTTTTGGAACACCCGGTGCAATTTTTTTCACTGCGAAATTCTGATCTGTGATGGTTTGACAAAAAAGGTGCTATGAACGTCCCATCGGGCCAAAATTTAGTACTGTATGTCATGAGTCCCAGATAGAGCAATAAAAGTTCAATTCAATCACAAAAAAGTTGTTTTTGTTGTAACTGGGACTTTGTATTGAGTCTATAGAAAGGCTTCAAGGAAGCCTTTGGTTGAAATATCCCATGTGGACACAGGAAGTAGAGCCTTTAAGACACTCGGGAAAAACTCCGAGAGCTCAAAATTTGATATTTTTAAGAAACTTCAGTACTGGCTCAAATTCTTAGTTTCTTATAAGAAATACACGTACACGTATTTTTAATGAGAAACTAATCATTTGGACCAGTAATCTTCTTAAGTTTCTTAAAATAATCACATTTTTAGTGCTCAGACTTTCTTACGAGTTCCGTAAGAGTTCTATAACAATCTTCATGTTCACTACCTGTTCCCTCAAGAGTATTTCAAAACAAGGGTTTTTGAAGCTTTTCCAGTGTTTTTAGACTGTAATCAAGTATCTTACAAGTAATATGATACAAGAAACAATTGGAAAATAAAGTAAATAATGACAAGGATCCCTATGTAAAAATGAATAGTTTCTCAAGTTATATTTTCCCAGTACTGGAGTTTCTTGATTTTTGGGGGATCTGAGGGTTTAGTTTTCTTACAAGCAGTTTCTTATTAACTTGTTGCTGACGATTAGGCAAGTTGCAAAGTCAGTTACCACATACCTGGTCAGTTGCCATGCAAGGTGCAGGTTTTCCGAAAAAGTTTCAAAATAATCCCAAACTGTTTTCAAAGTTCCTCAGTTTCAAGTGAAATAAACAAAATGGAAACAAAATATGAAACATATTTACCTTGGATATCATACAGAAATTGAAAAAATTTGCCATATTCTGTTTGACAGTATTTCTCCGATTTTACTTTCAATATCGTACAGAAATCTTCAGCTTGTGCTACAGAGCAGCAATCAGTTGTCCTAAGTGCTCGAAATGTTTAGGAGCGTCTTGTAAATTGCATTTGAATATCCTTCTTTTTGCAGAGGTTCTTTATATATATAGAGAAGCCTTTCCCTCCGACAAATGATTTCTCTGAACAAGGCTCAAAAGGAAATAAGTGCCCACGTGAGCGATTCAAACCAATAGTTGTCGATTACAAAAGTCTAAAGCATTTCACTGTTGATTCTTAAAATAGCCATGCCCTTAGATCGTAGGCTTTTAGCTGTTTCGAAAGTCAACCCTTCATGATATGGATAGCTTATGAGAATGAACAAAACTAAATAGTTGTAATGACTTGCCCTTGTCAAAAATAGCATCACACGTCAATCAGTTCCCTTCTCTTTGAAGGACTTATGCAGCCAAATTGTGGTCCTCAATTTTTCGAAGATTTTAGATAACTCATAATATCATTAGAACTTTATGAAATTTTGGAATTGAAATTATGAGTTTAAGTTCAGAAAACTGTGTGTCAAAGTTGAGTGCTTGGGCAATTTCAACGCGAGAATGAAGTGGCAAATGGCGACGTTACAGTTATTATTATTACGGACGAACAGCGCGCATCGAAGACAAAGTGCAAGCATGGTGACTTCTTCAACAAGTCAGGGAAAGACTTCACATGGAAGGTCATGTGTCTCTAGAGTACCAAATGGAGAAAGCGACAAGAATACACAATTTATAAGAGATGTCATCGTTCCACACATTTCCAAATAGAAGAAATGAAAGCAGTTGCAGTGGGTAAGATTTGTTCGTCACCATCGACTAAAGAGACGAAAAAGGGGCACTTTCAAAATAAACAGAATACTCTTACGGATCGGAATTATTTATGACATTTTTTTGTTTTACATACAATGAGCCAACTGTCGTTCTTTGGAACTCATTCGCGTTCTTTAACTTCAAGTTTGATTTCTTTTGGAATTTTATTTTCATCATTTCAAACTGTCGGCATGAAGCTTGGGTCTGTTCAAGGGTTGCAGTCACTACAAATGAAACTGGTGAATCTACTACAAGTAAATCGCTAATAGACCATTTTTCTACAAATAGAGCAAAGTATATTGTGAAATCTGGTGTCTTAGAACAAGGAATGGTAGACCATTATATGATTTATGCAGTGCGAAAGATAATGCTTGGAGGCTCAGAAGAAAAATCCAAAAACCATCGAGTCTCGTGCCCTAAGAAACTATTGTAAGGAGAACTTTCAGAAGGACCTACAGCTAATTAACTGGGCTTCTATTTTAGAACCAATGAGTGACAACCCCAGTGAAATGGCCTCAACATATCAAGAAGTCTTCGAGCATCTGCTAAATTTCCATGCCCCTCTAAAGAAAAGGAAGGTAAAAAGCGAGTACGCTCCATGGATTACCTCAGATAGTAAAAGGAGCATGGAAAAGCGTAATAAAATGAAAAAACTAGCATTGAAGGACCCAAACTTATGGCCTAGATACAAGATTCTTCGTAATAAGGTGACAAATAATTTAAGACTTCCAGTTACAAAGTATTATCAGGACCTTGTCTCTACAAACAAAAATAACCCCAAAAAATGTGGAAAACTATCGATAAAATATTACACAGAACATCGGGGACCACAACGATCTCTGAAATAAAAGATGGAGACACGATCGTTAAGAGCCAAAATCAGATTTTAGAAAAGCTCAAGGAACACTTTGTCAGTGTGGGCCCAAAACTTTCCAGTAAACTAAAGATTAAGCCTGGCGATGATCCGATAAAATATTTGCACACTATTGATGCCGATCAGAATTTTCATTTAAAATGATGAGCGAAGAAGCAATGCTTACTTCTCTGAACATGCTGAAAAATGGAAAGGCTTCCGGTCCAGATGGAGTTCCAACAAATCTGGTAAAAGATGCTGCAAATCTCATTGCTAAGCCATTGATGATGATATTCAATGCATCTTTGAAACAAGGAATCTTTCCAAACATCTGGAAACTCGCAAAAATCACACCAATTTACAAATCCGGTGCTCCATATGAGGAAAATAATTAT
This sequence comes from Aurelia sp. 4 Dawson et al 2005, assembly GCA_964019985.1. NCBI lineage: Eukaryota > Metazoa > Cnidaria > Scyphozoa > Semaeostomeae > Ulmaridae > Aurelia > Aurelia sp. 4 Dawson et al 2005. Next base: position 7,789,738 of record OZ026505.1, read on the forward strand.
AGACTCATTTCGGTCCTCTTGGTTTTTCAAAATTATTTGAAAAAGTTGTGCAAGATCAATTATCGGACTTCCTTCTCTCCACCAGAAAATTGACTATGAGCCAATTTGCATATCGCAAACTGCATTCGACCATCACCTCTCTGATAAGTGTTTCAGACTACTGGTATGAGAATATCGACAAAAACAATGTCAACTTTGCGCTATTCCTTGATTTAAAGAAAGCATTCGACACAGTAGACCACGAAATACTTATCAGAAAGATGCAAGTATATGGAATAAAGGATATTGAGGTAGAATGGTTTAGATCATACCTTAAAAACGGTCAACAATATTGCTCTTTAAACGGTAACAAATCGAGCTCCCGGCCAGCTAAATGTGGAATACCTCAGGGTTCCTGTCTAGGCCCATTGCTCTTCATATTGTACCTTAATGACTATGAAACTTGCCTAAAATTCTCGAAGGCTAATCTGTATGCCGATGACACTGAAGTTTCACTCTCTTCGAATGAGACTGGAGACTTGATACAAAACTTGCAGTCTGAATTAGAAAACATTTCCGAGTGGATGAGAATAAATAAACTAAGTATACACCCCGAGAAAACCGAGTTCATGGTTACTGACCATCCTCGGCAAAGCAAATTACCAGAGCTGTCACCATTTTATTTGGATCATACTAGGATCAAACAAGTTCATAAAACGAAATACCTAGGAATACTAGGACAAATCAGTCATAGGGAAGGTAGTTGGTGGTTTAGCATCGCAGAAAATTGAAAAATATCCTACCACAATCCCAGCTGCTCAATGTATATCAAGCACTTGTTTAAAGCCACTTAAGGTATGCTAACGTGATATGGGGAGCGCTCTCCGATACCAAGATAAGCACTTTGCAGAAATACCAAAACAGAGCACTGATCTAATAGAATTTTCAAAGATGAAAGATGCTTGAAATAGAACCTCATGAACGTAAGTCAATTGATAACGTTTGACCGAGCAGTTATGACCTATAAAATTGTCAATCAGCTCTGTCCTGAAGGCCTACAAAATAAGTTCATCGAAAGGTCGGTTATATCAAAATATGATACAAGGAATAGGAGGGATCTCCATGTGCAAAAATTGAAATTCGAGTACACCAAAAGAGGTTTTTGTACACTGGCCCAATTGCTTGGAATAATATCCCACAGTCCATTAGAGATACCGATTCCATCGTACGATTTAAAAAAAAACTAAAATCTCACCTTTTGAGCTAACGGACTCAGCTCCGCACGAATCCATGGAAGATCAGGCAATATATTTTAATAATTGAGAGTAACCTTAGGAAATTTGTATTGTAATTAGTTTCTTTTTTTTGTATGCTGTAACTGAATGGATATCGTGGATAAAAAAGATTAAATGAAAAAAAGGAGCTTTATTGCTTCAACTAAATGATGTGGATGAAAATGCAGCAAAGAGTAAGAAAAGGCCCAAGCGTTCCAAGGACTCCATGCAGACATTGCAACTTGTGTTATCCGTCCTTTCCTTGTCAACTCTTCTCTCTGGAAGCTTGTTTAGGAAATCACACAATTTTTTATTGATAGCCGTGGACGATGCGTTTTGGCAACGCTTAAAGCTCAATTTGCACTAGCGAAATTTTCCACTTGGAATCAATATTTCATGACGATAATGCAAGGATGTCGCTGTGCATAGTGTATATTGAAAGAAGAAAGCGCAAAATCGAGGTACCGAGCTTATGTGGAAAACATGAAGCCGAATTTTTCGCCACGGAAGAGTTGAGATGGTTTCTGCTTTTCCGCCACGGAAACATTCAGCTAAACTGCATCTTCAAAATTTTCCACGTATGCGATTCAACGGAATACATTAAAATCGAGAACTTTCGGACGGTCAAACTTTCGGACAAACTTTTGTGCGAAAGTCTAATTGTCCGAAATCTGGTTATGTCCGAAACGTTTTTTGTTCGAATGTTTCACATTAATTGAAAGAGGAAAGCACAGAAAAATAGCATAAAAAATTAATACATCCAGGGACGTAGGAAGCATCTCAAAGTTGCACTTTTTCCTTTAGAAAAAAGGGGCATTTCCAGAAATAAAAAGGGCACTTCTTTGTTTATTGTAAAATCTTGGGGGCACGTGCCCCCAGTGCTCCCCCGGTTCATACGTCTATGCATACATCGATGTTTTGCAGTAGTGTCCAAGTTCTTGAACTTTACATCCAAAAGTTCCTCGTAAACAATTCACTTGTGGTAGCACCTTTCTAATTTGGTTCGCAGCTAGTTTTACCATCGTTCAATCTGACAAAACTCCATTATTCAAATGTTCTGGTAGATCTGGTGTTGATAATACACGTATTTTGATACTTATGATAGATTTACCCATATTTCTAGCCATATTTCTTGGCCTTGTGTTTGTCCGAAATTCCCGAAAAAGCGTCCGAATGTTTTTTGTCAGAAATTGTTTTCCTCCAAAACTTTCCGTCCGAAAGTTTTCGACTTTAATGCATAAGATTCCGCCCAATGTAAGATAGGCTTTAGACACGAAATTGACTGGATTCAAATATGATTAGAACTTTCAAATATACAATTTTTGTGACATTTATCACATCTTAATTCATCGCCTTTTTTAGCTGCAATGCCTGCCAAAAGTCTTGGAACACCTCTGCTAATTTTGCCTTGTTTTGCGATTTCCCCCTCTCCCCCTTAGAACAATGTTGTTTGTGGTCAAAAAATTGGGATGACAGGACGATCCGCGACTCTGCTGGAATGCTGGGACAATAACCTTCGAAATCAACATTGTTTCGGGGGAGAGGGGGTATTTGAACCTGATGGCTATGGTTAGAAATGCGGATTATGAAGAAATGGCCTAAGTGTTCCAAAGACTTTTGGCAGGCATTGTCCGAATTCTATTTTGATAACGGTGACTTAGAAAAAAACGATGTCGTGCATCCAAGGGTTTTTGATGGTGCTGATTTCATTGGTCATAGCTAAAACTTCATATTCCACATTTGTGACGTCATAATTCACAATTTTCCATACTTTCATCGATTTTAGTGTGACACTACGCTTAGAATCCGTCAAATAATCAATCTGTCCAGCTTGTTACACTTGAATAGGATATGATTGATAGATTATTAGTTTATGTATCGGTCTTCTAAAGAAAACCCGATGTTACATCTTTTCGTGGCCTGAAAAGTGGGTGAATTTATCAAACATGAAAACGAGGCTGTAACTTATCTTACTGCCCTTTGGTGATTCTGTGTCACTTTTACTGACTTCTCTACCAGCGCTAGTGGTCACAGGCATGATGAAATATTCCAGTACAGTTAAGAAGTTTTACAGACATTTTTTGCAATGGAATCATTCAAAACTGATGACAGACACTCGGACAGACACATATCATAATTATCTAAACGTGCCCTTTTAATCATGGTGGGACGAGCCTTCAGTGTGTCCCCTCGATGTTGTCCTTGAGGAATATCAACGACTAAATCAATTGATCAAAGTTACAAGGTCATTATTCTTACGACCTTTGTTTGAAATTTCCACATACTTGTCAACAAAAAGCATTTTACATGTTCAGCTAATCATTTCTAATGCCTTTCAATTTAAGCACGTAAAACACTGCAAGTAGACAATAGGAGAGATGCAACGTTACAAAGTCAAAACAATCTATATATATAAGGCAGGTAAACGATTATCCAATTAGCTTTGTTCTCTTTGTTCTCATTTGTGAATTTAACAATCAACACAATGGGAAGACAAAGGTGGCATTCGACGAAAAGACAACGGGACCATTCGATGTATATCCTTGTTTATTCACTTTTTGATTGGCTGTAAAATCAAAAGCTTTGGGGCTCACCAGGGCTCACGATGTCATGCGCTTCGGCCCTATTGTTTCCTGCACTGCTCTCAAAAGCCACCGCTAATTTGCATATTACGTCACCGAAATAGATCGTAAATGCGCATGCGACGTGGAGCCTTTTGGGGATTCCTTGACCTTCACAACTTTCCATGTCGTGTCCCTTGCAAATGACGAGCTGGATGTGCAAGAATGGCTTCCAATTACTGCAGAGACGATCACAGCTATGGTCGGCCTTTTTAGCAGGCCAAACTCAGAAGAGAGCATTATCAGATCAGAAGAAATTCGTAAACATTGCAGATGAAAGGTAAGGTAATGTTAGACAACATTTTCATTGCTGTAGACGCCTCTCAATCCTGATTGATTTGAAGGATTTTCCTCATTTGCTAGCTTTTAGGCCCTATGATGGCCATGCTATCTTATTGCTTGAAGCATCAGTTGATTGTCCTTATGACATGGTGGGACCTCAAAAGCAGTGGTGGCACCAGGCCAGAGGCCAGTGTGCATTCAAATACCAGAATGCCCTCCCGCCACTGTGGCAGAGCAGCATGAAGGAACATTATCCGCCAGTGGTTTTGATGTGAAATTTATACTGTTTCAACTGCTGGGAACTTTGGTTAATTATTTAACTAGAATTTTGGAGTATAGATTTCCATGTTATCCAATTGATGGTGGAAATTTGTGGCAGACAAAATTTTACAGTATGGAGCCTATGGCCAGTCTGCATTCTTCGATTTTGGCGCGGGGAAGTACATTTTGGCGCATCTGTAGGTCGGGGAATTTTGTAAATTTCATTAAAATAACTGCTACAGATTGTGCTATTGCAGGTTATGGCGCGGCTGCGGCTGGAAGCGGTCGAAGTGGCGCGGGGAAGATCTTCCCCGCGCACTACAAAGAATGCAGACTGGGGCTATGGGCACCAGGGGGAGGGCTAGGGACCTACAGCCCCCTTCTCTAATTAATGGTGGAAATTTGTGGCAGACAAAATTTACAGTATGCAGACTATGGGCGCCAAGGGGGAGGGCTAGAGGGACCTGCAGCCCCCTTGGCTGTTGGAAGCATGTAGCCCCCCATGTCGTAGGAAATTTCAGTTTCTGTTGGAGGAATTTTGCCAAAATGATGTACGCAAACTGCATTTTTTAGCCATTTCAGCCCCTGGTAGGAAGACTGTAGGAAGTTGTGGAAGCTCCTACCCCTCTGTCAGAAGATTTCTGGGCCACCCCTGCCTCAAAGTAGATTTATCCCAAACATTTCAAGAAGTATTTACAGCACAGTTTATGGAAATTTCACACAAAGCTGTAGATTGCATCGTATCATAACATTTTTCTAAATTTTTTCCCAAAAATATGCATAATGCAGTGGTAGTAAAATAAATTGAAGGAGTAAGCTGCAAGTAAACTGTTAAAGGCGGTAAGAGTAAACATAGATACTCTGTTATGATATGCAAGAACATGTTGTTGTAGCCTGCGTGCAAACTATACCCAGGGAAAAAGTATAGTCTGCGCAGCGCCGCTCGCTGTTGTGTAGTACGTGCTTCAGCATTTATGTGATAACAAAGAAAATGCATTGTTGCAACAGCCAATAATATCGCTTTCCTGCGAAAGAAGGAAGCAGTCAGATTTGAGAATGGCTATCGTGTGATTAAATCTCAGGCTTCGCTTTGTGCTCTAAGCAATTTACATTAACAACACAATACTCTTGAATTTTAAGTACCCTAGGGCAGATAATACACAAACGCTGAGTAGAAAGGGCCATTCAAAATGCAATTGAAATGAAATGCTGACTCATACAACACTTGATATTGAGCGGTGTTGTGCAGACTATACCTTTTCCTTGGGTATAGTCTGCACACAGGCTAATGTTGTTGTGGCTGCAGGCGGCAAGCTGCCAAAATTTGTACAGCTCATAGACAAAATCAGCTAAGGTTTGTTTATACCCATTTCAAATCATGTGATCAATCTCTTGATAAAGCATCTTTTGATTTCTCCGACAAATTTCATGCCATGCAAAATTGTGCCATGAACGCAAAAAGTAGCATAGTACCAAAAATTCCCATGGGCATGGTCATATGACTTGAAATGGGTAAAACAAACCTTAGCCGATTAGGTCTATTAATTGAAATTTTCCAAGCTGGCCTGGAGTAACCTCTCAAGTAGTATATATTACAAATAGCCAATTTTAAGAGTATCTAATTTCTACCCTCTTTGGTATAACTGCCACTTATAACAAACAGTTAGTTTCATATTTTAAAGATTGAGATGAGATTTTTTAATGCAAAATAGTATTTTGATGGCAAAAGAATTATGTGCGGTATGGAAACAGCTCATAAACAAACAGTTATTATTGAGGTGGGATGTGTAGTGGTGATCAGGAGATCATAACTCCATTTTCATTATCAATTTCTATAATTCTAAAATTATGCATAATGTGTGCATATTATGCGATCTTGGTGGTCTAATGTCAATGCACCATTTACATTTTGCGCCATATGCAATATACAGTAACAATTTTTTGTCCTTCTTGATGATGAACATGAACATTGGTGTCCAAATTAATGTTCCATACAGTGCTCCCTTTTATTGATTGTTGAAATTCATGGAACAAAGATTTCAAGATCAAAAGGTTTATATGGTTTATACCCTGTATTTAGGATTTTACTTTTTTCATTCCCTTTAGGTTCCTGGAGACCAGATTGGAATGCATTGCATGATTTGGCCTCTGCGTACTGATGAGTGAAAGAAAATAAAAGGTGCAAGCACAAGTAAAGTTTAAAGGCTGTGAGGGTAAAAATAGATCCTTATCAGATGCAAAGAACCTTTGTTGTAGCTGCAAGCTGCAAAGTTGTACACCTTATGAATGCAAGTTTTCTAAGCTGGCCAGCAGATCAGACTGCTACCTTGCTAAGGTTTCAGGGCACCCAATTTCTAGACTCTTTGATATAAGAAACTTTAAGGAAAAGTGGGCTGTATTTTTCAAATGATAACATGGGATCATTTGATGCAAAATGAAGTATTTTGGTGTCAAAAGCATTATCTGGGGCTTATTTCTATTGAATTAGATAGATTTTGATGTTACAATTAAGGTTGAGACAATAAACAAGCTATTATCACTGGAAAGGGGTGCTTCTTGGAATGATCATACTAGGATGCAGATCTTGGCAGTCTGATTGAAGTGCACAACTGCACCGCATATGGATTCCAGCCATAAGTCGACAACAATTGACTGTATTTTCCTTTGATCCAGTGTTAGAATTTATGTAACAATTATTTCAGGATGAGCCTGACAAAAATATACTGTGAAGAAGTTCCACTGACAAACTGAAACATGATGCAAAGTCAAGAACTCACTGCATTTCTTTTATTGTTACAATATTATGAAATAGATATATGCAGGTCAAGCATATGATGTGAGATGTAAGCTCATGGTACCAGCCACAGCACATTGATCAACTTTATTGTAAAAAATTCTTTGAATTCTTAACATTTTCAAGAATCCTTCACTTTCTGAAGGAATTCTTCTTTCTGTTGTAAAATTTAAAGAACTGAACACTTCTGTGCATCACAGAAAGAGGTTTGTTTTATACCTGGTGCGGCAACATGAAATTAATGACAATAATCTGTTGTATCAAATTGTTCAAATCCAAGCAAAAACAAATTAAAGATGCTATGTGAGCTGATTTTGTTGTGGTTCAGAAAAGGGCGGTAATAGACCATTTCGACAATTAAAATCAGAGACTGGGGAGAGCGGTTTGTTCTGGTAAATGGCGGATGCAGTTCTGGTAAATCGCTGCCACGGAGTGAGCCCGTTAAAGTGAATAATGTAAACATGGCAATCGCTACTGCATAAGAACACAGCAATAGAGCTGTCAAAGGATGTAGTCAAATACCTGTCCATGCGAAATACATACAAATGTGCAATTTATCTCTATTCGCAACTGATTTCCTTTTCAACCTTTATTTCAGTGCTGCAAACAGCAATGCTTGCTTTGAGTTTAGGCCCTTTCCGCATAACTTGACAAAATACATGATATATTTGAAGTCTTTAAAATAAGGAAGCTTACCCTCACTGCAATTTTCAAGAGAATGGAATTCAACTGAAGTTTTTAACTTCAAATGTCCTTCTTGAATTCTATTAGAATTGACGGGAGGAAAACTTCAAACATAATTCGAATTTTCTTAATCTGCCGGTTGAACATACGTCAAAACTAATATTTCAAAACTGAAATTCTAAAACAGTGCCGATGCGGTAGCGATCCTCGCCACAGCTTGCAAAACTCAATGTTCTCATTGTATTCACTGCAATGGCCCAACTATGCGGCATCCACTTACAAGAGCTATATCCGCCATTTACCAGAACAAACCGCTCTCCCCAGTCTCCGATTTCAATTGTCGAAATGGTCTATTGGTTCATACTGCAATGGATTATTTTGTCAAAATGCAAACAATCGTTCACTTGGCCAAATGTGCAGTCTTCCTATTTTCTTACTCTTTCAACTTACACCCCAGAAACACTGCATGCAGGCTAGCGCACTGGGCATTTGCTGATGTTCATATGCTTATAGGCAGTTGAGGTGAATCACAGCCATTTTTGGGTGTGAATTGTGGCAAGAAAATATTATTGCTTTGTGAATGAACTTAAGAACATGACATTAATTTTAGAAACAGAAGGGGATGTCACAATCAACCTTCTAAACAACAGACTACACAAAATTTTCCACTTTGATGGATGCATAACAAGAAGTTTGCATCCACAATTACAACTATTTATTGTACATTCAGCATGGATTATGAGATATTCTTTGAAAGCCCTCCGCAGGAGCTAGGAATGTTGAAGCGCGAGCGAAGCGAGCGCTTAACTTCCTAGTAACTATAGAATTTACGAAGCGCTCCGACTAAAAAATGTTTGAAATCGACAGGTTACAGCCACAGTAAACGATTTTGAAATCGTTCAAACATCCCACAACGTTTGGCCAAGTGGCCCTAACTTACTTGAGAGGTGTACCATGACTGAGGTGTGCCAATTCTTGTACTTTCGAGTTGATTGGACAAAGTAATATGGGGAAAATTGAGAAAGCCTACAGTTAACGATTTTTTCAAAATATGAATTTAGACCATATCCAATTTCATTCTGCATTTATCGTTAAGTGTAGACGTTGTTGACAATCCTCCCTCGATCACGAAGAAACCAGTCTCAGTTTTGATGAATTCGGAAAATATGGATGATGTACAACGACTGGGTACATGATACTTTTTGTTACTTCCTGTATTATGGAGAAAATGGTGATTACTTTTTGTTAACTGTTAATTGTAAAGTGTGATTCCATTTGCGAGACGGGAGCCCTTTGTCCTCTGCGGAGCAGTCAGTACAGAAGGAGCCAGGCACCACGGCATGGCATGCGAACTTTTGTCACTGATAAAAGTGTTCATACTTTCGGAGCTTAAGGTTTCTGGAACACACAACGTGCAATATTGTAAAAGTTGCCTGAAACACATTTATTTGCTACCTCTACGACGAGTTTCTGCCGTTTTTCGTTGTGCCTCCTAGACTTCAAAGTCCGTTCTGCGGCACTGCTTTCAAGTCACTTAAAGTAGATTTGATTGCCAATTATGACGTCATCAGAAAAAAATACGGCTTTTTTGTGGTCACAAATGAAATCAGAACCATCGAAAACCATAGAATGCATTGAGTTTCTATTCCTGTACGACGCCGTTATCAAAATAAAATTCAGACAATGCCTGCCAAAAGTCTTGGAACACCTCTGCTAATTTTGCCTTGTTTTGCGATTTCCCCCTCTCCCCCTTAGAACAATGTTGTTTGTGGTCAAAAAATTGGGATGACAGGACGATCCGCGACTCTGCTGGAATGCTGGGACAATAACCTTCGAAATCAACATTGTTTCGGGGGAGAGGGGGTATTTGAACCTGATGGCTATGGTGAGAAATGCGGATTATGAAGAAATGGCCTAAGTGTTCCAAGGACTTTTGGCAGGCATTGACATGGGATTGCCTGATCTTGGTTGAGGCTTAAACATGCATTACTGTGTTCAGATGTTTCCAGGAAGCAAATAGGCGTCGTTGCTTACATTATGTAGTACGTGGTTTCGCAATGTCCCTAGATTTAGCATTCATAGTAGTTCTCCTTAATGCCAGTTGGCTTCTATTGAAAATTTCATACATCAAATACACTTTTCTGAGGGAGGCCTTCGGGTTTCACGGGTTTGTTTGTTTTGTTTGGTTTGCAATTTGTTGTAATTGGGGGTAGGCTTGTGATGATTTCTAGCTACTTAAGGCTAACATAGGCCCACTGTGCATGCTACATCCAGGCATGGAACCCAAGCGTCCCTTCCAAAGGACGACGAGGTGAGTTGTGAAGTCAGGCCTCCGAGGTCACCCATCCGAAATTTGACCTCACTCAGCGAGTTCGGGCTTTGAGATGTGTCATGGGTTGCAAGTTATGCCATTTTTTGTGCTCGGGTTTCGGGTATTTCACTCAAAACTCATATTCTGTCGGGTTTTCCAAGTCAATGTAGTTAACTGAGACTAAAAATTTAGCTTTTGAATGCTTAAAAGGTGGAAGGGGTCTGTGAAAACGAAAATGCTGGAAGTAATCAAAGATTACAGACAAAAATTGAAAATTTTTGTTTAGAAGTCCAGTTTCGGGCTTGGCTATTTTTTCCTGTGGGATTGTGGGTTTTTGCTAATTCTGGTCAGGGTTTGCGGGTTCTAGTACCCCCAAAGCTTCCCTCGTTTCTCAATCGAAATCTAAACAGAACAAGGGCTCTTACTTTAAATGTATCTTGTCTTGTCGCAGCCCGGGGGGGGGGGGGGCTCTTGGTATATTTGTCCGACGGGGATGTGCCGTTTTTAGGGTATCGTTTTCGCCCATTTTTTCTAGAACAGGGTATCAAAAGAAGGCAAATTTTCTGGAGCAGGTTGTCAAAACATGTCAAAAGAGGAAATTTTGTTACAACGTGTTATAATTTAGTCAAATTTTTGTGCTTCTGAGTATACTTTTCACAGATTTTTTCTAGAACAGGGTATCATTTGAGGGCAAAAATTCTGGAGCAGGGTGAAAAATTTTTTTTCGTGGGCACACCCCCTTACAAATTTAGATCAAGTACCTCCCCCCCGGGTGTCGCAGCCAGGTTTCGTGAGATAGTACACAGAGCAATTTCTGCCCTGTCCAAAAAGATGATGTAAGAATAATTAGTGGTTTCCAATTCCGAAGCTGATGGAACACGAAAGCAAAACCACAGAGACCAGCAAAAATTTACTGTATTGTAAGATTACCCTCACATGAGCAGGCGCGGTCTGCAACGTGTGGCAAAATGGCAATTGCCACCCTGGCCCTCTGATACCTAAAGTAAAAAAAATATTGCAAGCCCGTTCCGCAAAGGTTGGAGGAGACAACTGTCATGAAATGAAGTTTCCCGATCGTAACTAGGGCTCTAAAATGAATCTTCTCATATCTACACTTATTTGATGAAAGAAAACCTTCGAATGTTTCTTCTCTCATAAGGTACTGCAAATTTAACACAAAGACAGTGGCGTGACGCACAGTGGTTGGGGTTAGAGCACTTCCAAAGGGACCCCACGATTTTCAGCAAAGTTACTCCTTGAAATTTGGAAAACGTACCTGTCGATTTGCACTGAATACTTTATAGTCCATCTATAATGAGGCACTAAATTTTTAGTGAATTGCCCAAAGTCATTAATAAAATCGAGCAAAAGAGCTGAACACTTGAAAAGATGCTTAGTTATAGTTCACACAACTTGAACATCTTTAGAAAATTGCTTGATAAACCAACCTTATTTCTATGAGCACGAATTTAAAAACCTTCTAGTAAAGCCTCTCCAGTTCACAATCTCTTTTCGTCCACTCAACAGGAAAAGTTTTACGAGAGATGGATTTTACGACAACCCATACAGCATGTGGAAAAACATGTTCAGCTCCATCAGCACCTATCTTCCTTTCTCTGAAGATACTTAAAGTTGAGGATTTATTACATTTAAATATTCTAACTTTTGTTTATAAATCCATAAATAAGTTATCTCCCTCCTGCTTTCACAACTATTTCACACCGAACTCCTCTGTACACAGATTTGGAACTCGTCAAGCAACCAGAGGTGACCTTTTCAAATCCTTTAAAAACACCACTGTATATGGTTTGCAAACAATTCAGGTTTTTGGTTCCAAACTTTGGAATACTCTCCCATTATTTATACGTGTTGCTAGCTCTGTTTCAGTTTTTCGATCAAAGCTAAAGACATACTTCATCGATTCCTATTCCTAGTAGGCTGTTTTGTCTGGAGTGCCTTGCATGTGCTGTCTCTTGGTGGGCCGTTGTTGTCGCCATTTTCATGGTTCATGGGAGTGGCGGCGTGGGGGGTCGGCTGGGGGACTGTGCGTGAGGGGAGTTTTGGATGAAACAGACCTTAAAACTATTAAAATTAGGAAATTGTTTCTCATTCCAACCATTATCTCTAATGCAAATTGGCTCTGGGTCTGGTTATTGTTTTTATAAAAAATTTTAGTTTCCTTTGTTTTTATGGGGGGGGGGCTCTCTCTTGATTAGTTAACCTATTTAGAGAGCTCCTCCTTAATCAATCTATCTTAAATACAATCATGTAGAGTTTTTTGTTTTCGTAGTAGTGTTTTCTCTTTAGTATTGTTGAATTTTTTATAGTAGCATTTGTAATTATGATAAGTTTTTGCGTATTTGTAGTAGTGTAATTTTTTAGTATTGTATGTTATCTTGTTAATTAGTTGCTGTATAGTTATATTTGTAGAATTGTATTTAAGATTGATTGATGAATAAATGAAACTGAAACTGAAACTGAAACTGTCCCTGAGAAGATGCCTTGGACCCCATTAGCTGGCTTTGCTCCCATTGGACTCAGCCACCCTTCATCTCAGTATAGACCTTTGTCTAAACTTGTTGCTGGGTTTGCCTTTAAACGATATTTCCCATAAAAGGACTCTATTCAAGTTTGGAAATTTTGTTAAATGTTTGTAGATCCGTTTGCAGCCGGAGAAGGCCTCTACAATCGCGGACAAACTCATGACACACTTTGTATTTTGGAGGAAATTTCGAGTCGAGATCCCACCCATCCCTCCATTGCAATGTTGAAAGCTGATGAAAATATCATAGATGAGTTGACAAGTATGTCGTCTTCCAGCAACCAACATTGCAATGGGAGGGGAGGGGCATTAGCAGTGAAAGGTAGCAGTTTCCGTACAGGAAAGGCCTCTTTTACCGCAAAACTCATCATGTGTCCCAACGAGTTTTGTCCGCGATTGTAGGTAGCAAAACTGAGAGCGTGTGGCCGAGTGGTTAAGGCGACTGACTCGTAAACCAAAGGTCTCAGAACGGCGGAGATTCGAATCCCACGCTGGAAAGTTTGGTCTCTGTCCATAATTCTAGCCCGGGTCGACCAGAGTCATGTGAGAGAAATCTGGTAGCTGCGGCGGGTTGATGGTAAAACATCCTTGGTCCCTGCTGGAAATAAGTCTCTCTCACACTTTCACAGGCTGGCCACGTTAAATACGATCTACCTACCTACCTACCTACCTACCTACCTACCTACCTACCTACCTACCTACCTACCTACCTACCTACCTACCTACCTACCTACCTACCTACCTACCTACCTACCTACCTACCTACCTACCTACCTAAACTACTAAAGGCCGCATATTTATATATATTCATATTTTATTCATATTCATATTTGAATTTTTTAAGGAGGGTAGCCCTTCGGCAGAAGCCGTTTTTCAAGGGGCCCTCCGGTAAAAAACTTAATTACAGCATACAGTTAAACTTAAATATGACTAGAAAAAAAAACCATACCCTAAAAGCCTATTTACAATTATACAATATATACAATAGAAATGAAAAATCAACCCTTTATCAGTTTCTTAAAACTATTCAGGGAGGATGCTGTCTTTGACTCAGCAGGAAGGCTATTCCATATTTTAGCACCTCGGAAAGAAAAGCATTTTTGCCCATTAGCAGACCTTTTCTTTGGCAATCTCAAATCAGTCTCAGTGTTCCGGAGGTTGCGGGAGGAGCATGCTGAGTTTTTTGTGAAGAGGTTACACAGGTATTGTGGAGCCAAGTCATTGAGCGACTTGAAGACCATTGTTTTAGACTCATTGCTAATGAGCTCTTCAATGGTCTGCCAGCCCAACTTTGCAATAAGTGGTCTGCTTGAGGCATCAAAGCTGCTATTTGTAATGATTCTAGCAGCACGATTTTGTAACTTTTGCAGCTGGTCGATGTATGTAGATCCAGCACAACCCCATACAGAACAACAGTATCGAAAGTGGGGCTCAACAATACCTGTGTAAAGAGTTTTCAAACTTGCCAGAGGCAGAAAAGATTTAGCATGTTTTAAAAAGCCGATCGCCCTGGAGACCTTTGTAGAGACTGCCTTAAAGTGGCATGCTACTCTGTTATGCCACTGCACAAAACAATTTTCAGTGAAATTTTTTTCACCACAGGACCTGCGACCGTAGGAGCTTAATTGTACAGTGCAGTCTTTCTGCCCCTCCCGTTGGTTCACATGACTCCCATAGGTTTCATAAGGAACCACTGTCGTATCATCAGGAGATTGCCTGCCTGACTTTGAATGAAGTCTTTATTGTTTGATCTAACTGCTTGCTTTGAAAAGTCATTTTGCCCCCCAAAAAATGAAAAATTCTTTCTGATCACATGGAAAATTTTTTCTACTCTGACGAGTTTCATTTCGCCTGCGTCATATGAGAGCTCCAAGGGCTTCGACCGCATTCATACGATTGAATGGATATCGTGGCATCCGGTGTTCTATGACTTTCTTCACTTTCCCTGCACAATTAAAGCTTGGAATACTTTATGAAATGCCGTAATAGACTCAACAACAATCAACTCTTTAAACGAGCAAAGACAGTAAGAGGCAGAGGCACAAAAACTGGCAAAAACTGTATAACGAACTAGGATGTAAAGATCTAGATCACAGGAGGTGGTACAAACGTTTGTGTCAATCTTACAATCTACGGAAAAGAGGTTCACCTAAGTTCCTTTTTGCTGAAATACCACTAGAACGCGAACAATCTTGCAACTTAAGACACCACGCATAAGATCAGAATGTCAGCAAAACTATTCGTTTCTCCCGTACCTACTTCCAAAACGTTCTTTATGAATGGAATCTACTAGATTATGACATTAAAAATTCACAATCCATATCCGAGTTTCAACAGAAACTACTTGCAATTATAATACCACCTAAAAACACTGTTTATGATGTCTTTGATGATCAAAAAATTGACAAAGCTGTTGGTGAACTTCAGCGCAACGAATGAGCACAGATTTCCACACAACTTTGATTACAGTACCGGGTGTCTAAGAAAAACGCAACAGATTAAAAAAATTCTAACACAAGCTGGTTCAAACTAAAAATCTGATAATTAAATCTTGAAATTTACAATATTTAGATTAAATTTTGAGATGTTTTTCAGAATTTTAGGTGAACTGGTTGCAGAGTTATAAATCGACAAACTCGAAATTTGCTGTCATGGCAAAACCAGACCTCCTACAACTTGTGCAAAGCATAACGCAAAATTACAAGCGTGGCATTATCTGCAACTTTACAGGATTACAGACAAGCAAATGATTTGATCAAGGGAGCTCTCAGTGTTCATTCCCAGTTGAAAGCATAACTGTAGAATGGCCTAGTCATATTGGGGGGGGGGGCAACTGCATCATGACCGAAATCCTCATTCGAGTATCTATTCGGTGTTCGATCAACTTTTGTGTTTGGGTTTGCACTTGTCGGCAATCTTCGGTAATTGCTAAAACTGTAATTTTTTTATAATTTGACAATTCAATCAACTATTGCTAATGCAGCAGCTCTGGTTTTGACCTGAAAGCAAGTTTGAACTTCACCGATTTTTAACTTTATAACCAAGTAACCAAAAATACTGGAAAGTATATCAAAATTTATTCTAACAATTGCAGATTTCAATAAAAATAATTATTTGCTAACAAGTATGAAACAGCTTCCATTAGAATTATTCAAATCTGTTGCATTTTTTCTGGGACACCAATCTCTGGTTTAGACATAAACGAAGTGGATTCGGATACACTATGCAGATTGCTTCTGTCTGGGAGCAAAGATCTAAACTTGTTGAAACAGAATTATCATAGAGGCAACAATTTCATTCATCAATGCAGCGAAGCGTTTTGGTTGACTTGAGGGTCTTTGTATTATTTTGTAAAAAACCTCCCTTGGATTCTACTTTTTTCTCAAAAAGTATAAGAATTGTGAGTGCCACCCAAAGTAGAAACCAGATGACCAAAAAAAGAACAGAATAGTTTGGACAAAAGAAAAGATGTGTCCGCTATGCTACAATCACAAAAAAATTGTATGAAAAAAGATAGATTTGCACTGTCAGTCTCGAAAGACTGCCGACTTGTTTTCACACGTGATTGCAAGCGCTTCACTGATTCTTTCGTACAGTTTTGCCAATCGTAATCGACTGACCAGTTCTCTGTTGTCGAGTATGCTACCAAACTTTAGAATTTTATTGCGGAATAACTGGCCAAGCTTTTGACTTTAAATTTGGCAAGTGTGTCTGTGAGCATATCGTTTGTTTGGTAAAATAGTTCGATTAAAATCTTAAGATTAGCGGAGGGGAAAGTGAAGTTCTTCTGAAGCTAGCAAATAATTTGAAGTGAGCCTTCTCAAAAGCCGTGAAAACAATCAGTTTTGTTAAACGTTTCTTCCGATTGCCAAGGGTATGAGCAATCCCATACTTTATACAGAATTTCGATAGCCCGATTGGTTGCAGAACAATTAACAAGTTTCTATAGAGGAGGATTTCTGAAGATCGGCCTTCCATGCTCATCAGAACGTGTTGCAGAGTCACCTTAACTACGACTCATAATCAAACACCATTATTTTGAAATGATGATATCTGCCTCGTTTTCGTTTAGGAAGCCAGTGGGGAGGAGGGAGGAGATGTCTGTATGCTTACATAATGCTTACAATGCTACCTAAAGCTGAAAAGTTTGGCAAAAGCAAAAAAAAGTGAAGAAATGGAATCTAAAATCACACAAAGTTTAGGAGAAGACCAAAAGAACCTCTTCCAGCTGTACTTAACAAAACATTTTCATGAAGAAGGGTTCTGCAAGAGAATGAGTATTAGTTGCATTTCATCTGGTACACCCCCGAGACATTCAGATCTTCTTCTAGAAAGCAGATAACGATGCAACTCTGCAGTGATTTAGAAACATCCAACAGCAAAGATTTAGATCAGGGAAGCACTTCTGATACTTATCACCCAAGGTAACTAAAAACCAGTTATTAAGGTAACTACTACAGTAACCATAAGTTTTTTATGCATAAATTCTTTTAATGTACTTCTTTCTTCCAGGACTGAAGATACAGTACCCATGATAAGGACACCAATGCTGGTTTGAAAGGAAAATTTTAAAGAGCTGATAAAACCCACTAAAACTGTTGATATTGTTGTGCTTAATGAAAGTTTTTTGTGTCATGTACCAGACGATAGACTGAATGAAGTAGACTGATCAGCTGCTTTGATTAATGAAGACTTACGTTTTCTGAAAGCCTCAATTCTGTTTGGTTGACCTGGACTTGGTTCATAATAGTGTTAGCCTGGAAAAAACTTTTTAGTTCTCAAAGCTTGAAAACTGGGCCAATTTCTTCAGTTTTTATAGTCCTTTTTGCCTTAGATGTTAGCCTAGAAATCAGAGAAAGAACACCAACACATCACACATTCTGTTTGCTAAAAGTTCAATTATTTGAAGGCAGTTATGCCCATTCTCCTTGTCTAGCAATGCTTTGGATGGAAGGATGTATCACCCTGGCATAATATCATACACCCTTGGCAAAAATGAATTTCTTCTTTTGAATAAACTCCCCAAAATCTTATCATTTTATAACTCCCATATGCCCTTTTTGCAAGAGTGATACACCGCTTACTTTTGACATCACTATCTGCATCTGAAGCCATTCAATTTGTTAAGTTGAGAGTGACACCCGGGAAGGCCATTCCCATACTTTCCTATTGTATCATGCTCGTACAAATTTTCTTGAAATATATCTCTCCCTTGTGACACAGAGCTTCTCGAATTCAGGTACCCTAATCGTTGACAAATTAGTTACTAAAATTACTAATGTTGCCTATGTGATCTGAAAAAGGATGAAAATGCTCCTAAAGTGATATGAAGAGGATGAACCTACCTCATCTAGGGCCGATTTGCAAAATTCTTTGACTCGTCCCAAATTCTATGTTGAAATTTGGATCAAAAATCATTGCAGAGAAGCTCAAATTTATTAAATCAAAAAATTGCACTACTTTTGAAATCATGGTCGAGCTGGCACCCCTAAACACAGGCCCACACCAGCCCGTGCCTACTTTGTAGAAAGGCCCCTTTCTTGGATTTCCACTCCTCTACGAGTCTAAAGTACGACCGAAAACTGGCTTATCATATTCAACGAAACGAAACGAAACGAAACCGAGCGAAACCGAACGAAACCAAGACAATCCAACAATTAAATCTTTAAAGGTCGATTGAAATTGTATCCTATTTCACCTGATATGCCACTCCTCCTGCCAAGGTACATAAGATATGGAGAGTGCTTCGGAGGGAGCTGTTTGGTAATTAAGAATGAAATAAGAAAGGAAGTAAACAAATCTCACAAGAAAATTCTGATGATTAGATCTGCTATCCAAAACTCAAAAAGAATTATGAAAAATAAGTTAGGGAAAACGAATAGACAAAGCAATTCAATAATTCATGTAAATAATGGGGTTAGTTCTTTTCCAGATCTCTCATGATTCTCAGTGGTGTTAGCCATCTTAGCCATACGATTCGCAAGAATATCACTTGTGCTGTCCGTACCGACTATGCTGTTACATTGACCGTAATACGCAGCGGTTTCAACACTCCTCCATCCAACATGCCTCGCAATGTCCTCATATGATATTCCAAGTGCTGCAAGGGTTATGGAACAACCTCGACGGAAGCTATGCATCGTTTCTCCCTCAGCTATGTTTAATTCCTTTAAATACTTCTGAAGCCTGTTGGCAGCTGCAGAGCTGATAAATGGCGAATCAGATATGTTACCTTGGCGGTTGGTTGTACGAAACAAGTATCCCGCTTTCAAATATATCGACATTGCCGCTGTTAGAGCTACATAGCATCGTAAGTTCGCCACAGGACACGCCGGGGAGCCAGGAATCTTTTTAAGGCCGAAAATGTTGGATTCAGATCCTCGTAATGTTTTTCCGAAAACTTGTTTGATGATAAAACCCGTATTGTCTGGAAGGGAGAAGACATCAGTTGATTTCATTCGTCCTAAATCTGATCCTCTGTCACCTGAGAAAAAATCGACAGAGAAAAATGCCAAGTCCCTTGCTAATATGTATCGATTCGATGAGGAAATACTTGGATTCGAGACTCGTGACCTTAAGTCCTGACAAATTGTGTTAAGTTTATCGATGAACATGGGGACTGCTTGAGAAGGTAATCTTCTTGCAACCGTTTGCTCCTCGAGAACTAATAAATAATATTCTCGCACTGAATGATGAGCGGCAGGGTTGCCAATATTCAGTTCGTCGTTCCAAACCGAGCCCCTACCTATCTCCTTAAAGATTGTACGAAGTTTACCAACATTGTTGTCGATCGTTCCTGCAGCCAGAGTTTTTGGGCAAACGCAAGTCATACTTCCTGTTGAAACTGTTGGACATTGGTCAGAATGGGAGACTGCCTTTCCAAACTTGCCTCTCCATATCAGGAAAGAAATGATATCTTTTGGGGAGGCAGTTGCTAATGATTTCCTTTCAGGAAGGGACCACAGAAATGATTCTAATTGATGCTGGAGACTTGTCTTTTGGCGCTGGTACGGCTTGAATTTTTTGAACTTCATCAAAGACGATAATCGTTGCTCTATTCTATTTGTGTCGACATCAACTGGGACGGGGCAAAGTGAGGTGGCAGCGTAAACTCTTTTATGACCGCACTTTTGGCAAAAGATAAAGTCAAAGTCATTAGCATAACGACAAGCGAGACAGCTGACAGCTGGTTTCCAAATGCGTGGTACTTCTGGGAAACTCTGCAAGGCAAATCAAAAAATAAATCTTACAGCGTACAAATCCCAAGGAAGCGGCCTCGTATGCCAACCCTGCTTCCTATTTGGAGGGAACTCGATGATATTACTTTGGCCCTTCTTGCCTAGAAGCAGTTTGTCAGCAGACAACGAATCTATGATAGGCCACCAGCATTTTCGTGGGGACACATCTGGCAATATCATGGTAAGTCCTTTGACCTCCTGTTTCATAAACTTGATAAGCGGGTCAATAAGGATAAACGGTGGAAAAATATAGTAATTCTCGTTTGGTGATAGAGACTGAGCAAAAATATTGGTGCCTTCAGATCCTGGGCAATCATGGGGGGCAAAGAATTTCAAAGGCTTCCCTGAACGGCTCTTTTGTACGTTGGACGGAATAGCCATCAAATCGAAAGAATGTGGGCCATACGTGCCATCTACTATTTTCCATGATGAATGTGAAAGTCTACAGTCGATGTCGGATACAAATCTTGACGGGGCATCTGCTTCCATTAACGCTGTTGGAGTGTAGTGCAGACTCAGAGACATATTGAGTTTGAGACATATTTCAAACAAGCTCTTCATTTCCTTATTGAGGGCAGCATTGCGCCCACCTTCATTATTCCAG
The DNA here is from genome assembly GCA_964019985.1 of Aurelia sp. 4 Dawson et al 2005. NCBI lineage: Eukaryota > Metazoa > Cnidaria > Scyphozoa > Semaeostomeae > Ulmaridae > Aurelia > Aurelia sp. 4 Dawson et al 2005. The sequence goes on from OZ026505.1 coordinate 7,810,328, forward strand.
AAGCTAACAAGGTTTTTGTTGTCAACCAAAGCATCCACTCTACTATTGCAGATCTTATTTGAAAATGAGATAAGTGTATTGCACAAAGCTTTGGCTTCTCTTACTGCTATAGGGAGTGATTTTTCATCGTTAGACCAGTAATCTCTAGATTCCAAAGATCCATTTTCCGTTTTGAGAACACCTCCCCAACCAGAATTTGATGCGTCTGAGGACAGCCTCACAATGAGGTGTTTCTCATTCTTCCAAGGCATGATTCCCGTCCAGGAATCTAAAAACTTCCAGTGGCTGAGTTCAGCCTTCAGGTCTTCTGAGTTTTGAATCATTTTAGATGATCGTATTCCTTTACTTATGTGAGCATTTGTTTCTCTGACAAAAAGCTTTGCTGCGGAAACCGCTAAAGCGAAAGAAACAGCCTTTCCAGCAAACCTCTGCAAGGTCTTCACTGACAAAAATCGTGATTCGCTAATGGAATCACGAAGAGAAGCGAATTGTCGTCTTTTTTGTTCTGGTAAGATAAAAGCTTCATTTCATTTCATTTCATTTGATTCAATTAAGGAGGGTTGCCCTTCAACCGGAGTTGTTTTACAAGGGGCCCTCCACTTAAAAACATTAATTACAATATACAATTACCAAATAAAAAAGAGAAATTACAATACAAAACCATAACATAAAATCCTATAATACAAAATTTACAAAGCCTAATGTAAAAGAAAAGAGAAATCCTAAATAGATTTTTTAAAACTATTCAGGGAAGATGCCTGTTTGGTATCGGGAGGAAGGTCATTCCACGCTTTTGCTCCTCGATAAGAAAAACATTTTTGCCCATTACTTGACTTTTTCTTGGGCAGTCTTAAATCTGTCTCTGAATTGCGCAGGACATACGAAGAGCTCTTTGAGTTTCGGGTAAGAGGTTACACAAGTATTGCAGAGCCAGTTCATGCAAGGACTTGAAGACCATTGTTTTAGTTTCGCTATAATAATAATAATAATAATAATAATCTATATTTATACAGGATAAAACTTGGTCAGCTTGCTCAGAAGCTGCTATCAGTCAAGGTCCTGTTAAAATTGAAAGTTAAAGAAAATTAATAGATATCAAATTACAAGATCAAGTTTAAAAATATCCATGGAATACATATTTAAAAGTTGAATTCACAGTCAAGTTGATCGCATTGTCTCTTGAAATTCATTATAGACTGTTCTTGTTTCAACGCATCAGGTAGTTTGTTGTATAATTTTGATCCCTGAAACAGGAATGATTTCCGACCAGCTTCTGTGCGAACTTTTGGAAGCAAAAGGTTTTTGTTATTCCCACGGGTTTCCTTATGATGTAGAATTTTCTTGAAATAGTCTTTGAACAGCCGAGGTGCCAGTCCATTTTGGCATTTAAAAACTTCAACTAGGCATCTCCTATTTTTCGCATGATTGACAGTTGGCAATATCACTCTTTGGCTATTTCCATTGATTATAGCTAAGACTCGAATCCGGATTCTTTCAAACTGCAATTTGTGTCTATTTGACATACCAAGCATGACATTGCTGCAGTACAACATCTGTGGCAAAATCATGACCTTGTAGATTGTTTCTGCTACCCATGGGCTGATGTTATGTCGTATACGGCCGAGCAATTTTGTTCTTGACAAGACTTTCTTGTAGGTCTTTTCGAGATGCGCTTTCATTGTCAAATTTTTGTCCATGGTAACACCTAGATATTCGTACATCTCTGATTCGCTGATCATCTTTTCGTTCAACGAAATGCTTACTTTCTCGGACTTGGCGAGTTTCTGGTGTGTTCCGAATAATACAAACTCTGTTTTTGTTTTTTTCAAGTTAAGAACGAGATTGTTATTTGTGAACCATGTTGCGACGTTGTTAAATTCAGTGTTCAACAAATCTTCGATCCTTTTGCTGTCTTTGTCGGATGTAAATATAACAGTATCATCTGCATAGAGCAAGATCCTACACTCTTTAACTTGTTCAGTGATATCATTTATCACTATTGTAAACAGCAATGGACCCAAAATAGATCCTTGTGGAACTCCACATCTGATTGACTGTCTTTCGGAGCATATACCTTGAAAGATTACAAACTGTTGCCTGTTGAAAAGATAGCTTTCAAACCACGTAAGTTCTTTTCCATGTACTCCATATATTGGCAATTTGGCTATCAATGTTGCATGATCTATGGTGTCAAACGCTTTTCTTAAGTCGACAAAAACTGCTCCAGTTAGTTTACCTTTATCCATGTTGGTCTTTATGAAGTCAGAAAAATACGTGACTGCATGCTCAGTGGATGATTTCCGTCGAAAACCAAATTGACAGTCCGAGAGGAGGTTGTTTTCTTCGAGATATGTGTAAAGTTGGTTATGCACGATTCGCTCAAAGACCTTTGATAGAACTGGTAAGACTGAGATGGGACGATAATTGTCCATCACCGTTTTTTCATCAGATTTGTGTACGGGAGTTATTTTGGCACATTTTTCTGCGGTTGGGAAAACTGAATGAGCTAAGCATCTGTTTATCAAGTGTGACAGTGGCACAGCTAGCTCCTCCGCTCCATCAATGATTAGGGATGCTGGTATCTCGTCGTATCCTTCCGATACCTTTCTTTTCATCTTCTTTATGACCGCTAATACCTCACGGGGGCTTGTAGCTGTAAATTCGAAGGAGTTACTATTTGGGTTCATCTTTTGGTGCAGCTCTGAGTGGTCTTGAGCTTTCCATACGATGTCTGATAGAGACAGAATCTTACTTTGCAGATTTTTCCCGATAGCAGTAAAAAACTGGCAGAATTCGTTTACGATAGTTCTTTTATCATCTATTTCCTTGTCATTGACTTTGAAAACTTTGGCTTGCTGTGACCTCGAGTCCTTCACCGGATAACATTTTTTTAGTTGTTTCCAAAAATCTTTCGGCTTGTTGATACTTTCCCTAAACATAGCTCTTGTGTGAGTAGCCTTGCTTTTCCTTATCAGCCTCGTTACAGCGTTTCTAAGGCGGCGATAAGTAGACCAATCAGCCTCTTTACCTGAACGCCGCGCTTTTTTCAAATGATAGTCTCTTTCCTTCATTTTCAGTTTAATGTCATGAGAAAGCCATGAACATTCTCGGCCTCTGATTGTTCTTTCCACAATAGGTACGTGTTTGTCAACTGCACTCTTTAGGAATTGTTTGAATTTATTCCAGGCAGTGTTTATGTTTCTTTCAGCATAGATCTGTTCCCATGGGGTACTCTTGAGATCTTCCTTGAAGTTAGCTTCATTGTATTTTGCATAATTACGTGTGAAAATCTTTCTCGGTTTGAATTTTTGACAATTCTTTTTCACGATCACTCCCGTGAGGTCATGATCACTTATGGAACTTGCCTCTGTGATTTGTTTTGCGACATTATGTTCGTGCGTTGTTGCTATTATATCAATTAATGTAGATGTTTCTTTTGTCACGCGTGTTGCATTCTGCACTATTTGTTTTAACCCATGCATCCTCAGAGTACATTTTACTTCATGCTGTTTGTTTTGTTGTAAATAGTCGCAGTTGATATCACCTAAAACAATCGTTTCTTTGTTTTCACTCAAGGCTGTGTTTAGCATCTCACTAAATTTTTGGTCAAAGCAAGGATCCAGATATTTGGAACTATCGGGTGGTCTATACAACATACAAACTAAAATGGATCGAGAATTTCGAACAAGCAGTTCAATCCACATTGCTTCTAATCCAGCTGCCTCCAGATCTTTTCTGGGCTCGAATCCGACACCTTCCCTTACATAGCAGCCAACGCCTCCACTGGGGCCATGATTACGATCTTTCCGGATGTACGTATATCCATCAATAGAAACCTCTTCAGTCCTGATGTCAGCATGCAGGTGAGTCTCACTAATACCCAAAATATCGATTTTTCCGTAAGTTTCTTGCATCAAAATTTTTACTTGATCGACTTTTCGCTACGAGTTCGTCAATGGTCTTCCAGCCCAGTTGGTCAATTAATGGTCTGCTTGGGGTGTTAAAGTTGCTGCTGGTTATAATTCTAGCAGTTCGGTTCTGAAGTTTTTGCAACTGATTAAGCTCTGTCAAACCGGCGCACAGAATCAACAATGAAACCAAGGAATGAAAGTGATTGCTGTGGCAGAAGAACTGACTTTTGAATACCGATGAAATAACCACAGTGTGCAAGAACCAGACCAGAGATGAAGACCGCTGCATTAGCTAGCTCTAGATCTGACCAATCTTTCCCAACCTCAAGGGGCAATTGAATTTGGCCAAGGTGACGATCGTCAATGTACTGGGTTAAAGGCACGCCGTTTGAGCGTATGTAGTGGGAAGCTCCAAGACCGGTAGTATGGTAAATATAAGCACTCGGACTCCATCCAAAGGGGATCGTGTTATAAACAAAAAACCAGCCCAGCCAGTACAATCCAAAGAATTTTTTACTCTCTTCAGAGATTAAAATATGGTCGTATCCTGATTTGTCATCCATTTTGGACTGGAAAGAGAACCGTCCCACATATCTTGGAAGATCTGTGATAGAATCGAAATGAACTGGGGGTGTTTTCATCCAGAGATTTAAGAAACGTTCATCATGGCACATGCGCGGTTTCGATGGCTCAATAGTAATAGGCATAACAAGGTAAGGTGGAATACAACGATCTTCTTTTCCCCAAATTTGCAAGGAACCATTCCTAACCCGTTCAATCATAGTCCCAGATATAAAGTTCTCAAATTTATCAAAAGATTTGCTGTTTGGTAGCCATATACATGGGGGTATGTCTGACTCAAATGACTTCCCTTGAAATTGCCCCTTAAAACGTTGGAAGAAATCAAAAATAGAGACGCCGTTGGAAAGGTAGTTAAAAAAACCTTCCTTCTTGTGAAAACCTTCCAATATTTGTGTCCATGTTGGGACATGTTTATGCAGTTCTCCTGCAATAAAGGAGGATGGGTTACGAAACACCAAATCTTCTGCGGATGCTTTCCAATGTCCCATAGAAGCTTCCTGAATTGCGGATAATGGCCTGAATTGCGTGAAAGTACCCTCCAACCCTGCCACAAAAGGAACATCAGCCATGGGCCGAGTATTAAGGTCCTTAGTTAGACCCCCAGTTATGGCTGCGAGGAGAGAACAAGCACCCTAATTAAAAGGACCAATAAGAATTGTCCGGTTTACCACATGTGATACCTGGGTATGGCATAAAGATGGTAATATCTAGATGCCAACTAGAACAGGGGCGGATCCAGATATTTGAGTGACCGATGCGAATAAGGGGGTCTGGGGGCGAAGCCCCCAGAAAATTTTTGAGTGACCACGCCCTTCAAACTCTCGGAAAACATGGGCAACGCCCTTTTTCGATTTTTGTTTTAGCTGGAAGACCTTACTTCAAACATTATTTCAGGTACAAGGATATGCACATTTACCTCAAGTCAGCTCTATTCAAGCCAGTGCTTTTCGAAGTGCTGTTTACATCTTGGCCCAGACAGGCCCAATTTCGTTGTTTACTGATTTGGTGTTGCCAGGAAAGTTCCCCTCCACGGACTACTTTATTCAGTCAACCACAATTAGGTCCTCTAACACTTTGAGGAAGCGCTTAAGTGCACTGTACGCTGTACTTTCCTTTCAGGCGAGAGGAGGCGAGACATTGCCGATGCATTTGCATCGGTTGCATCGGTCTGGATCCGCTCCTGAACTAGAAACATGTGAAAGAAACTCAGATGGGCTATGTACCGAAAATTTTCAAGTCAAAAATAAACATTTTGCTTCAGTACTGTTTGACTTCATCTCTTCATATACATAATTTTTAAGACAGCACACAGCAAGAGAACTAATGGACCTTTTAGCCTATACGAAAAGAATCAGAATCGAGAAAACATTTCACTACATATTTTTTTCAATTTTAATGTGCACAATAATGATACCAAGCATACATGAATGTATCAAATAACACTCGATCCAAGCTCCCTTGTAGAAAAGGCAAAAGTCCATCTTTTTGACTCCATAAATCTCAGATCCAAAAGAAACTTTTTCCAATACGATGAATCTTGATGGCGGAAATTGTGCAGTGTATTCGTCGATCAAAAATAGGTAACGCCCAATGAATTTCTGACCCACTTGGAAAATTTGTTTTGGGATGACTGAAAATATATGATTTGATATAAAACTTAAGAAATGTTACACTTACTCTGCTTTATGTTTTTCCATTGAATTCTGATACCGGAAATGATTGTGTGCAGAAAATAGGTTTACTCCCTGATCATCAATAATTCTGTTGGGTTGTGCTTTGAAAAGCACCCTCAATTAAACAAATTCAAATGTGCAATCCATTCATACTTTCAATCAGTCAAAAACAATTCAGGTATAACAATCAAGCTTTCAACAAGCAAATGTACAATGATCACATCGAATTTCAGTTGCTCTTTCATTAAAAAAATAGTCTAAACCCACTTCTGTTGGGTTGTGCTTTGAAAAGCGCCCTCAATTAAACAAATTAAAATGTGCAATCCATTCATACTCTCAATCAGTCAAAAACAATTCAGGTATAACAATTAAGCTTTCAACAAGCAAATGTACAATGATCACATCAAATTTCAGTTGCTCTTACATTAAAACATTTTAGCCTAAACCCACTTCTGTTGGGTTGTGCTTTGAAAAGTACCCTCAATTAAACAAAATCAAATGCACAATCCATTCATACTCTCAGTAAAATAATGTCATTTTGACAAACTGACAAACTTTGCGTTATGGAGGGAAGGACAAGTCCATCTAGCCCCCCCCCCCATGGCGCCGCCCCTGAGAAAAGTAGTGAATTTGATACACCTGGAAGTAAAACGACGTGTTCCCTTCAAGTGGAAAATGGGGCCTAAATAAAAGCCGAAATAACGGTGACCACAACATAGAGTCCTAGTTATAAAACAGGCCGCCAAAATGTCACATACTGTAAGAAAAACACAGAAATAACCATGCTTACATTTTCTTGTCGATTCTCCACGTGTTGTACATGTTGCTGTTCATTGGCTGGCTCATGCAATGCGGGCACTGGTCCCTGTGCTGGTCTTGGAGGAACATCAATCTCTTGGCCTTGGAGAGCAGCTTGAAGTGCTGGCTGATCCAGGCGTCCTGGAATTTGGGCCATTTCGTCAGCGACGGCTTTCGCAGAAAGATTTTGGACAAGCGACGCAGGCTGCTTGTTGGTGAAAGAAGGTAGGGCAAGGCGTGACCTAGGGTTTTATAGGACAGTATTCCCTTGAGACTGCTAATACAAAAGAATATCCCCGGCGGGTGCACTTCAATATCAAAAGTGATACACAAGGTTGTCTGAAGCTTTCCAAAACATACCCTTTTCACTGATAAATGACTCCGCAGTTGGACCCTATTCACTGACATTTTATCGCAATGTTTCAGAGATGTCTATTCTTGAGAATCACTGATATGCCCTGCAGATTATTTCCTTTAGATGTCACTAAAGTAAGCAGTGAATTACCAAATACTCAAAATGGAACAGAACATTTGTACATTTCTCTCAGTTCAACAGAATATAAACACTAATTGCTGCGAAGTGCGCATGCGCGAGCAGCTATCTGGATGCGTTTGATAAGGAATTTCCGTGTCAGTTTGTTTGGATGGATGGATTTTTTTTTTTTCAATCAAGACTCAATATCATTACAAGATACATGGTCTAACTACAAACTACAAATTAAGAGCTACTAACAAAATATCAGCGAGTATACGTAAAAAATGTCTTTTTATTGTTCTAGGCTATGCATCATCAATTTTCTGGGTTTCATTTTGCGATCTAAGTTTATAAGTTGTGTTAAGATATCTTGTAAATGTCTCTAAAAAGTGACAGTTTTCATTGGTTTGTAGAAAAATGAGCTTTTGTTCAAGGGTTGGAATTGTTTCAAAATTTGGATAGATATCTTTTGTGTAATGTAAGAAGGTTACTCGTTCTTCTTTAAACATGTCACATTCGAGAATAAAATGCGTCTCGTCTTCAATTTTGTCTTTACAGCTTAAGCAGAACCGTTTGTCTCTTTCTATTGGAGGTTTGCAATGGCGTCCTCTTTCTATTGTGAGGCAGTGGTCGCTAAGTCGTAGTTTTGACATAATTCGTCTGTCGGCTCTGTTAGTTATTAATGATAAGTAAGCTTCGAGATTGATCCTATTTTTATAGCTTCCATAAGTTAATGCTTTGGAACAATTTTTTATTCTTGACTTCCAGGATAGTTGGTAATTTGCTTCTAAGATTTTTTTGATGTTGGATTTTGAATGCTCAGTTATTAACTTTTTGCTGACTTCATTTTTGGTTAGTTTATCTGAGAGATCGTTGATGTAAGATATGATAGTCTTTCGGTTGGTGATGCTTTTTTCGTATTCCATTGAGTAATGAACGAGTGCACTGGGCTTGCATTCTTCAGATATGTGTTTTGCAAAGTTGATAGTCCTTGAATCAGTTTGAATGCGTAGAGGATAGCGCCCAAGTTCTCCCCTCACCATTATATTTGTTGTGGATCTGTTGACTCCTAGAATACGTTTTAGAAATTGTGTGTGAATCTTTTCAATCCTATTGCTATCCCATTCTTTATCATCGACGTTTTCATAGATGCTCCAAACTTCAGAACCGTAAAGTAATATGGGTACAATGGTGCTATCAAAGAGTTTTAAGGCAGCTTGGATTGGTAGATGTTTAAGTTGATAACGACTATTTAAGGCGTAGATTGCCCTGTGTGCTTTACAGCTCAACATTTCCAAAGTTTCTTTAAAAGAACATTTTGCATCTACAGTCAATCCTAAGTATGTATATTCTGTAACATTTTCTAATGGTGTATCGTCAATGAAGAAATTCCTGTTGTATTTACATTTTCTTTTGTAGAATGTCATACATTTAGACTTCGATTTGTTTATGGATAATTTCCAGTTATTGCAAAATGATGCAAGTGTATCAAGACAATCTTGTAAGCCTTTATGTGAACTGGAAAGAATGATAATGTCATCTGCGTACATGAGACAGCTAATTTTCTTATCCTGTAATGTTAGTGGGGTAGGATTTATTTTTTCTAGATTATCAATTAAGTCATTAATATAAATGTTAAATAGCGTTGGGCTAAGGGGACATCCTTGACGGACTCCTCTGGAACATTTAAAAAATTTTGTATGTTTTGAACCTATTTTAACTGCACATTCTGTGCTGTTATATATACTTTGAATGAGCTGGAGAAAGTTGCCATTAATACCTTTATTTCGAAGTTTGAAGAATAAACCATGATGCCAAACTGTGTCGAACGCCTTTGCAAAATCTATGAAAGCAGCATGAACTTTTTGCTTAGATTTATCTTGCACATGTTTGTTTATGAGTGTCTTCAGGGTAAATATATGATCTGTTGTTCTACAGTTTCGTTGAAAGCCTATTTGATTTGGGTGAATTATGTTTTTATCTACACTGTAATTTGTAAGTCTGTTGTTCAAGATTATGCATAATAATTTAAGCATTGCATTAGCTACGCAAATGCCTCTGTAGTTACCTGGGTCCATTTTGTTTCCTTTTTTATATATGGGTGTTATTAGCCCTTGGCACCAAGATTGTGGTATGGCAGCTTTATCAAGAAAGATGTTAAATATATTCTTGATTGTTGCTATTACATCGGGTGTAGCATGTTTAATCATTTCATTACTAATACGATCTATTCCAGCACTTTTATTAGTTTTTAATTGATTAACTGATTTCATGATTTCAGAATTGGTGATTGGTTCATTTAGTTGTGTGTGGAACGTGCTATTTTGGATATTATCATTATCGAACTTGTTGGCACTGGAGGGGGGAGCCAAGAATAATGATCTGTAATGTAATTCCCATTTTTTACCATCTTTGATAGCTATGGATTCTTCTGTTATACGTTCATCAAACTCTTTCCAGACATTCCAAAAGTTTTGTTTATTAAAGTTTTCTTGGAGTTTCGTAATTTGGGTATCCCAGAAGAAGTTGCGCTTCTGCTTGCACAATTTTTTATATTCTTTCATTTTTTCTCTATATGCTATCCTCAGATGTTCATTGTGTGGATTTTTATGTTTCCATTTTGCTATTAAATGTAGCTTAGATTTGTTGTCTTTACATTCTTGATCAAACCATTTTTTGTGTCTTTTTTCCGTCTTCTTTAAATTAACTTTAGTTTTTTTAGTTTTTAATGATTTTGAGGCGGCAGTAGTAAATAACGAGGTTAGATTTTCTCCAAGCGTATTGATATTAACATTGTTTTCTATTTGATAGCTTAGTTCTGCTAGCTTTGTTTTTATGTCCTCGGATATTAGCGCTGCCTTAAAGTTATCTTTTGATTCTTCATCCCAAATATATTTATCTTTTATTTGTTTCCATTGATATGGGCAATTTTGGGGTTCAACATATTTTGCGTTTGGAATTTCTATTGTGATTTTACATATTTTACATGTGATGGATGGATGGATGGATGGATGGATGGATGGATGGATGGACGGATTATATGCAAATAAGGACAAGCCAAACAGCAGCAACAACGGATCTTATTCTGACGTTCTTTCGACGATCGACAAGTCTCGACAAGGCTGAAGCAAAGTCAAGTAATACCAACAAAAACAAGAAGGTAAGCATTTAGATTTGATTCAGAAGTAACATAGACAATTCTGAAACATTCTTTACGTGTCGGAATTGCCCATACTTTCAGGAGAGATCGAGCTTAGAAGACGAAAAGGCAAGGAGGGCCTAGCGGCCTAAACCTGCAGTAATAAACAAACAGCACGTAGGATGCGAGGAATTTGGGCTTTGGCCAAGTAATTCGTGCATAATGTTTCAAGCTTTTCTAACAAGTAGTGGTTGAAGGCTTCATCATATCCCCAGTATCAAACCCAATCACACTGGAAATGTCTTCAGAGATGTGAATGAATCTCTTTTAGAACAGAATAGCTGATAACTTCCCTTTCAAAGACAAGGAAATCATGAAACAGAAAATTGCACAGAAGTGAATGATAACGATATTTGACCACATGATCATTTGCATCTGACAGAGTTTCGATATATTGCTTTTATTCATAAATATTCCTACAATGCAAAGGATATATGTGAAAGTCATCCTCAGCATAACATTCCATTGACAATAAACTGCTATTGTCTACCAAGGAGTCACATTCATTGTTTGCTGCCAACCATAAACCACAATAGTAATATCTTTTCAATACATTTACACATATAAGTTCATTTCATTGTTTATTGTTGTAGGAGTGAACGGCAATATGCTTACTTGTGACATTTATGTAAAGATCAAGGCAGCATTGGATCACCATATATGCATTCGCGGCACTGCTTGTGAGTGTTAATCCAACTTGAGACATTCAAAGACCAACACTGCATTTGAACACCATAGGTTATTTATTTACTTGTGTCATTCTTGTAAAGACCAGACCAAGAAATTACTGGGGACAGTATTTTAAAGATGAGACCAAGAATGACAGGGAAGATATCATCGTCCTTTACACCTAGTGACCATACTTTGACACACATTTGAAAAATTGTGGTGACCAAATCATGTGCAACATGAGCTCTCAAGAATGTTTTTCCGTCAGACATAAGAACCTGTTCATTGTAGCTAGATGTCATTGAATATTGAGTCATGAGTTTGTTGCTGACAGGAGAAGATAATGGACAGTAACTGTGAGCATTTACAGAGGAATTATCAAGGAAATTGCTACACATAGGATTATCTGTGGAGAACGAAGAAAATCAAAAACCAAGTGAGGTACTTAAAAGGGTAAAAGAAAGTCATACTGTCCAACACATAACGTTCCAACATCAGCTAACTGTGCCCTAAAATTACAATGTAACACTTGAAATGAGACTAATTTTGTGTTAAAATGTAATAGATGTTGTAGTAATACTAAACAGACTTGAAAGTTTCAAACAGTTCTTTTATTTCTTGGGACAATTTTTACCTCAAGAACTCACACGTCCTCCAAAACCCCTCTCCAACATTTTTATTGTTGGCAAATTTACACAAATAGTATGTTTTACACCAAGGCTTGAGCAGCACTTCCTTAACTTCGATAACAGCTAGTACTGCATATATTATTTCCACTACACATCTACATTTATGTATTAATCAGCAACACCTATAAGGTATCACACTGATGGAGATCAACCCACCACCCATGCACTCCCATCATATGTTATAGAGACAGTGAAAAGGATTGGAAATCTATTGGAGTAGCTTTGTAGGATAGATTGTGTGGGAGTTTGGCTAAAACTATGGGTATGCATGAGGGGTGAGAAGATCTCAATTCACTGATGCAAAAATATGGTTGAAGCCATATTGTATGGTTTGGTCTCAGTCATATACCCTACAAACTTAGGTTTCTAAATTCTTTCAACACTGGTTTCATGCAGTCTAGGTTTCTGGCTGTATATGGGAAGCCATGGAGATTTGTTCAATGTTGACCAAAGCACAACAGTCTCGAAGAAACTTAAATTGCATCTCCTTTACAGCACTAGAAATTCATTTTAATTTCAAGGAAATGGTGCCCTAATTATTGTTTGATCATACCATTTCCGAAAACATATGGCAAACGAAATATTTATTTAAGTTTTTGGCCAGGTGGGCCTCACCCTTTTTGTGCCTTAAGAAAATAGTAATTGAAATGAAAAATGACTGGGGCCTAATGACTGTCTTACCTTACCACTACCAAATTATATGTAAACATCATCAGAAAAGTGATTTTTTTTCAATTTCTCCATCACTCACGCCACGGTGCGATTGATTGGAGGTTCTTCCGGCTCCTCGCTTCTAAGCTTTTCCCGCGTTTTTAGAAAGCCTCAGATTGCAAAAGAGGCTCACATTCTTCCGCATTGCATTGCTTCCATGGAAAGATGGCTGTGTGTTTGGCGGACCTCTTGTCAAAATGCAATGATTTTTGAGTGAATGCTCCACTACCATGAAGTTACAGTGCCTGTGGTAAGATGTTTTGCTATGGAGATGCTTTTGCTTTTATTTCCCAAGACGGAAGAACGTGAAATATATTGTTGAACTGATTGAATAGCCTGTGATGAGGCCATCAGGCTCATTTGCAAAAAGAAGCTATATGAACTGAAGGAAAAGCTGATCATCCTGCCAAAAATGCAAACCGTGTCAGTGGCTTCCAATCAGAAAAAATGGAGTTACACTTTATTCTAACCACTGATGTAAAATGTTTGTTCTAATTGCAATGTATCACCAGTTTTACCTTGGAAAAGGAAACATGACCCCTACAAGGAGAGACAAGGAGAATGCACAAGTCTTGCACAAGGAGAATGCTGGGTTCTGCCCTCCCTTCTGCACCTGCTTATATTTGGCTGGTGGCTTCCTAAGTGCTTGCTATCAGCAAAGAGTTATTATGACTGAATTTTATACACATCAAGTGAGGCATTGACATTGTCAAAAGAAAGATTTTACACCACAGACTGTTTTGTTCTCAAGAAGCAGAGAAAGGAAGTGTATATATGATAATGACATTATGAATTTGATAATAACTCAGAATCAAGTTTATTGCACCCCATGACTAGTCTTATGTACATCATATGACAAAACAGTAAACAGCAGTGTTATAACTTGAAAATATTTGGTTTTAATTGAAGGTCCTTTTCTTAAAATTTGCTGACTTTATTTTAAAATAACCCCCTTTTTTTAAATCCTAGGTCCTAGGATTTGAAAATTTTTTCACCCCTTTCTCAGTGAAAGTACGGACAAGCTTGCGTATCACTTTTATATATACAAGTGCACCCGCTGGGAGAATATCTTTTAGGTCCCTTGGGATCCGGAGTTTCATATCAATGAGAATAGCAAATTCATTATTTCTTATCTTGCGGATGGATGTAAACAATTAATAATGATCACTTTAGTAGTAAAAAACTAGCGATTTGGCTACGATGCATTCCCTTAGGAACGAAACGCCGCCGTTTCGTTCCCCACGGAACGAAACCAATTGTTTTCAAATCATGGGACAAAAGATTACAGAGTGTCAATCCTTAGAACTAAAACAATAAGGCCACCCGCTTTTCAACACACCCAGGGTGTAAAACTACTTTTGTTTGAAACGTCAAGAGGTTCCTAACGCGCTTAACACATTGGTTGACAAACTTTGATTGAATGGGGTAGGTGATCTCGAGAGAGACACTGATTGTTCTTAAATCCTTTACCTCCCATGTGTCTACACCAATTGCAATTGAAATCCCCCATAAAGGGCCCTGAATGTGTTTATTAAATTGTAGTGAGTTGTTTGCGCGCGTGTATTTCACTCTTGCTCTAAGAGAGACAGAGTTCCGATTTGCAGCGATTGTTAATTCAAAGATTTTTCGACATGAATCATTTTCCATTAATAGCGAAAAGTTTAGAGGAAAAACTGATTCAGAGACTTCATGTCACCCCATTTCACATCATGGGTACTGACTTTTTATACACGGGGGTGTGCTCACCACAAAAAATTTTAGCCTACTCCAGAATTTTCCCCTGAAGACGATACCCTGTCCTAGAATTTCACATAAAAGATACAAGATAACGAGGCGCCGCTCCCTCTGGGAACGAAGGGAATTGTTCGCTCATTCAAAAAGCGTACAAGGTTTCTTCAGAACAAAGGATATTTATGGATTTTTAGGGAGTTTTATCGAAAACAGAATGAGAAAGGCCTATTATTTTTATTCCGTTCCATATGATAGTGCAGTTTGTTCCCATTCCCCAAAACGCTGTACTCACTAACTGAGATTATTGCTAGTATTTTGATTAATTTTCAAGGTGGGGTAATTTGGGTCTACTGGGATTTTGATATGAATTGCGTCGTGCAACAACTGGCAATGGCTCCCAAATCAAAAGAAAAAAATGTAACTGATACTGCAACAAAATGCAGGTATACATTTACAGCGTAAGGTACATCTTCCGTTCATGTTTTAGTGGTTTCAGCGCAAAACGCAAGGATTCATTTATTTCGACTTTATTTCGAAGAAATCTGTTTACATTTCCGTTTTCAAGAATGTGCCTTGGCTTTGCAATGTGCGCTGACGATGGTACGATTCATTCTTATTTTTTCTCTGTGCAAGTTGTCAACTCTTTGACAGGGAAGCTCTGAAGATTCAATCACAGATATCCATAAAAGCATTTTGAAATTTTATTTTATCTAATTTACCATACTGCCCTTCTCGAATAGTCCCAAATCTCCCGCCGCCAGGTTGAATTGAAATTACACGCAAAAGGAGGGTGGTAAACAACTGAAACAAATATATTCAAAGTTCAAATTAAAGAACGGGAACTAGTTTCCAAGAACAACGATTCACATCGATTCAAAAGATTCAATTCAATGCAGGTAAAACGAAAAAGATTGTGAGGGTGCCATTCAAAAAGGAACTACAGTGAAAATCGAGTTGAGTTCATTTTCTGTATTGTTTTTCGTCCGACAATAATCACACCAAATCTTCCGACAATGTCCGAAACCAAAAAGAGGCAACAGGAATGAATACACTGTTTGTTGACAGGAACAAACATTGGAAATTCATCACTCAAACTACCTACCTACCTACCTACCTACCTACTTACCTACCTACAAACATACAACATACATTAGAAATCCGCATGAAAGAACTTTTTGATAGAGCAGAAGGTAAAATGATATGAAAATTGAGAAATTTATAATAAAAAATATACAACTGATAGATATAATAGGAAAACAAGAGAGGGTAATACCAACCCCACCCCCAAGAGCCCACAACCAATAGTCACTGTGTTGTGAGATGTTTTATGTGTGACTGTTGCCCAGTGTCAGTGTGTTTATTGTGTATTGGGAAATTGTAGTACTGTGTATATTAGCTATCTTGATATTAAATGTGAAGATGTGTTAAGCGCGTTAGGAACCTCTAGACGTGTCACACAAAAGTAGTTTTACAGCTTGGGTATGTTGAAAAGCGTGTGGCCTTATTGTTTTAGTTCTAAGGATTGACACTCTGTAATCATCTTTTGTCCCGTGATTTGAAAACAATTGGTTTCGTTCCGTGAGGAACGAAACGGCGGTGTTTCGTTCCTAAGGGAATGCATCGTAGCCAAAACGCTGGTTTTTTACTACTAAAGTGATCATTACTAATTGTTTACATCCATCCGCACGATAAGAAATAATAAATTTTCAATTTCAATCGACCTTAAAGATTCAATTGTTAAATTGTCTTGGTTTCGTTCGGTTTCGTTTCGTTTCGTTTCGTTTCGTTGAATATAATAATCCCGAAAACCATGTAGAGTAAAAACGTTCTTCGATAACATTTCGGCTCTATTTCCTTAATAGTAAAAGTTATGGTCCCTTTCGAAAGAGAGAGAGGAGTGCAATATCCTTAAGCAGCAAATTCGAAATTAAAACTTACAGAAGGGGGCTGAAATCAAGCCTCAAGAGGGCAACTAATGGCCCACGCAGCCGTCGAGGAATCTATGGCTGAAAAGCTCTACTTTAGCTGTATCCAAATCTGTACTTCGTCTATTTATTAAGTAAGTCGATTTTTGTCCGTATGCGAAGAAATAGCCAAGGGTTAGCAGAGTTTGGAACACTTGGTGACGTACCGTAAAGTTGGCTTGGAAAAGTCGGAAAAGGGGGTTCGAGCCGGCAACTTAGGCCCATCCACCATTGCCTGGAGTTCATAAAGTGTTGCCATGGTTTCCATATTAAGTTATGAAATTGATACGGGAAAACTTCATCCCAAATTTCAGTGCCAAAGTCCATGAGTCGTAGTTTGAGTGTCCATCGTCCATCAGTCTATAAATAGTGATAACTAGGAATATGCAATCAGTCTATACTGTGCCGCCAATGGTTATGAGTCAAGGCCTAGGGCAGTTACAAGTGGTATTCCCCAGGGTTCCTGTCTTGGCCCCTTTCCCTCAGAAGCGCACTGGGCCACCAGGACACCGGGAAATTTCCCGATGCGCCCTTTGCTTCAAGTCTGTTTTTCAAAAAACGTATTCTTTTAAGTGGCAAACAATTATCAAAATGAACTAAAAATGATTACAGCCATCAATTCACCTATCGGAAAGAACTACACATCTTTTGTGGTATTCCAAAATATTCCCTTTTTCCCAGATGATGTCGTTCAGAGTTTTTTCGGTAGAGATTTACAAACGTGTCATTCAGACAATGAGTATCATGGAGCCCATCAGCATATTTTGTAAATGGTTTTTGTAGGCGTAGCGTAAAAGCAACGACAGCTTATCCAAAGGCTGACAGAGACTCCCCATCCCCTACGTTTTTCAGAAATATACAAAAGTTTGAAAAATGTAGAAATCACTGTTGGGTTGGAATGTAGTCATTCATTTTGTTGACTTTCTGAAGACTATGAATTTTAAGCAAAAACAATCTCGCTTCCAAGGCTGCAGAAGTTGCTTTTTTTGTAAAATCTTGGAATATATACTGTCTCAAAAAATTGAAAAGTAGGTTTTGGGCTGTGGTCTAACATCAAAAGTTTACGTATTACCTGACGGCAATACATCATAACACTTCTGAATTTTACCCAGTCCGCGACTGCCTTCTCTTCATAATACACCTAAAACTTTGAAAAATATTTGAAAGTTTCTAAGGCTGGTATGTACGCTGATCAGGGGCGTAACTAGACCATTAATGTTGGAGGTGTGAAAAAGGTTTTTGCCCTGCAAAACTGAGTGATGCCCTGCAGACTTTTTATTAAGATAAAGAAGCAATACCAACCTCCTTTCTACGTATGCTTATGGACGCCAGCAACGACCTCGATTTCATTAAGTTGTTGGGTTAACCGTTGTAAGTAAGCCATGTAACATCGCAATGGCCTTTCTAATATCTGTTGTGATTGTTTTGTTTTGTTGGCAACTTTTCAACTGTTGATCATTAGTCTTAATCCCACTTTAACGTTTTTTGGCTTTTATTAAGAAACGTTAATTCATAGTGTGGGTGCCCCCAGTGTTTTGCGTCAAAGAGCACTGTCAACAGTCGCTTGCATGGACATAAATGGGGCTTCTGTATGCCCATCAGCCAGTGTAAAACTTCTGGGCATTACAATCGATGCTGGTCTTAAATTTGACCAACATGTCAAAACCCTGTGCCAAAAAGTGAATAAAAATGTAAAAGCATGTTCTAGGGTAGCTAAACTGCTAGATCTAGACAAGGCAAAATTGCTATACAATTCCCTTCTGCTGTCAAATTTCAACTACTGTCCTCTAATTTGGATTTTCTGTGGAAAGCAATGTAATAAGGAGATAAACCGAGTGCATAAACGTGCACTACGCGCACTTCTTGGTGATTATGAATCCACTTTTGAATGCCTCCTCACCAAGAGCAATGAAATAGCAATCCACACGAAAAACTTACAGAAATTAATGACAGAGATATATAAATCATTAAATCATGAAAGTCCGTCATTTATGGGAGAATTTTTCGTGCAGAGGGAACTGACGTATGATCTACGAATCAAAACACGCTGCAATTTCCACCTACCAGAACGGTATCTTTCGGCATAAACTCTTCCGCCTTCCGAGGAAGCATTCTCTGGAATGCCATGCCTGATACAATAAAGAGTGCTGAAAACGTATTCAGATTTAAGGAAGGTATAAAAGCCTGGAATGGAAACAAATGTAGCTGTAATATATGTAAATAAGTAGATCTATATTGTAATTTTTCCTTTTTCTGTTATGTAAATAGTTTGTATTAATTAGTTTGTACATAATTATTTATGTATATTAACTATGTCCCTACCAACTGTAAATAAAGAGATAATAATAATAATAATAGTAATTATTATTATTATTATTATTATTATTATTGTTATTATTATTTTTTTTGTTCAGGTTATATGTTATATGTCTATTTGTTTTTCTACAAAAAGGTAGGGGTACTTAATTGTTTTGTGTTTGGCAAGTCTGCCCGTACTTAGATATCCTCTAAGCTTGGATGCTGTTTTAGAGACAGGATGGGCAAGGCTGGCCATATTTCCTTCAGCTATGGCTCATTATTAATGAAGTGCCAATGCCTTTTAAGAATGTGACTGATTGATTGTGTAGTTTTGTCAAATGGAACAATAAAGGGAAGAATATTTGAATGTTGTTGTTGCTATTTCTTATTGGTTAAGGGTTGTTTTTGAGAATAATTCAGAGCCTTGTTGAGTCATCCACTGATTTCAGAGAATCTTTAGCCTCTTGCCAGAAGTTGATCTCTAAGTTGTTGTAGGTTTTGTATGAGATGTTCATCTTTTTCAATGACTCGACGATACCGTAAGGTTTGTGAAAAGATTACGCTTGTTTTTGTGAACAGGGCAACATTTCGTTTTCAATAGACCGCTGAGTTTCTTTTGATTTCGACATTGACCAATCAGATCACGCTATTTTTAAAGATGGCGGCTCGCTGTAAACAAACCAAGCCTCGAAAAAAGGCCAAAACATCTCTTTCTTTTTGTGCCACGGATTTGCCGTTTTCGAATATTTTCAAACAATGACAACGAATTTCTTAAGAGTGAACTCTGATGCACACTTCCAATATGCATTTTCTCGATATTCGGCCTAAATTAAGATTTACAGGGTTTTGAAAATAACGAGAAAATCGCGTGGTTTCAGACTATGCCCTTTCTACTACAGTTCAAAGAAATCCCAGGAAAATTAATCAAAACACGTCCGAAAAGATTATTTCACAAGTCAGTCCACTTTGAAATCGACAAATAAAAGTAGATCTCTAGTCCTTTTGAGTTAAAATGATGTCAATGGTGTTGATTGTTTGGTCTATAGAAGTGTAGGCAGGAAGCGGGCCTGTTGCGATTTTATGTTAACGGTCATAGAATCAAATTATTTGGACATTTGCGACGAACTGAGATCGCAAGCGCTTGCAACATCAACGCTTCATTAAAACAAAGTTTCGAATCTAAACTTAACATCGTTACAGCTAATTGTTACAACGATCGCTCTGATAGATCAGGATAGCACTTGGCAGCATCTCAAGGCTCTGTCCACCATCGCCTGTTATCGGCTGTTGCCTCCGACTCATCAAATTCATCTGGCACTGTTTCATCGTTGTCATCACCGCGTTCTCCTATCAAGATATCGTCGTCTTTATTCTCTTTGGGAGTTTGGGAGCCAGATCAAAACCAAGGAGTTTGCCTTCATCATCATCGTTTCCATCTCGGACATCAAGAACCCAAGAATTCGAGACAAATAATAGGGGACTAGCTGCACTAAATGATTGCTGGCAAGATGCATTCTGTGTGAAATGAGTGACCTTTTGGCCACGACCATGAACAATTATGCGGGTAGGACTCATCAAATCACACATTTTTCTTGAAATTTAGAAAAGCTGAGAGTGAGAGCATGTTTTGCTCCACAACTCCCATAGTCCTATAACTGCAACGGATCATGCAGTTTGATGTCCAAAAGAAGGACGGGTAAGTTCGACATTTACTTTGCTCAAAAGTTTTATGAGGAAATACACGTATTTTAAGAAGCTAAGAATTTGGGCCAGTACTGAAAGTTTCTTACAATTATCAAAATTTGAATACTCGAAGTTTCTTACGAGTTTATTAAAGGTGTCATAACGATCTTCATGTTCACTTTCTGTGCCCTCATGAATGTTTCAAAACAAGGCTTCCTGAAGTACCTTTCGAGCAATATGATACAGGAAAAAAGTTAGAATAAAGCAAAAACATGCTAAGGTTTCCTCGGTCAAAATAGACGTACTTTTTATAAGAAACTAAGAATTGGGGCCAGAACTGAAAGTTTCTTAAGATTATCAGATTTCAGTTCATTACCTGTTCCCTCCTGAACATTCCAAAACAAAGTTGTTCGAGGCCTTACTAATGTTTAGATTTTATTCGAGTTCATTTCAAGAAATATGATAGGGGAAAGATGTGAAAAAAGAGTAAAATATGCTGGGGATTTCTTTTGAGGAAATAAATAGTTTCTCAAGTTATATTTTCCCGGTACTGGAGTTTCTTAATTTTTGGCAATCTGAGAGTTAAGTTTCTTATAAAAGATACTTGTAAATAGTTTCTTCAGTAATATTTTCCCCATACTGGAGTTTCTCAATTTTTTGGAAATTTCTTCTCTCTTTTTCTGCTACTTTTTAAATTTTTATTAGGCTTTGGTACCCAGGGTATGTCCAAACATTTTTTGCTAAATTTTAGATAAAGATTCCCTGTTTCCACATGTAGTTACAAGCTATTTGACCTTTTGTGGACTCCTTCACAAACTGATTAAAAAAGTGAATTTTAAGTTGTCAATTTCAAAGTCGTATGACATGTGAAACGATCTTTTTGGAAATGTTTTGATTTCCAAGTAACTTCTTTGAACTGTAATAGAAAGGGCACAGTCTGTAACCATGCAATTTTTTCGTTATTTTCAAAACCCTGTAGATCTTGATTTGGGCCGAATATCGCGAAAATGCATATTGGAAGTGTGCATCAGAGTTCATTTTTAAGAAATTCGTTGTCATTGTTTGAAAATATTCGAAACGGCAAATCCGTGGCACAAAAAGAAAGAGGAGTTTTAGCCCTTTCTAGAGGCTTGGTTGGTTTACAGCGAGCCGCCATCTTTTAAAAATAGCGTGATCTGATTGGTCCATATCGAAATCAAAACAAACTCAGCGGTCTATTGAAAACGAAATGTTGCCCTGTTGTTTTTGTGTATTCAGGGTTGAAAGAATGGCGGTGAAGTAATGTAAATGTAAATGTGTCAGTTGGCTGTTTGTATAGGTATTTACTAATTGGCCTATTTCGTAAATGTATATATTTGCATCCAGGAACTTTATGTTGCTTTTTGAAAATGTGATTTCAAACTTACTTTTCGGGTGAATATTATTGATAAATTAGTGAAACTCCTTCAGTTCCTTTTCTCTGTGTTGCCAAATCATGAAAATATCATCTACAAACCTTAGCCACAGGAGGGGTTGATTTGTAAAGTTGTTGTTGTTGCGAATCGTTTTTCGAGTTTAGCCATGAAAAGGTTTGCATAGCTTGGGGAGCAAGGTGTTCCCATTGCATTTCATTGGATTTGTAGGTAGAATTAATTGTTGAAAATGACATAGTTTGTTTTTTAAGACGAAATTGAGCATTTGTGTTATAACTGGTATTGGTAATGGTAGGTTTGACCGTAATATTGACGCATCTGCTCGATGTTTGACTGTATGCCCTCCTCTTGTGGTATGTTGGTATATAGAGATTTGACAAAAGAAACAAAGATTGAGTTTTTTGGTAGTTTCAAGTTATTGTAGATAATTTTTGTTACGAAGTTATTAGCGTCTTTGGTGTAGGATGGCAACGTTCGCACGATTAGTTGCTGGTAGTGGTCGAAGAATCGTGGGATTTTTTCATTCAGAGATGTACAACCTGAAAGAATCGGGCATCCTGGTATGCTCTCTTTGTGAAGTTTTTGGGAGAAGGTCAAACACTGGAGTACGAGTCTCGGTAACTCTGGCCTAAATTATTCTATTGTTGATGGGTTGTTGATTCGCTTAGAAGTTCCTTAGATTCGATGCTTCTTAGCAAGGACTCAATGTTGAGCACTAATTTCCTCCAAGAACATCAGAGGTGGCGTTTAAAAGAACTGCCCTCCGACTCCAATCTTACTGTCTTAGTTATTACTAGCGGTTAACATAGTTAAGTTAGTGCTGCTCAGAGCATTTTCGAAAAGACTTTTTCTACCAAGCGGGGGGTCTCATTCACTACGATAAAGCGGCATGACAGTTATGTGCCATTCATATGTATTTTGTTTTATTATTGTTTTATTATTTATTATTTTATCTTTGTTTTATTTATTATAGTATTTTGTTTTATTATAAATAAAATTTTGTTTTATTATTTTCATTTTAATTTTGTACGCTTTTTTCTGGAGGGTCATGCACCCCGCCTTGTACGTGCATCACTTTTTTTCTTATGCTTTGTTTCTGTAAATACTGTCTAGATTTTGAGTTTTGATTTTTTGGACTGTGGCAGTATTTCCCAATCAGCTTTAAAAAAAAAAAAAAACCTCATGCAAAAGCAATCCAACAAAACACACCGCGCGGTATAAATTTCGTCCGCTAAAACGTTGTTTGTCCCCTCTTTGAATTGAATGGTTTGTTGTTTTCTTTTTCTTGAAGTAGCGATAGTTCCACTCTTCCTTTCCCAATGGGAATTTTTCCAGATATACAGTACGGAATTTATCCTGAAAAATGAAATGATTAATACAATGCCACCAAGCCAGCAAGCTCATTGAATTAATTCCCTGGTGCATGACTAGCCATTTCCCACGTGAAATCGTTCAGTCAATGCCTTCTCTTGTGTTATGTGCGTGTAGTTTTAAGTATTTTAAGTGTTTTATGTTTGTATTTGACTCGTTAAATTGTCCATGTTCCTTTGTTTTCGCGAAGTTAGCCTGTTTTCAACGGTTATTGTCCATTGAAATTCTGAGTGGCCAAGGAGATGGATATACTTAATGCCAATAGGAATTGAACAGTGGCGTGCAGGAATAGCTTCCCCTGAGATTCATGTCCTGCGCAAAATAGCGAAACTCTTGCCAATGGGCTGCATTGTTTCAGATTGTATATGTTCTATTGCTTATTTGTACCTTTTCATATGGGCATCGGTTGTTACTACTCCGATTTCTATAATTACTGCTGGGTTGTTTTATTATTCACTGGACTCTGTCAATGAAAAGGCGTTATGTATTCAAGATCCATTTAGAATTTACATGTTTATCACGCCCCTTGTGGTTGTTCACGTGTTCTTCATGGCTACTGTGACTAAACATTGCGTGAATTTGGTTGTAACGAAATTTTGTCTTTATCGGAAACATTTCATACGGCTCTGTCTGTTTGCAATGCAAATTGGCCTATGTCTTGCCTACCTTCAATCCGTTGAAAATGAATTGCTCCTTTGTGGGGATATTGAAGCAAATCCAGGACCCGAACAAACTAAGATTTTGAATTTTTGTCACTGGAATCTCAATAGTATTTGTGCCAGGAATAAAATAAAACTTTCTTTGCTTGAGGCTTACAATTCAATTCATCATCTTGATATCATTGCCCTCTCAGAGACCATGTTGGATAGCACGATAAGCAGTGATCAAATTATCATTGAAGGATTTAGCAATGAAATTTACCGCAGTGACCATCCAAGCAACACTAAGATTGGAGGGGTTTGCTTGTATTATCGAGAAGGGTTGCCGATTAAGCGTAGGAAAGAATTTGAGCTGCTGCAAGAAATGATTGTCACGGAGGTATCTATCTCTCGCAAAAAAATATTTTTCGTTACTGTTTATCGCAGCCCAAGTCAGGATAGGGGGCAATTTGCATTGTTCAGAGATAAGTTACAATCCATAATCAGTAGACTGAAAACAGAAAAGCCGCACGCGTTGATATTAACAGGAGACTTTAATTGCAGATCGTCGCAGTGGTGGCCTGGGGACACTGAACAACCTGAGGGGAGTGACTTAGATGAACTCATTGAAACAAATAATTTATATCAACTTATTGATGAACCCACGAATATAAGAGGAGACAGTATGTCCTGTATCGACCTAATAATAACAGATCAACCTGCTTTTTTGGTCGAGACAGGTGTAAACCCATCCTTAGATGACTTCTGTCAACATCAAATTGTCCATGGGAAAGTAAATATAGCCATCCCGTTTCCACCCCCATATAAAAGAACTGTTTGGGATTATTCCAAGGCAGATATTTTGAATATAAGAAATATTTTACGAAATGTAAATTGGCATCTTTGCTTCCATGGCATGGGATCTAATGAAATGGTAGAGAAATTTTACGAAATATTGAAATCTACTTTTTCGGAAAACATACCTAATAAAATTGTCCAGTTCAATGACAAAGACCCTCCTTGGATATCCCATGAAGTGAAAAGTGCCATAAAGAGAAAGCACCGAGTTTACAAGAAGTTTGTGCAAAGAGGTAGAAGGGTGGAGGACTGGGAAAACGTTAAGGAAGTTCGTAAATCAACTGCAAAATTAATCGCTAGTGCCAAGGAGAACTACTACCAGAAATTAGGTAGAAAACTTTCAGACCCTAATACTGGTACTAAAGCATTTTGGTCATCACTAAACAGGCTGACTGGCAATAAAAAACACCCCAGTATTCCCCCAATACTCGAAAATGGGCTTTTTGTTGTGAACTTTGAAACTAAAGCAAGTGTACTGAATGATTACTTTGTAGCACAGTGCTGTTCAGCAAGAACATCAAGTACAATACCCAATTTTGTGCCGAGTTCTGTTCCAGCCCTGCAGCATCTTGATGTTAATAGGGAAAGAGTACTGAAGCTCATTCAAGCCCTTGATTCCAGCAAATCCCATGGGTGTGATGACATTTCTGTTACTATGATTAAGATGTGTGATGATGCAATCGTTGAACCTTTGTGCATGATCTTTGAAAGGTGCATTGAGACTGGTATCTATCCTTCTTCTTGGAAAAAAGCAAATGTTGTTCCAATTCATAAAAAGGGGAGTCGGCAATGCAAAAATAACTATCGTCCAATCTCTTTGCTTCCTATTTTTTCGAAGATTTTTGAAAAATTGCTGTTTGATGCAATCTACAGTCATTTGAGTGAGAATAAATTATTGACGCCTAACCAATCTGGATTCCGTCCTGGAGACTCCACCATAAATCAATTGTTGTTTATAACACATAAGATCTACTGTGCGTTTGACGATACTCCGAGCAAAGAAACACGGGCAGTATTCCTTGATCTGTCAAAGGCATTTGATAGGGTATGGCATGAAGGACTTATCCACAAACTTAGATGTAATGGAGTATCTGGTGATATGCTTGCTCTTATCTGCAACTTTCTGATGAATAGGAAACAAAGGGTGGTTTTGAATGGGAAGACTTCAGAGTGGAAGGATGTTCTTGCAGGAGTACCTCAAGGGTCTGTGCTGGGCCCTTTATTCTTCCTCATCTATATAAATGACCTATGTGACAACTTGAATAGTGACGTCAGACTATTTGCAGATGATACTTCGTTGTTTTCGGTGATTGAAAACGAGATTATTGGTGCTGAAGAACTGAATCGAGATCTTGAGAAAGTGCGGCTTTGGGCCTGGCAATGGAAAATGCAGTTTAACACGGACAAAACCGAAGAAGTAATCTTTTCTACCAAATTAGCTAGAATTGTCCACCCTCCCTTACTGCTAGGTAACGATGAAGTTAAGAGAGAAGATGAGCACAAGCATCTAGGGATGATTTTGGATTCAAAATTAAATTTTCAGAGCCACATCAGAGCAGCCATTCTTAAGGCAAGGCGAGGAATTGGGCTTATACGATATCTCTCAAAGTATGTCTCTAGAAATGTCCTTAATCTAACTTACAAACTATACGTCAGACCTCATCTGGACTATGGTGACCTATTGTATCACAGATATGACCCTGAAGTGCGATTAGGTTTTACACAAAAACTTGAACAAACGCAGTATTCTGCAGCACTAGCTGTCTCTGGTGCCTGGAGAGGTACAAATAGGCAAAGACTGTACGATGAATTAGGATGGGAAACCCTGTACAGTAGAAGATGGTACCGACGCTTATGTCATTTCTTCAACCTCAAAAATAATCAACTTCCTGAATATCTCTTCAATCTAATCCCTGCTGAACGGGAAACCAACTATGATCTTAGAAATCAGCGTATATATACCCCGTCTGTCAGTAGGACAGTCCGTTCTTCAAATACGTATTTCAGTAATGCACCTTACGAATGGAATTTACTTGATGGAGATACAAGGAATTCTAAGTCTATTGCTGAATTTAAGCGTAAACTCCTGTCGAAAATACGTCCTGCTGAAAACTCTGTTTACAACATATATGATATTGAAGGTGTTAGAATCTTAACAAAATTGCGTTTGAAGTTCAGTGCATTGAATGAGCATAGATTTCGGCATAGATTCAACATTGCAAGTCCACTATGTAATTGCGGTACCGCGAACGAGGATAGTAAGCATTTTCTCCTGCATTGCCCCATGTTTTATCATCTTCGCAGAAACCTCCTTGGTCATCTCTCAGAAATTCTGAGCATGGATGTCTCCAATTTCGATGACGATTTTATTTGCTCGCTGATGTTGTATGGAAATTCTGAACTTCCATACATTGTCAACAGAATGATTCTTGAAGCTACATTAGAATACATCAAATCATCCAGACGTTTTATTTCATTAGACTACGAAAATTATTAGCCCTTGAGAACAGGAACTTCGTGATCTTCATCTGTGCCTGAACGTAGTTTTTGTTTTGGTGCGTGCGTGTGTATGTGTGTGTGTGTTTATGCGTATGTTTGAGTGTTAGTGTGTGTAGCTTTCTTTTTTCGTTGGAACATAGCTGTAGGAGGGAGATGGCCTGGAGACACTACAATCTTTACTCTTGATTGATTCTGCTCGAGCATGGGCCTCCGAAGGTGCAGGCTCGTTGCTCGTTGCTCGTTAAACCTCAAGCGCCAAACACAATGGCCAATTGTTTGCTCCTGGGGCGTTCCTCTCCTACGGCTATAATTAGAGCAGTTTATATTAAATTGTGAGTACCATACATAGTGGGGACTCGCTGACTATAAGTCCTTTCCCACTATGGATGGCACGTAGTTAATTAATCTTGTTGTTTTTATAGATTGTTGTTTTTTAAATGAATAAAGAAAAAAAAATATGTATGGTGTTGCCAGGGAGAAATTTGTGTTTAAAACAGCAAATTTGAAGACAGCTTAGCATGACTGCAGCACTTGTTAAGCTGTTGCTGCGCTGCGATAAAATCTCCTTGGCGCCCTGCAAACTCTTTCGATTGCCCTACGAAATTTACTGTATTTGTGATTGGGGGTGGGGGTGTCACACCCCTCCACACCCCCACGATTTTCGCCCCTGACGCTGATGATACTGATGTGACCGTAACATCAATGAATGTTGAAGAGCTTGTTCATAAGGCTCCAGAGGAATTGACCAATATGTCTGAATATATGAGGATAATACATTAAACGCCAATCCTCAAGAAACAGAGTAAATGATAACTGGACATCCTCGTAGAACTAATAAAGTCGAGATACATGAAGCATTGAGACTGAATGGCTCAGATATAAAACGAGTGAAAAACCTAAACCACTTTTGTAGACGAAGGGCTCAGCTGGGAAGAACAGTTCAGAACTGTCAAAGGGAAAGTTCATGAAGGCCTTACATCTTTAAAAAAGTTGATAAACATCCTCCCACAATCTCAGTTAAGCAAGGTATATCGTGCTCTTGTAGAAAGTCACATGCGATATGCAGATGCTATTTGGGGCGCCTCTCAAATTCAAAGGAGGAATCCCTTCAGCGTCTTCATAGACTGGCTTCAAATCTACTCCGTCGTATATCAGCACTAAGGAACATAATTACTTCTTCTTGGGCGTAAGCCATGAAGAGGTTTCCTTCTCCTTCGCTTTTTCTTCGCAGCGTCCTCTTCGTGGTGTACGCCTCCGCAGAAGTAACTATGTTCCTTAGTGCTGACATAACATGGAATAGACTTGTAGCAAGTCTAGCGTCTTTAGGACAGAGCCATCTCCATAGTTGAAACGTCCAGGATATAAGACAAATGGTCACATCATTCCTTCGCACTGAGCAACTTGTTATGTTTGATCGTGCCGTTATAGCCTATAAGATCTTGAACAGACTCTGCCCAGAAAATCTCTAGAACAAAGTCCAACGAAGATCCACGTACTCCAGCTACAACACGCGATTGTGCAGAGATCTTCATATTCCAAGTTATAATCTGGAGTATGCCAAAAAAGGATTTTCCCATTCAGCTCTTAAGGTCTGGAATAAAATCCCAATAAATATCAGGGAGATTCCTTCCTCGTGCCAGTTCAAAAAACAACTAAAGAAATATTTGATGAGCTGAAAGCCAATTGAAACACGACTACCTAGAAGATCAGCAATGCGATTAGCCTAGGGGCGGGCAAGTACTGTACAACATTTGATCCCATGTTTGTCCGTGGGAATTGGAAAAAATAACCGGTTTTTTTGTGACAAAGTATGACTTTCTTGCCCAAAACAACTAGTTTTAGGGACAAAGGTCAAATTCTAAAATCAGTCATCTTTGTCCATTATTTCTCACAAAATCAAGTTCCTCACCTCCTACTTGGCCAAAATCCTAAAGCTTACCTGTAAGCTGGTGGGGCTGGTTCCACCCTTGACATCGAAATTTAAGATCAAAAAAACCAGTATTTCAAATATCCATATAAGCGGTTCTACCTTTGTCCACCAAAATTTTAAAAAGACCTGGAATTCCATTTTTCACTAAAGTGGTTCTGCCTTTGTCTGTCAAGTTAAGATAAAACGACCTGTTTTGGGACAAACCACGAGAAATGTCAACAAATTTTTTAGATCCGAGGGTTGACCACTTTGGAATTGCAGCTTGAAGACTATCAGTTTTGGGACACTGCTCCTCTATTGATATAATTACGACGGTAAGGATGTCTGCAGGATAAAGACTGGATTTGCTGCGAATGATATGGGATTTTGGGGAGCAAGAAAAACCGGTTTTGGAACACTTGTGCCTTCATGGCTACGGATACCACTTTCTGTCGAAAAACGGTATTTGGCCGAAACTACCGCTTTTCGGGACAAATATCGCCAGTGATTAAATTGTCCATCAAAACGAAGAAAATAACGACGTAAATGTGTCATCAAAAAAGATCAGTTTTTGGGACAAAGATGGTGAAAATATTTTTCGTGAACTACCGGTTATTGGACAAAGGTAGGACCATTGTCCTCAGTGTGACATGCCCGCCCTTGATTAGCCCTCAGTGTTTTTCTTTTGTGTATACATACGTAAGTAAGCTGAAGGGACTTCTTTTATAAATAATTGCGGCCGAAGGGCGCTTACTAATGTGTATGTAGCTGAGGGAATTTTAGCCTGATTGTGAATCAGGCTAAGTGAATTTGAGATTTTGAACACATACCTTGCTGACTGGCCAATTGTTAAAACAATGGCTGTCACATTCTACGTCTTTATGTGATTGGTTGAAAGGATGAATGAATGGGTTATCAGTGGCATGCCTAACAATTGGTAGGGTTTTTATTGGCTGACTCTCGAAGGAACGAATGATCAACTTCCTCTCAGGCATTCCTTCCTTTCAACACAAGTCAATGAGAAAAATTTGAATAGCAATGTTATTCATTTCCATGGTTGCAAGGTCAAAGTGCTAAAAGCAAATTCTATGTCTCTTTCAAATGTTTGTTCCATTATTTCAAATCTTCCACAGAAGCAATCCCGTTGAAAGAACATTTTGCAAGACTTATCCCGAGTCTATTTCATCATCTGTAATAAGTCTAACTGAAAGACTTATGGCAAGTCTAAACTTTTGGGGACGATTTTTCCCTGATTTGAAATCATTTTATATCCCAACATTACTATGATTCAGCTACCCGGCCGCATGTTTGTAATTTACTAGTTGATTTGCGCTGCAAGCAGCAATCTTTGAAATAGGCTCGAAGTCGGTGAACCAGAGTCTAATTCGAGGTTGTTGATTGAAAGATAGCTTTGTGCAGGCTAGATATAAAGTACAGGTTTTATGTAGCTCTTCAGATAACGAGGATTGTTATTATAGCCAATTAAATTGAGCCCTGTGAACAATGGAACTAACATTGTCTAGGTCAACCGGAGAGTAACTGCGTCATAGCCAATGACACCGGCAGTCTGTAAACCATGGAATCACGAAACGGCGGAACGAAATGGGGAAACGACGGAATCATATGACGAGTCACACTAGATTGTAGTATTTCTAATGGTAGGCTCCTCCTAAACGTATTAACACGATACGAATGCACCAGTTTTCTTTTCTTCTAAATGGAAACCAAAACTTTGGTAACGTGGCTTTACAAAAACAAGAAAAGTAGTGGGGGATTCCCGGTGACAGAATTATTAAGTAAATATGTAATCCATTTAGAATCGTGACTCTAGAAAAATTCCAGAAACTTGTAGAAACTTCTAGAACAATCACACGTGTGAGTAAGCAAGTTCCATCGTTAGACCTAAGTAAACATGTAGCCTCGTTGTCATGTAATCTATTACTATTGCTGACGCAATGTTTGCATAGAAACCCCAAGAGCGTTCTAGAACCGAGTAAAAATACAACTTACGTAATTAGCCTATGACGAATGACTAAATAGAACTGGAATGTTCTAAAGAAATAGTATAAATACCGCAACTAGAGTAGAGAGAAGAGAATTTTTTGTTGAATCTACGATATGCTGTGAGTGATTGATAATATTGTATTATATATAATATTGATAATATTGTTAATTACTGTGAGTTTACTGTGAGACTATCATTCTGTGAGTTATTGTCGCGGACAACTGTAGGATTCCCGACAAAGTGGCACCTCCGACGGGACTCACTTGTGCATTTAGAGAGCAAGTTCATCAAGAAAGGGAACGAATTCCGAAGAATAACAATGTCTTTAGCCGAAAGTCTGAAGAAGCTTGAAAACAAATTCAAACTACTGGAAATTAAGGACAAAAATACAGAAAAGTTTCTTAAAGAGAAGAAAGAGAGAGAGAGCTGAAACGACAAGTTCAAGTAATTTCACAGAAATTGGAAGAGATTTACGATCTGCGGAACGAGATTGAGGAATTGAAGATTGCCAAAGACGAAAGCCCCGAACAGATCGAGAAATGGGGAAAAGAATTCGGAGCCAGGACCGAGCACTTTGAAGAAGTAATTGAGAGTCTGAACAATGCAACAGCAGCAATCGATAACAACCGTGAGAAAGAAAAGACAGGATTGGCGAAACAAGAAGAGGAGCTTCGAATAAAAAGAAGATACGAGGAAGAACAACGAATTGAAGAAATGCGGCTGAAAATGAGAGAGCAGTTCAGTAAAAGGCATGCTGATGGAAAACCGCCAGCAGCCGAAGGAACAGACGTGAAAGTGAAGTTACCTAAGCTAACCATCACCAAATTCAAAGGAACGCCATTGGATTGGATGAGATTCTGGAACCAATTTACTGCAGAAATAGACTCTACGAAGATTTCTGGGGTTTCTAAATTCTCGTACCTTAAAGAGCTCTTGGATCCGAAGGTTAAACCACTCATAGATGGGCTACCATTTACAGCAGAAGGGTATGAAAGGGCGAAGAACGTACTACAAACAAAATTTGGAAAAACAAGTGAAGTTATAACAGCACATGTAAGAGCAATCATGGATTTACCAACAATAAATGGATCAAACCCTGCAAAAATACACGACTTCTATGAGAAATTGGTCACACATGTTCAAGCCGTAGAAACCATGGTGAAGCTGAAGACAATCAATGGGTATGTACGGTTACTACTTGATCGACTACCTAGCATAAGATCTGACTTGGTGAGAGATGACATAAATTGGACCAACTGGGAGTTTCCACTTCTGGTTGAAGCCCTTAGGCTGTGGACAGAAAGAAACCCAATTTCAGACGAGAGGAAGGAGCATATAGTACAACGGAAGTTTGACAAGACACTTCAAAATCGACAGAAACAGTGGAAACCGCGGAGTTGTGTGTATTGCGACACTGAAATGCATAAATCCATAAATTGCCAGCAAGTCTCGTCCACTGAAGCACGAAAACAACTCATTGCTAGGAAAAGGCTATGTTTCAACTGTCTTGGCGTTGGTCATAGAGTAACAGAGTGTAACAGCAAACAAAACTGCACCAAATGTGGATCAAGGCATCATTCCTCTATTTGTGACAAATCACATGAAGCTGCCAGCACAATGATGTTGACAACAGAAACCCAACATGTTGCATATCCAGTTGCAGTGGTAAAAGTGAATGGAATTAAGTGCAGAGCACTATTAGACACTGGTGCAGGTAGCTCTTATGCTTCAGCTTCACTGATAAACCGGCTTGGTATTCCAGCTACAAGAGTTGAGAGCAGGAGGATAGAGATGATGGTGCACACAACTGTAGGAAAGATACAAGTTTACAACTTGAAAATAACAAACTTGGAGGAAGATTTCGAGATGTGTGCTGACGTCAGCAAGGTTGATAAGGATGTCCTATTGTCCCTGGAAAATCCAAGGTATGAAGCAATGCTGACTAGATATAAACACCTCAGTGACATACGGCTGAACGACATGGACAATAAAAGTGAGCTCCCAGTACACTTAGTTCTTGGAACAAGTGAGTATTCTTGAATCAAGACAGCTTCAAAACCAAGAATTGGAAATCCAGGAGAACCTGTGGCTGAATATACCCGCCTTGGATGGACAATAATTTCACCAGGAGCTGAGTTGGAAGTATCAAACTTATACCTTGCAAAATCAGCTACTGAGGATTATGACCGCTTGTGCAGCTGGGATGTACTTGGAATTGAGGATTCTCCAGCTGAGTATCAAAGTACAGTTTACGAAGATTTCAAAGAGCAGTTAACAAGGAGTGAGCAAGGCTGGTATGAGACTGGACTTCTTTGGAAAGTAGGTCACCCAGCGCTGCCTACAAATGAAAAGGGAAGCTTGGCAAGATTATCAACATTTTTGAAGAAATTGAAACGCCAACCTGAATTGTATCAAGATTACAATGCTGTCATCAAAGACTATCTGAATCAAGGAATCGTAGAACGAGTCTCGTGTGATAGAATGCCCCATGGCAAGGTATTTTACATCCCACATGAAGCAGTCGTTCGAGAACAAGCTGAGAGTAGAAAGCTGCGAGTGGTATTTGATGCTTCGGCAAGAGAGGATAGCAGAAGTACTTCATTGAATGAGTGCCTCGAAACAGGACCTTCACTTCCAAGCCTGCTCTGGAATGTGGTGGTGAGGAACAGAATGAGACCTATTGCACTGGCTGGTGATATAAAGAAGGCATTTCTACAGGTGAGGATACGAGAGGAAGATAGGGATGCATTAAGATTCTATTGGATAAAAGATGTTCAGACAGAAGAAGTGGAAACCTTGAGATTTTCTAGAGCCCTGTTTGGCCTTACTCAATCTCCATTCTTGCTTGGTGGTACAATCGAGCAGCACCTTGCAAGCTACGAGAACCAAGCCAGAGAACTGACCGAAGAACTGAGGAGAAGTCTATACGTAGATGATCTTATAAGTGGAGGTTATAACTCAAATGAAGTGAGACAGTTCAAGGCCAAAGCAACCCAAATATTTAGAGAGGCTGGTTTTGAACTTCATAAATGGCATTCAAATGACAAACAACTTGGAAGCGAGGATGCAGATGAGACAGACAGTGAACAGTCATATGCCAAGCAACAGCTGGGAGTTAGGCCAGCGGAAACAAAGCTGCTGGGACTACCTTGGAACAAAACAAACGATACAATTGCAGTTTCATTCCCTGCAAAGATTGGTGACGTGACGAAAAGAGGGGTACTACAGACATTTGCTTCGATTTATGATCCACTGGGCATTGTGTCTCCAATTACTCTTCAAAGGAAGCTTCTATTCAGAAAGCTTTGTGACAGAGGCCTAACTTGGGATCAGCAGTTACCAAAAGACCTTGAAATTCGATGGAAACAGTTCTGTGGGAGCCTGCCAACCAAAATGGAAATGAGCAGAAGCCTGTGTTTCTACAGAGAAGAGATCTATTCAATTAAACTGCATGCATTTGGTGACGCAAGTGAAAAAGGAATTTCGGCAGTTGTATATGCTTTTGTAGAACAACCATCAGGTTACAGTGTAGGTATCATTGCTGCAAGGTCAATACTTGCAAAGAAGGACACAACTATTCCAAGGCTAGAGTTAGTGTCATCACTTATGGCAGCAAATCTGTTAGAAAATGTCAAAGATGCCTTGGAAGAGTTGCCAATAGCAAGTACAATTGCATGGATAGACAGCAAAGTAGCCCTACACTGGATCAGGGAGAAGGAAATTACAAACAATTTGTTAACAACAGAGTAAAGAAGATCAGATCTAAAGAATTCATTACGTGGAAACATGTACCTGGAGAACAGAACCCAGCAGATATTGGAAGCCGTGGCTGCTCAGCAACAAAATTACAACAGCAAGAAATCTGGTGGAAAGGTCCTTCTTGGCTTCTTCATGAAGATCAGTGGCCATAGGATATTACCACAGTTCCCTCGGTCGAAAGCGAGACAGAAGCAAGGAAGGTCAAAGAAGTCTTAGCATCAACTATCAAGATGGAGCCAGGCATTGAGGACTAGATACATCGTTTCTCCTATAAGAAAGCTATTCGTATAACCGCGTGGATTATCCGGTTTACTGAAAACTGCAAATCAACGGAGAAAAGAAAAGGACCATTGATAACTGAGGAAGTATGTCCAGCAAACGAAATGTGGATTAGAAAGACTCAAGAGCAAGGTGCTGGGTCTCCAGAATTTGAGCAACGCAAAAGCCAGCTGAGATTGGAAAGGGACCACCGAGGAATATATGTTTCCTATGGACGGTTGCAAAGAGATTATCCAGTGTACTTGCCCACCAAATCGGTATTCACTGTGGCACTTGTGAAGAATGCACATCTCGCTACGCTTCATGGGAGAGTTGGGCTTACCATGACGAAGGTCAGGGAGCACTATTGGGTGCCAAAGCTTAGACAGCTTACAAAGAAGATCGTGCGAAACTGCTTTGGCTGAAAACGATTCCACACAATGGCACTCAAAGCACCTCCACAAGCTAGCCTGCCAACAGAACGAACAGTTGGAGAGCGACCCTTCCAGGTAATAGGCTTGGACTACAAAAAGAGAGGGACAACGACGGGTAAAGCCTACATTCTTCTTCCTACATGCAGCCTGACACGTGCCATATGCCTTGAATTGCTACCAGATCAAAAGTTAGAGCGGTTTCTACCAACCCTTAAGAAGTTCATTGCTAGAAGGGGGAGACCAGAGAAGATTTATTCCGACAACTTTTCAACATTTGTTGCTGCAGCAAAATGGATAAAGAAAGCAATACAGAATGAAGCTGTACACCATTTTCTTGCTAGCAATCATATTCATTGGAAATTCAACCTCAGTAGAGCACCCTGGTGGGGTGGCCAATTTGAAAGAATGGTTGGTTTAGTCAAACAAACGCTGTACAAGAATGTTGGGCGAGCAAGACTAACATTGGAGGAATTGGCTGACCTTTTGCAAGATGTAGAGCTAACACTGAACAACCGTCCCCTTGGATATGTTGAAGATGATGTTCAAATGCCCGTCCTTACACCAAACATTATGCTATTTGGTCAACCTAATACGACATTAGAAGAGACCAATGGAGAAATTGAAGACAGAGATCTCAGAAGGAGAGCACGCTATCTGCAAGAGTGTAAAAAGAAGATTTGGAACCGCTGGAGCAATGAATACATTCGAGGGCTGAGAGAAAAGCACAACTTGCAACATCATGGAAAGATGAATGTACTAAAGATCGGTGACGTCATGATGATAAAGGGGGATGAGAGAAACAAGGGTCATTGGAAACTCGGCATTGTAAAGGAACTCATCAAAGGTAGAGATGGTGTCATCAGAGGAGCAAAACTTCGAACAGGAAATGCAACATTGGAACGTGCAGTGCAGCATTTGTATCCAATGGAACTTCAATGCGATGATGCACTTGAAAATGAAAACCATGCTTCACAAGGCAAGAGGTTAAGTGCTGAGGCCAAGGAATTCAAACCGAGGCGTGATGCAGCTATTGCCGCAAAACTCAGAATTACTGACCAGATGGAAGAGGAGGATGAAAGACCAGTAGTGGAATGGTGAAGTCATTTACTCGGACCTTGTTAAATTCTGATCGTACATTTGAGAACGAGACGTTCTCAAATGGGGGGAGTGTGACAGAATTATTAAGTAAATATGTAATCCATTTAGAATCGTGACTCTAGAAAATTCCAGAAACTTGTAGAAACTTCTAGAACAATCACACGTGTGAGTAAGCAAGTTCCATCGTTAGACCTAAGTAAACACGTAGCCTCGTTGTCATGTAATCTATTACTATTGCTGACGCAATGTGTACATAGAAACCCCAAGAGCGTTCTAGAACTGAGTAAAAATATAACTTACGTAATTAGCTTATGACGAATGACTAGATAGAACTGGAATGTTCTAAAGAAATAGTATAAATACCGCAACTAGAGTAGAGAGAAGAGAGTTTTTTGTTGAATCTACGATATGCTGTGAGTGATTGATAATAGTGAATTACTGTGAGTTTACTGTGTGTTGGAAAGATAATTCTTCTCTCTCGATATATCTCAGGGGCTTCTCAGGGCTGACACAGAGGCAACACAAAGACTCCTCTTTCTCTTTATTAACATAGGAACACTATATACATAGGCCCTTCAATACTACGATACGACGACAAATCCGTGATGAGTTACACTTTTCACCCCCTCTGGCCTAAGCCAGAGGGCAATTCTTCATAATACCTTCTCCTAGGATTCCTTTGTTGTAACTAACTTAAGGAAGCGATCTATTCCCTACAAATGGATGACTGCACGCCACGCCTCATTTCCAAAATGCCCTTATACGGTATAATTGCTCTATTTTCTATCACATGAATCCAGCGTGATCTGTTATTAGCCTATGACCCGTGTGCACGTGTACATAGAGACCTTATGACTTATGACCTCATGACTTGAGGTATTACTGGCAACTTGCGATATGTTCCAATGTACTCTAATTGCGTTCTAATGAGTTCTAATCTTCACAACACACTCCCCCGGTTGATTGCTACAGCAATCAAAACAACTATGAGGACTTACTAATTGTGCTTTAATCTAAGATGGACACATTGATGCATTAAAATGCTTCGAATTCAAACCATGCTAATTTCTACGATACAAGTTCTTCATTTGCGTAATGTCCTGGTCTTCTTTGACTGTTCTAAATTACTTCATACAATTCATTTACCCTAATTCGCTTACAACAATAATGCCAAAAAACCCAGCCCGGGTTGTGATCCATGATGACCACGACGACTAAATATTTCCAATTGCTGTTTCTGACACCTTTCCGCATACCAAGTATTATTTTCGTGTGACCATAGATTTCGATAAACTGTTAGGGCTTTCGGAAATGACAGGAGGTCTACACCTACCCTGCCCCAATGGATTCCCTTGAATCCGCCCCACTACAAAATGCCTTCCATGGCATGATCCGAATGTGAGCTCCCATAACTAATTGATTTCGAAAACTGAGCTCCTAAT
Organism: Aurelia sp. 4 Dawson et al 2005; assembly: GCA_964019985.1. Taxonomy (NCBI): domain Eukaryota; kingdom Metazoa; phylum Cnidaria; class Scyphozoa; order Semaeostomeae; family Ulmaridae; genus Aurelia; species Aurelia sp. 4 Dawson et al 2005. The sequence goes on from OZ026505.1 coordinate 7,848,394, forward strand.
TTCTTCTATGTCACTAATTATCTCTAATTTCTAATTTCGTTTCGATACTCTTACATGTATTTATCTCGGCTTCTACAAACGATCAAAATAGTTCAGCGCACTGAACTACTATCTACTGCGGACGAACCTTAAATACATCTCTGACGAGGTTCTCTAATTTCGATTGCGCGCGCGTAACGCGTACGGGCAGACTTACCAGTCTCCAGTCTTGAGCTTAGATGCATAGAGGTGAAGCCAGTCCAGGCTAAGCCTTTTTTCGTGGTTTCTTGGTACCGACCCCCATCTGATCCGGTAGAGGTCTTCGATAAGTTAGAAGAAGTTTTCAAGTTTTTAGAGTCTGAGGGGAAAGAAATCATCTTATTGGGAGACACGAATTGTGACCTTAGCTCCACTCTGAGTCCTCTAGAAAGCCCAAATTCTGATGTTCCAATTTGTACTAAGCATATTCTGGATTTTTATAACTCTTTTGGGCTGAAGCAACTTATTACCGAACCTACAAGAGAGACACTTGATACTGCCACCATAATTGATCACATTGCGATCAGCAACCCTTCTAATGTTGTTGAATCTGGCGTTGTGAAAACATGCATTAGTGATCATTATTTGGTATACGTGACTCGCAAGTTTCGGGGATCTATCAAAGCCAACCATAAAGTTGTAAAGTCTAGGCAAATGAAAAAGTTTGACGAAGACCTTTTTATTAGTGACCTTGCCAAAACTGACTGGTCTGCTATTGCATGCAACAGTGATGGGTTAGACAATGCAGTCCGTTTGTGGTCCTTTCATCTGTCTTCCATAATTGAGAAGCATGCCCCTCTAAGAGAGCGCAGAGTCACTGAGCGTTTCAGTCCATGGATCACCCCTGATCTGAAGCAGCTCTTCAGGACACGAGACAAAATGAAGGTTGCTGCAGTAAAGGCAAAATCTGAACTACTTATGAGTGCCTACAGACAAATGCGATGTAAGGCCAATAATTTGAACTCTAAAATGAAAAGAAACTATTTTTCAAATAAGATTCAATCCTGTGCTGGGGACACTAAGGAAACTTGGAAGACAATAAACCAGTTGGTTAATAAAAGGTCCAAAACAACTGAGATCTTGTCTCTGAAAGATGGCGAACACACAATTTCTAAACCCCAAGATATAGCGGAAACCATGAATAAATTTTTCTGCAACGTTGGTAAGGACCTCAGCGAAAATATACCTAACAAAGAAAACCCTCTTTTAAATGGTGATTATGGTGAAAGAGAGACTGATTCCACCTTTTCTTTTAAACCTATTACTACTGATGAGGTTAAAAAAGCATGTTCTAAGATTAAAAATTCAAATGGATCTGGTACTGATCGCATTTCTAGTCACTTTATAAAAGTAGGTATTGAGATTTTGGCTCCTTCGCTTGCCCAACTCTTCACAATGTCTCTGTCCGTCGGCTGCTTCCCTGACAACTGGAAGACTGCTTGCGTAGCGCCGATTTTTAAGCAAGGCTCAAAAGATGATAGGTCGAATTATAGGCCTATATCGGTGCTACCTGTTGTCTCTCGTTTATTTGAAAAGCTTGTCTATAACCAGCTGTACGACTACCTTGACAAAAACAAGATGATTTTTACTGATCAGTCTGGTTTTCGAGCCCTTCATTCGGTCCTGACGTCTCTGTTGAAGTGTACGAATGACTGGTACCTAAACATTGATAAAGGTAAATACACGGCTGTTGTTTACATAGACCTCAAGAAAGCTTTTGACACAGTCGATCATGATATTCTATTGAGGAAGCTCAACTTCTGTGGCCTAAAAGGAAAAGAACTAAGCTGGTTTCGTTCGTATCTCACCGATAGACGACAATGCTGCAAGGTAAACGGTCGAATCTCCGCTACAGACAGTATAACCTGTGGGGTACCACAAGGATCTTGCCTTGGTCCCCTTCTCTTTCTTGTCTATATCAATGATCTTCCTAGTTGTTTGAAAAATTCCCTTGTATCCATGTATGCAGATGACACATGCATTTACTATGCCTCTGAATCTGTTTCAGAAATTAATCAGGCAGTTAATGCTGACTTAGAAGCTTTGAAGGGCTGGCTTGAAGGAAACAAGTTGTCTCTGAACGTAGCTAAGACAGATGCAATGATCATAGGAAGCAATGGAAAGCTTAGAAAAATCGACTCTGTCGATTCCACTAAACCGCAATTTAAGATTGGTTCCGAGGATATCAAGTTGGTAAAGGAGGTCAAATACCTTGGTGTCCAGGTTGACCATCAACTAAAATGGACATCTCAATTGGCCTTAACAACTAATAAGATCTCTAGAGGTATTGGTATGCTTCGTTATGCCAAGCAGTACCTTCCATTATCAACCGTCAAGACTATGTATAAGAGTTTAGTGGAGCCGAACTTTAGATATTGCTGTCCTGTCTGGGGAAATGCTGGGGTGACTGTCATTGAAAAATTGCAGAAACTCCAAAATCGTGCTGCAAAAATTGTTACCAACAGTCCATTTGATGCGACCGCTTTACCAGTTATTCGTGCGCTTCAATGGCCCACTGTTAGGGAACTTATTGATTTTGAATCTCAGAAAATAGTTTTCAGATCCCTTCAAGGAGACGCGCCTTCCTACATGAAAGACATGTTCACGAGAGTCAACAATTCCACTGCTCGTTCTCTTAGGAATGCTGAAGTCGACCTCAGGTTGCCATTGTTAAGATCAGCAGGGGGGCAGAAATGCTTCTCGTACCGAGGCGCTAAGCTTTGGAACAGTCTTGGTTCCGACGCTAAGAACTCTTCAACCCTGAGAGCCTTCAAGAGAGAGGTGGAAAAATGAACACTTAAACCTTTTCGTTTTTTTTTTGTTGATTTTTGAACAATTGTAATTTTAATTTAGTTCGAAATACTGGTTTTTATTGTAAATTATTAATTATTGTAAGTTTTTAGCATGGCCCCCTGTAAATCAGTTATTCTAACTGAGGGGCTACCATGGGTAAAAAATATAAAATCAAATCAAATCAAATCAAACTCAATTTCCTGGGTAAATTTCGATTTCTGTTTCTTCCCATGTTTTTGTAACAGTCTGACCTTGCAACTTGAGCAACGATATGCTAATAACTTGGAGGTGAACAAGATAATTTTCTAACACGACCCCCTTCTCCAGGGTTAACTTTCGAGTGACTGTTGGTTACCAAAAGGACAAACAGACCCCTTATTTTTGCTAAGACCTCTTCTCACCTGGGAAACCTTATTGCTTCAAATTCTTATGATTTCCTGCTACTCTATAACAAACAATCAGCACTTACGTATGTCCCCATTGTGCGACTACCTTAATGAGTTCCAGTAATTAGTTTCCTTTCAAGTGCTCTTACTGTCCTTCTTATATCCTTTCATTTCCGATATTCTGACAACCAAACTCTGCTGACTACCAAACTTGCTTTCGTCGATCTCAGCTCAATTTCTTCTTGTTCCTTGATTCTCTCGTCTTTCGAATTTCTCCACCTGATTTTCTTTCGGTTCAATTTCGGTATTTCGATTTCCAAATGTCCTAAAGCTGCATAGCATAAATTTCGATTCGATCCTTCGGCTTTAATAACAACTTCCTTTCGACCAATTTCGACAGTGTTCGTTTCTTCGTGATACGCAAATTTCGATGATTACTTTTTCGATGATCGTCTATTCAGTTCTATCCATCTTCGTTTATAACTTCGATTCTCTTTGCAGTGCGAGTGTTCCTTCGTCTTTTTCACAATTTTCTGTCTGTCTTTTTCTCTTCGTGAATTCTTGCCCCACGTTGGGCGCCATTTGTTGGAAAGATAATTCTTCTCTCTCGATATATCTCAGGGGCTTCTCAGGGCTGACACAGAGGCAACACAAAGACTCCTCTTTCTCTTTATTAACATAGGAACACTATATACATAGGCCCTTCAATACTACGATACGACGACAAATCCGTGATGAGTTACACTTTTCACTCCCTCTGGCCTAAGCCAGAGGGCAATTCTTCATAATACCTTCTCCTAGGATTCCTTTGTTGTAACTAACTTAAGGAAGCGATCTATTCCCTACAAATGGATGACTGCACGCCACGCCTCATTTCCAAAATGCCCTTATACGGTATAATTGCTCTATTTTCTATCACATGAATCCAGCGTGATCTGTTATTAGCCTATGACCCGTGTGCACGTGTACATAGAGACCTTATGACTTATGACCTCATGACTTGAGGTATTACTGGCAACTTGCGATATGTTCCAATGTACTCTAATTGCGTTCTAATGAGTTCTAATCTTCACAACACTGTGAGACTATCATTCTGTGAGTTATTGTCGGGGACAACTGTAGGATTCCCGACACCCGGTGCGTTCGGCATGGCGTGAAGAAACCCCTGTCCCCATATTGGTAAGCGAAAAATTATTTGGCTTATCTATGCACGCATTGACATGACTTTGATACTATCCACTTGTGAATTCGTGATCAAACATTATTCAGTGCAGTTTGATATGTTGAAAACAAGGGCATCTAGACTCGAATGGGTAAAATGCCCCTCTTGCGAAGATGAGCTGGAGAATTTAACGATTTACAAATCAGTTTTGGTGAGGATTAAGTTTCATTGATTTTTGGAGCAGACTAAAAGTTTATCTAAGTCGGAAGAATTTGACCTCTTAGGCGTTATGCAGGGTGATGTTACCAACGTTTTGGTTTTCCATTGAGAAAAAGGCCACTTGTAGCATTCGTATGTCATTAACGTATAGTCAGTAGGAGCCTACGAAATAGATATGTGACACTCTTATATCATTCCGGCATTTCGTCATGTCGCTCCGTTACTTCATGATTCCGTGGTTTACAGGCTGCCAATAACTCCTGTTGTTATGCGCCTAAAAGCCAATACCGTAAAAGCTCTATTAAGCCCCCGGGGGGCTTATTTAATTTCGGACCTTCCAGAGGGGGGCTTAATAGAGAGGGGGCTTATTAGAGAGGAGGAGCTTATTCACAAAATCAAGTGAAAAGGATATATTTGGTAGCTTTTCAAATCTTTTATTCCCTATTCTGTGGAATCAACATGCAAATTTACGGCTCAAGGACATAAATTAGACGCAGTTTTTATCCCAAACCACACTAGAATTTACGTGCAAGATTGTGCAGCTAAATAAATGGAAAACATTTGGTAAATTCTAGAATAAGGTATAAGTGGGGGGCTTAAGGTAGAAACCCCCCAATATGACTAATTTCTCACCTGGAAAAGCTATCAAGTTACTTTCAATCACAAATTGACTATTGACCAAAAGTATGGAAATTTGTCATACAAAATGGTAGCTGGTTGCCATAGCAACCAAGAAATACCGCACGCAATGGCAAAAACTGCCAAACTAGGGGAAAAGATACTGCAAGAACCACTTGCAACATTTGAATGATTTTTTCAGCAAATAGTAAGGGATGCCTATTGTGTGATTTAAACCTCTAATATCATCATTTAGACCTCTTATGTACTTTTTGCTGAACTTCTAAGAAAACACTAATTTTCTGCGTTATTTTCAGTTCTTTGAACCTTCATGGAAAGGAAGGATGTCTTAATGGCATCACTTTTAAAGGTTTAAATCATAGGATGAACCTTAAACAAGGCACACAGAAAATTTTGGGCCAATACATCTTGTATTTTCTGAGATATGTTTTCCCCCGTGGCGTCACTACTGCAAAAACACAATTTTGAGAAATTCAAGGTTAAAGTTTGACGTCTTCATAAACAAAAAGTTTTAACAGATACCACTTGAATTTCTGTTCCTTACAGGTCCTTGTTGGTTATTTTGTTAGAATTCTCCTTTGCCATAAGTAACTCCTTCTTTCTCAACATCAATGTCTTCTTTATTCTTCTTTTTCCCACGCAATACCTTGCGGCGATCTTTTGTGTCTTTTTTGTTTTTGGTTCCTGCATGGTAAAGGCGTCTTCTATTAATGGCCGAGCAGGAAAGCATCACATATCGTCCTGGGTTGATACTTAATGCTTGATAAACTTCAATACTGGCTTTCCTTCCAATATTGAAGTGTGCCACAGCATCATAAACACCCAGCTGCAGCTGGTCATATCCCACATAGACTGTTTTAGGGATACGCTCCCAAATCATACCGTTAAAGCACTCATTCTGATTTTGAGTCTTGCCATGCAAACATTTACCTAATAAGTCCGAGCTGCTCAAATCATTGTAAGTTGGTTTTATCTTTGCAACTATGTTCAGTGGCAGCCCTGCTCCTGGTTTGTATGTATCCCTTCCAGATGCTTTGTCTCGCTTGTAACCACACCAGCTCTTAGGCCCATCAGGGCAATGAGTATGCCAGTTGTTTTCTAACGAGGATGCTACATGGAAGAGACTTGCATGAATAGCCTTTCTCATTTCATCTTTGTTCCCAACATTTTGGCGTATAGCAATTCCATAATAGTTTTGTAAACGATCTATCATAGTTGCTGTTAGCTTGCCTTTGCCACCTATTCCTTTGTTTTCTTGTTTCAGTTTTCTTAGCCTGGTTCCAACTCGCTTCTGCACATGTCCTATGCACTCAAACTTCTTTACTCTTATACCATCATATATGTTCTCAACAGCAGGAAAGCTTTTACTGTCTCCATCGCCATAGAAGTCAGTATATCTGAGACCATTCTTTTCCATTGAACGAGAAAATATCCTCTTTGCGCCAACTGCTTCCATGTTTGGTGCTGAGCCACGATAGTCACCAGGACATTTATGAGTTGCCTTCCAGTCCTCGTACTCTTCTGGTGATGATTTCTTTGTATTTTCCTGCAATTTGCAAGCTTTACAAGTGCGGGTAATTGGTTCGGTATCTAAAATTTTTCCGGTATCAATGCTTATAGCTGTAACTACCCCATTGAGTGAAGAGAAGCCTCTACGCTGCCAGGAGCCATCACATGATACTCCTGCATCTACGACTCCATCTTCTGGGACATTGTCCTTGGATCTTATTTCCTTTGCAGCATCTTTCATTGTTTTCTCTGCAACTTTTTGGGTGGCATGTTTCAAGGTTTTAGTGATTTTATCAAAATTGTTTGCAGTCATTGGTTTTGGCATGTTCATTAGAGCACAGAACTTTTGTATCCCACTGTATCCTTGACCACAAGATCTCATAGAATAAACAACACGCTTATTTACTTCAAAGCCATTCTTTCCAGCAGGCTTTGATGTGTAAAACTCTTTAAAAAAGCCACAGTCACAGTTTAAGCAAAGGCATGATGATGAGCCTCTCTTTTTCTTGAAATTCTCACTTAACTTTATTGTAGCAGCTTTGCAAGCTGGACACAGGAGACACTCGTTGATTATTGCATTTAATGATGTCATATCTACTAGTCTGTAACCAGAAATTGGTCTTTTACTCTCTGAGTTTGGGGTTGAGTGAAGTTGTTGCCCAATTTGTTGAATCTTTGAGAATGATACACTTGACATGTACTCAGCAGAATCCTCAAGAGACTGCTTGCTGGAGGATGATATAGGCAGTACGGGCCTACCATCGTCAAGGATGTTTGCAAATGGCCTAGGCAAAGATGGTGGTGATTCTTCCTCATATTCAGCACTTTTCAACGTTTCATCTTCCTGCAGATTGGCTTCATGACTGGATTTATGCCTTCTAAAGGCATCTACGAACTGATTACCAGCGAATTTTCGCCGCTTCACATATTTTGTTCGCTGTTTCACTTTCCCCATATTGATAGTTTTGAATTGAATTCGCGTGTGTATCTGCAAATATTTGAAATGGTCGAGATGGAGTATGATATCTAACAGAACCTCGTTTGTGTCAAGGTTTCCTTTATTGGGATGGGAGGCAGCAAAGAAATGTTGCAGAGAAGATATGAGGGGCAGCATAAGGGGATACTATGTGCTCTTTACCGTTGCTATGTGGTTGCTAGGAGCAAAAAAGCAAACTATTCTTAATAAAACATTGATTTTTGCAAAAGTTATGAAAGAGACTGTAAAAGAAACATTAGCAGCTGATTTTTCAATACTTCGTATACATTTTAAGCAAAAAAAATTTTTTTGCAAAATTTTAAGAAATATTGGGGGGTTTCTACCTTAATAGAGAGGGGAGCTTATTTCAAATTTTGACTCAGAAGGGAGGGGCTTATTAGAGAGGGGGGCTTAACAGAGAGGGGGGCTTAATAGAGCTTTTACGGTATACTGATTCGTCACGCACTTCGATTCAATGAACATAAACATCGGAAACACGGAACGAATTTCCACAAAGACTTTTGCAACCCCTTTGCGACTAAAGCCAGACTATCACGTATCTCATAGACTATAGTAGCTTGATACAGTGTCTTTTTACGAATCATAGGAGGTTTTCCCATTTTCATTTCTTTGAAGAAGGAAATAGCGCATAGGACATAGAACCTATTTCATCAAAATCAGCTCGCCAGCCTATACATAGTAACGTTTGTTTTTTCATTCGGCATTAGCTGACACGGTAATTAATATTTTTCATGAGTGGGCTACCACAATTGGAGAATTAAAAATATTTTCCTGCCCGGATTTGAACCCGCGACCTTCATGTCAACAGACTCTCCGATAATTCCACTGAGCTATTCAAGCTCAATGAAATTATGAATGAAACAATATACGTATGCATGGCTCTGACGAAGGCTTTAAGCCGAAACACGAAAAACAAAATATTTCTCCTGTCGACGGTGTAGGACCTTAGATCTGAATGACTTCGGATTTCTCTGTAATTTCATTGAGCTTGAATAGCTCAGTGGAATTATCGGAGAGTCTGTTGGCATGAAGGTCGCGGGTTCAATTCCGGGCAGGAAAATATTTTTAATTCTCCAATTGTGGTAGCCCACTCATGAAAAATACGTAGTAATGTTTGTATAGATAAGCATTAAACCCTAGTTTTCACTTCTAAGTGGCGATTTTTGTGCAGTGATTCAGATTCATATCTTAAATTGAATTTGACCAGAGCGCAAATCATTGGATAGTTATATCCCTTGTTACTAGGTTAAAATGAAAAATGAAAATGAAACGCCAAGCAGGACAATGGTGTATAAGTCTATCAACGATATATCTTCCCAATGTATGAGTGAAATTCTCACCAGAAATTCACAAGGTGCAACACGGCAGCTATGCAATACAAACACTGACATAAAATAAAGTTGCCAAAAACAGAACATGTAACGGGCAACAGTAATTTGCGTTTAGAGGTGCTAAACTTTGGAATAGCCTAGACACCGAAGCTAAGGGGCAGTGCAAAGTTTCTTCTATAACATGGCCAGTGCAAAACGTAACGGGGCAACTACTTTTTTGAACTCGTACACAACTGGGTTAATACCTTTTATTAAGCAAGTTTGAACGGACTTGAACGGGGCAGTAACTTTTTATGGCTCAAGATAAGACGAACTTTTGAATGACTCACCTTGAGGAAAAAATTGTGAATCACGCAAGTCGAGAAATGCTTGCAAAGATGTGTATAAATGCCAAATTTCCTTGTTAGTTTCTTGCAGGGAGGATTCATCAGTCATTGACAAAGAATCTTTTGGAGACGAACTGCCTTTCTTACGGTCTTTGGCTAATTCATCGGTGGTACGATAGTACTATACAACATCTGTTGCTCATGCATACGGGGCAGGTGCATTTTTAAAGGAAAAGGTGACTGGGCAGCTGTATTTTTTGCGATGATTTTCATACGGGGCGAGCAGATATTTTTGCATCATTTTCTTCTCCACTGGCCATGTAATTCAATCAATTTTGCGCTGTCCCTAAGCAGGCAACCTCTTTGAATCGATTCGAACCTATGATTTAAGCATTCTATTTTGATTTTATATTGATTTGACAGTTCGCTTTTGCACTTTGAATATTAGAAGAGTAAACTAATAAATACAGAACGGTAAAGAAAAGAAAAGGCATTGCATAGGCCAGTAAACTTAGCTTGGTAGAGTAGGGTAAGTTAGAGTAGGGCAGGGTGGAGAAAGGCAAGGCAGGGTATAGTGAGGTGTGATCGGGTAAAGGAGTAATGCATGATATTATCTTCGTTTTCTTTATCTAGATTTGTTGTAACAATTTTTCCTCTTTTTCTGGTATTTTAGATGCATGGCCCGTTGTAAACCAGCTTTGCTGAATGGCTACCATTCTTAAAGGAATGATGATATATGATATGAAATGGTTTTAACCACGTGCTCATTCGGCTTCTTCGTGATCAGCGTATGACGTTAGAGTACTCTGGGAACAAGGTTAGTAAAGATGTTGAAATTATTGGTTCTCAGTCCTTGCAATGGCTGCATAATGCTTGAAAAATTCTAATGATTGAAGGGCTTACGATCAAATTCAATACCATTTTGTTTCTAACATTTGGATAGTTTCGCTATTGGAGTGTAGATAATTGGTTTTCGCTATTTGACACTGTTTGCATGTGACATCAGTTTACCTGCGTTATTTTTTCGCATCGCGTGATAGTGATAGCACAGTGTACATCAGAGCCCTATGCCCAGGCGGTAAGAAGAGTGGTCATTCAAAACCACACGGAGTAGGGAGAGTGAGATCAATTTATGTGTAAATTGCGGCATGTAAGCAGTGGTGGCGCCAGGGAAGGGCTAGGGGGCTACAGCCCCCCGTCGGAGGCATCTAGCCCCCGTCCCCCCCGTCGGAGGAAATTTTGGTTCTCGTCGGAGGAACTTTAGCAAAATAACGCACGGGAACACCATTTTTTAGTCTTTTTAGCCCCCCTGTCGGAAGCTCCAGCTCCTCTGTCGGAAAATTTCTGGCGCCCCCCCCCTGCATGTAAGCTCTAAAAAAAGATCATTTTGTCAATTTTTTTCGTTCAATTCTCCATAGTTTCAGCTCTGCTCTTCAACAAACCAGCTGACTTCAAGTTTCACCGAAACCTTTCAGTTTCAGGAACAGCAGGTTTAACGCGACAAGAGCTCTTGCACATTCATGAAGAGCCCAACAGAAAATGACACATTCATATTGTTGTACAAAATTGCAAAAGCAGAGTATCAAACAGAGTCATCAAAAGAATGGCTCTTTGTAGGAAACTGAATTGAGTCAGCAAAGTATACAGTGTTCGGGAAGGCACATACAATAGAGGATTTATTAACTCCATTTTTCTGTCCCACTTTTAAGACTTTAACATGCTCGAAGGAGCCTGTAAGCTGAAACACAATCAAAGCGTTTTGTTGCTTCTACGTTGTTGCTGAAATGCCGTTGCTCATTGAGGGCTGTTGATTTGTCTGACATGGTCTGACATGGTTTATGTCCTGTAAAACTTGAGCCTCGTTTTCGCGCTTCAGATGTCTGCTGAGCTTAGAGAATCCACTGTCGACTACTTCTGCACAACCTCATCCTGTTAGCAACAGCAAATAAGAGGTGAAAGTCTGCTCACATTATCTCGAAAGATTGAAACGAATTTCATCACCTACTATTAATGTTGAATTAATGTGCCGTAACCAATGGTATTTTGCATGTGGCTGAAAAGAGTGCGATGGTAAACCATTGACAGATAGCTTTGTTTGTTTACATCATATCGATCAATCAATCAACTTGTATGCAGATGAGGCGCAAGATGCATATTGAAGGTGACTAGCAGATGCTTTTGTAAGAAGTAAACTTATCAATATTTGATAACTACAGTTAATGAATCCCAACCTGCTAGAAGAACATTAGGAAAATCCGATAAAACTTGGCCGACCATTGGAGTTAGCAGAAATTAATTGTGTTGATTGTTCGCAACATCATCTTGGCTATTTCGCTTTCACTTCAATCCAAAAATCACCAAGGTAAGTCTTGCAGCTATTTCCTAATTTATTCAGTTTACTTATGTTAAGGGGGAGTATCCTCACAAGAACATCGTTGGCTCGTTCACTATCCATCCAAGAAACACGTCAAGTTTAAAATATGCAAATAATTTTTCATAGTTTCACATTCGCAGGAATGCTATGCGTCGTGCTGCAACGGTATTCACGATTTGATAAGGATTTTGATTATCCGATAACGGTTGTTGCGCTTCAGGTGAGGATATTTAACAAAATATCTTCAAGAAAAATTAAGCCACCGCGCAAACATATATTGATAACTGATATGCCAATTGCTTCATATCTCTATCTCATGAGGTAAGTTTGGAGTTGTTATACCAAATTGAGAAGGTACGCCACAGAGTTTTCCGTAATCGATAGATTCTCAAATATTCTTATAAAGAAATGATCCTCGCTAGTACAGTGTATTTCACGGTATATACGACATACAGGCACCTTCTGCAGAAGATAGGTGAACGCAGTCTTTCTAATTTGTAATAAAATTTAGAATTAGAAGGGCGGCTGTTGTTGTCTTCGCTGATGGTTTTGCCTAAGTAGATTCTATGTTTACTGATACGATGGAGATACTCTGTCTTTAATATTTGTTTCATAAGCAGTGTTTTGCAATGGCTTTTAGTAAAACACAATTTCAAACTGATCCTGTCTCAATCACTACCGACATTACTTGTTATATTTCGAATGTGATGTCAGGCCAAAAACTTAAAGGTTTCTACAGAATGCAGCACTGTATGGCACCCTCCTTTCCAACACAATTTCAAAACATTAATTTGACAGGATCAAAACTCATCGTCTGTAACTGCGATTAGACCACAGGTCAACTGAGACGAGTTTTATTCTGAAAGATTAAACCTTAGAGTTTGCTGTCTTGCTCCCCAAGTCATCTTCAAATCATGTCCTACGGGCAGATACTTTGACATGTAAATTTGCTTACTTTGATGTATCCTTTGTCATGCGAATTATTCTATCCTGATTTGAAGATGGAAACCTGTTTTGATTACTAAGAGAGCTTGGCGGGAAGGTGACGCTTCAGTGGCGTAAATGCAATTGATCTCATTGTGATTGATCATACTTTATTGGATTCTACGCAACAATTATGTTAAACTACAATGATCACGACGTCAAAACGCAGCTTGTTATAAGTGAAAATAAGCACCTCCCACGATTTTCCTTCATTTCAATATCCAAAAGAGCACAGCATAAATGAAATCCAAAATAAGAATTCCGCGACCAGAATCTGACTTAAGCTGATCCTGGGGATTTAATGTAAACCAAAACAAATGGTCCCCTGCAATTAGCTATGTCAGTGTAAGGGAAATTTTGCTCTAACTATTTTAAGCACCATCATTGCTCAAACCGACTCCCAGATCTTGCAATCTCTGGATTCTGCACCGTCATAGTCTGCAGTGTCACTTGTACAACGTTATTATCATTTGGTCAGAAACAGTTTGGGAAAAGGCTCAAAACGATGTGGCCTGGATGGGATATCTGACAGTTTTAAAACTGATTGACAAATCTGAAAAATTTTGTGCTTGTCTATCGCGTCTGATTTATCATTATTTTTTTAGCTTGGAACTTTTTGCCCACGCGGAATCGCGATAGCGTTTCCGTGAGGGTTTGTAGTCTGCCGCGGGAAAGTAAGCCTGTTTGAAAATTCAGTACGAAAATGAGTCAGCAAAAATTTCCACCACTTTGTATTATGACGTAAAACAATTCAGGTCTTTGTTCTAGTGTTTTCATGATATTCGGAGCTCAATGACAATCGATATTGTACTGGTCGACGAACAACCGTTTGTCTGGGTCTTCACAAATTTCCGTTTTCTTGAATTGCCACATAGGCTTAAGGATTTCGCTATTTGGAAATTATTGATGTGTCAATGGGTTTGACATTTTGATTGGGGATTTGTTTACCATGCAGGCTTCAATGAGAAAGCCCTGGCAGGAAGTCCGCCTGTGTTCTCGCTGCAAATTGAGCAGGTAGGTTAAATTAGGCCAAACCTAAATTCTAGGTATTAGTATTTTCCTGTTGATTCAAACGAGGAGCTTGGTCTTCCACCGTGCGAGAGTGTTTTTCGCTGTCTGTGGTCTCGTGAACATTTCAAAACAAAGTTTTTAGCAGCCGTTGCAACGTTTTCCCAACGTGATTCAGGCTTCCACTGAAGCGATGAAGCGTGGGCATTAGTTAGCGATAACTATTTCTAGTCCTAAAGAGTGGCAACCAAAATGTTAAAATCGGGTGATCGGAAAGATGTTCACAACTACAATCCTGTCAGTCTCGGTCCCTGTTTAAGCAAAGTGTGTGAAATAATTGTCTTCAATGCATTGTATTCTTTGCTTGCTCGGGAAAAGCTGCTCCACAAAGCACAACAGGTTTTGAGGCATTTTCACTCAGCAGCAACATCATTCATTTAATTGACCTCATTGACTCCGCCCATGAAAATATGGATGTTGGGGGTGTCTATGTCACGGGAGCTTTGTTTCCTGATCTTCGTAAAGCTTTTGATACCGTTAATCACAATTTGTTGGCAAACAAAGTCAGTCTATTGAATCCTATTGAAAGGTTTTGAAATGGATCAGTTCATATCTAATGGAATGGCAGCAAGTCATTGAGTTCAGGAATGCATTATCTTGGTCTGGTTTTCTAACTACTGGAGTTCCCCAAGGGTCAATTATAGGCCCATTATCATCCTTGTTAAATGTCAATGACCTCCCTCCAGCAATCGACAAAGAAGCTATCATGTTTGCAGTTGATCTGTTGTTAAGTTACCAGTAACATTCAAAGTACTTGAAATCATATCAATGACTATGCCAAAGAAAATAATTTGATATCTCATCTTGATAAAACAAAAGTGATTCTTTTTACATCAAAACTACAGATTGCAGCAACGGATGATCTGCCAACAATACAGCTCGCTCAGCATAATGACAGCTACCGGAAGTCCCCAAAGAATTTCCCGTTTGAACAGTTCCTGAAAAACAACCATTGTCTTGTTTTTAGCGATTTAAACAGCAATCTTGTGCCCCATTGAAACTGAAAGTTAAACCAGCTTCAACTAAACCAGGTTTTCGAATAGGGCCTTCCGATTGGTCAATCTAACAAATCCAGTCACTTGATTGGTTGAAATTTAAACTGGTTTAGATAAAGTTGGTTTAACTGTGTCAGTGTGAATGCAGTATTGGATAACTTGGATCCATGTAATTTTTCCAGACTTTTTCCACATCAAAAGACTTTCAAATATGAATTTCCGAAAATCTCATGCTCAAGAAGCCTTTGAAAGGTGAAAAGTCTAGCGATGGGGAAATGTTCCATTCCTTCAATGTTTTACATCACCGCTTGTCGATTTCATAAATTGGTATTCAAAGTCGACAATACGATAAAGTGCGGAGCACAGGACCTTATCTTGTGTAGTATACCTTTCCTGGAAAAGTCAAGCAAAATCGTGCTTTTATGTGCCAAAAAGACAAATATGATTTTTCTTGGATCCTTTCACGGAGTTCAAGCTCCGTACTTTTGGAATTTATGAAAAAAGCGGAATTTCCGTAGATTTTGAGGTGCAGGTTTAGCGATCTTATTGATAAACCGTTTTTATCTCTTTCTTGAACATTTCTGGTGCTCTGTTTTCAGGAAAATAATTATAGAAAATCAATGCGCACTAGAACAGATATGAAAAAATACTCAGATCTAAGTTTGGCATTGTAAAATGGATTTTGTTATAATTTTCATTGAATAAAACGCACTTTTACTAAAATGGCACCTCAAATGAGGAAAGTTTTTTTGGGACACCCGGTATGTTAAATCCTTAAAATGTTTGGACCTCACCTTGAATGGAAACCTGGAGAATGAATCGCACACTCGTGAGTTATTCCGGGAAGATAATCTGAGAATGCAAATGATTTGCATCTACTTGCATCAATTTTGACCACTGTTGCTAACTCCCAAGTGCTGTGCCATCTAGACTGCTGTCCACCTCTGTTGCACTAGTAAAAGCTTCAAAGACATCGCGCTCGGGTGACATTGAGCGCCAGTGAACATACATAGCAAACCTCTCTTCAAAAAAGCTTCAATGGTTGCCGCTACATCGACGAATCGAGCTGAGCACTATCTGCATGATGTTTATAACTACGAATGGCGAAGCCCCACCAGACCTCACTGAATCTTTTCGATCCATTTCATCGGTGCATAATCATGCAACTAGACACTTGAGCAATGGAGATCTGTTTATTAACAGAGGAAATAACAGTCGTTATTTGAAAACACTCAGCTTCTAGGCTATGGAGCTTAAGTGTGGACTTCATTGCCTGTGACAATAAGAAATTGTGGATCATTTGATACATTTAAGGGGCGCATGTAAGAAATGTTTTATGGATAAATCGAACAACTTTGGGAAAAATGATTGGACCGTGTTTTGATTTTATCTGTATGTTTTTAGTCCTTTGGACACTTTTTTAGGCTTCGGACAACTAACAACTAATACTTCCGGTCATTGTTTATATTGAATTTCCTTGTAAATTAACTATTCGCCTTATGACTGTATTTTTCATTTATCCTTTACGGTTTTGACTTGTGGACCAAGCTGTAAACTGCCCTGGGTACCATAGCCCAAAAATAATGAAAAGAAAATCCTTTCATTCAAATTTTGAGGCTCTGCACAGTGATCCAGCAAATGTAATAAATGCCGAGAAATGAAAGTTCTCAGAATTAATCAAACTATAGCTCATTTGAAAGAACAATGATTGACACTCAACGTAAAAGAAGAATTATCAAAATTGGATCGGTGAGAGCCAAGAAACTGATTTTTGAAGTTTCAAGATATCACAACTTTAAAAATTTCACATGAAAAAGGCAATGAACACTCAATTGAGGCTAGCTTCAAAATTCAGTTTCTCTGCCTACACTCATCCGATTCTTGTAATTCTTTTTTTATTTTGATTGTATACATCTCAGTATCATTTCTGATTCATACAATCGAGAAAAAATTAGAAATGTAACGGATTTCGCGAATTACGAGATAGTACTATACTAGAGGATGAAAACCGATATTTTGATAAAAACAGTTGAAAATCTGAAAGACGGGGTCAAACGGTGTCTTAGCAAAAAATATAATAATTAACTAGAAAATGTCTCGAGCGCATCTGCCAAAGGATATGTTCAGGAACCTTCTGCGAAAAATTTTGTGACCGTTTTAGAATGTGTGGTCATTTTCTTGAAAACTGTATGTGGTCGCATGTGAAACCAGTATTGTCTATGTTGACTGAATTACTGATTTAAATGATGCCTTAAACTCATTTCAAGTCAAAGCGAAGTCAGTCAAGTGAGTTGTAAAAATTCGTAATAGTCGGAAAAATTGAAAATCAAGACACTTTAACGTACAGTGGATTGAAGGAACAATACTTCTTCTTTCTCGTTTTGATATCTGAACTGAATATTACATCAAGTCATATCAAGTCCAGTTCCGTACTACAAAGTTCTGTCTCATCACTATCAAGAGTGTGAAAATTGGCCGTTGGCCGTTGGCCGTTGGCCGTTGGCCGTTCTCTATTCAGCATAAGAACAGATGGTCATTGATCTGATTGATGATTATAAGAACCAGGCAAAATCTTTTATTCTATCGTGCTACTTTGATGTTTGCCTCACAGTTCTGCAAATGTACACAATACTTAACTGTATTTAACGTCGATGAACTGAAGCAATTCACATGCTTTATGATGCTGCACTTAGTAATCAATTTTCCCTGCGTAAAGATTTTCGTCTGTACATCAAATGCTCGCTCATAACTAGGAGCTGTTTGGAGTTCTCATTATATTTTCAAAAGGCTCTCCGATAGCTGATCGGTTTGAAAGCAGTCCAAACCGGTGCCTGAAACTAAAATGTTTGGAGCTGGCCAAGCATGAAGCGCAAGACAAACGTCTGTGCAACACGATTTATATCACTCGTTGTCAGAATTCTCCAAGCCTCTGCCCAGCTGTAGCGAAAGCGAGCCACATTCTGTAAAAGTATTGCTCAAGTTAGACTATAATGACACTGGAACTCAATGGGAAGCATTAAGCCAAGCTTTAATACTCTTAATAGTGATAAGACAGAACGTTGTGCTACAGAACAGAATTTGTTGATACGACTTGATGTAATATTCAATTCAGATATTATGGCAAGAAAAAAGAAGTGTTGTTCCTTCAATCAATTGTACGTTAAAGTTTCTTGATTTTCAATTTTTCCAACTATTGTGAATTTTTACAACTCAGTTGATTGACTTTGCTTTGATTTGAAATGAGTTTAAGGCACTATTTAAATCAGTAATTCGGTCAACAGAAACGATACTGGTTTCACATGCGACCACATGCCGTTTTCAAGAAAATGACCACACATTCTAAAACGGTCATGAAATTTTTCGCAGAGGGTTCCTGAACATATCCTTTGGCAGATGCGCTCGAGACATGTTCTAGTTAATTATTATATTTTTTGCTAAGACACTGTTTGACCCCGTCTTTTAGATTTTCAACTGTTTTTATCAAACTATCGGTTTTTAACCTCCAGAATAGAACTATCTTGTAATTCGCGAAATCTGTAAAATTTCTCATTTTTTCTCTCGATTGTATGAATAAGAAATGATACTAAGATGTATACAATCAAAATAAAAAAGAATTTCAAGAATCGGATCAGTGTAGGTAGAGAAACTGAATTTTGAAGTTAGCCTAAATTGACTGCTCATTGCCTTTTTGATGTGAAATTTGTAAACTTGTGCTGTCTCGAAGCTTCAAAAATCAGTTTCTTGGCTCCCACCGGTCCGATTTTGACAATTCTTCTTTTATTTTGATTGACAATTATTGGTCTTTCAAATGAGCTATAGTTTGATTAATTCTGAGAACTTTCATTTTTCGGCATTTATTACATTATTTTGCCATTCTGTATCACTGTGCTCTGGTACCCAGGGTAGCTGTAAACAAGCATTTGCTTTGTCTTGTATCCACGATAAAGATTCATCACATAACCACACATGCCTACTTACGAAACATTCTGCCACCATTGAAATATGATTATGTACATTCAAAAATGATGACCTTGCTTACAAATTTTCTGTAAATTAATTCGGTATGAAAAAGTACCATGCGTGCAAAAAAGTACTGTGAAAATATCTTTGAAAAAGAATGTTGTTGGCAGAGTTGTTTGAACCAAGGTCTGGGCATGCGTGATAAGCTCTCAATAACAAGGATAGTCGGAAGCAAATTGTTATCAACTCTGGAGATTCCTGTGGCACTGATTTCTTCAGGATTTGTCACAGATATGAGTACTTCAATGTTTTGCGAGAGCTGTTATCAAGCTTTATCTTTCTAAATAAGTAGTGAAAGTCAAAATTAACCGAATAACGTTTTTACAACTAAAGAGAGCCATATTTTACCACACTCATCCAAACATCATCTTCTCTTATGTTACCTTATCTTCTTCTCTCTCCGGGAACAAATGAGTGGTTTATGCCATCTTTGAATCAGTTGTTTCACAAATGGTCTTTGAAAACCTCTAGTCTAGAGCCGGATTTTTGTCTGCTGTCAGTAGATCTTGCCGTGTGTCTGCTTGATACTCTGCAGAAACGCCCTGGATACGGTAAGCTTACATTTGAACAATCTTGTTTAAGGAAATGGCAGCTTCATGGACTTATGGTAAGCAGTGATTTGGTATAAGTAGTATAAACGTACTTTTATGGAATCTGAGCTATCTTTTCGCGAGACCATTTCTAAGAAACTGTTTTGCGTGGAGTAGCATAGAGACACCAAGGAGGGGATGCGGAGGGCAGCGCTGCAAAGAGTCCCTGACCTTCCTTAAAACCTGGATTTCAAGGTCCGACCTTCCTCATTTCAAAGTTTTGTGAAAATAAAGAAACCGCAGCGTTTTTATATCAAGAAAGGTATTGATTGATCTTTCCATGATGTATCGCTATCAGTATTGTTACATGAAACAATGTAAACAATGTATCGTTCAACCAGTTCACGTTTTACATGAAATGATTTTTAAATGATTTATCAGTAATGCCAGTCAGTCGTACAGTGGCATAGCAAGAGTAAATAGATATTGAAATGAAGGATCGTGGGAAAATTTTTAAGGACACGCCTTTTACTTCAGCTTAGAACACTTCTCTGATCCAATGTTTTCATGGAAACTTTGATGAAATGGTAAAAATTTCATAGGAATTGCCACCATCTTCGGGAAAATTTTTATGTAAACAGTCCTTTTTTTGGCTTGGAATGCCTCTCTTACTCAAATGTTTACTAATTTGAAAATGGCGCCTATTACAGTTTGGCGATAGTTCTTACCAAGGGGGGGGGGCATCCTCCAATGAGAAGGAACTAATGCTAAAGCACGTCCAGGTCATTGCTATAAGGTAAAAGAGCCAGGGAGATTTCCATTCATTTCATTCATCTTGACTTGTTTTAGCACGATTAAAACATTCAGTAAAATATATATATAAGTTGATTAGCAATGTTTCCTGCTTAAAAACATAACTTACATAATTACATGTGAGTCACAAGTCAACTTTAAGATACAATTTATGAGAAAAAAAGCTACGTAAAAAGAGACTCTGGAGTGCAAGGCAGATGCTGAACGTTGATTTAGATTATCGACTTATTTGATCTTTCAAAAATGTTTTGAATCTTGTTTTGAAAGTATCTAGCGAGGGAGCAGTTTCGATTTCATGACTTCAGTGGTTCCAAGCAGTAGCTCCTCGACACGAAAAGCTCCGTGCCCATTTGAGGTCTTGCACCGTGGGATCTTAAGGTCAATGATGGTATTACGCAAGGTCCGACTGCAAGAATAGGACAATTGATGAAACATTAACTGCATGTAGAAAGTTGCAAGCCCATTCAAGGCGTTATGTACTAAACAAGATGTCTCAAAGTCAATCATTTTTTTGACTGTCAACCACTCCCTAGTTGCGATAATGACAACAATGCTCGTTCGAAGGGACTCTTTGTCACAACACGAGCTGCTCGATTTTAAGCTTTTGCAATTTTCTTAGAATGGTATCACTAGCACACCCCCAGAGATAGAGCAGCAATTTTCAAAGTGTGGATCTACTATTCTACTATTCCTTTGGATGGCTTGCAACGAAAGATATCTCTTAGAATACTTGAGCATTCCTATTCCTCGTGAAATCTTACCGATAGCAACGTTGATTCGCTGTGACGGATCCTATCCCAAGATATTTGACGTTACCCGTTCATTCAGTCTTCTCGCCCTTTATTTGAAAGAGGGGAAAACTGATTGAATCATTGCAATCTAGTCTTCAGAGGTTATGTGCAGTACCGAAGATCATGCTCTGTGTTTTGCCACATTAAGATACAATTTATTTTCCTGAAGCCACAAACTAAGATTCTGAAGATCTGAGTTGATAGCATTTCACTGGTCAGAGACAGATTTCGAGGAACAGGAAATGCTTGTGTCATCGGCAAACAATGTAACCTTTGTTCTTTGAAAAGTAAACAGCAAGTAATTGATATACATGGTGTTTTCAGAAAAACACAATCCAAATATATTTGGAATCTTAAAGAATTGCCAAAAATTTGACTATACGTAATGTATACCATCTGAAAGTACAATCTTTCTTCTCTCTAATTATGTGCAATTGGGATACCTTAATGGAAATATTTATCATTTAACATCTATTTTAGTATGTATGCCCAATTTCAAATGCTGTATCTTGCAAAACTAAAATTAACCCCCTTTTTCCTGGTAAAAATTATGAAAAAAATTTTTTCGAGGTATTTCATGCCAAGAAGCACTCGAGGTGATGCCTGGAGGAGGGAGAAGACAATTCCATTCACATGAGATGCATTTGTAGATAATGATAGATCACAAATGTAGATTATCGTCTATGTTAAATGTCATATCACTTTCCAGTATCTAAACTAGGTCATGCTTTCGAAAACATCAGTTAAGCAATGAAAAGTTCAATTAATCCACCCAGCCTGGGTATCATTGGAAACAGGCCATATTTCACTTCCAGATGGTATGTCTCATATTGATTCAAATTCTAACATTTCCTGAAGGAGCCGAATGAAAGTGGGTTGCACTTTATATCAATAATAGGAATGGACCAAGGCAGGAACCCTGGGGCACTGCACATTTAGTGTCTTACATTTCAGATATGTTGCCATTTACGGTATTGCTTCCTATTTCTGTGGTATGACATGAACCAGTCAAACGCCAATCTTTCATGTCCATAGAAACGCAGCTTAGCTATGAGAATATTGTGCTCAACATCCCAGCAAGATTTTAGGGCTTCTCGATGGAGGTTTCTCAAGCAAAAATCCGTTTTGAAATCTGAATGGAGTGACCGATTTCAGCCAGGAAGACTTCAAAACAGCTTAGCATCTTGGTTATCCGATCAGATATCACAAAGTATTATTGCTTTGATAGCTAGGGAGCAATAGCATCTCTAGCGGCGTGCGTCTTTCTGACTTCCTCCGTATAAAACCTATTCTTCGACAATCAGATGAAACTTAAAAGTTTGCATTGTCACCATAGTAGTTTTGAGATGAATGGGCTAACAAAGATGCATAAATTCTAACAAGTCATCAGCACCAATGGTATTTGCTATTATTCTACTTCATTCAAAAGAACATATACTTCTATCCAATTTTGATGAAAAAGTGGCTGTGAAAATTCAATTTTACACAAAAAATTTAATTTCATTCTGGGGAGGAGATGGGGTATCTTATTCTACTGGATAAGTAAAACGAACATTGAAGGGTAATGGGTAATTTTGAATTGGTAATTTTGTGCAAGTCTTGAAGGTTTCTTGGAGAGGCTTTTCCTAGCAAATCTCCCATAAATTCAGAATGGAGTGGCGGATTTCAAACAAATTCTTTAATGGACTTGAACATGTCTATCTTTAAGTAATACATTTTCGATATCATCGTATTGAATTCAAGGAGCGGTACCCTTTCAAACTGTGATTGTTTTTCTACTCTTCCGGTTTTATCAAATATTCTTTAAAGAAATATCCATGATGCTAGCTGTGCTTGTTTCATGAGCGACATGGCCCAAACATGGATTTATCTTCTTGAAATATTACATTTTAGAATGCCATCAATAAAGACTTCAAGAAGTGGTCAAATTCAACATCCACCAACAAACAGGGCATTTGCTTTGAGAATGATGAACTCTAGCCAACAAAGCACAGATGGCCGTGTAAGTCCATTAGATAAAGCACTAAAGCCAATAAAGGACAGCTTCAAGCGTAGCAAAAGCAAAAAGAAGAAAGAGAAAGGGCACAATACATCGAATGATTTGGCACATCAAGACACTGCAAGTAATAATGATGAAGGGTTTGACTCATCATACGAGCTACCTAGCCCAAGAGAGGCAAGCCCTGCTAGGCGAGTAGAAAGTCAACCATGGAGCAGCCAAACAAGAAGAATGCCACAAGAGAATACAGCGAACAGCAGTCCGCAAGTTCGAAACCCTGAGAAGAAAAGCAAGCACTCACGTAAAGCCCAGTACATTGAAACGGATGATATACACTACAATTCATCTTATATATGCCGGAATATGGAAGACATTGCAGAGGAGGATGAGTACTTTGATCATAATGAAACTAGTAGCGACATAAGTTATGAAGGAAGGGTGCATAGAGATGATCCCAGATGGCATATGGCTAATCAAACCAATACAAATGGAGCAGATGGGACCATGCATTATTCCAATAATGAATCAGATAGCCACCAAGAAGACGTGAAACGAGAATGGTATGTGCATGATAAGGAACAAAATGAAATCAGACATATTGCTGATGAAAATGCTTATTTTGTCGCACCAAACGGTGATTTGGTCAGACTAAGGCGAAAGAGGAATGAAGAGAGAAATTGGGAAACTGAAGGTCGTTCAGGAGTTGATGACATAAGAACTGAGAGGTTTGGAAAACGATTATCGTTACTCTGTCATATGCTAGCTGAAAAATATCCTGAAGATTTTCACATCTTAGAACTGCTTGTAGAGTTGCAGGTTTCCAATGTTTCCAAT
This sequence comes from Aurelia sp. 4 Dawson et al 2005, assembly GCA_964019985.1. Lineage (NCBI taxonomy): Eukaryota > Metazoa > Cnidaria > Scyphozoa > Semaeostomeae > Ulmaridae > Aurelia > Aurelia sp. 4 Dawson et al 2005. The sequence goes on from OZ026505.1 coordinate 7,872,182, forward strand.
GAAAAGAGGGAGGAAGAAATGAACAAAGCTGTTTTATCCTTGCAACAGACAGTTGCATCAATGCAAGAAAGACTTGCTGCTATTGAAAGGCAGAGTCTGCCAAGTTTTCAACAGATTTTAATGCCCCTAGCAAGAGCTGCTGGTGCATTCCATCATGGCATTCAAGAAAGTTTATCAACATGTCACATGTCTACTAGTACCCCAGTTGCATCAGCTAGGGTTGTGGAGGATAAAGTAGAACGTGCTTACAGTTCTGATGGTAACATAGCTGAAAAGCCGAGAGAGACAAACGAGCAAAAGAACACTCCTGTTGATAACAAAGAAGGCCCAGAAGCGAAACATGTGGAACAAGAACAAATACAGAAAGATAAGGCCAAATCAGAGAGGTTGGCAACTGAGTTGGAAAAAGTAGATCAAGATAACACAGGAATTGTAGGGATTAATGAAAAGCATCAACTTGTACAAGTAGCAGAGGAGGGAGAAGTAGCCACTCCTAAAAGTCTCCCCAAAGAACCCGTATCGGACAATTCCAACATGCACGATAGTGTAGAAATTACAAGAGAACCTGGAGATGGTACGAATCGAGATAGCATTGTCTTGGAGGAAAGTTCCGTTACCGGACATAATGAGGCGGCTACAAGGGTCGAAAGGAATAAAAACGGATGCGTCATCGGAGCACTTATTGTCGATGCAGACGATGAAGGACCAAAGATTGAAGGGGTAGTAAGTGATAAAGATACGGCAATTCGAGACGAGAAGTCAGACGATCGTACAGCATCGGCAAAGTCTACAAACAATACGCAAGACTGCGCGAGAGATGACAGTTTTGTAAACTCTCACGTGAAATCTGTACCACCACAAGAGCAGCAAGAAGGCACCATTGCACAACGCAATGAGACATCTGTATGATGTATAAACTAGGAAAGAGCTGCACAAAAATGCACTGAACGATACTGGTTCTCTACTTAGCGTCACAAAAGATCTGAATTTTAATCAGTATGGGTGTGTCAACGGGGAGCCTGTACAGTTTGGGATTAATTTGATCACTTTTGCATTAGTTTTTTATGCCAAATTTCTAGTGCTTAGTCTGTGCTTCTTTGTTGTCTTCTTCTTATTTAAATCAGTCTAGGCTCTGTAATTTATCAGTTCAGAAAAATCAAGGAGGCAGAAATACAGTGTACACTGGAACAGTTCGTCGTCTGCCAAGATCTGCAATTATGAATTGATGCATCAAGTTATCAGTCTTGAGAAATTTTATGTCACTATATAATATAAAATTGATTTAGTACTGTTTAACGGCACTGCGGATTTCGGAATGAACCAGTTCAAGCGAATGACTGACGAATAGCAAGTTGCTGAATAGTGAAAAAAGATGAAAACGACTTGTCTGTCACAGTTCATTGAGTCATGAACGCATATAACAGGTTCCAACTGAATGCCCGTCCCCTTCCTGGAAAAGGAAAAGACTGCTCCAGCAATACGACGGTTTCATCTGCTCCATTATCAGAGAATTTCATGTTGTACACCAAGGCCTGAAAAGCACATACTTCACTTCATTAACAGCTAGCATAATATAGAAATTTTGCAAGAGTATTGCAATGAGTTGGAATGTTGTATAAAAACCAATTGATTGGTGAATCAAACAACCAAAAAAAATAAGCATAGCGGACAAATCTTTTCTTTTGTCCAATGCTCCCGTGGGGTTCTTCGCCACGCTCTGATCAGATCACATTTTCTCCTAGAACTGACCAATCAGGTGCCGTCGTTGTGTTTACTTCCGCGTTTTGCGGCAAAGTTTAGGCCATTCTTGACCGTTTTGACCACCATCCCCTAAAAAAGCATTGCACACTCGGCTATGTCGATTTTCGTCAAAATTTCAACGGGAGAAGATTCTCCATACCTCCGACCATAAGGGTTTTCGGTATCACAATGCGATCGCTGAAATTAGCCGATTCGTGGGATTTTGAATCTCATTGCAGTCATATTTGTGTAACAAATCCTACAAAACATAGCAAAAGGCGAGCACAAACTGATAGTTTAAAGTCTATAAACCTACCTCCATTGTTTTGAAAAGAAATACTAACTTCTCTACTGCAATCCACTCCCAGTTTCACGATCAAATCGCTCCCATTTGCTACGCGACTTTTTCGATAAACAGTGCCCCGATCCTTCTCCCAACTCCTGCATTAGTCACAAGTCTGTAGGAGTGGATACCGGCTACGTCAACCAAAATTTCGGAAATTTGTGAATATCTTCTTTCATACGAGCACAAGAGATGATAGTGTCGTGTTACAGTAGAGCGGATCCCATATGAAAAAGAAATGAAGTGGAGCCGTGCTTGAACGGAAGAAATGTACATTTTGTTTTCATCGCGAAAAACTACTTAGTATTTAAATACTATTTTTTCAAAGTTCCTCAAAATCAATTTCACAATTTGTGCTAGCATTATAGAAAATATCTTTAGTCCTACAGTCCGTAATAGGAAATCATCCCGGGGCAGTAGAACAAGAAAGCATCATCAGAGAAAATATAGATATCTTCGCTACGTTCTGTAAGCTCATAGAGGTACACATGTATTTTTGAGATACTAAAACTTTGACCCAGTATTGAAAGCTTCTCAGAATTCTTGTTATTTTTATTATCTGAGTAGAGAGAGAGAGAAAGTTTCTTATGGGTTTCTCATAAGTTCCTTCAGGTTTCCATTGACAGGAGGCCCCTCAGATTTCCATTGGTATTGGTGGGGGATCTCGTGGATCGGGATCACATAAGAAACTTGGAGTAAAAGAAATAGGCAAAAGATGAAACGATTTTGTTCTGTAAACAAAATTTCATAGGAAACTGCCTGTAAGAAACTCTGCCATAAAACTCACAAGGTTGAGTGATGTCCAAACACTGGAGGTGCCTCGAAAACATTTCACAGGTGATAACAAGAGGTGAACCGTTAAGAATCTTTCTTTACTCATATAATAACAAGAATTTTGAGAAACCTTGGATACGAGATCAAAGTTTTAGTATCTCAAAAAATGCATGTGTACTTCCATGAGTTTAAAAAAAGGTAACACTGACATCTATGTTTGCTATGATGCTGCTTTGCTGTATGACTGTCAAGGGGTGATTTCCTAATACGTATTGGAGGACTAAAGATATCCTCTATGATATCCGCACAAAATTTGAAATTGATTTTGAGGGGCTTTGAAAAAAGTCTTTAAAAAGTTAAATGGTTTTTCATGGTGAAAACAGAATGTAAATTTCTTCCCCATGTTTCTATTTGTAAGAAGACTAAACACAGCTTCATTTCATTTCTATTTTGCGTACCTGCTACACTGAAATACGTCACTGTCTTCTCTTGTGCTCTACTTATGCAAGAAGTATGGGCTGTCAAAATATATGCAATATTTTGGTTGAAGTTGTCAGCTTCCATTCCTTCAGACTAGCAAATATGGCAGGAGTTGGGAGAAGGATCGGGGCACTGTTTATCGAAAAAGGCGCATAGCAAATGGGAGCGATTTGGTCGTGAAACTGGGAATGGATTGCAGTAGAGAAGTGGATACTTCTCTTCACAACAGTTGAGGTAGGTTTATAAACTTTAAATTATCAGTTTTTTTCGAGCCTTTTGCTAAGTTTTGTTGGATTCGTTACGTCTAATGAGATTCAAAATCTCACGAATCGGCTAATTTCAGCGATCGCATTGTGATACCGAAAACACTTATGGTTAGAGGTATGGAGAATCTACTCCCGTTGAAATTTTGACGAAAATCGACATGAGTGTGCAATGCTATTTTGGGGATGGTGGTCAAAACGGCCAAAATGGCCTAAACTTTGCCGCAAAACGCGGAAGTAAACACAACGACGACACCTGATTGGTCAGTTTTAGGAGAAAATGTGATCTGATCAGAGCGTGGCGAAAAACCCCACGGGAGCTTTGGACAAAAGAAAAGATTTGTCCGCTATGCTAAAAAAATATGTTTTGTTCCTTTTGCTTCCATTGAAATGAATAAGGGAAAATGAGAGTTCCTTTTAGTTAAAATGAGGTTCCTCTTGCATTCCATTTCAGAACTATTTCAATGCAGGAAATCAGGGATGCATTTGCCACTGTTAAGACAGCAAAGAGCTTTGGGACTGACATCTCTTGCTACTTTTTGAAGCTTGCGCTGCCTTTTATTGAAAACTCGCTTGCTTTCTTGTTCAATACATCCACTGAAACAAGTCGTTTTCCTGACTCATGGAAAGTTGATAGAGTTACTACGATCTTCAAAGATGGAGACAGGGCTGATAAGTCCAACTATCGCCCAATATCAGTCTTGCCTGTCATCTCAAGGCTCTTTGAAAAATTAGTAACAAATCAGCTGTACCAGTACATGAATGATAACGGCCACTTTTCATGCGGCCAGTCCGGCTTTTTGCGTCTTCATTCAACAGTAACATGCTTGCTTAAAAATACTGACGACTGGTACAAGGGAATGGATCTTGGAAAGCTTGTGGGTCTAGTGTTCATTGACCTAAAAAAGGCATTTGATACTGTTGATCATAACATTCTCTGCAAAAAGCTCGAGCTTTACGGTGTACATCATCGTGAACTCTCTTGGTTTAAGTCCTACCTAACGAATCGGAAACAATTTTGTAGGGTTAATGGTGTTGATTCCGAAATCGAGGACATAGAAGTTGGTGTTCCACAGGGTTCATGTCTTGGCCCTCTTCTTTTCCTCATCTGCATCAATGATCTCCCGCAAGCAGTCCTGGATTCCAACGTGTCCATGTATGCTGATGATACTAGTTTGTGCTACCAGTCTCACGATATGACTCGGCTGAATGAGGCTATTAACAGTGATCTTGCGAAACTGGACACATGGCTACGAGGTAACAAGCTTTCCCTGAATGTAGCAAAAACTCATTCTATGCTTATTTCCTCCAAGCTGAAACGCAACAGTATTCTCAAGGGTCAAGATGAAGACTTGAAATTGAAAATAGGTGATAACGAGCTGGAAGTAGTCAAAAAGACTAAATACCTCGGTTTGCAAATTGACTGTTCTTTGGCTTGGAAAGAACAGATCAAGGCAGTTTCTGCCAAGGTCTCCAGGGCAATAGGATTTCTAAAATATGCCAAGTCTTTTCTCCCGAAAGAAACTTTGCAAACTCTCTATGCAGGTATTGTGGAGCCTCATTTTCGATACTGCTGTTCTGTCTGGGGCTGCGCTGGTTCAAGTGAAATTAATCAGCTACAAAAACTTCAAAAGCGTGCTGCTAGGATAATAACGAACAGCAGCTTCGATGCCCCAAGCAGACCTCTTATCGAAAAGCTGGGATGGAAGACCGTTGACCAACTGATTTCCAGTGAATCTAAGACAATGGTCTTCAAGTCCCTGAATGAGCTGGCTCCACAATATCTGTGTGACCTGTTCACCCGAAAATCGCTCTACTCATCATATAGTCTTCGTAATACGGGAGCCGACTTGAGGTTACCGATGAAAAGGTCAACAAACGGCCAGAAATGTTTCTCTTATAGAGGTGCTAAGCTATGGAATAGCCTTTCAGCCGAGTCAAAGCAGGCAACCTCTCTGTATAGTTTCAAAAAAACTATTTAGAAACTGATCCTTCCTTTCACTCTTATTGTAAATTTTGAACATTATTGTATATAAGTTTTAGATATTGTAAATAAGGTTTTATAGTTTAATTTAATCAATAGCTTTTTTCCTTTTATGTTATATATTGTAATTAATGCTTTTATCGGAGGGTCCCTTGAAAATCAACTAGTTGAAGGGCAACCCTCCTTAAAAGAATTAAATATGAAATATGAATATAATATGAGGCATGCCATATCTATTCGCGTAATAATGTATGAACTATATCGAATCGCATTATCTGTAGCACAAAGCCTATCGATGCGTCGTTTGAGGACTTTGCTTGCGCTTGCAGAGAAAATATGGAACGAAGCAAATTTGAACCAAGTCGCTCAAAACTGGATGTTTTAAAGTAAGTTTGGAGACACTTCAACAGAAAATGAAATCAAATGGTTGCTTCAGTCATTGGTCAGTGAATACTTTGGCTTTGAATCGATAATAAGTTTAGGCCCAGATGACAATTGTGGCAGAAATTGCTGAACATCAACTGCGCTTTTGAGATGCAAATGAATGGAAAGTGCTTTGGTTATTGCTTAGGACTGAGATTTTATCCTTACATCTTATTTGTAGCAACTTTTATCGATGTTTGAACGAAGGTCAATATTCTCCGATCGGGAAATGAATATAACTTTGACTCTAAATGAGAAATTTTTCCAAACACGCTACAATATGTAGACGGGCACCCCTTCTACTGATCAGTGCTGCCACTCTCTGTTTTCTACTTTCACCTACAGCGCATGCGTTCTCCCCCTACATCCACCTACCGCAGTGATCTCATTTTCACCTACTTTCCCCTACAGTCAGCAAAAATCCCCTTACCCCTTTTAGCCAAATTAACTTCGTGAATTCATTTTTTTATTGTAAAGTTGAAAAATCTGCTGTATACACCCCTTCCATTACCAGGAAATATTGATATTTGCATTCACAAACGCAACTATTTGCTTATTTCTGCATCTGATATCTAACCCTATGGAGTGCCATTCCGTTGAAGAATTTTGTGATGACAACGTCTAGGCCACAATGCCAGTTGAAAAAGGGTGCCAAACATCACAAATCTCACTCTCAATAGATTCTTGGAAAAGAGGCAGTGCATTGCCTCCATTTCCTGAGCCACAAGAGAGCAAGAAAAGAGTTATACAGAAGATCTTGGTAGCAATGCATGTTTCATTACGAAATATTTCTGTTCCATAGCGTGTTTCCATGACAATTAGAAACTTACATGAAGTCAGGAATCATTAAGAAACTAACAAACTCTAATACTTGGAAAATATAACGTAAGAAACAATCTATTTCAATAAATGAAATACTGAGCATATTTTTCCCTTTTTCTTATTTGTTTCCTGCACTGACAGGATATATCCAGCACATGAGGTTTGTAAACTTACCAGTCAAAACTGGTTCATTCACAACGACCAAAGATACTTCATAAAAATAGTTAAAACATTTCTCACAAAGGATACGTAGCTAGTTGGTTCATCTTTTCACAAACCGAATTGCTTAGAGCAAGGTAGTGTGACCACTTAAAGGGGTTAATTTCGTACATCGTCTGGATTTTATCAGGTAGCTAACATTTTCAACTAATAAACGTAGCAACTAGAAACATATTCAAACATGAATTCTAAAGACTGCACATCCCTCCTGTGCCATGTCTCTAGCTACAGTGCTGGAGACGTTGAAGACGTTGTGGATTCCAAGGATATCTTTTGCCACTTCTTAGAGGTTACAAGGTTGGCCTAACTGCATAAAAGATGGACGCGCAAAGTTTTGGCCTAATCCCGAGATACTCCGCCGAGATACTTTGAAATGTTTAAGCCGTGTTTCTGGCTTTTGAACCCTGCATGTGCTTGATATACCCCATTGCCTGAAAATCCTGCTGAGTAATATCAAAACATTGGGAGAGGCTTCAAACAACTTTGTTTTAGAACACTAATTAATGAATAGGTGGCAAAAGTAAAGATTGGGGCCTTGAGGAAACTCATAGGAAACTTCAAGTACTCAAAGTCTGATAACTTTTAGAGACTTTCATTATTCGCTTAACCCTATTAATACCGGGGTTTTTGGACCCTTGTATTACCGGGGAGCCCTCCGTAAAGTCGCCAATACTGCGGATATCAGAATGAAACTTGGTACAATGGTATACAGTAAAAAATCTACACAATAGGCTACTTTTTTTATTTTTCATTACATCCATGACGTCACAATATCAATGATGTCACAATTGAGGAAAATTCCAGTATTTGCTTGCTGTTGGCAAATTTACAATATTTAAGTTTTTATTTGACTATTCCTTTTTTAAATGCACTAAAATGTATCAAAAAGCATCAATAAATAAAAATCCATTGTATAATACCTATTTAAGTTCATTATATACATTATATATTAATTATCTATATACACCAATTTTTCATTGTTTAATTTAAACCCCTAATTGTCAATGTAAATACTCTGAAATGCCTCAAGACGATGTATAATAATTAAGAGAATCCTTTTAAGTCATAAAAATTTTTCTAATACATTTGTTATTATTTATATGACGTCATAAACGTTGACGTCATCGAAAATGAATAAAACTATATATCATCTGAAAGCTCTCGTCAAGATCTATTGAATGGTAGTGTTCTCAATGTTCTGTGATCATTCTGGAAAAAATAAGAGCCCCTTCTTTTCTATTACTGCTGACCACGTGTTGAAAAGATGTTGGTCACGTGATCAGTGTCTACCATTTTGAAATTTTTTTTTAGATTTTTAATTAGTGTATTAAATTCTAGCAAAAGTCACCAAGTTTCAGCTCTGTATCTTTCGAACTGACAGCACTACATCAGATAATCTGCGCCGCGGGCACTTTGTGCCCCCCGGTAGTAATAGGGTTAAACTCTTTGTTTCTCATGTAAAGAAAATACTTTGTTGAAGTGAGGGTAAAATATTCCAGTCAAACACAAATGTAGAAAACGATGGGTTTTGGGCTAACAGCCTATCTAATTCCCTCATAAAAACGAGAATCATTCTGAAGTCAGCGAAACCTTCTGCATTTTGGAAGAGATCAAGTAAAACGAACCTCTGAACCTAGCATGCCCAGCAAGCCTATCGTTTTGACAATTTCGAAGTTCAAACTAAATTCCGAGTCTACCAGTTTATTCAAAGTGACTTCAACTTTAGCAAGCTCGTCGGACTGTACACCATAGCAATTGATGTGTAAGTAAAGTCCTATAAGATCTAAAAATGTTCTAGTTTACCATTAAGGTACTGCTTCATCTTTGCATAACGATCTTTGTGTTTTAACTTCTTGGGACTCCAGTTGAAGCTCATCTGAGTCAGAGAGGTCCTAAAAACAGAGCGACAGACAGACGTAGAAGATTTATCTTTCTAAATAGTTCATTTGCATATCTCATATCCACGATTTAAATCAAAGTGATATTGGGCCATTTTGTGGTAACTGAAAGTTTCGCCATGTTTTGTTCGCTTTTTCATTACTACGATGAAAGAGATTTCAAGCGCCGTTGAGGCCTAAAGGGGGAAAGCTCTTGCACAAAGGACAATAAAAGCTGCTGCAACAATCAGTTTGAAATCATAATAACAACGAGGCAACTTCTTCGTTATGGAATGAATAAAAGAGAGATATGTAAGGAAAAATGTATTACATTCAAACCTAAAAGTCAGCCTTGATAAGACTTGGCATTGGCATGAAATCTCCATCTTTAGCTTTGATAAAAAACTTTGAATGTAGAACCTTCCTGACGTGATTCTGTCGATTTTCGAGCGCAAAGATCACATGATATTTCCATGGCATAGCTAGTATTTTTACTTGGTAAGTTCCATTAAAGTTGAAGGTTGTCATTCGCACCTTGGACATTATCAGTTCAAGGTTGTTCACGCTTGTGACGGAAGAAAACTATGCATGGTTATTCCTGGTTTTAGGTTGTAGGATGTACCAGGTTGCACCAGCTTTAGGTAATGATGTGAAAGAGCAGTTCCAGCTTGTCCCAGCTTTTCGATAAAGTGCAACCATGGTTCCAGGTTGTTCACTCTTGTGACCCAAAAGTAAGGCCGTGCAAGGTTATACCTGGATACTGGTACTCGTCCAATAACACGATGTACCAGGTTGTGACAGGTATCAATAGATATTAGTTCCAGCGTGTTCCATCTGAATGAAACGGTTCAAGGTTAGCATAGGTACCTGTCACAAGTCTGCTAAATTGGATTGGTTGTTCAAGGTTATTCAGTCAACCTGTAACGTTACTTTTCCGATCGTTCAAGGTTAAAGAAAAACCAAATTTTTTATTCTGGAATATCCTTGAACTGTCCAAGCTTATTCCAACATAGTCAAAGATATTCAAGGAACCATGAACATTTTTTCGCCGGGAATAGATCGTTGGACCTTAATTCTTGAGCAATATTCACTAACCATTTATCTGCAGCAGTGTTAGCGACTACATGGATATGGATAATTCTGCTTTGAAAAAATAAGAAACCAACGAAGAAACTCTTTGTACTAAAATGAAGAAAATTTTATGTGAAATTAACAAACTTTTAGTACTATGGCCTGATCCAAGTTTCTTATAAAAGTCAAAAAACATGTAGCAATAACAGTGTTCTGCTATGTTTAAAACATAAACATAAACAGTTAATTAATGTTGCTCAATGATAAGGTTCAACAATATATATGTACCCTAAAAGCTCTTTTAAGGTCCCAGGGGCTTATCTAATTTTATACACTCCAGAAGGAACTTAAAGGCAGTCTGTCACGCATTTGATTGGGGGATTTGGACTATACAAAGAATAGGAAATTTGAATGGCTGCTAATCCTCTGATTTTCTATGGCTGTAGTAGACTGGTTCCACAATCTCTGTATGCTCCTTAGAACTGATTTGTCGCTAATAAAGAGACTTGTTGCTAAACAGTGTCTGAAATCGGATTGATTTGATAGCCTCGTTTTCATAACCGTTGCGTGCTTAAAATTCGGACCACGAACCACGGAACCAATACTTTTGCGGCTGTTGTTGCTGCGAACAGTAACCATCAAGCAACAAGAATATTCTTGGAAACAATTGCAAACAGTTTGTGACTCTGACAAAATTGGAGCATGTATAGTGAACACCAAAATTGAAATTTCAGAGAAGTTGAGAGTGACCAATGATCAGGGAACCAAAGAGTCAACAATATTAGAAATACTAATGACGTGATAAATTGTCATTATTAGCAATCAGTTAAGTAGCATGTGAAAAATAACGAATTATCAAGGGAAATGTTCTTTATATTTTGTTCAATTGCTTTGTTTCATCAGAAAGACAATATTTCCCAAAGATGAGTGCCATCTAAATGCATACTGACATGAGATCTGATAATGGCAGCTATCTTGCCTTAGACAAATCCCTGTGGATTAAAAACATTGACATCAATGTAAAGTAAAGGGTACTATCAAAATCACAAGCAAAAATCTAATCAAAAAATTTCATCGCCTTTTGTTTTTCTTTTGTAACCCAACACCAGACAAAACATAACTGTGCATACCAAGGCAATAATGTGAAATCAAATGTTTGATTCAGTCACTTATAAATGTGGACCATTTTTCGTTATGTTCACAAACTACAATAAAATAAATTTTCATGCGTATCCTTTTTTAAGACTAGCAGATTTTTACTGATCTTCGTGATGCAGGTTGACGTAAGTCAATGGAGGGCAGCAATCGGTTTGTTCCGTTCGTCTCTGTGTGCAAAAAGAAAAATTGAAAGGTTCTTAATTTTATCAATGCTGAAGCGAACTTGCAAATTATACCTATTTTGCTGTATATTCATCTTTATTTCAACCTTCTTGCTTCCTCTTTCTATGTCTGCCCAAATTTTTGCAAAGTATTCGTTCTATCCAAAGTGCCACTTTCTTTTCATATTTGCTCGGTTATACTCATATGTCAAGACTTTACTTTACATGCTACTTGAGCTTATTAACCGACTTCCTCGTACTCTCCTTATCCTACAGAAAGACAAGATCCTGACTGATCTTCTTGTTAAATACTGCTATTTTTATTCAATCTGTATTGCAAGTTATACAATGCACACTCAATGGAGTTGCTACAGGATCATTTTATTAAGCGGTGACATCGAGACTAACCCTGGCCCAGATCTTCGAACGCTCAATTTTTGTTCTTGGAATTTAAACAGCATTTGCGCTTACGAGTTTCTCAGAGTTTCACTCCTGGAAGCATATAATTCGGTATATGATTATGACTTGATAGGTATCGTTGAAACTCACCTTGACACCTCCGTGGATGAAAATAAATTGGCTATTGATGGCTACACATCTTTGAACAGCAACCATCCTCAAAATGTAAAGAGGGGAGGTGTTGGGCTCTATATCAAGGAGTCTTTCCCAGCTAAGAAACGGTCTGACCTCGAAATTCTATCTGAATGGATTGTATGTGAAGTCCAAATCAAGAGGAAGAAATACTTTTTTTCGGTTTTATATAGAAGTCCTAGCCAGAGTCAAGAAGAGTATGAGGAATTTACGATAAATTTTGACCTGATGCTATCCAAAATGGCTGCCGAAAATCCTCATTGTGTAATCATAACGGGCGATTTTAATGCTCGTTCCGTTCAATGGTGGGAAAATGATTTAGAAAACGACTTTGGTAAAGTCTTTGAACCCTTTACATCAGATCTTGGCCTTCATTAATTAATTTCCGAACCAACACATTTCATGGGCGAATCCAGATCATGCATCGATCTAATATTTACCGACCAGCCAAACTTATTTATCGAGTCTGGTGTCCATCCTTCCCTTCATGAGCAATGTCATCATCAGATCATTTATGGCAAAGTAAGCATTGACAATTTAGAACCACCATCGTTCAGCCGAATAATTTGGTTTTATGACCGTTCCGACATCTCTTCAATAAGGAAAAGTATAGAAATGTTCCCTTGGAGTAAAACCTTGGAAGAGGTCGCTTGCCCCAATATGAAGGTTGCACTATTGAATGAAATACTGTTAAACATCTTTTCCAAATTCATACCTAACAAAACTGTCACAGTTAGACCACGCGAGGCACCTTGGATAACCCAGTCTATCAAAAATTTTATCCGCAGAAAAAACAGAGCATACAAAACATTTATCAGAAATGGTCAGCCAGAGGAAAAGCGAGAGAACATCGAGACCATGATATCACAGGGTTCAACATTAATAGAAGACGCTAAGCAAAGGTACTTCACGAAAATAGGGCGAACCCTTTCGAATCCTACTACTGGTCGAAAATCCTACTGGGCTTTGATAAATAAGATATTGAACAAAGCTAAAGTGCCAGTGACTCCCCCTTTGTTAGAGAACGACATCTTTGTTCTGGATTTTACTGACAAGGCGCAAATATTTAACGATTATTTTATGCTCCAATGTACTACCCTAGATACTGGTAGTGAAATTCCATAGGAAGTTCCACTATTTGCTCCACCATTGACAGCTCTTCAAATGTCTGATGAGAAGATACTAAGAATCACTCAGTCATTAAATCCAAGCAAAGCACATGGTTGGGATGATATCTCGGCACGTATGATTAAAATGTGTGATCATGCAATTGTACCGCCCCTTCGAATGATATTTGAAACTTGTTTGGCTAAAGGCATCTTCCCCCGAGTTTGGAAACAAGCAAACGTAGTCCCAGTACATAAAAAAGGTAGTAAAAACCTGAAGAAAAATTATCGCCCCATTTCACTCCTTCCACTTTTTGGTAAAATGCTTGAGAAGTTGATTTTGATACTCTTTACGAGCATCTAAACATGCATGGCTTACTTGATCCAAATCAATCGGGTTTCCGTCCTGGAGACCCCACTATTAACCAATTGCTAACCATCGTTCATACTGTCTTCGAAGCTTCTGACTGCAATCCACCCCTCGATGTGCATTCGGTATACCTTAATATATCAAAGGCATTTGATAGCGTGTGGCATGACGGCCTGATTTTCAAGCTGCGTCGATGTGGTATTTCTGGTAAGCTCCTTTCGCTAGTTGAAAGCTTTTTAGCTGATCGTAAGCAGCGTACTGTCCTAAATGGTAAAGCCTCGTAATGGGGAAATGTCACAGCTGGTGTTCCTCAGGGTTCAATCCTTGGACCTCTTTTCTTCCTGGTGTAAATAAATGATTTAACTGAAAATCTGAGGTGCAATGTCAAACTCTTCGCTGACGATACATCACTTTTTACTGTCGTTCACGATCCTGATGCTGCTGCCCTAGACATGAATCATGACTTGAATCTCATCAGGCTCTGGGCTCATAACTGGCGCATGTCTTTCAATCCCGATCCAGCAAAACAAGCAGTGGAAGTAACCTTCTCAAGGAAAAGAATTACCGTAGACCATCCGCGAATTCTATTTAACGATACTCCTGTTTTAAAAGTCGAGGAACACAAGCATCTTGGGATTGTTCTAGATTCAAGGTTGTCCTTTGCTCGTCACATCCAGGCGATCATCACTAAATCCAGATAAGGAATAGGAATGTTACGTTTCCTTTCTAAGTACTTGCCGCGACAATCACTGAATGAATTATACAAACTATTATGTCCGACCACATCTGGATTACGGTGACGTTATATATCATACCCCACAGCATGTATGTGAATTTAGCCAGAACATCACGCTATCTAACCAAATGGAAAAACTAGAATCTATTCAATATTCTGCAGCACTAGCAGTTACAGGTGCTTGGAAGGGCACATCACGTGTAAAATTGTACGATGAGCTGGGTTGGGAATCACTCAATCTCCGTCGTTGGTATAGGCGTCTCGTTCTTTTCTATGAAATTGTCAATAATCTCACTCCTGACTACACAAGGATACCAATTCCACCATTACGACAATCCTCGTATCCTCTTCGTTATCCAGCTGCAATTGGCCAAATCAATGCACGAACGGCATGTTTTAGTGCAAGCTTTTACCCCAGTTGTTTGCTCGAATGGAATAATCTTCCCCACGAAATAAGAGAATCACCTACAATAGGCATTTTCAAAAATAAGCTGCTATCTCTTATTTGCCCTCCTCCCAAGCCAGTTTACAGCATTCACGACCTAAGAGGTCTAGCAATACTCACACAGTTACGCGTTGGTCTCAGTATGCTTAATCTGCACAAGTTCAGACACAATTTTAGAGACACATTGAATCCAATGTGCCCCTCAAACGACGGTGTTGAGGACACGGAACACTTTTTGCTGCACTGCCATTCTTACGATGCATGCAGGACAGATCTTCTTGATGGTGTAAATTCAACATTGCAACCGTATGATTTTCCAAATCTTTCAAATGCTCTATTGCTTAAATTGATACTGTATGGCGAGGAAAGGTTGTCCGTTGATTCTAATTCTGAAATCCTTAAAGCAACTTTAAGATACATATACGCAACACAACGTTTTGAATAGAATGATGCTACTGAAACGTAGCTGCTGCAACCTGTTCGGAGACTTATATGTATTGTTTGGTTTTCTTTCTTTTCTTTTTCTTTCTCTCCTTCCCTTCATATTTGCTTGTAGTTTTTATCTTTATGTTAAATGGCCGCAGGGTAGACACAGCATTGTGCTCCTTGCGGTGTCGTTTTTAGTAGTGTAATAGAGTAGTTTTGTAAGTAGCGTAATTGGTAGAGTGACTTTGTAAGTAGTGTAGCTAGTAATGTGTGATGTAATGATTATTGATATAAAATAAAAGATTTTTACATAGGTAAATCAATTCGTTAAATCAAACCAAAACCACTGAATTCAAGAGTGAAAAACAGTAAAGAAAAGCCTAACAGAAAGGCAAGAAATTCAGGATGCACATGCCAAGTAACCTGATAACAGTTTAATTGTTGTTATGAATTCAAGTAAATGAGCTAAATGTAAAGAGAAAGTCACGAACCTGGAGTGGGCCTAAAATGATAGACTGATACAGTAGCAACCGCCATCGGCAGAGAGTTGTATGTGCTTGAAAATGCCTCTGAAATATTGCAAAAGCATCACACTTTATCTTACTTTAGCATCACACTTTAGCATCACACTTTATCACATACCCGTAAAAAAAGTAAATGAACATAAACATTTAGGTATTATCTTAGACTCAAAGCTTTCCTTCTCGGCTCATATAAAATCTGCTATCTCTAAAACGAGAAAGGGCATTGGTTTGCTGAAATATCTCTCCAAATATCTACCCAGACATACCCTAAGCGAACTATATAAGCTTTACGTGCGACCACATCTGGACTACGGGGATGTTATCTATCACATCCCAGCTAAAGTATGTGAATTCAGTCAAAACATCAGTTTATCAAATTTAATGGAAAAAATAGAATCTGTTCAGTATTCTGCTGCCCGTGCTGTATCAGGAACTTGGAAGGGAACATCACGTGAAAAGCTGTACATTGAGCTTGGCTGGGAGTCGCTGAGCTCCCGAAGATGGAGTAGACGCCTTACTTTGTTCTACAAGATTATGAATAATCTCACACCCTTGTACACAAAGGAGCCGATCCCACAACCTCATCAGTCAAGTTACTCTCTTCGCAATCAGGATGTCGTTGGGCGGATGAGGGCAAGAACCGAACAATTTCAATCCTGTTTTTATCCTAACTGCGTATCTGAATGGAACAAGCTCGATCCAGAAATCAGGCATGCACCGTCTGTTGCTGTTTTTAAGAAAAAGCTTTTGTCAATAATTCGCCCCCCTGCAAAATCTGTATTTGGTATTCATGACCCAATAGGCTTATCGTATCTTACCCAAATAAGGGTCGGTCTCAGTAAATTAAATCTTCACAAATTCAGTCATAATTTTCGAGATACCATTGACCCAATGTGCCCAACGAACGATGGCATTGAGGATACGGAGCACTTCTTGTTGCTCTGCCCTTCATTTGACATTCAACGACGAGATCTTCTCGCTGGAGTTTCGGAATTATTGCGACCTTATGTTCGAATAAACAGCCTTCCAAATAACGCGCTGGTCGAAATTTTGTTGTATGGTGATAAAGACCTTTCTATTGATGTTAATAAAAACGTACTCAAATTAACCCTCAATTTCATTCACAACACAGGCCGGTTCAATTGAAATTGTTTGAAGCAGCTGCTACACCCCCCCCCCCCGATTGCAAAGTCTCTTTTTCTCCTTTATTTGTTTTTCCCGTTCTTTAAGTCTGTTTCACATTGGATGTAAGGCCATCTACACAAAATTTCAAACATTTAATATCTTCACTATTGCATTCCATAAACCCTGATCAACTTAAGGCGCAATGTCTTGGGCAGTGGGGACTCTGGAGGGAGTCAGGAACAGCAGCAACTGTTGCTGTTGTTGGTTGTTCTCTCAACCGGGGTTTCTATTGTTTGGCATCAGGCGCCTCCGTCGCTGACCTCGCAACCAATGTGAAACAGATTCCAGTATTTATCAGTATCGTATCGTATGTACCATTTTTTATGTGTATTTTTATATCTCTATGTGTTGGCCATGGGGTAGACATTGTCTTTTGCTCCTCATGGTATCGTCCCTGTAGTGTCGCACAGTAGTTAGAGTATAGTAGAATGTAGCATATATTGTAATTTTTTAAATTGATATAAAAAGAAAAAAAACACTTTATCATGTCCCGTTAAGGCACAAGCAAAAATTCCTTCCAATTGCTCACTTTGTGAAAAACAGCTAGCTAAAAGCCCCTTAACTTCTCTGCTCGATCGAGCTGCGAACTGCGACAAGGATATCCGACGCCATTGCTTTTTCTAGAAAACCTCGGACCATGCATTGGCCGTACTTTGAAAAGGAGGCTATCGAGGAATAAAAAGTATACAGAGTAAAAATCGATTGGCTAAAAAGGAATTAGATATTGTTTTCACTAAAATGCTCCAATCAGGCAAGGAGTAGATTTTTCCGCTCCAAAATTCTGATTTGAGATACCCTTTGGCAACTAGTCCCTCATTGAGTTGGCCATCAGCAACAACAACAACAGTGAAATAGAGGGGCTAGTGGAGCTAGTCTATGGCCGTAGAAAGTCAAGAAGATTTGCCCTCCTTTGTTTCAAATACACAGACTGACAAAGAAATCTGTTGTGCTGAGCTCCGACTTTGTCGAGGCCAATCAGAGACGTGACAGACTGCCTTTAAAAGAGAGGGCCTTAGAGACTGGGGCTTTTTGTCAAAATCAATTGCTTTTCTGTTCTTTTTGCACCATGTTTTACTTATTCGACATGCGCATTTTGACAAGTCAAGTACAAAAATTCGACACAGTTTTATTCCCTACCAATCAAAATTAGCATGCAAACGTTCTTAGCTAAACAAATGTGCAAAATCTTTGATAGCCACTGGAGTTTGATATAAGTGAAGGGGGGTTAATAGAGAGGGCTCATTAAAAACCTTGTCTCTTTAGAGGGGGGTTAATAGAGAGGAAGGGCTTATTATGGCGGGGGTTTAATAGAGAGGGGGCTTAATAGAGCTTTTACGGTATTCTCTATAATTTTCTTGCATTTAACTTTTAAAAGTTTCTTAATCCTCCTCCGACATGGTACTAAAGTTTCTTAAGATTTGGCTATCTTAGACCTAGTTTCTTAAAAACTAGTTTCTTAAGAAACAAGTAGGAGGAAATGTTTAGCTAACAAATTTAATTTAGGTAGCCTAGTCCTTAGCATAATTTTACTATATTTTCACTTGTTTCCAGTATCAAATTACTTGGAAGGTAATTGTGCCAATGTCTAAACGTTGGAAAGGCTGCAAAAATAAAGTTTTAAATGTTCACGAGCTCACAATTAGTAAAGATTATCACGAAACTCTTAAGCGACATGTAAGAATCACTGAGCACTCAAATCCTGAAAATTTTAAGAAACCTTCATTGCTGGCTCAAATTCTTAGTTTCTTATAAAAAAGTTCACCAAGTTACCCCTGCTACACAACATTGTTCTTTTCCTTTCTTGCCACAGCATCAGCATATTATCACAATTTGTATGAAACTTGATGAGCAGGATGAAACCTACTGCAAATAAACAGAATAATGATTTTGAGAACGAGATTAAATTTGGTGGGAAGTTTACATATTCACCCCAGCTTGGTCTCCCCCGTCCCAGGTGAAAGGGTTTCCCCGATCCCTATTACAACAAGCTAACTTTTCTGTCATCGGCTTGTGACGTCGAGCCTGCTTGAAAACACGGCAAGAGTGAAATCAAGGGGAAATTTACAAAAATGACGAGGGATCAAAGGGTGGAAATTTCAGAGGTTCATCATGAATGTATAAAGACTCTTCATTTTGGAAATCAAGTCGATGGCGGTCTCGGCACAGAATTTATTGCTGAAAGGGTTTAGGACGGTCGCTGGGCCTAGGCGGCGGTTTTGTGCAAAGAGCAAAGAGTCGTCGGTGTTTGCGAAGTTTCCTCGTCATTTCTGAGAAAGTTTAGAAAGAACGAAAACAAAAGATACGTTCCTTGGTCACTCAGGTAGGTCAGTTAAGTTAACTCAGTTAAGTTTTCATCAGGTTCCAATCTTTTAATGCAGAGAAATCTTGCAACATGTAGCGATAACCAAAAAATTCTAAAATGCAAAATTTCACGCCGCATGGTCTCGAAAAGTCCATTCGAATCCCCCATTCGATCTACCGTGAAAGGGTCTATTATTGTAACTTAGTAGCCATTTCAATTTTCGTGAGGGCACTCAAGAATTCACTTCGAACGGCCGATTTGGCATTAAGTTGTCGAAAAGAGGCGATTTGATTGGCTGAATACCGTGAAATTGGATGATTTTCGCATGCTTCAGCGACGAGTCAGTATTTGAACGGTATGCTCTTTTATTAGTGATAAAAGTTTGCATGCCATGCCGCGCCCGGCTCCTTCTATACTGACTGCTCCGCAAGGAAGGAAGAGCGCTCCCGTCTCGCAAATGAAATCATATTGTACAATCAACAGGTAACGAAACATAATTCCCATTTTATCCATAGATTTCATATTTCATATTTAATTCTTTTAAGGAGGGTTGCCCTTCAACAAGTTGATTTTCAAGGGGCCCTCCGATAAAAACAATAGATTTTCAAGGGGCCCTCCATAATACAAAGACTAGCTGAAATGTTATTTGCCCATTCGGTGCACATCATTGAAACTTTCCGAATTCACTGAAACTTCGCCCAGAATCGTTTCTCTCAAGATTTATGAAAAATTTTTAACAATGTCTAAAGTTGATGAAAAATGCAAAATGAAATTGGATATGGTCTATGGTCTAAATCCATCTTTTAAAAACGTTTTAAAGACAATGACAGTCATGCTGTCTCTATTTGTTAGAATATAGCTGGATCTATGCTTCTCACTGGCTGATGACAAATATATGCTTGTCAGGCCGAACCAGACCCGCTTTTCGTTGGTTATGCTTGTGCCTGGTACACAGGATTGACAATTACACGCATGCCTACGTTTAGCCTGTTCCGGCACTTGGTGTATCAATATTCTTCGCTCACTGTTACGAAGCAAACCTAGCAAAACCTTGGCATTAATGGAAACATCTTGAAGACAGGAATTCCGATTCTAAAAAGAATGAACATTCAGCTCAATAAAAGGGTTTGTCCTTACTGGAACCTAGCTAATCTCTTCTTTCAATTAAAGAGACAATAATTTTACGGAGCTAAAACTAAAATTCGTATCGAAATTAAAATTCTGCTCTTCGAGATCTGCCGATCATGTTAAATTCTTCAATTTTCATTTCAAAATAATGAGCAAGGACAAATAGTAAGTCAAGTTCTTAAACTTTGAAAACAGACGTTGAAGTTCTACTGCAATCGGTTATCGCCAAAGCAAGAAAAAGAAAAACATGAGTTTTGTATCTGTGCCATAAAACCAATGCGTATTCCTGCCTGGAGAAGATTCTGCAGCTAAAAAGTAAACATCATAGAACTTCTAATAAACCAAATAAAACTAGCATATAGATTATTGCTGATTAAAATTAAGAAATATACAAAGTATCAAATTACGATGCGATGGCGTTATTTTGTTACAACTATTGAAAAGTGTCATTAATTCACTCTGATCGCTTGGTCATTAAGCTATACGCATCTTTACAATAAAATGCAGAGATCTGAAACCTCGGCACAGCAAAGTCCATCTCAAATCTGATGCAACCTGCAAATGTTACAATATCACAAATTTTACGTGATCTATTTTGAAAGAGGCTTTGGTCCCCGTTTTGGAACATCATAACAGCTAACGTTAACAGCTTCTTGCTAGAAAATAACATCGCGGCGGTCTGTTCGACCACCGTAAAAATCAATCAAATGGATTCAGTTCAAAGACTGAAAAAACGACTAATAGAAGGGTGTCGATCTAAAGCTTTTGACAAGGTATGACAATGATTTGTGAGAGTTTCATGTTTGTAAAAGTTACAGTAAAATTAATCTTGAAATGTAAGTTGGTCTTTAAAAATGAATGGAGAAAGATAATTTGAGTTTACATTGTCGGATTAGCTTCTGCAATGATCAAAATAAAAAACCGTTACTTGGATCACCTTTTGCGTCCAGTGATTTAATGTCCAAAAGTCTGCAGTTTTCACTTTATGCTCATTTGACTTGCAAAGATGGGTTTACCTAGTTTATTCGCGTTTGCAAACTGAATGTTCTGAAACTGTAAGGCCACTAAGCGTGATAAGTGCGGTAACTGGATATGGCAACCCCATCCCATCTACGGTGCAAGGAATGAGAAAGAGCATCTAGAGTATAGCGTCACAAAAAGAACAGTCAGATTGGTTTTCATTCTTAGAATGTCTTGTCATTGATCACAAATGAACTGCCAATCTTATATCGATCTTCTGCGTGACTGACCATTTCTAAAATTACGATGAAAGACTGAAAGGATCATTCTTTTAACTTCATGAGATTTGAGGGGAACAATTTCATTTATTTTTCACAAAATCTCCTTGTCTTTAAATATCCTATTTGATGGAGCAAACAAAACTGTACTGCTGAGGATATGCTCAAAAAGGGGATGCTATGTTTGGTCGCCCTATATGAGATGCATCGCTGTGTACAGTAGGACACTACCAGAAAACTGTCAACCGAATTGAAATTTACGTCTTTGTTATTACTCACGGTCATCTATAGTGTGTATAATCTTCTACATCGTCATTAAATTGCTCTGCTTAAAAAGGTGAAAAATAATTTGCTATCAATCTGAGGAGCAAAAAAAAACGATTGTTACATTTTACTAAGAGACACTTGAGCTTGTGGGCCAGACTTCAAGTTTCCCTTGCCTGGATTGATTGAATTTATGGGTTGATATGCTAAAAATCAACTTTGCCCTTAGCATGCAAATGCTAAGTGAGACTGCAAATGTAATATTCTTCACGTTATAACATATTCAAATTTATATCAGGAAACCATTAAACCAAGTGTCTATCACCGGGGCAGAATTTGCATCAAATGATTGCTTCATATTAACTCAAACCTCGAGCGCAACCCTAACTAAAAGCTTCTCTGTTATTGAAATATGCGATGGCATTAGGTGTGACATTCCTTCTCATTATTCAAAATTCCTTCATATTTTACCTGAACTGACCTATGTGACGTAAAGTGAGACACGGATGAACACGCCTCTACAAACAGAGTTAAATTTCAACATGCCGACTTCCGTTAAAGTCATTACACTGTTAAATAATCTGTTGATATGAAATGGTCTTGAAATATCCCGCTTAGAAGAGCTCCTTGATTCTATATTGCCAAGCATTGTGAAGGTGAAAATGGCGTGAAAAGAGCTGTCGGTGGCATATGTACAAACCTAAAATCAACATAGAAAATGGGTTACGTTAATTTTGATACCGAGAAAAAAAGAGGCTTATTTTCTCACATGACAGAAGCAAGTGTGCAACTGCATTCGTTAAGCAAACGATCTGGGTTTCTGACAAGACAAAGCGAACAGCGAACTTGGTTCACACCTCTCAGTGCACTAAATCTAACTGCAGCAACACACAAGGAGAAACCTATGGTTGGTTGTGCTGATGTTATAAAGACCCAAATCCTTCGTTTTACAAAGTCAGAAACGATGCACAGTGATCCAGCTAAAGGGAAAAAATACAAAATTTCAGAAAAATCAAATTTGTTCATAACTTTTATCGTGCTACATGATCTTAAAGAGGATATATTGAGGATCAAAATAAAGCAAAAATTAGACTTTTGTGACTTCTGAGTCCGGAGATATTTGCTTGCAAAGCTGGATGAAATTGACATTGTTTGCTTTTCATGTAATTTTTGGTACATTTCTACAGAATGTTCTTTTCAAAAACAAATTCATTTGCTCATATCTCTGCCCAGGGCTATCCGATTTTAGATCTGTTTGTTTCAATTGATAGAACTACGTGTCAGCTTACAAAGAAGTCGGTAATTGCTTCCACTGGCACGCATTTTTTGTTTTCTTGTTATTTTTCTTAAATGTACTAATTTTCCTGAAAGTGACACCAAAAATGCGTAATTTGAAATTTAAAGTACAAAATAAAAAATTAAGGAAGAATATGTCTGCCAAACCTAGATTTTATTACAGTAGCACATTTCAGGAGGTAGTCTGCCAAAGCAATCATTTAGGATCGTACATAGAAATAGAAGGACTAGAATGCGTGGTAGGTCACGTGACGCGTAACAACCATGGGGATTCAAAATGGTAGCAACATGTTGGCAGAAAACCGCGGGAAATCACAGCTAACAGTGGTTCCTCCTTGTAGCCTTTCTGAATTGGTCGAAAATTCCTCGCAAATTTATTTAAAGCTTTTATTCAAGAGATCGCTGAAAGCTTGAAAATGGTAGTCTCTTGTGCAGCGTTTGGATGCGAAAATCGCTGGATTGCAAAGAAGGAGTTGCATCCTGGCCAGAAAAACATTTCGTTTCACCAGTAAGTAGCCTATGCCTAGGCCCGCCATCGAGCGGGGCACAATCCTTTTTAGTTTTAAACTACCAAGTTTTTAAACTAACAGATGAAATTTTCATTCTTAAAGTGTATTTTTAAAATTTGCATCCATACATACTGTATGAAGAGCAGTCGCCTTTAAGTCCACGTCGGGTCGAAAGGACGGACTAATGTAATATCTAGGCCTATCATGAACTTCACTTCGAACGAACATGCAGCAACTGCGTATCAGTTTTTCCGCATTCCCCGAAGTCAGATTCTTATTGCTAGCTGTATCAGTGCCAGAATTATTAACATAAAAACTCATTTTGGCCCGACAGTCAAGATCTATCTATCTATACAATATTGTGCAACAACCTACATTGGTTATTACGAGCATAAATTGATCTTTACCAATATAAAAAATTTCTTGAAAGGATGTAAGGCCCACAAGTGTAAACAAGTTGAACAATCTGCTTTTCAAACAAAGATTTTCAAAAATAACAAAAAGTCCAGGATAGATCAACACTTTTTTATTCAAAACTAACCATAAACTCAAAATTTACATTTGATTAAATATTTGTATAACAGGTTTCCACTACACAATAAGAGATTGTTAGACAAATGGCTTGTTGCAATGCGTCGCAAAAGCTGGCATCCATCTGCATCACAACGAATTTGTGAGAGCCACTTCCTTCCTAGTGATTACAGCTACCCTCCTTCCATGCCAAATTCTGAATCTCTTGGTAAAAAATATTTGAAAAAAGATGCCATCCCATCTGTATTCAATTTTCCAAAACATCTACAAAAAAGGAGTCCAAAGAAACGAGCCCCAGTCAAAAGGTCTAATCCTGGCCCTCCAGAAACTCCTCCTGCTGTGGATCCGAAACATGTGCGAATAGACCACACTTATGCATCCAATATTTCACCTAGGAAAATGAAAGCAAATTATAAGAAAAAGCTTAGGCAAAAGAATAAAATAATTAATAGACTGCGGGCTAGAAACTTCAGGAAGGAGAAAACCATTAAGGGATTGATGTTGCAGTTAAACAAATTGAAATTATTGTCTGAAGAAAATGAGAAATCCATTATTGATAACTTTGGTCACATGGCTACTGAACTGTTCAGAAACGAGGCAAAGAACTGCAACAAATTATCTGGCTCCAGGTACCCTCAGGAAATTAAAGAATTCGCTATTTCACTCCATTTTTACAGCCCAAGGGCTTATAAATTTGTTAGAAAGTCCCTAAATTTGCCACATCCAGCAACAATAAGATCATGGTCAGTAAATATTGAATGTGAACCAGGATTCTTAAAGAAGCCATTTGAATTTGTCGAAGGCAAGGTTAATGAAGGCCAGAAAGATTGTGTACTGATGCTGGATGAAATGTCAATTAAAAAACAACTCCAGTGGGACAAAAAACAGTCCAAATTTGTTGGAAACACTGACTATGGCACTTTTAAAGCTGAAGCTAATGATACAATTGCCACTAATGCTCTTCTTTTCATGGTATGTGGGCTCCAAAAACCATGGTATGTCCCCATTGCATATTTCTTGACAAACAATTTAAATGGAGACATTTTAAAACAGCTGATATATGAAGCTATAAACTTGCTTACCGAGAAAGGAGCAGAGGTATCTGCAGTCATTTTTGATGGTGCCTCAAAAAATATCAGCATGGCCGAAAAACTTGGGTGTAACATCAAGAGGCTTGAAACATCCTTTCCCCATCCATCAAAGCCAAATCAAAAGGTTTATGTCATTCTTGATATCTGCCACATGCTCAAACTTGCAAGGAATGCCTTTGCTGATATCAAGGTCTTTTGTACCCCTAGTGGAGAAAAAATATCATGGGAGTATGTTCTTGCTCTACATAGAACACAACAAAAAGATGTACTGAATCTTGCGAATAAACTGAAATCAAAGCATGTCCAATGGCAAAATCATAAAATGAAAGTCAGTGTTGCAGCCCAAACTCTGAGCCATTCTGTTTCAGCAGCGATAACGTTTTTACGCAATCTTCAAGTGCCAGAGTTTAAAGATAGCAAGGCGACGAGTGAATTCATCCTTTTGATGAATAATTTATTTGACATATTAAATTCAAAAAGCAAATTTGGAAAATATACAAAGAGGCCCATTACCTTGGAAAATTTCTATGAGATTGAAGGATACTTGATGGATGGAATTGAAACTCTTAAATTCTTGAAAGACACAGCAGGTACCCCTATCATCAAAGGTCCACGGAAAACATTCATCCTTGGGTTTACCATATCAGCCCTTTCAATTATCAACATAAGCAAAATGTTATTAGAAAGAACAGAAGCACCGTTTGAATATATTTTAACATATCGCTTCTCTCAAGATCAAATTGAAATGTATTTTTCAAAAATCAGAAGTCGCTTTGGTTGGAACAATAATCCAACTGTACTCCAATTCAAGTATGCCTTGAGACAATTGTTATTAAAAAACAAAATTGAATCTCCATCCACAGCAAATTGTGTTGATGTTGCAAATGTGAATAACAGTAGTGAAGTGAACAAAGTTGACTCACGAATATCAGAAATGTTGCTTTCAAACAATGTTTGGAGGCATGATGCCCTCCATTACATATCTGGCTATATTGTTAAAAAAATTCTGGAATCTTTAGAATGTCCAGATTGTGCACTGTCATTATACCAGACCTCTGACAGCTCAGCTGATCATGGCTACAAAAGCCACCTTTCCCTTCTGTCATGCAAACGCTATGGAAATTTGCTGGTTCCATCTTGGTCAGTCTATAAGGTGGTTGAATGTGTAGACAAAGTTGCCAGAACAGGGTTGTGCAAATGGCAATGTACCTCAAAAGAAGTTAATGCCAACATAACAACAACAGTCTTACATGAAATGAAAAATGTTACTTTTTTATCAATTCAAGAACACTCACAGCAATGTCATGTGTTGGATGAGCACCTCAGAGATGATCATATTACAACTTTGATAAAACTCATCGTTAAAAACTATCTTGTAATTTTCTACCATCAGTTTGGCAGAATTTATACCGAGCGTATAATCAAAGGGAATAAATCATCACGAAGACACAAATTAACAAAACAAATTCTATTCAACCATGAATAGACATATAGATATTGTCATTTTCATAAAAGATCTACATTGAGGTAACGCCGAGTGCCGGGCGGCGGTCAATTAACCTGGTTCGTTCCCGACAGATGGAGGAAATGCCATCTTGTCACAGCTTTGTACATATAGGCATAAATATTGTAAATCTTAAGTATTAGGGAAGGTTATCCCATTCTATGACCCAGGGGGGTACTCAGGTATATTTATGACAGGGATACTCAGGCTGGGGTACAGAGCATCAACCCAAAAAATAATTTCTGGCATAAAAAGAGACTCAAAAAATAATTATTCTGATCCAGTATATAATCTCAAATCTATGGAAAAGTAGCTTTAAAAAACTGATTAGAGTTCTCATAATGTATTAGGACATTCAAGTACTTTGATTTTAATAATGTTACACGATTTCAAATTTTGTTTGTGAGATATAACCCATACTGTACTTGAGACCCCAAGAAAGTAATGCAGAAATTCAGGAACCCAAATGATTACACTGTACAAACGATTGACCCAAAAAAGTACTAAGCTCTGCCCAATTTTACATCCATGAAAGTAACCTGAGCATCCCTATCCAAGATATACCCAAGTAACCCCCTATGTAACACCAATGCTGAATGCTAGGCGGCGGTCAGTTTACCCGGTTCATTCCCAAAAGATGGAGGAAATGCCATCTAGTCACAGCTTGTACATAGGTGTAAATATTGTAAACATTTTAGATATTAGGGTAAGTTTAGGATCTTTGGCTACAAAGATCAAGATTGTTTAAAGGAGGGTAGTCTGGTCACCTAGGTTGGGTAGGCAATCATCTGTCTAGCTTCTAATCTTCATCAGATTGAGGTGGCTTCTGGTGCTTCACATCTTCACACTGAGAAAACTGTTTACTTGGACGACCATTATTAGAAGGTAATTAAGAACATTTCAATTATCTGAAACATCCGATCGTTACTGCCACAAATCCCAAATTCGGGTTGATTTACAATACAAACGATAGGCCAGGCCTAAGCGCAGGTTTGACACATACAACGCTTGAGTTTCCTCCAATTCCCCCTTCGTCATAGCTCCAAACTTCCTTCACAAGATGCAAATGACCAAGGAGAAGGGCAGGTGGCAATGAAAATGCGTAAAAACATGTTAAAAGTATAAAAATTGGCTGGTTTTTTGCCAGTAAAGCACATCAAAATTATTTTCAAGTCGACTGATCCTATAAACTTCGGCCTACGTTGCTACGTTCTGGGGTCGATATCAATGAATAAGTCGACTAAAAATGGTTAATATCAAATACGTATGGCACTACTTACTTAAATATGGCTTGTTCTCGATATTTTATTGCCTCTCTGCAAGCCAGCAGCACCAAACAGAAGAGATAGTGCAAGTCTTCCCACTGCGGGTCCTTTGTTTACAAAAATCTTTTGCCAACGTGTTGCTACCATCTTGGCTCCCCACGCGTATTACGCAGCAAACAAAAGCGAAACAATAGACCGCGCATTCTAGTCCTTCTATTTCTATGGGATCGTACAGGGAACAAAACTGTGTTATTTTCGATGTGTCCACTACCATTTTTTGCTACTTTTAACCCCCATTATTTTGATGTTCGCCTTCAGACAAACGCAAACCCTGTAACCCAGACTTAAAATATAAAATGCTGAATGGTTTTATCCTTTTTAACAAGAGTTCTGACATAAGTGAGAGAAATTTGAATTCACTGCCTCCTCCGCAGAGACCTTTTGTGGCTTTCTTAAAGAACAGTTTTAAGCCCCGGGAAAGCATGGTCTGAAAATGCAATTTTAGCCTTGAAAATGTACATCAGGAACGTTTTGTAGGCAACCAGCTTCAAGACAAGGCAATATTATGTGGAAAATGTTATTTCTGATGTTTTTGTATGCAAGCTGATCATCATACTTCAGTTATTGCCATAAAATGAGTTCTTATGGTGTCATACTGATCAGAGATGGGCAGTATCTTATCTTTTTATCTTGAAGATAGTAATTAGATACTGAAAACGGTAACAGTATCTTGTAATAAGATACTTCCCGTACCCAGTAACTGTATCTTCTAATAAGATAATGATTTGGCTGAATAATAGTATCTTCTAATAAGATATTTTCAAAAAACAATTTGAAGTTACAAGATACTTGTATCAATCAATTTTCGTGAATAAAGCTTAAAGACTTTTCAGCTTGGAGGCATAATTATGCATCCAAAACGAAGAAAACTGGAAGGCAGGCTATTTAAGAGACTCTTGATCTTAAAGGCAAACAAGGACGACTTTCATTGAAAACTTTGAAACCACCTTTCGTTCATTTTATGAAGACTTCATTTTGCTCTATCTCAGGAAATCATTTATTGACTTGTCTCCCCAGACCAAAAACGTCATGTTCTGGCGATTCTTGCCTCCACTGCGCATTCGTGGATGCTTTTGGAAAAGTGCTAAAATGCGGCGAACTTGTAAGAAAAATTCAGGGCCTAGTGAACAAAAATGGAATATTTCTTATTAATTATAAATTCAACAAATATGCTCCATGGAAGTCGTGTCTCCACAAATATTCTCCATAGGGCATGAGGGAATTTCCACATGATTTAGGAGTAGGAATGGCTAAATGCACTCAGAGGCATTACTGAAATACGTGTGCTCAAGTAATTGAAAAATGTGACATCTTTTAAGGATAATGGTAGAAGAAATTGGTCATGCACCCTTTGGCAAAGTATCTTGTAACTAGTATCTTGAAACATTATCTTAAAAAATTTTGTCTCAAGTATCTAGTATCCTGTAATAAGATACCTTTTATTGTGAATAACAGTATCTTGTAATAAGATATTTCTTAGAGTATCTTGCCCATCTCTGATACTGATGAAACTTCGCGGTTCCAACTCTACCGGTTATGAGGAGCCATTGCTGATGACATCTATAACTTTTTATGGATCATTTCTATTAATACAAGTCGAAAGAACAATAAATATACAGTAAGGCCCCGCATTTAAGAAACCACATAAAAGAAACTTTTAGGCTACTAAAAAATGATTAGCCCCCCTGCCTATAAGAAACTCTTGAGGCTCGCACCCAAAATAAAGTTTCTTGTATTTTGAGTAACATTAATTGCTGGTCTGATAGAGTGAGAGCATTACACTTCATACATGATTCATTAAGAAATTACTAGCGAGATATTTTGGATTTAACAGATTTTTGCCTAAATTTTAATTCATGTCCTTGACAATCATTGTTGACATACATCTATGGCTGAATATGGATGATATACCAATAGACCGTCCCGTTTTGGTTTAACTTATTTGCCTAGGACTTCAAAGAAATTAAAGTAGCAATTTAAGAAACTTGAGCCTAAAACATGAGAAGTATCCGAGATATAAGAAACATTTTAGGCTATGGTGTGAAAAAGTAGTTTCTTAAATGCGGGGCCTTACTGTATCATCTTTATAATGTTTTTTCCAATTGTATACAGATAGGAGTCTCTATGCTTAAAAGGGTTCAACAAAAAAACTACAAAAGGCCTCTGCGGAGGAGGCAGTGAATTTAAAATCTTCTCTCACTTATGTCAGAACACGTGTTAAAAAGGATAAAATCATTCAGGATTGTATATTTCAAGTCTGGTTTACAGGGTTTGCGTTTGTCTGAAAGTGAACATCAAAATAATGGGGGGTCAAAAGTAGCAAAAAATGGTAGTGCACAAATACACCTTTTCAACTAAGCGGCCTCGCTTTTGAGTTTTTCAAAATTTCTTTAGCTTGTGTCATATGAAATTTCTGATCCCAGATTTAAATTCAGCACCCTAATTTTAGTCTCGATTTTAGTCTGATTGCAAATTTTCATGATCTTAGTGTTGGCGATTTTTGATTTTGTGAGGATAACTAATTTGAAAATTTATAACGGATTTGACCGTGAATAATGACTGAGGGTGTAAAGTTTCACCCCGAGCGATTTTCACGGTCAAATCCCTTATAAATTCTCAAACTTTTTATTACCATAAAATCGAAATCACGGACCCTGGGAATATGAAAATTTACAATTAGACCAAACTTGGGGTGCTGAATCCAAATCCGAGATCAGAAATTTCGTATCAAGAAATTTCAAAAAATTTCCAAAACGAGGCCGTTAGTTGAAAAGGTGCATTGAAAATAACACAGTTTTGTTCCCTGTACGATCCTAAATGATTGCTTTGGCAAACTACCTGCTGAAATGTGCTACTTTAATGAAATCTAGGTTTGGCAGACATTTTCTTCCTCGACTTTTTTATTTTGTACTTTAAATTTCAAATTACGCATTTTTGGTACTAACTTCAGGAAAATGAGTACATTTAAGAAAAATAACAAGAAAACAAAAAAATGCGTGTCAGAAGAGGCAATGGCCGACTTCTTTGTAAGCTGACATGTAGTTCTATCAATTAAAACAGACAGAGCCAAAATCAGATAACCCTGGGCAGAGATATGAGCAAATGAATTTGTTGTTGAAAAGAGCATTCCGTAGAAATCTATCAAAAATTACACGAAAGTAAACAATGTCAATTTCATCCAACTTTGCAAGCAAATATCTCCGGATTCAGAAGTCACAAAAGTCTGACTTTTGCTTTAATTTAATCCTCAATATATCATCTTTAAGACCATATATCACGATAAAAGTTTTGACCAAATTTGATTTTTCCGATATTTTGTATTTTTTCCCTTAATTTTCGCATTCTGGATCACTGTGGGATGGCCAGATTAGATTGTGGTATAATGGGAGTACCAAGAAGTATATACCTATCTTAACAGGCTTCGATTGATTACATACTCTGTTCATTTTTTAAGATTAATAATTTAATCTCCAGCCAAAATCTGAATTGCATTTTGAGCCTTTTTTTATTATGCTACGGCCATTGAAAAATATTCTGTTGGATACCGTCAAAAAGTCTCGACGTCTTATTGTTCCGTCACTTTTCCAGTCAGAAGGGGGTACTTTTGAGACATCAAGCATATAAAATTCAAAGTTTTGCCTCTAAGATTGCGTTGATCTTCAAAATTGGTAAGTCTACGATTCATCATGGCCTATGAAAAATTGGTGATTGCTGGCTCACTGTTAGTTGTCTAAGGTCTCTTCCATAGGCAGTCGACGATAAATGATCATTTATTCAATCACATTGATAAGACATCTAATTGTCCACAGGTATTAGTTTAAAGGTTTGGTTGATTTGTACAATAACACGCTGGGATACGTTTATCAAAGTTGAAAAACGCGGAAAAAATGGTATTAATATACCTGCGTTAACAAAGGGCCATTTGAAGCAAAATCTCGTACACAATTAGGGAATGATGATGGATGAGTTACAACTGGTAAACTATAGTGAAAACTTGCATCAAAGAAACTGCAAAAATAAGGATCCCCGAGCAGAGTTTTTAGCAATGAAGCAGCTTCTACATAAGAACCAATGCATGAACGTGAAAGAGCCACAGGAGCCTGTTACAGAGAATCACGGGTTCCTTCATGTGGGCTTTTCACTTCCATGCAGGTTTTTAATTCCATGAAGGGTTTATAGTTTCAAGCTGGGTTTTTACTTTCATGCGGGTTTCTTTGCTGCATAAAATAACTTACCATTGGTGTTGATTTTCTTTCATGCTGGAACAACATAATTCCCCGGGAAAGTTCCAAATTTTCCAGTCCTTTCACATACACCAACAAACCATCCATCATCACACTTTTCTAATACGAAAACAGTATCCCCTTCAAGAATCTCAACTTCATCTTCATTCATTGGAGTATACCCAAAGATTGCCCGGTGTCTACAACAAATAGCATAATACGAGTACAAGACCAATCAAGTACAAGTACAAGACAAGTATAATATAGTACAAGATCAAATATCTCACTTTAAAGATATCTCAGTATGAGTAGTAGCACGAGGATATCATGTCAGTTAAACCAAATAAAGTACTTCTAAGAAGTACTGAAGGAAAAACCTTTAACTGACCTAAATGCATGCAACCCTACTATTCAAGATCATGGCTGAAAAGATGTTTACTAAAATGGTTGCAATGACCAAGTGACAGAGGAATGTGATGAGCTTGAATATCTGGTATTATTATTTATACCTGAAGTCCCAA
Organism: Aurelia sp. 4 Dawson et al 2005; assembly: GCA_964019985.1. Classification (NCBI taxonomy): domain Eukaryota; kingdom Metazoa; phylum Cnidaria; class Scyphozoa; order Semaeostomeae; family Ulmaridae; genus Aurelia; species Aurelia sp. 4 Dawson et al 2005. The sequence continues at coordinate 7,904,812 of OZ026505.1, forward strand.
AATGTACTCCTGTTCGAAAAATCACTAACAATCGCTTATCAATCCTTTGATAAAATTTCTTTTTTCAATTGTTCCGTCGATGACCCCAAAAATATTTATGGATGATAAAATTTTGCTTTTGATACTACATGGTAAAATCAAAACTCATATTTCAAGCCATGCCATTCAAGGGCATATTCAATCTGGCCGAAGAGACAAAACTTTTTATCTTTGAAGTCTTCAATGATAGTGCCTTTCTTTCTTTCATTTATGACAAAACAGAAGCTTTATACGCACGAAGAAGTTGATCTGGCAGCCAGTATAAGTATGCGGTCGTTCATTTGTAGCTTTTGTGGTTGTTAATTTAGCATTAATTTATGCTGCTTTTCTGTCTCTTTTTATTTTGTTTTGTGGTAGTTATGCCTCTTGTAGTTTTCAACATTTTTTATTACAATGGCATTGGGGTTGTCGGTTGTCACTGTATTTTGCTCCTTGGTATCGCCATCGTTGTATTCCACAGTAGTTTAGAGTAGTGTAATTGGTAAAGTGTCTTGTAAATTTTTAGATTGAACATAAAAAAATTTCGGGGCGACCGCTACTTCGCTACACCGTCCACATCTATCTGAAGGAAATTCAATTAGATGTAAAATAGACTAAAGTCAAGACTTTCCTCAACTTTTGGCAAGAAATTGAGAAAAGTATTGAGATAAATCCTAACGCTATTTGTTCCTCATGTTTTCATTGATCACAAATAGCGGCATACAGCACTTTTCATCGCATATCAAAAGTACTCACACCCCAAGGTAAATAATGTAACAAGTACTATAGTGACAAAGACCCAATATGCCAAATGAAATTAACGACAAAGTGCAAAAAGAAATTTATGAGGAAATATACCGTTCTCCAGCAGGAGCATCCACTTCCGCCACTTCTTGAGAGCTTATCCTGAAAAACAAACAACACCTCTGCAAAAAGTGGTGCTATACAAAACGAGAAAAGTAAGCTCAACTAAAACGAAGAAAGAAGAATATGACTTTCTGATGGACTTCAAATTGTGGCATCTCGGAGCCCGTTTACATGAGAAAGTAAAACCGGCCTGAAATTTCAAATCAATGTTGATGTCAGAAAGTAGTTGTTGATGGATAAAATTAGCCTCATCCAAAACTTACTCGGACACTTACTTTGCTAGAAGCCTTGAAAAGGTGACATCTAAATCTAAAATTTGAAATTTATCCAACTGGATCGTTGTAACTTCATTGGACGAAATTTCTTTTTGACTACATTAAGCTACCATTTACTTTGAAACTGCTACCCTTGACACACGAGGTTCAAGCCGTGGAATTGATAATAAAAAGTTTAAATTTCCAAATAATCAATAGAATATTCCGCTAAAGGAAGACGGCGGATTCATATTTCATGCAAAGGATGATGGTAAAAAAATTCACTAACAACGAATTAAGCCCAACTGCAGCCGTAAAAACGCAACCAAAAACCCGCTATGCGAAGGAGCGAGAGTTGTAGCGATGAAATATCGACGGACACATTTATCAAACCCGACGAAAACGGCTGTTCTTCTCCCTTTAATAATAAAAAAAAAATTAAAATAGTAATAAAATGTACATTTTTTGAGCGCACATACAAATAACAAGTTATCTATCTATGGCGCTTTACAATGACAAAAGTTTACAACTGGTTTAAAATTTAGACAAGTAATAACAGGTCCTCTACTTGTTAAAATCTTAAAAATGGCTAAAATGAATGTTTATGAAATGAGTCTCGAGAAGATTTGCTTAACTAAAAGCAATTTTAAAGAAATAGGTTTTCAAATTTTTCTTAAAAAATATCCAAATTTGGAGATGTTTTAACATTGTTAGGCAGCATGTTCCAAAGTCTAGGAGCACAGACTGAGAAGGCTCTGTCTCCATAATACTTTAATTTTGATCGTTGTTCTTGCAGGTTGATATCATTCGCTGATCGTAATGAATGGCTTGATTTCTTCAGCTCGAGCAAATCACTAATATAAGTTGGTACTTCGTCGTGTAATTATTTAAAAACAATGGTCAAAACTTTGAATTCAATTCTGTATGCAACCAATGCAATTCCTTTAATCCGGGAGATATATGCTCGAATTTTGAAAGGCCAAGAATGACCCTGGCAGCAGAATTCTGGACATTCTGCAATGGCCTTATTGTGGAATCCGGAAGGCCAATCAACAATGCGTTACAATAATCCAACTGTGATAACACCAAAGCATTTACAAGCCTGACGAGGGAGTCATGGGTCAGATACTTGCGAATCTTCTTTATGTTATATAGTTTTAGAGACGCTATCTGACACTTTTCTGATATGTGTTTTTTCATGTTGAGAGTGCTGTCTAACCAGACACCTAAATATTTAACATGCGAGGAAATTTCAACCGGATCATTTCCAACTCTGATTGATTCAACCTGTAATTGCTCTATGGTATGACTTGATCCAAAAGCAATAAACTCTGTTTTCTCCTGGTTCATCTTCAGGCGATTTTCTACCATCCATACACCGACTTTTTCAAGACATAATTCAATGTTAGCAAGTGTGAGTGATACTGACTCTTTGTCAGTAGATGATATTGAATACAACGCATGATCATCTGCGTAACCCATTACAGAAATATTATTGTCAATGACATTCGATAAGGTACTTGCATATACCGAGTACAAGATGGGACCAGCACATGATCCTTGTGGTACTCCAAATCTCAATTCCGATTTGTCTGATAAAATGTTATCTATCTTAACACGTTGACTTCTAGGCTCTAAGTAGGAATTAAACCATTTCAAAGCTGCGCCTGTCACTCCAAAATTTGACTCAAGGACTTTCATTAAGATTGAATGATCAACAGTATCAAAAGCTGCAGACAGATCTATAGATGCAAAAAGTAACACTTTGTGGTTATCCGCTGCAATGAGCAAGTCATTTTGCACTTTGACAAGGGCAGTTTCAGTACTATAATATTCTCTATAAGCAAATTGGTAGCAAGGAAGTAAATTATGCTCTTTTAAGTGTGGTATAAAACCAGCCAGTGCAGCTTTTTCAGTAACCTTAGAAATAAACTGCAAGTTGCTGACTGGTCTGTAATTTTTGTTGATCAACTCTAAAGATAATTTCTTCAGAAGAGGTATCAGTATTGCCTCTTTCCAATTACTTGGGAAAATTCCATTTGCAAGGGACAGATTCACCATTTTTGTGATGAGAGGCAGTAAAACATCAATATATTCTTTGACTAACCTGGTGGGAAAGGATCCACTGCGCAGTCAGTTGTATTTGCATCAATAATCAGCTTTCTGATTTGATCTTCACTAATTTCTGGGAATTTTTCAAACTTGTCAACTGAAACCATTATTGGCTAATACTGTCCAAACTTACCTAACTCACTTCTTATCCTCTCAATTTTGGTCCCAAAGTAGATTGAGAAATTCTCTGCAAGTTCTGACCTGTTACCAGGTGGCAATGGATTTCTTTTAGTATTGTTTGTAATTTGATTCACAACCTTGAAAAACTTTTTGGTGTTATGTGCACATTCCTCTATTTTGGAGCTCACATAGGAAGACTTCAGATCTCTTACTTTATTGTTGAATTTTGATCTCAATGTTTTAAGCACCCTGAGATCCTCCTGAGACTGTTTTCTATGCCACTTTTGCTCCGCTTTACGCAAACTCCGTTTCAGATCCTTAAGACTAGGGTCATACCATGAGAGAAGGGGTCTAACTGTAACATTCTTGGTTTGAACTGGGGCATGTTTGTCCATTATACCTTTAAGGCCACTTTCAAATGACACTACCAATGTATCTAGGTTATCCTCTTCAAAACCGCTTTTAACCAAATCTTGCAAATCATTTTTCATTGCACTGTGATCAATGGATTTAATTTTTCTGTACTGAATTTCCCATTGTCTACTAATAATGCAGTAGATAATTCGAGAAACAAAAGACAAACACTTTGAAGGTGTTTGATAAACCCTTTTGAACGTTTTTAAACAAAAACGTGGGGTTACCGAGTGCCTTTGATGAGAAAGCAAGCACGATTTCTGTATAGCAAAATGGGCCTCTATTACTGGTTCTCTATTTTAATAGATCGCTCCTTACATTCAACGGATCTCTCCAAAGCCTTTGACTATCTGAATGGCATATGAGTAGGTACTGTTAGCAAAATTGCATGCATATGGCTTCAGTGGCAGTGCCCTTGCGCTTATTCACTCCTACCTTTCGAACAGAAGTCAAGAGATAACAAATAATGATTCCTGTAGCACATAGAAAGAAATTAACATATGTTTGCAAAAAGGCCGGTGCTAGGGCCCCTGCTATCTAACATTTGAATTAACGATATCTTTCTTCTGATCAACAAGCTCTCGTTGTATCTCAATTTAGCTACTGTCGACTCATCTGGATGTTTAATGATACATCGGTCAATATAAAACTAACCAAAATCCACGAAAGAGCTTTGAGAATCATGAACAAAGATAGTTGTTCAAAGTTCGAGGAGCTATTGACTAAAGCAAAAACAGTATTATTATTATTATTATTATTATTATTATTATTATTATTATTATTATTATTATTATTATTATTATTATTATTATTATTATCATTATTATTACTATTATTATTATTATTATTGTTATTAATTTATTTTAGGTTGGCAACTTACATAGCTAGAAAAGCTAATTCAAGCCAACAAATTAAATACAATGTTAAATAAATATATACAAGAAAAACAAGTCAATAAAATTACAAAGTTCATACCAATTTACAAAGTTCATATTAAAAATAGTGTAAAATCTATAAAAATCCGAGCCGAGGAATGTACTGCCTGCAAAGTCTGCAGTCGCAGCCTTCATTTTTCCAATATTTGATGTTATTCTTAAATTCTTGCACAGAATTTGAATCCTTAATTTCCTGTGGAAGAGAGCACCAAATACGCTGCCCTCTGTATCGGATTGTTTCAGTACCATGATTAACTGTATGTACCATAGGAAGTAAAAATGTATTGGTATTTCTCAAATTATATCTAACACTTCTTTTCAAGAAAATTTCGTCCATAAAACTGGGGTTTAAATTATTTGTAGTAAATAATTAGTGTCCATTAAGTACAAAAATTTACAGATGGTTGCTACTGAAACTTTTTAAAACTCTGAGGAATCTCAATCCAAGTTTCATGAATCAAATCTTCGCGGAGAAAGATACTCCTTACACTCTTGGTAGTGGCATAAATATTTTAGCACCAAAACCAAATACGACAGGGTATGGTATTAACAATGCACGTTTTCTTGGAGCGAAGATATGGCATACAAAGCCATCTTCCTTATTGATATCCTCTTTATCCCTGTAAGTTAATTATCTTTAATGTTTATTTAAGTTTGGTTGGCATTTATGAGCTCATTAATTAGCTAGACGATAAGCCAACCTAAAATAAGCAATTATTATTTTCATTACTATTATCAATATGCAACTATGCAGATCATATCACCTTAAACTCATGCGACCATTGAGAAAACACGCAAACCAACACAAGACTACAGCAAGATGCAAACCAACTAACGGCATGGCTTCCAGAAAACTATGTGCGAGGCATGAAAATTAGGAAACTTTCACCGCGCCGCTTCCAAAATCAAACGACACGTTCTTCTTCGAATTTCCGCAACCGTTTACCCCGTGCGAATCTGAGTTGTATTGCCGCTTGCGTGGACCAAACGCTTACCCCAATTTCGCGGCGCCCGCGCGGAGCTCCTAGGGTCGGGGGTATCGAATCAGATGAGTTGCCTCTTGTAATCTTTTTTCCATTTGGAAATGAGTAACGTCGAGTAACGAGCCAGAACGCAGCCTCGGTCGGCAAATGGAAGATGTTTGTCTCCCATAATATGATCATACACGTATACAGTAAATCTCTCATAAGTTTATCATTCCGTAATTTGTGGCTGCAACTCGAAATTTGCGTTACTACGGATGTACTGTGACTTCTTCTTCTTATTATGCCTTATCAGTTCCTGACGTTGGAGACCATGAGCTTAAACCTTTTTCTATCAGCTGCAGCATGAATTAGCTCATTCGAAGTTAAGTTGCCAGCAACCGTTGATGTTAGACCTTCCATATAAGTTCTTCTTTGTCTTTCTTTAGCTCTCTTTCCAGCTATTTTTCCTTCTATCACCGGTTTTTTAATACTTTCTTCTCTGATGACGTGACCAGTAAACTTTAACTGCCTTTGTCTTATTAATCTTATCAATGATATTTCTTTATTACATCCTGCTAAACATCAACCTTGCTCACCCTTTTTACCCAAGATATCTTTAATATTCGTCTGAAACATCACATTTCCATTGCTTCTAACTTGTTTTGCATTGCCTTACTCACTTTCCAACTTTCGCACCCATAGAGTAATGTTGACCAAACAAAGCATTTTAGGAATCGTTTCTTTGTGTCTAAATTCAGTTGTTTATTGGTAAGGATCTTTCTATGTTTTTCAAAAGCATTTTTTTGCAATAGCAATCCTTCTATTTATCTCCTTGTTGCATTTACAGCCAGATGTTATCATGCTACCAAGATGCTCAAACTGGCTTACTTGTTCTAGTTGTTGGCCATCTAGTTCTATGTTACAGATGGGTATAGTTTTTTTTGCTAATAACCTGGACTCTAGTTTTCTTCTCATTGATGCTCAAGCCCATCATTTCACTTGCTTGCTTTGATTTTGTAAGTAATTGTTTTAGCAAATCCTCATCTTCAGCAATAATAACTGTGTCGTCTGCATACCTAATGTAGAATAGTGGATACCTAATGTTCAATAGTGGTGTGCAATTTACTTTAAAACCTACTTCTGATATGATTTTGTTTATGATTGCTTGTCCGTATATTGAGAATAAATCAGGTGATAGTAAGCATCCCTAGCGTACGCCTCTTTTGATAGAAATCCAAGTACTGTGTTGTTTTCCAACTCTGATGGTTGTTAATTGTTCCCAGTAAAGGTTTCTTATCATTCTTTGGTCTTTCCCATCTATTCCATGTTTCAAAAGCTCTTTGAACAGTTCTGTGTACTTTACTCTGTCAAAAGCTTCATCATAATCGATATATGCCACATAAAGATCCTTTTGCATCTCAACTGAACGCTCTGATTGCATACGCATGGTAAAGATTGCATTCCTGGTGCCTTTGCCTTGGCAAAAACCAAATTGTTTAGGGTCAATTTTGTTTTTAAGTTTATTCCGCAATCTTAACATTAAGACTCTGAGCATAATTTTGGTGACATGACTCATTAAACTTATTAGTCTGTAATTACTGCATTGAAGGAGATCTCCTTTCTTAGGGATGGTGATAAAATTGATTTTTTCATCCTTTGAGGTATTATACCTTTGTCATAAACTTCAGTTGCCAGTTGACAAACTTTTTCAATTCCTATATCACCGCATGCCTCTATCATTTCCTTCGCGATGTTGTCATTTCCAACGGCTTTATAATTTTTCATATGTCTAAGGGCATTTTCAATTTCCGCTTTTAATTACTGTGACTTAACTTGTTGATAACGGACGCTTTACCATTATCCTTTGCATAAAATATGAATCCATCATCTTTAGTGCAATCGTCTACTACGATGCCTTGTTGTTTTATTGTTGAACCTCTCTTCGTCTGTTTGGTGTGTTCATTATTGGCTTCTACATTGCATAATGCTCGAGTGCAAGAATTCGTGGTAAACATTGGATCATTATGATTATAGAAAAAAATGCACGAGAGAAACTAACAATTCACTTTTCAATCAACTGTTTTGCCTTTGCTCGCAATCTCGCACACCAGCCCCAAATTTTTGCCACATCATATCAAAATGTTCCTCAATCATCGAACTACACTTTCCAATAAGAATATGTTTGATGGATGTGGCCTAGAAAATTAGACTATATATGACTGTGGTACCATAAAATAGCGTAGATGTGTGAGCACGATGTTTTGAAAATAGTTAGGTTGATTGATAGAAAGTAGAATATGGTGGAGGCAACTTTGGGTCTAAAATGTGTTATTTTTCAGAATAAACGCCGTTTAAATCTATGTTAAGCCTCTTTTTGTTATTGGGGACACCTTGCCACAGTTCAGTTTGAAAGCTGAGCATTTCTTTCATTTTTTTCTTTCTTCGCCTATAATTTCAAACCGTCATCAGGAAATTTGTAACATTGTAACAATATACTTACATGTGATGATTACTTGCAAGCTGGATCTCCTATAAATCAGAAGTAAAATGTCAATATTCAACATGTCCCTTTGCATTTTAAAAGGCCGGAAAATTGACGAAATAGACATACAGAGGGTTTCGAGTTCTGTATATCTCTTTAATACCCAGAAAAGGCTAAAAGATCCGCAGAATCTGGCCGGAATTTACGAAATGTAGTCGGCATCATTCTAGGTGGACTCTAGCAAAATTGATAAGATGCAACACTGTATTTTTTCAACGTAAACCGTTTTTATTGTAACTATCTGCAGCTTCTTGCCCTTGACACAATTTCATAACGATTCACTTCTACAGAAAATGAGGCATGACAGTGCTCAACCTGACGGAACATAGTGCTCAACCCCAGAGATGGTAGTGCTTAAGCCAAGGCACTCAGCCTGTGAGACGATAGTGCTTAACCTAAGGGATGATGGTGCTCAACATGAGGGATGATGGTACTCAACCCGAGAGGTGGTTAAACTAAGGTGTTCAGCCTGAGAGCAGATAGTGCTCAACCTATGACATGATTGCGCTCAACATGACAGATGATAGTGCTCAACCTGTGGGATAGTAGTACTTAACCCGAGGTGCTCAGGCCGAGGGAAGATAGTGCCCAGTCTGAGGGACGATAGTGCCAAACCAGAGGGATGATATTGCTTAATCTGGAAATGATAGTGCTCAACCCGAGAGATGGTAGTGGTTAACCGGAGGTACTCAGCCTGAGAGATGGTAGTACTCAACATATGGGATGATTGTCCTCAACATGACGGATGATAGTGCTAAAACCGAGAGATGGTAGTGCATAACTCGAGGTGCTCAGTCTGAGGAATGATAGTGCTCAACCTGAAGGATGATGGCGCTCATTTTTCTTCCGTTTTGAAAGAAATTTACACTGAGATACAATGCAAATTAGTCATTAGGTTAAACAATTGCTTTCCAAGTGTCCAAGCAACGAAGACAAAAGATAATAATAACGCCAAACGCTTCTAGATATAAACCTACTGGCAACTTTCATATCGAATAACTACTAGGCTTGAAAGAGAAGAAGAAAGATTGTAGTTGCGATGCAGATCAGCTTCGGATCGACAGGCTAATTTCATTTCCGAGTCGAGTTTATTCCAAGGGTCGACTCTACAAAACGCAACTCACTGTCGGCCATAAGCTGTTTCATTATTGGTACAGCAAAATAGTATTTGGTATTGGCATTGCGTCAAATACGCGTAAGAGCATCAAAGAGTCGGAAGAAATGTAACTTTGGTTTTCAGGTGTCAAGTCGCCTAAAGATTTTGTGAATGTTTCTCGACCGTAGTAGCTCTGGGCCAGCAATAAGTGGGCAATAAGCTAAAGCAATATATCAATCGAACCGGTTCTATAAAGGGAATCCTTTTTTTATAATTCGACACAATATCAACAGTTACATGGTCTAATCTAACTAAGACTAAGAGAGTTAATAATCTCATACAACGAAATTTATTAGTGAATTAACAAAAGGTAGTATTAACGGTATGTTAATACATTCTAACGAGAGAAAAGCAGAGAAAAGAGTTCATATATTATCTAAGCGTATTTTGTAAATGGTATCCAGGTATTCGGCAAATATTTGCAGGTATTGTTCATCCTCATTTGTGAATAGAAAAATCATTTTTTGTTTTTCTGTTAGAATCTTAATAAAGTTCGGGTAAATTTTGTTGATTTGGCTCAAGAAGATTGCTCTTTCTGTGTTGTATGTGTTACACGAGAGTATAAAATGGGTTTCATCTTTAATCATATTTGGACAGAATGTACAGAATCTTTTTTCTCTTATCACTGGAGGTTTGCTATGTCTTCCTTTTTCAATAGCCAAGCAGTGGTCACTAAGCCGTAGTTTTGTCAGTGTTCGTCTATGCCTTCTGTTTTTAATCAGAGAAAGGTATTCATCGTATTCAATGTTTGTTTTATGAGCTTTGTAGGTTATTGTTTTCGAAAATGTACTAATTCTGTCATTCCAGATTTTTTCGAATTTTGTTCTAAGGAATTTGTTTATGGTATATTTTGAAAGGGGGCAGACATATCGTTTGTATGGTTTATTGGAGTGGAGTTGATAATGCTTTGTGTAATATCTGATGTGATGGTTGGACGATTAGTGATATGACTTTCATATTGCTTTGCTTTGGAGACGAGCGAGTTTGGTTTACATTCTTTGTTGATGTGTTCAAGAAAGTTACAGATCCTTGACTCAAACATGATTCTTAATGGAAAACGTCCTAGTTCGCCGCGTACGAGGTCGTTAGTTGTCGATCTATTTACGCCGATAATTCTTTTAAGAAACTGGGTATGTACTTTTTCGATGTCGGTTTTGCCCCATTGGTTAATGCATGATTTCTCAAAGGCACCCCAGACTTCTGAGCCATAGAGTAGAATTGGTGCAATTGTACTGTCGAATAATTTGAGGGCAGCTTTAATAGGTAGGTTTTTCTAGCTTGAAACGGCTATTTAATGCAAATAGTGCTCTTGTAGCTTTACTACTTACTACACGGAGAGTATCTTTGAAGGAACACGCAGCATCGATCGTAATTCCTAAGTATGTAAATTCAGTAACATTTTCTAATAGAATACCTTTGATAAAGAATTTATTCTTAAATATATTATTTCTCTTGTAAAAGGTCATGCATTTTGATTTGGATGTATTGAGAGAAAGCTTCTATTGGTTACAATATTCTGAAAGTATGTTCAGACAGTTTTGGAGACCAGAGTGAGAGCAACTAAGAATTATGATGTCGTCTGCATACATCAGGCAGGTGACTGGTTCGTCACCGAGAGTGAAGGGAGAAGTATTTGATTCATTAAGATCATCAATAAGATCATTTAAGTAAAGATTAAAGAGTGTTGGGCTAAGGGGACAGCCTTGACGAACTCCTTTGCTAAAGGGAATCTAAGCATATAAAACAGTGTTTGATAAAAATAATCATGCAAAGAGGAGTCATTGGAGACAAGCACGGAACAATATTCGAGTAACTGATCTACGTCAAAATGCAATACTAGTATCTGATAAGCTTGAATTTTACTGTCAGTGGCTTGAACCACGGTTATATGCTTAGACTCCCAGGAAGTGACAAATTTCCATTTCCAATAGTTGCAGTCCACTTGAGATGAATATCATTTCATCGTGTCAGCTCATGCCGAATGACACTAAATATTTCTAACCTTGTGCGTGACTTGATGACAGAAGCAGCATTGATCTCACAACCAAATACTAGGCGCGCCAAACAACTTCCCGCTCTTATATCTGGCCACAATGAATAAAAATACAGGCAATCTTAATGTTGCTTGGTGCAAACGATACATTCATTTTTCAATGCAGACAGAGAAAAACTGGAGTATGCGAACTTTCTAATATAATGGAAGTGTTACGATGATCTAAGATTGTATTGTACTGTGTGTTTTGACTCACCACATAGTCCCAGTCATCGCAACAACATCAAAAATGACAACAACAAAAACATTTCTATCTCTGCTCTAACTGGAACCTTTGAACTTTCATACAAAAATTTCAGACGGAAGTAAATAGATTTGTATGTGCCCTCTGGAACGAGGCTGCCGCATAGACTCAGAGGCGAAAAAAAACCCTCGACAGTTGGAAATTCTCATTGCTGCGGTGAAGTTCTTGGAAGCTAATTGGCCTTAAAAATAAGGAACTCCTCGTTCACAGGGAAAGGTTCGTTGATTCTTGGATCGAGGAAACATTCATTTGGATTCTTGCGGCTTTTTTCATGGCTAGTATCACTGAAAAGGTGAATTTTGAGGTGTTTTAGTAGCAGACGGTAGAGCCAGCAACTTAGGCCAATCCACCATTGCCTGCAGCACTGGACTGTTGGTATGGTTTCCATATCTAGGCATGAAATCGATAGGGGAAAGCTTCGTCCCAATTTTCAATGTGAAATTCCATAAGTCGTAGTTTGATCGTCCATCAGTGTATCAGAAGCGATAACTACGAATATGCAGTCAGTCTACTGTTTGTTCAAAATCTAAGGAAATTTCTATAGCTTGAAACACATCTTTACTAGAGCAGTAGGTTTCGCAAAGGCATTCTTGCTCAAAGTAACCAATAAGGTACCTAAAATTTATAGCAGTATTGGCTTCTGTCGTCTTTAAAGAGTATGATGTCTTCCAGAAATATCCTTTAAATTAACAAATCACTGCACGGCATGAACTAAACAAAAAAACTGAACTTACTTCACGTGATGGATCATTGCTAACAACCTGGGAGCTGGTAATAACATTCTGCTTCGTGAATCTTTGCTTGTCATCAAGATTGTGGTGCCTGTCAATAAATTGTTCTTCCGATTGTGGAGGCTGTGAGAATCCTTCAAAAAAAGGAGCATCATTCTAAATACAGTGACTCTTTGTAGGATTGGCTGTTGAAATGACAGGTAAAATCAATAGATTCAAAATCATTTTTTTTCAAATTTAAACCATCTTCCACACTGAGTTCAGCAACCTTTTCTTCGATGTAATTTGCAGCCCCAGTATCTTTCTGGTGCGCCAAAGTGATTTTGATTGGCATCGAATTATGTTGCTTGAGAAGAATTTCCCTCAGTTTCATGTACCCACAAAAAGGAGCATCAAGTCGGCAAAACGCAAAAGTTGTTTTCAATCTGAAATGGGGCACACTTGACAACGTGGCTGCTGGTTGTTTGTATTGTGGTTACCATACTTTAAAAGAACGACGTTCAAACATAGGCGCCCACCTTGTATGAATTGTATTCATTAGAAGTCTTTTTCTCGTGACATAGTACGCAGAACCGACACTGGGCAATTGCTGTCCTGTTTATCCGTGTAAGAAATTGTAGTGTTTATCAGAGCTCAGCAATCAAAATGGCACTGTCTACTGGGTGTCCCAGCTCCGTGCTGTTTTGGGGAATCTGGTTTAGGGAATGAGTCAGCAAATGGGCAAAAATACTTTTTTCCAAGGAGCTAAACTATGGAATAACCTTCTTGTTGAGTCTAGACGGCATCCTCCCTGAATGGTTTTAAGAAATCAATGAAAGTTTCTCTTTCTTTCTAGTATGTACAATCTATAACTGTAAATAGATTTTTAAATGATGGTGTCGTATATCATAATATTTCATTTCTACCTGTGTATTGTAATTAAGTTTTTATTTTTTCATCTTTTTTATATATTCTAATAAAAGTTTACAATAAACGACAAAGGTTAAAAGACGATGCCTCGAGGAGCATGGAAATAAATAGCAACCTTGTGAAACTTGAAAAACAGCTTCTGATGAAGGACAACCCTCATTAAAAGAATCAAATATGAAATACATATCCCCTCAAGGAAAGACATAGCGTAAAAATCCTGAACAAGGACCCGTGTGCTTAGGTATACGTTTGAATAGAAATATAAAAAGTGAAACCTGACAACATATCAATGAATGAAATCATCAAAGAATATCTTTCTTCAGCTCAAATGAATTTGCAAGGAAGAAATAATTTCAGTACTACCAAGTGAGCCAGAACTTCCCATGTTTGAAAATTCATAGTATCAAGAATACTCCACAGATTTGCATTATTTGAATTCTAGTTAAAAGCAAAACGATCGAAGTAATTTCGTGACTGTTCTCGCCTTCATGAGCACTGGAAATACAGGTAAATTCCACTTTTACGAAAATTTCATGGTTGCAAAATGACAGCCAAAGGGCCTATGACATTGATCAAATCATAATGGACTCCTTGCGCAAAACAATAAAGAAAATGCCATTTCTCATGGGTGAGGGATATCCACAACACATTTATTACCATAAGACTGAAAATGTTTAGTATATAATCGAAAGCTGATGTCTTATAACTCTTGATAGAGGTGAAATGCCAATTAAGTATTGTTCTGTGTAAAGAGAGTCCTTACAATTTGATTAATTCTTTAGGCTCTTTTTCACTCATCATGAAACCATGAAATTGTTACAAAGTTGAATTTACCGATACATCTAGTGCTGGTATGACAGCGAGAAATATCACAAAAATAATTCCATCTTTCAGCTTGTAACTGGAATTTGAATAATTCAAATCTGTGAAGTACTCTTGCTGGTATGAATTTTCAAAGGTGGGAAGTTTTCTGGCTCACCCGGTAGTAGGCACTTTCAGGACCTTTTCATTGTGAATGTCTCATTCTTTGGATACATGCGATTGATTGTTTTCCTAGTAATCTCAACGATGATAAATGCATTTCATTTAAACGAGGAAGATTTTTCACACCCAAAGAGATCATATCGCCGAAGAATAACTTTGATTCTTCAGATGTAACTCAAAGCGTTGGAAAATTAACAGAGACGTCTCTTTGTAACAAATTTGAGAATTTGATTGTCAAGTTCGATTTGGATTTATTTCAAGAATTTTCCAAAGCATGAGGCTCCTTGCATGTACTTCGCAATGATTCAGGATTGAGGAAATTCCCCAAAAAGCGCATCAAGACCAAAACAAATAGCTCTGGTTTGAAACTGGAGGCAAATCTAGACTTTTACGACAAAATTTTCTACTCTCAATGCTCCAATAGCAACAAACAAGATAACTATCTTCAAGTTAACTATCGAGAAATTGTTTCAAGATTACTTCCAATTGATTCAAACTAAATTCTTAGCGCTAGACATAATCAAGTTTGCTACGTTTTATGTGGGACACCCGGTGGTTGCCTGTTTACAAACATTACATTTTACTAGAAATAATAATAGTCAGGGAGTGCTGCAAGCTTGCCTTAATTAGTGCAAGAAACTCAGGGCACTCGTTATCAAAACGCTAGTGAATGTGGTCAACAGCAGCGTCTGCAGGCAAAGCCAAATATCATCTGAAGTCCACAACCATAAACTAAACAATAGTAGCCATTGCGTGCGTGACAAGTTGATCTTTATATTGCCTCCCGTTAAAAAACCACGATGAAAAATAAGGAATCCTTTTTTCTTTCGATATTCATCAGAGTATGAAAGGAAATGAATGAAAACAAAACGAAGGTCTCATTAGTAGCAGTGATTGTTTCAAGAAATACTAGGTTTTGAATGTGAGAAGAGTCGTGTCAAATAAGGAGACGACCAATGAAAATTAATAGAGTGCAAGAGCTTGAGTGAGAAATCGAACTTACCGTTAAGTCTCAGTTCAGCCCCCCTCTCTATTAAACTCTCCTCTCCAATCAGCTCCCCTCTCATAAAAATTTCAAATATGCCCCCTCTCTACAAAGCACCCACTCTTATATCAACTTCCAAGGGTTGCAAAATATTCTCTATTTGATTAGCTAAACAAGTTTGCATGATGAGTTTGATATGATTTCAGGATGAAACTGTGTCGAATCTATGTCTTTGACCCGTAAAACTGTATGCTGAATTCACAGAAGATGGCGTAAAAAGGCCAAGAAGCTACATATGCATCCTTGTCATTTGATTTTGTGAATAAGCCCCCCCCCTCTCTAACAAGCCCCTTCTCTAATAAGCCATCCTCTCTTTTAAGCCCCTCTCTGGAGTATCAAAAATTAAATAAGCACCCCCAGGAGCTTAATAGAGCTTTTATGGTCACAGGATTGAAATGGTCATTGGACAGTCTTAAATACGAATTTGGCATGAACAATGAAGTCAAAGCAGACTTACCAGCTTCGACAATTTTCGGTTCTCTCAACATCTAAAAGGCAATGAAGCGTTTGAAACACAAACTTACTAAGAAATTTTACTAAACATTGGGTTCCTTAGAACATATTTTACTCAACACTGGGTTACTTAGAAGGAATTCTACTCAACATTGGGTTACTTAGAAGGTGCGCCTTAATGCAGTGCAGTCCTGACAGTCAATGATAAATGGCACATTCAGCCAATTCTGAAAGGATGACTTATCATTCTAATAAAAAATCCACCTTATACATCCTATCCGCGATAATTTCAGTTATTTTGAAAAGCATCATTCGCCTCGATATGACGTGAGGCTAAATACCAAAAGCATGCATTGCTCCAAGCAACGCATGAACAATCTTCGTTAATGTATGTGCATCAAATAAGCAAGGTGTACATTTCTTGCTATACCGAGATTTGCCTCATTCGCATCGAAAAGATGTTAACTGTGAATGAGGTCTAGAGAAGCGTCGCCCTAAATGGTCGGGTTGCGAGATAAAATTGATTTAAAAAGAAGGAGATGCACTAGGACACAGCGAATAACGATAAAAATGTTCACACACTCTTTCTCAAAGCAGACTTTGAATGCAACGACCGTCCTCTTCTTCGTCTTAGGAAATTTTCGTCTCAAACACAAGTCGGTCTGACCGGCCTAATCTTCGGCATGGCGTCTAATTTGGACGTACCCTAAACTCATAACACCGCCTTCGCAGTTACCTCAGCGAACTTGTCGCATCGCAATGAATTCTGAGTGAGAGTTTTGATCTGTGAGTACCGGGGGAGCAATAAGAAGGTCTTAAGAGATGTTTTGAAATACTTTAAGTTGGTGAGGATTTTTACAGTGATTACAAAACAATTTTTAGTTAAATATTCATAAATATTGATATATGAAATGATGAAATAGTTTACCATCACAAATGATATCAACAACGCAGTTATTGAGTTATTGACAACGAATTCAAGATTTGAGTGACTGAAAATTATGATTCGTTACCAAATACCCTTAAGTGCCGCATTGCCGGGGGTGTGGGAGCTGTAATTTCAGACAGGATTTGAATAACAAGGAGGCAAGCATTCGACGGGGCTTTTGGAAACTCAAACGGAAATCAATATTTATCCTATGACGACCCAAAGCGAAATCTTTCATCTTTCCTTCTTAACCCTTGAACTGAACAACAATATTACCATTTCCCAGTAAAGAAACTCATCAGAAACTTTTTTGGTGGCAAAATTTTCCTATGATCTAAGAAACTTGCTACCAGCCCGATACTTTAGTTTTCTCTAAAAGCTTTGCTCACAATCATTTAGGAAATTGTTTCAAAAATCCATGTATCTCACTTAAAATAGAAACAGTCACTTTTTCTGTACGCTTCTTTATCGAACCCCGTAACTCATCAAACTGTGCTTTTGACCTCGTGACTTCTGACAAGTCTGGTGGTTGACAGTACAGCAATAAGAGAATTCAGGATCCCAAGGCTGACCAATAGGGGCGAAGGTAGGCCAGTCAGACAACTACTGAAACAAAACCCCCGGCTCCTTTACCAGTTGCAAATTTTTTTCATTTTTCTTTGAAAGTTACATTTTGAGGGTTGGAGTTTCCCATAAATAAACCGTAGTTGTGCTTTACTTCAAATCCCGAAGCAACATGAAGAGAATAAATCTGGAGTTTGGAAAACAGAAAGGAAACAAAATACACTCACCTGCATCCATTTCAAGTATGTATTTTCAAAACATTCTTCGCAGCGAAGTTATGCAGTTTAAAACCAAAACAAAACAAGAGAGAATTTCTTAGATGGCGTCAGCAAATAATTTTCGCGCTCTTTCGAAAAAAAGCTAGACCCAAATCCTTCTGACACGAAGTTTTTGCAGCGCGGTCAAAACATGGTGAAAACGTAGGGTAACCATTTAGGGCGACGCCTCTCTATACCTGGCGAATTTTCGTCAATCTTTGGCAACCTGCTTCCCTAGTTATAAGCATTTCCTTGAAAGGGTAACTGATTTGGAAACAACAATCCATTTTCCAAAGACGCTCATAGCAAGGATAAAGAGAAAGTACTTCTTATGCAAACTGGAAATTAAGAAATGGATTAATAATAATCCATCGCATCAGATGTAATTTTTCCTTCAAATTTCATGTTGCAATGGTTCATACAAAGACTTTCGCTTTTTACAATTCAGAGCATGCCCCTGGTAGTTTAAACAGTAATATATTCTTTAACAGAAATAAAGATAATATGATTGAAAAAGTGAAAGAAAGCCGAACGATCATTAACCTCAACGTATGCAACTGGGAAGATGCCGATCTGATTTCCAAGTTCACCTTCATACCAATTATCGTCAAGTTGGCGCAGAACTGTAATCATGTCATTCTGTGAAGTCAACATAAAAATGAGATAAGTTCCATAAAATGTTACAACTTATCTACAACTTATGACACAACATATTTGAACAAGCTAAATTTAAAAGATAAGGTGAAGATGAAGGTAAAGTTGCACTTTTCAGTGCCAAGCGCTGGGATCGCAGAAACAGAGCAGGCCTAATCGAGTCCGCGACCCCTTGTCATGACGCACAAGTGGTGGGGCCCTAACGGGATTCGATCCTACTCCGCCTGACTGAGGATTACACCACGGCGCCACAACACCTTCAACAAGTCCGGGGCTGGTATATCTGATGACTAAACATGAAATTATAATGCTATGAATGGTGGATCATACTTTTGTCCATTATTTTGCCTTGTGAAATTACGTATTCAAATAAGTGATTTGTGTGTAAAGTGGCGTCACATCGCACTAAGGATCTGTCTCTTCTGATGTCACTTTCAACGAAATTGAGGCTATCCTATTGTTTTCTCACCTCTTGATTGCTGCTAGCCTCATTATCATCTGCTCATGCAAAAAATGGTGACACAGCGACCAGAATTGACATAAATCATCAGAAGGGTTACCGTTGGGAGCCTCAAAATTTGGAACAAAGTGAAGAATTCGCATCAGCACATGGTGAGTTTGCCCTGTAGCAGTAATCATACCAACCTTGAGCTCGTCCTCTAATCCAAACAAATGTGTCAGAAAATTTCTTCGACGGTCATCTTAATTCGATCAGTTGCTTGTCTTTCAGAACTTAACTAACGGTGTCTAACACCAAAAGCAACTTAGGCAATGTACCTTGCACTGTAATAACTTATACTCCGTAAATGACTATTCGCGTTGAGGAACATATCAGGTGCTCAATAGTTGTAGGCTTATTTTGTTTGCAGTATCGTTATCGTTTCTTTATGTCAAATCACATGTCCAAAATCAAGAAAACAGCCCTACAGACCACATATATTATCAAATTCTAGAAGCTGTAACAGCACTATCCATCAAAAATATGGACAATACTGCATTACTCTCCACTTTCGAGAAATAAATATTCTTTTTCCTTCCTTTTGTGAAAAAAATACATTTCTTGGGGGACCATTATGGAAACAAGATTGCACTGACAAGCAAGGATCATGCAAACAAGGTTGTAATGTCATCCCTGAAATCTTAAACGGGGATTTTTAAGTTACATTTTTTTATTTATATATAGTACACTTGCAACTAGATTTATTTTTTCCCTTAACTCTATCATATATTCACTTATCTTTTTAAAACTGTATGGCAAAATTCACATACATACATAATACATACATACATACATATATACATAAATCTTCTGTGCATGTCTCAAGCTGAGCCGCCATGTTGTTTTGAACTAGGGCCCCCTTACTAGTCTCCGCATAATAAGCATACGTTCCAAATGTTCAAGAAGGTTGGTGCAGAATCTATGACCTATTTCGTTTCGTTAATTTGACTACTCGAAAGATACTTTGCGGACTTTATCATAAATGTACCGTTGGACTTTAGTGAAACATTGGACGTTAAGAATTATAGGATTTAACTTCAGTTTTTAGGAATTAACCATAAACACTGAATAGAAAATCTTTAAACCATCACAATTTCTAACCATTTTGAAAAACTATAGAATGATTTTCAAAAAAATTATAGTTCATCAATATCCCCCTTTAGCCTTCCTTTCGTGGCTGATTTTCAAAAGAGTTGGGAAATTATCAATAAACACAACAAAGTACCTTGCGGAACGATAGTTCCTTGTCGTTTTCAGCTTGAAATGCATATCTTCCTTTCGCCAATCCCTCTTCAATCTGTATAGTTGGTGCTGGCATTTCCTCCAATGGCTCTGGGGCATATTTTTCTTCTTTGATAAGCTGCAAAGAGGATTCGACGGAATTAGATACGATGCTCAGGATCGGTTTTTCAAAACAAATCACAGCCATCGATTTGCATGCTAACGAGAGTCCTAGAAAGCATGTATCGCATTTCTTTTATTCACTTTATTCAAAGTTGGCTATTTACAATATACAACAGCACAAAGGTGCTAATTTAGCCTAACTATACTTATAAAAATATGAAAAGAAATTTAATATACTCTAAGTTTTCTACGTAACGCTTGCATATTCTGCAGTCACAACTAACCGTGTACATTTTTATTTTTCTTTTAAACATTGAAAGAGATTCAGATTTTTTTATGTCGGCACGTAGTGTCCTCCAGAGCTTCTGCCCGAGGAACTGCACAGTTTCTGTTCCAAACCTCGTTGTTTTAACTTTTGGTAAAAATATGTTTCCGCTATCCCTCAGCTCATATGAAGGCACCTTTTCCATGAAGATGTCATTCATAAAGCCAGGGGCGTTTCCTGATTTTGTTGTATGTATTTCAGTCAGAAGTAAACGCAGAATTCTCTGATGGACAGATGCCGAATTTTTTGATTCACGAGTGGAGTTTCAAAATCTGAATGATTATCTTTATATACAATAAGTAAGGCCCTTTCTTGCATCTTATTGATTTTTTTATTTATGTTCCTATCATGAACATCCATACCAATGGGCAATAGCTAAAATGTGACATCATGAACGCATTCATCAATGATGCAAGTTTTTCCATAGTACGAGGCATGGCAGCCTAGCCTAGCCCCCACCAAGTATGAGATTAATCTAATTAGGGTCCTAGTTTATCGTGCCTTCCACTTTTGCTCTTCATACCGCAATTTTCACGAAGAAATTGTTCGCATCAAGAAAATCTTGACTGAGAATTGCTTCCCTAAGAGCCTTATTGATCGTATTATTAGGAAATTTCTGGATCGCAAATTTAGGCCCAACCCTCCAAAAGAGACGGATAACAACGTCCCCCTCCTATTTTGTATACCGTTCCTTGGGCAGTACAGTCTACAAATTTAGACTAGGCTAGGTAGAATTATTAAAAAATGAAAATGAATTGGATCCCTCTTCCCGTTTAAAGACCGCTTTCCTGTTTCCATACGCTCTTCTGTTGTTTACAAGTTTCAGTGTCCTGGCTGCCATGCCTCGTACTATGGAAAAACATCACGTAATTTGATTACTCGATGCAGAGAGCACTTGGGAATTAACAAAGCTGGTCTTCAAATAAAAGGGAGTTCCTCTGCCATCAGGGATCATATTAACCAATCAGGACACGCCGCGTCGGTTAATGATTTCTCTTTTTTGGACAGAGCTAATAATGATTTTGATTTGCTTATTCACGAAAGCCTTTTGATTTTAAGAGATCGACCTCAACTCAATTCCCAGCAGTCATCTATACCGTTAGTTCTATTTTGATGTGCCTATTTAGCCACTTGGGACTAAGGCCCCGAGTTCCCTCTCGCGTAGGAAATGTAACTCACGCTTGTTTACCTCTTATTACTTGTTTGTCTCAGGGTATAAATTACCGTTTAACGCTTAACTAATTGCTGAAGATGGACCAAGTATGGTTCGAAGCGTACCACTGATTATGTCTTAGTTTTATTTAATTTAATTATAATGGATCTGTCGAACTGGATTTGTCTGAGTCTGATACTTCAACTGGATATGTCTTTCTGATGAATGATGAATAAATTTATAATGATTGTCGTCGCTTGCCTCATCCTTCGACTATCCATTTATATCAACATAACTGACACCCCTTTGTTTGGAAAACAAATCCTGCTCTCACCCTCGTGAAAAGAAAACAAATGAAAGGAAAAACCTATTGAAATGGGAAGGTAGCGAAAAGAAATATGCAAGCTGTAAACGAACTGAACATAAGTCAAAAGAAGTGGATGCTTAAAACGATATCTTTTGGAAAGGAAAGTTTTTACAACTGTTTTCCATTACGAAATTTCAATGCATAGTCCTTTTATACCGTACCAGTTAGAGCTATAGTCTGGGTGCAGTCTTTCTTTTATGTAAATTGAAAGAACGAGAAAATAGAAAGACTGCAAATCAGTAAAAAATTTCTCGTAATTTGATTAATTAATCCATTGCAATATGCGCCAAAATTTTCCGTTTTGTTTTTGTTGGAAAATTGGACAGTTTGGTAGACCAGATTACGTTCATTGATTTCATTTTGCTGAGTCAGCCATACGATAACTCTCTTGATGAAGCACAGTCTTTCAACTTTTTGATCATTCAGTGTTACAAAAGAAAGACTGCACGCAGGCTATTAGAGCTATTACATATAATGAGTATGTTCTCTTCGTTCTTAATAGATAATAGATCCTTTGCATCGAGTTGATGTCATAACTGTGCCGCAGCCGCAGATACCAGCGCAAAGACTCGATAAAAATGCTCTTAATGTGGTTAGAAAAACTGGCACCAACATTTTTATGTTTCTCAGCATGCTAAAGAAGGTAGAAAAGCAAATTGTCACAAAATTAGATCAAAGAATTACAAGGCCACTTTTTGCGACATAAAGGCTCCGCACTAAATCTCCTCTATCCCAAATTGGTGACATCGACAAACTAGAGGATATAACGGCAATGCATCCAGGTCTTTCAGCTACGAAACAAAGTTCAAATCACTCATTCTTGCCCTATAATGTATTTTCTTTTAGATTTTTCTGGATTTTTTGGATCAGTCAATAGGATACTCAAAAGATCCATTAGGCCGTATAAGGTTCTAACCGAAAAGTGAAATGAGCTCGCACATTAAATGAAATAAATGGAGTTAGACAAAGTAAGCACGGAAATAACCTCACAAGTTATTCGGCCACAATTATGTTAAGCTCAAATGCAACTCACTCTAAATGAGCCTATGCTGATAAAGACAAAATTCCAGCTTAGGGAACGAATCACATTCAACTGTATTTTAAGCCTTTAAAAAGTACTATGTTTAAAAAAGACCATAACTAACTTTACGACTTAAGCGATTATCTCTTTCATCTCTGTCAACATCTCGACGGCCTTTCATGTACCGCAACTTCTGCTAATCAATTGATAAAATAATAGTCACTGCAGATTAGTTTAGACACTATTTCGGTTGTACTAAACTGAAAGTCTTTACCCAGTATAAAAAACTTGATACTAAAAGTGGTTACCAAAACTTTAATACTATGAAGAAGGCGGACGCAAAGAAAAAGACAAATTTTTGGCACACTGAGGCCTTTCGAACCTACGTTCTCATCAGAGTGTCACTTTAGATTTAAAGTTAGAGTCGAGATTTCTGCTATAAAGGCAAAATGGATTAATGTGATTGACAGATTGATTTACATTGTCTCTTGTTCATGGGGGCTCGACTTAATTCAGTTCATCAAGGCGTGTCCGTGTTTGAATAGTCTGTTTTCATTATCTGCTTATAAATTTGAGTCACTTAAACTTTAAAAAACATAAACTTTGGAAAATGGTTCTTCCAGGTCCCTATTCGTTTTTCCGCAGTTAAACACGTGTCTTGGAAAGTCGCAAGTCGATATTCCACTTCTTGATTCCGATGTATGGTTGTTCATTCGTTGTCTTAGATTTGTTATTTGCCCAATGTAATTCATTTGCAATTACACATGTTACACTAAAGGAAATACACTACGTTCTTGTTATCGCAGGTGATTCGCACTTTTATGTCCCATGTACAACCGTTTACTGCCATAAAGTTTGTGACTAGCTGCAAATACAATTTACATAATTTGCATCGAGTTTTATTGAATAAGAAAATTCTGGGATCTTGCATTTTGAGTTGTCTAAGATCAGTAACAGATGTGGATTTGGCTTTCGTTGATATAGAAGTGAGATTCGGGGCCTGCCTTAATGCTAACACTGGTTTGGTGTCTTTGAACTTTCTTTTTGTGTCTTTATAACAGAAATATCGACTCTAACTTTAAATTTAAAGTCACACTCTGACGAGAACATAGGTTCGAAAGACCTCAGTGTGCCAAAAATCTGTTTTTCTTTGCGTCCGCCTTCTTCATAATATTAAAGTTTAACCGAGTATAAATCTCATGAAATGAAATGAAATAAAATGGAATGAGTGAATGCAATAACAATCATAATTGACAGTTGACGCCAGCAGCAATTACGCTTCCCATCATCTTCATCAAGGCGCATGCACAAACGGATGATTTCATTCCACCTTCCAGCATTTATATAGAAATATTTTAACCCATTTCAGTGAGCATGTACCTCTCAAAGAATAGGTTTCACCGACTAGGGCTAGCTCGTTTCCATATAAAATAAACTTGAAAATTACAAGGACTGCATACAATGGCATGGAATCTCAGCTCACAATCTAGAAACTGGGATCACTTCCCCCATCTAAACAGGTCTTACGACCTAAAGCATAACCAGAAACTATGTAGAGTCAAATGATTTTTGGTTATAGAACTACCATTATTTTCCAAAATAATGTGAATGAGATATCATTTGAAAGGTTTAGTAAGTTGAATTAGATTCTTGAAAGAGTTTTAAAATTCTGTTTACTTACGTGGGCTTTAGTCCCTTGGGAATATTTGTTTTGTTTCTCAAATTTTTCATACCTCCACATACATCATTTAAAAGTGCAGGTCTTAAAGTAAAAAAAGCTTTAAGTTTAAAAGTAAAAAAAAAATCTCCTAAAATTCCCAAGAGATTAAACCCCTCTTAAGAAAATAAAATTTACTCTCTTGTAAGAATCAAGTGACACTCGCTAAACTCTTTGCATTATTTTGGAAAGTAATGGTATTTCTATGGCAAAAAACCATTTAACTCTATGATAATTCTTTGTTATACTTTGGTATGCAAAGAAGCAAGCTAGGCCTCCTACTACCGCTGGCTCTACCAGTCTACCTTACTTCCAACTGCTTTACTTCCAACTCCACTTACTCGAGTCCTTTCACAAATGATATTCGTTCCAGAGGAGCTACACACCATGAAGCCAATAATTTCGTATCTGAATACTTATTATTGTTTCAGCCACACCGATATGACGAAAAAGAGATTTATAAAGGTTTAGAGCGGAACTCCTCCATATATGTTGTACCCAAAAACAAATTTGCAAGGTTTACCCCTGGTTAAAGTAAGCTCGGAAGATGAATATTCATACCTCCACATAATTAGAGGGGAAAATTCCAATCTCCCCCTGAACTTCGCCTTCGTACCAATTCTCGTCGATTTGTCGGATAACATCAATGGTTTGCCCTTTCTTGAAACTTATCTCACTGAAGGAAAAAGAGAAAATGAAAGGTATACTCAAGCTATTTTAGAGAACCATTGTTATGAAAATTATTCCGAAGAACAATTTGACATGATACCAAATCATCATCATCATCATCATCATCATCATCATCATCATCATCATCATCGTCATCATCATTATCATCATCATCATCATCATCATCATCATCATCATCATCATCATCATCATCACAATCACCATCATCATCATCATCATCATCATCATCATCATCATCATCATCATCATCATCATCATCATCATCATCATCATCATCATCATCATCATCATCATCATCATCATCATCATCATCATCATCATCATCATCACATCATCATCATCATCATCATCATCATCATCATCATCATCATCATCATCATCATCATCATCATCATCATCATCATCATCATCATCATCATCATCATCATCAATTACCACAGACACTCGTTCTCTCCATTAATTTCCGTCGCTCATCATCCCAGGCAAGTCTGACGGATATCATTCAAGATCATCGAACAGTTGTTTGATAAATGTCTTGGATGGTCTCGCAGCATCAGTTCTTCCATTTGTCGGTTCCCATAAAAGAATATAATTGATCACTTCTTTTTTCTGCATCAAGCAGTGGCCAGTGAGTCTTGCTTTCTGTTCGTATACTATCTCAGGTATGGGAAAAAGGTTGCCAAACAAGAGTTTGCTGCTCAATGATTATTCCATTATACATTTCATATTTAGCGCATACTTTGGCATTCTCATGTGTATTCTACTCGGCTTGATGTTAGAGTCCACGTCGAACAACCATAAAACAGAACAGATTTGACAGTAGCTTAGAAATTACTTTAAATGTCAGCTGGTCGATAAGACTTCAATATTACAGATAATTTATGCTCAGCACCCAATGCCTTCCTAATGGGTTTGTTTACGTCAATCTCAGTACTGAAGATTTTGCTTCCGAACTAAATAGATTAACCTGCACAATTCAGAGGATGTAAAGAAGATTATTTGGTTGTGCCAGTTTGATTTATTGACGCAAATTCAGTCTTATCAAAGTTGACCTGTGGCCCTATTCCTTTCGCTGAACATTCAAGACTACGGAAGAGTGATTCGGCTTGGCTTACAGCACTGACAGAAGAACCAGCTCGTCGGCATAACCTGGACGGAGAAATTTTTTCGAAGGGTAATGTTCCCTTTTCTTGGTTTCATTATTAATCCATTCTCTTTGATGATGTAAGCTGATGTTCCATGAAGAACTCCTGCTACTATTTCGAAGAATCTTACATCGCCAGATCCATCATCTGGGCATCTGACCATAACAAGTGTGCTTGTACTACATCTAGCATCGTGATAGCATTTACTCTTTTATCGGGGATACCATATGCAGGACGAATTTTTTCCATTTCACCCCTATGATTCGAAACTTACGAATAGCAAAGCTACATTAAAATTTCTTGCTCTTAATGCCACAAGTATCCTGCAAACAATCAGAATCTGCGATACCGTTGAATTACCTAGACGAAGGCAAATTTGATTCCTGCTCAAGATTTTCTTATTTTTGGTCTGAATCGATCTCGCAACGTTGAATTGTATACCTTTGCTGCCATTGCCATTAAAGTTATTCCTAAATATCATTCGTTATTCTTATGTCACCTTTCTAAAGAAAGGAAGAATGCACTGTTTGGTTAATTTTCCATCTACGTCTTTGCATAACTTTAAAAATACATCATAGTATCTCCACTTTTTCCAAACTTCTGTTGCTATTTCATCCAGGCCGGAACCTTCTTGTTTTTGGGCGACTTCAGTACCGGTTCTCATTCACTGATTGTAAAGTTTCCATAAGGTTAATGTAAAGTAGCTGCACAGAGATAAAATCTATCATTGTGTCCAAAATTCTGGAGATTTGACAAGCATATTTTCGAAATGATACCATACAGGCTGCTTTGTCAGTCATGAAAACATCTTTGGTCTTGAAATTTCCTCGTTTTATTGTATCAACATAAGAAAATGAATCTGAAAGATAATGTACAGTTGTTTTGTGGCTTTACTTCAATAACTTTCTTGATTTTGAAGCACATTCAAAACGATGCCAAAGATTAATGCTGATGAATCAATGCTCATAGATTATTTTTGACCTGAATGATGTCAAATTCAATGTCCTTCAAAATATTCCTGTGTTTTCATCCGAAAGTCTCAAACGAAAGTATGCCACTTCACTGTGATTCAACATACCAAATATTGCAAAATGAATTTGCGTAGGAAGCGATTTTAAACTGGCATTCCACACGCTCATTCCATGTAACTAGTACTGCTATCTCTGACATCAATTTGTTACCTGATAAAATAATACTCGAAGATATGTAAAAACTAACAGCACAACTAAATCCACAGTAAGTAATATCGAAAATATTTGTGGTTAGGTTGGATCATTAGAAATTTTGTCCCAAGAAAGTGAAGAAATACTTTCAGTTTCTATGAATACATTCACACGATACCGAAGCCATCTTTAAATGGACAAAGATGACGGTACTACCTTACCTAGCGGTCACACGATACCATCCCGACTTGAAAACGGAAGAAATAAACGGCAACAAACTCGTTGCAATGCTTACAAAAACGAGGCTAGAACTGTACTCCATAGAATGTATGGATATCTAATCGATCCGCCCCGTTCGTCGAGGAGTAAAAATGTTCCGCTTTCACTGTTTCTGAATGTTCACACGATGCCGTTATCAAACTGTGCCGGTTAAGTTTTCAAGCTCTGCAGTTTTCAAAATGTGCCGGCAAAAATATTCCGTTTTCATCGCTTTCGAGTGCTCACATGATGCTGTTCTCAAATCGTCCCTGTCGTAACGTTTTCAAATTTTGCCGTTTTTATATTGTGACAGTAAAAAATTTGCCCCAAACGTGTGAACAGGATGCGAATCCGTAACAGTTTCATACCATTTTCAAATTGTGCCGGCATCATGTGAACAAAGTCTAAGGGATATTTGGCAGTGTTACCCTGTGTTACCCTCTGTGAGAATCCGTTATGATAAGCAATGTATAGGTGATACTCACGAAGGTGACTGAGCTTGGAACGAGTATAGTGCTTTTGCTTTTCCAACGCGTATTTCATTCTCAATCTTTTTGACGGGATCTATACTTCTAACGCCATTCATCTTATTTCCTTTATTTCTTCTTAATTCTTCCTGACGTGCACGTTCCATTTCCTCTTGTTCCCGCATTCTTTGTTCCTCCCATTCCCTTTGTTGCAAAATTCTTCTTTGTTTTTCTTCTTCATTCTTTCTCTTGGCATCCATTTGTTTTATTTTCAACGCTTCTTCTTCTTGCAACCATTTTTGCCTCTCCTCTTGCAACATTCGCAGTTCACGTTCTCGCTCTTCCCTTAAAGCTCCTTCATCTTCCGCCTTTCTGCGTAGTTCTAAAAAGTCTGGCGGATTATTGTACTCGAATTTTGTGGGATTTGTGAGTCTGGTGTCTGGTGATCTCTGATCTGGAGTTTGGTACGGCAGGCCCTGAAAAGATAACGAATAATACATCAACAAAGATATTTAAAATTCCGCTCCTAATGAAAGGTTGAAAGCAGTGTTGGAAAATGCCGTTGCAAGACGCGATAATTAACTTAAGTGATGTGCTTGACAAAATAAAGAAGTTATCACCCTTCAAAAACAACGTACTGAAGAGAAAATTCGACCTATTTGTAACATGAAACATTATTGCTTTCATTGACACTTCGATTTAATGCTTGAAACTTTCTCCGAGCTTTGATGAGTGTTCTTCTTCCGAAACTTGTATCATCATTTTCATAGCACAGTACAATTTCATTAAGATCTTACACAAAACGTTCATTATTAGGGCCTGAAATTGCATACACCTTTACATACGTATGTAATAAATTTACAGCTAAACAGAACAGCACAATAGTATCTTATCCAACATAGGGCTGGTCTCTGAAAATGAAATGTTCACAATAGACCTTTTAGCTATTCAGCAAAAGAGGCTGGATCGAGGGTTATTTTTATACATTTTTATGCACGAGATTCGATCGAGTGGCGTTAGAGCTTCTATCACAATTGTGCACATTCGAAAATTCTACAAAATGTAGCAAAGTATCGTTCGATTGCGATTCTTTTTCAGAATAGCTAAAAGGTCTATTCAAGCATGAATTCAGACATACTATTACGATCAGGTCAATCACAAAGAAGATGATGAAACAGACAATCACACATAAGATGGCAGCGAAGAATCTTGTACCAAGATGCATTGCATTCGAATCACGAACCTATAACGATTCTTTCCGAATTCGATTAAAGAACGCAATGTATCTTGGTAAAAAGTTCCTCGCCACCATCTTTAGCGTAATGGTCCATTCGAGTTGGTGCATCGATGACGTTAAGGATTTGAAAAGATCTTGTTCTTTTTCGTCTTTCTAACACGTGGTTATTCGTGAGATTATTGCTTTTTGACCGCAAATCAACATTCAGTGGGATGAGTTGTGATTCAAACCATATATGCCTTACATGAGAAGTGACACAGAATTAAAAGCACAATACAGCAAAACGCAATGGACTACGTGGCTGTGTAGCACACAAAAACCTTCAAAATATCTTCATCAAGCTAACCAGCTTGGTGAATTAACTGTAGAGTTGTCAGAGTAAATTTTGAGCAATGTCATATGAAGGTCCTTACCACCATACAATAAAAATATTTATCGCATTGCATAAAATTTTGACTTTCAGAGGCATCAACTTACAAAAGCAAAGGCTGATAAAGATATACAATTATACGGTACATTTTGAAAAAATTTTAGAAATCAAACTCGCAACTTAAAATGACCTTTTTACAGTTCTACGTATACATAAAAAGAAATGAAGTCCTTTGTGTTAATTGAAGGAAAAAGACAACAGTCTACACAAAATTCGCCATGTTAGTAAACATGATCTGATTAACAAACACATGAAAGCTTCCAATCTGATTCCTAGCTCAATGACTAGGAACTGCCATGATGAATTAAAACTACTGGAAATTTTGACGCGTAAATCCTTCGTGAAATCTTCAAGGCAGATAAAAAGGTATCAAGCCCAAAGATAAAAAACTGCCAAACCTGTCGTCTTAATTGGACTAAAAACACGGCAGGTGAAGATTTCAATTATCTAATGCGAACCAGAATTGTTTCCAGTCAAATGAAAATTTATTCAGAGACATGTAACAAGAAAAGGAAAGTTGTTGTCCTCGTAAAACAGCACAAAAAGTCCAGGAAATAAGGATAATAAGCGAGATCAGATCCTGTTCTTAAAAAAACTTACGAATAAACGTGGCATATCTGTGTTCAAGTTGTTCTTTCACAATTTCAATCTTCCAGAAATAGTCATATGATTTGACGAGCACCCATGAATGCTGCTCCTTTGCAGCCGCTCTTATGAGATGATTTATCATCCAAAGCAAATGAGATTGAAAAGAAGTAAATACATGCAAAGCTGTGACGATTATGTATAAACATAAATGTACTGATAGAATGAGGTATCCAATTTGAACGGAAATAGTAAGATTTGAAATAATAGAAGGTTTAATAACAAAGAGGGTATCAGCCTTGGCTTAAATTCAGATGAAATTTCGCAAAGAAGGGCTTGAAGCGATGGCTTGGATGAGTTGCAAGATTAAGGTCACAAGGTAAAAGAAATAACATTAGAAGTTAATGATAGGACTAAAACCCACCCTTAGACGTTACTCCTATATGACGCCATCTCGCACTTACCATACTGCCTGTGGCAAGAAACAGATTATCAACAACGACATGTCAAACTCCAAAACTAGAAGATGATCGTTTTCAAATTTGTAAAAAGCATAAAGAGGGCGAATTGTCAAATGACACAAAGGCCTACCTTGTAAATTCTTGAATAAGGAAATATAGCAGAAAACATTTTTTTATATATTCATCTAAAATTTTACAATACAAGTACGTCTACATCCTACGATACTTTCTAATTACTTTACAAATTATACAAACACTACAGGGACAGGACCACAAGGAGCAAAGGACAATGTCTACCCTGTGGCCATTAACATAAAGACATGGAAATATTAAAAGCTAAATGAATAACTACAAAATACAAAACATACGATTTAGCACTATACACATAAATACTCAAATCCGTTTCACATTGGATGTCAGGCCAGCATAGGAGAAAGATGCTGAAAACAGGAACCTAGGACGAGAGAACAGCAACGACAGCAATTGCTACCATCACTGATCCTCCCCCAGAGTCCCTATCCCTCAACACACTACGCATATGCTGTCAAGCCAGGGTTTCTGGTTAGCAAACGATAATCTGAACTACTTTGGATTAGCATCAAGAAGTTTCCATTGGCAATTCGTTGCCTAAAATTAAATGTGAAACAGACTTACAAAAAAAAAGAGGAAAAATCGACATAGCGGTTGTGTGGCGTACCCGTGGCGTAAAGGAAAGTTTGCGGTCATCCAAGCCGACCTGTTGTATGGATGAAGTTTAAAGTATGTTCCAGTATAGTTCTGTTAACGTCATTGGGAAGTTCTTCATTACCATATAATAAGTATTGAACAATAACGTTGTTTGGAAGGGTCTCAACTTGGACAAATGGTCGTAACAATTCTGAAACTCCTGCGAGAAGATCTTGTCGTTGATTGTCAAATGAAGGGCAAAGCAACAAAAAGTGCTTCATATCCTCAATGCCATCATGCGTTGGGCACATTGAGTTCACTGTATCCCTAAAATTGTGCTTGAATTTATGAAATTCAATTTACTGAGACCGACCCTTATTTGTAAAAGATAACTTAAGCCTATTGGATCATGAATACCAAAGACAGACTTTGCACTGGGGCGAATTTTTGACAGAAGCTTTGTTTTAAAAACATCAACAGAAGGTGCGAGTCTGATTTCTGGATCAAGTCTATTCCATTCAGAAATGCAGTTAGGATAGAAGATTGACATGAATTTTTCCCTTCTTCCCCTTATCTGCCCAATAACATCCTGATTGCGAAGAGCGTAATTTGGCTGTTGCAGTGGTGGGATTGGCTCCTTTGTATACCATGGGGTGAGATCATTTATAATCTTATAGAACAAAGTAAGGCGTCTACTCCATCTACGAGAACTAAGTGACTCCCAGCCAAGCTCTACATACAGTTTTTCTCGTGATGTTCCCCTCCATGTTCCTGTTACAGCAAGAGCAGCAGAATATTGAACAGATTCTAATTTTTCCATTAAATTTGGTAAAATTATGTTTTGACTGAAATCATCCTCTTTAGCTGGAATATAGATGATTATATCCCCGTAGTCCAGGTGGGGCCGTACATAAAGTTTGTATAATTCATTTAGGGTATGTCTGGGTAAATATTTGGAGAGATACTTCAGCAAACCAATGCCCTTTCTCGTTTTAGAGACAGCGTAAAATGTTTTTTATATTCAATCAAATTTTACGATACAAGGTACTTATCTTAATAAATCCACCTTTTCAAGATAAGATGTGCGAAAACGGAAGTCTTTTGTTGTTTGAGATTTCGCATTTTTGAGGCTAAAATTTTCTTCTGCGTACAAAGTTTAGCATAGAAGCAAATTTTTACTTTCATATCTATCTTCATTTGGAAATTGCGATGATATAAAGAATTAGAAATCATAAGGGCTTTGAACTATTTAAAATCGCCATAATTTCTAAACGAAGACAGACATGAGAGTAAAAATTTGCTTCTATGCTAAACTTTGTACGCAGAACAAGATTTTAGCCTCAAAAATGCAACAACTCAAACAACAAAAGACTTCCGCTTTCGCACCTCTTATCTTGAAAAGGTGGATTTTATCTTAAAACGGCAGATAGAAAGGATGGAAGCGGGTTGCAACTGTAACAATAAACGAGAACAATCAAATCCACACGTGAACAAAGAAACAACAGCCAGTGCCTATTCAATTCCTGTGACACCTATTGTCTACGAATCTATAGAGATTGAAAGACCTGTTCAAACGAACACAAAGAGAGAAAACAGACGTTCAACGAGAATTAATAAACAAAAACAAAACACTGAACCGAAGATCACCCAACAGCAAAATACAAATCAAGCGCAAAATTCGAAAATGATTCAAGTGCCAGACAGTGAGCAGGCAATTAATATGCCTCCTGTGGTTATAGAGGATGGCAAACATAACATTCCTGAGAAGACAGCGAATCAAGTTGCAACCAATGGGTCTCCCAATAATAATGATTCTTCCGATTCTGTTAGCAATACTGCCCCTGAAATTACACATTTGGTTAGAAAACGACTAACAACTGAGATTTTAGGAGATTTAATGGTGAAGGGAATCCAAGGCTTCAAAATGAAGGAAGCAGTGTCACACAAGGAGAACGTGTTCGTGCGATCATTTCCAGGAGCAAATACTGATGCCATGAACAGTTATGTCTGCCCCCCCCCCATGAAAAAATCCCCTAGCTGAATCATACTACATTGCGGTACGAATGATTTGCACACGAAACAATCCACCTGGACTATAGCCGAAGATATCATTGAACTCGCTAAGGCGATGGAAAGCAAAGACACTGAAGTGCTGGTCTCAAGCATTGTTCAAAGAAAAGACAAGTTTAATGATAAAGCACTGGAAGTCAATAAGGCTCTGGAAAGAGAATGCGAGCGTATGCGGCTGGGATTTATTGACAACTCAAACATTGACCCAGAATCTCATTTAAATGGAAGCGGACTGCATCTTAATATGGAAGGAGCAATCATACTAGCTAACAATTTCATATGGGCAATGGGTTACTGACTGAATAGTGAAGGTTATGATGATAAAGAGCAATCTCCCCCTCCCCCAACTCCCCTTGAGCTACCACTTTTAGAAAATGATCCCCTTTTAACCAAAGATGATTGCCCAGTAGCCAGCAGCAGCCTTTATTTTTAGAGACGGATGAAATGGATGTAAAATCTGTGCTTGGGAAATTAAGAGCAAATAATGTAGGACGCTTGATAATTGGCTACATCAATATCAACTCAATAAGGAACAAGTTTGAAGGTTTAGTAGAAATTGTTGATAGCAATATCGACATTTTCATGATAGCGGAAACAAAGCTCGATTCTTCCTTTCCTATTGAGCAATTTTCCGTCCATGGCTTCAGTAAACCCTTTCGATTAGACAGGAACAGTAACGGCGGTGGGCTATTAGTTTATGTCAGAGATGATATTCCTTCATTCCAGCTAAAGTCTTTCAGCTTTAAAGATGACATTGAATGCATTTGCTTTGAGATCAACCTTCGTAGAAAGAAATGGGTCCTTTTTTGCATATATTGACCACCGTCACAAGAACAGGCTTACTTCTTCGATGAGTTAGGCAAAGCAATAGTCCATCATAGCGAAAAATATGAAAATTTTATGCTTGTTGGTGACTTTAATGCAGTTGAAACGGATCAGGAGGTAATCGACTTTATGAATCTTTTCGACCTCAAGAACCTCGTTAGAGAGCCTACGTGTTTTAAGTCCAGTAACCCAAGGTGCATTGATTTGATGTTGACAAATAGAGGGAGGAACTTTCAACAAACAACAGCTATTGAAACTGGATTATCAGATTTTCAGAAAATGGTCGTTACAGTTTTGAAAACTTCTTTTGACAAGCAAAAACCGAACGTAGTTAACTACAGAGACTATCGAAACTTTAGAGATGAAGTTTTTTTCGACAGGATCTTCAGAAAGGAATTGCTGACCTTGATGTACAACGTTTGATTTACACATCTTTTCAGAGTGCCTTTGGACATGTCTTAGATAAGCATGCACCGATGAAAAAGAGGTACATTTCGTGCAAATGACAGCCCATTTATGAACCGAATTCTTCACAAGGCGTTCAGTTCATGCTGCGCACGAGACTAAAGAATAAGTATGATAAGAATAGAACAGCTGAAAACTGGGATGCTTTCCGCAGACAGCGCAATCTTTGCGTTAAAATGACCCGTAAGGCAAAAAGAGATTTTTATAATCAAATTGATATTTCAGCAGTTACAGACAACAAAAAATTTTGGAAAACGGTCAAACCTTTTATTTCGGATAAGAGATCACCAAAATCACGATAACGTTGGTTGAAGAAGGGAAAGTTGTGTCGAACGAGTCTTATGTGGCTGAAACGTTCAATAGCTTTTTTGTCACAATCACTGATTCTCTTGGAATTATCGAAAATGAAAATATTATTCTTGCTTCTGAAGATTTTAGTGACCCCATCGATGAAATAGTGCTTAAATTTTCGAGGCACCCAAGTATTCAAAAAATTCGCTCACTCGATGTAAACAATGGTTCTTTCTCATTTGAAAAGGTTTCAATTGAAAATATCAAAAATGGGATTAGTGAACTAAACCCCGCTAAAGCAACCACTTTCAAGAGTATCCCTCCAAAGTTGTTAAAATCTGCGTCGGAAATAGTTTCTGAACCCTTGCAAATCATATTTAATAACTCAGTAGTAGAACATTCTTCCTTTCCCGATGAATTGAAATTAGCCGATGTATCTTCTCTTTTTAAAAAGGATGTCAAAACCTTCAAGGGTAATTACGGACCTATCAGTGTGCTCCCAACAGTGTCGAAGGTATTTGAAAGGTTCATGGGTACTCAAATATCAACTTATATGTCTCAGTATTTATCATGTCTGCTTTGTGGCTTTCGTAAGGGCTATAATGCTCAACATGCATTGATACGGACAATTGAAAAATGGAGAACGTGCCTCGACAAGAGTGGAAAAGTTGGAGCCATATTCGTGGACCTTTGAAAGGCCTTCTACTGTATTCGACATGACTTACTGATTGCTAAGTTACATGTATAGTTTACATTACATGCTAAGTTACAAGGACGGATTTAGTCGTGACGCTTTATTGCTTGTCCACAGCTATCTGGAAAATCGGCAACAAAGCGTAATTAAAGGCTCCCATTAGCCATGTTTGAAGAATGAGATCATGCATGTAGCTTGCTTAATAACGAAATAAATATTTATTTGCAATTTCAACTGCTTAATGTAGGATTTAGTATCTATCGGGATGGCAATAGCCTAGCTAGTCCACTTGAAAGAGACCAGATTTCTTGCTAAGCATATGAAATATTACATCGGACGTACCGAAAATAAGGATGGCACATGATACTGACAAATTCTTTACGTTAGCCAGACAAGGTTTGCCACTCTAATAGTGCCACACCTGTTTCTTGATAGTATTATATGGGTTGGTTGGTTTCCTTGATAACAGTCATCCGCATGAAGATTTCAAGCAGTAAGGAAACTTTGACGGGTTAAACTTTGAAAATTGCATTTTAATGACTTTGCAACTTTGTTGCTGATTTTATTAACAGCGAGGATTTGTTAGGAACACCTAGTAATTAGCCTTAATTGTTTTGAAATTAAAACGAGGGCAAACATAGTAATCAACATCAAGATTGTTATGGAAAATTTAAGAAAGTCGTAACAAACTCTGTGTACTCAAAATCCGATAATTTTAAGAAACTTTCAGTGCTGCTGCAAATCCTTAGTATCTTACACGAATACGTGTAGATGTTTCAGTGCAACTCCAAATCCCTAGTTTCTTACCAAAACTGCGCGTAGATGTAGGGAATAAGGGATGTCTGACTGACAATACTGACGAATTTTTACTTTTGCCAGAAACCAGCTGCTACCTGAACAGTGCAGCACTTCTTCCTTGATAGCTTAGAATGAGTTGCTTGCTCCTTGACAACACTCCTCCATCTTGAAGATTTCAAACAGTAAGGGAACTTAGCCAGGTCAAACAGTAAGGGAACTTTGCCAGGTCACAGAGGTCAGATCTTAGAAAATTGCTGTTTAATGAGTTGGCAGCTCAGTTGATGGATTCATTAACAGTCATGATTTGGCAGCTCACCTAAATTTGATTGTTGACCAAATATCTCTGAATTGTTTTGATTGTGTAAATTAACAATGTCTATAAATACCTCAAATGCTTCATCAATTGTTTTGATTGTGTGAATGAATAATGCCTATTGTTACAACATTTCTGATTCCTTCCACTATAGGTAGGTAGGTAGGTAGGTAGGTAGGTAGGTAGGTAGGTAGGTAGGTAGGTAGGTATATGGATCTCCTACTTCCGGTTGGAGAAAAGCCCCTCCATAATGTTTTCATTCTTCAAACATAAAAATCAATGGATCGTTCTGTAGCTATAAGCATCTTCAGCTTGGTGTTCCCCAAGGATCCGTCCTTGGACCTCTCTTTTTCAATATCTACAACAATGACCTTCTGTTATCGATTCAGGAGACAGATATATGTAACTATGCGGACGATACAACCATTTATACGTGCAATAAGCGTCTAGAAAATGTAGTCTCCAGGTTAGAAAATGACTCCAAAATCATAATTGAATGGTTTCGAAATAACTACATGAAACTTAACGAAGATAAATGCCATTTTATGATTTTTGGTGAAAGAACAAATCAAGATGTAGGCATGAATATTGGCAACTGTACCGTCAATAATTCACAAGAAGAGAAACTTTTAGAGGTTTTGATTGATTCAAATCTCAACTTTGAAAAGCACGTCAGCAATATTTGTAAAAAGGTTGGAAACAAACTATTTGCCTTGTCACGCATGTCCACATATCTAGGAACTGGTAAGTTAAGACTGTTAATGAGAGTATTTGTAACTAGCCAGTTCCAATACTGTCCTTTGGTATGGATGTTCCATAGCAGAAAAATGAATAACAAGATCAATAGACTGCATGAAAGAGCCTTACGAATTGCATATAAAGACTATGCTTCCAGCTTCGAATCTTTGTTGGAAAAAGATAGTTCTGTAACAATACACCAGAAAAATGTGCAATTGCTAATGACTGAAATGTTCAAAACTACAAATAATTTAAACCCTAGTTTTATGGACGAAATTTTCTTGAAAAGAAGTGTTAGATATAATTTGAGAAATACCAATACATTTTTACTTCCTATGGTACATACAGTTACTTGTGGTACTGAAACAATTCGATACAGAGGGCAGCGTATTTGGCACTATCTTCCACAGGAAATCAAGGATTCGAATTCTGCGCAACAATTTAAGAATAAAATTAAATATTGGAACAATAAAGACTGCGACTGCAGACTTTGCAGGCAGTATATTCCTCGGCTCGGCTTTTTATAGTTTTACACCATTTTTAATATGAACTTTGTACATTGATATGAATTTTTGTAATTTTATTGACTTGTTTTCCTTGTATATATTTATGTAACACTGTATTTAATTTGTTGGCTTGAATTAGCTTTTTAATTTCACATAGCTATGTAAGTTGCCAACTTGAAATAAATCGATAATAATAATAATAATAAAAATAATAATAATAATAATAATAATAATAATAATAATAATAAAAACTCTGGTATCCGTTGACCACTGGTCTGTCGCTCATTTCATTACACCCTCAGTAGTGTGGTGGGATGACCGTTGGACTAGTGCCGCGTTGATCCGAGTTCGAGTCCTACCTGGCCCAGTAAAAATTTTGAATTTTTCACGTGTAAAAATATTCAATTTGTCAAGTGTCAGCCCGTCCCCGAATTATTAGAGAAGGACTGTGCTGTTACTATTCATACAAAGAACCTTCCATTACTTATGACTGAGATGTAAAAACCAGAAATGACCTGAATCCTTCTTTCATGCAGGAAATTTTCTGTGAAAATGAAAGCCATTACAATTTGCGAAACAATGTCGAATTTGTTCAAGCTAAGGTGAGATCGGTGGATAATGGCACAGAAAGCATCAGATTTGAAGGTCCAAAACTATGGCAAATGCTACCGCAAACAATACGAAACTCGGGATGCCTTGCTCAGTTTAAATCAAATATAAAAAATTGGAAGGGAGAAAATTGTCCATGCAAGCTGTGTCGCACTTTCATTCCGAACTTGGGCTTTTTATGATGTGTTAAAGATTTGTTTTATTGTATACTTTGACGAATTGTAAATAGTTTTAATAACTTTGTATCTTTTATCCACACTTTGTAATATATATTTTTAGCGTTGGAATTAATTAGCTAAATATTTTAGCTATCAGTTATTTTGCTGCCAACGATAAAGAAATTGTTAAAAATAATAATAATAATAATAATAATAATAATAATAATAATAATAATAATAATAATAATAATAATAATAATAATAATAATAATAATAATAATAATAATAATAATAATAATAATAATAATAATAATAATAATAATAATGATGATACATTCGTATCTGCCCTAGTGCCTGAGCTAGCAGCTCAGTTAATGTATGAATACGCTATACTAGGTTTATGTTAGCTACTACACACAATATCACATGAAAATACCTCAGCAAAGGGGGGGGGAAGTTTATCCAAGCACAGGCAGACATTTAGCTGACTTATTTCAAACGGAAAAAGAGCAATGCCCTCGAATTTCAAAAGTGCTAAATGTAGGCCTAGACTATGGGAATAACTTCCGCACCCTGTGCCTCCAAATATAATTTGCCATAATAACATTTGATATTGAACACCATTGTAACATCTGCTTTGCAACTAATTTGTCAACTGACAAAGATCTCAGTTCTCTCCAAATATCCTTCTTTATGCAACCAAGCGAGCCAAAACACATAACCTTTAATTCAACGTTCCATCCATGACCTCGTAATAGACAGCAAACGCTCTCGTAACGCCCCAACTTCTCTCGAAACGCGTAATCAAAGTACAAATCATAACACACAGCTACTTCAACAATGGTGCACCTCTGTGATACATGATCAATTAAAATAATGTCTGGTTTGCAATGTTCGATCAACAGCAGTTCCTCGCAATACTCTGTGAATATTGTCTCCATTAGCTTGTTTGAGTAGACTCGTAGACGACGGTTACTCTGAGAAATAACATCTTCTACTTTATCAGCGATTCGATTGTGGCGACGACTATAAAAATTTCGAAATTCATGACAACCATTCATCAGATGCGCAATACTTTCGGTATGATTTCGGCAAAAGGGGCATAAAGGATCATGTTCACGGTTCCAAATGTGCAGCGTAAAGTTAGTTGGAAGGAGGATAAGTCGTGCTTTTATGCTGAATTTCACTAACAAGTCGTCTATTTTCCAGTTGTAGAAAATGGAATGTGATGACTTCAAATGAATGCCATCCATACCGAAGAAGCACCCCTGAATTGACAATTCTTTTGCCTTAATCAAATCATGTTTAACTGTGTAATGAAATAGAATCTTTTGTAGCGATGAAGTGTCGTCGTGAAACTTTCCATCAATGATTACACCTGCTTTCCCATCTCTGAAAACGATGGAGATATCTAGTTTCCTTGCATAGCGCAACAACTCAGGCCAGTCAGACTGACAACCAAAGTTTGTTTTATTATTCAAATATCCATCAACTGTGACTTCGTAACCAAGAAAGTTCTTTTCATCACTCGATTCTGCTACCCCCCTCCTTAACATGTCAAGACTTAGAGACTGACGTGCACTGTTTCTGAAATGATCTTCCTCATGATTCAACATTTTTAGGAGAAACGCAATTCGTGTCGTCCGGTATACAGCAGATACACGTTTAATTCCTATTCCTCCGTCCTCGAGTGGTAGGTAAATGATGAGCTGCGTAGTTGAACTGTATAAATCGTACAAATTTCGAACTGTTTGTGTTTGAGCCTTATCCAATTCTTCGAGCTGTTCCTCGGTAAACCTTGTATTGTTAAAATGATGCAATATTTTAGCAAGAGCCATGTTATTGAAAGCACTTGCCTTCAGCGAAAGTGGCAACTTACATTTTGAGATTTTGTCCAGCAACTCTTTATAATTTTCTAATATTTGATTGACCTGCTTCGGATCCTCTCCAGATAACGATAACGACTTTCCCAAGTATTTATATGGCTTATTGCGCCCACAAACAGCTAATTCATTTGACTGTACTTTCACTTTTGGTTTTATGTCCGATTTACCCTTGTACCAATTATTACCCGACCTTATAGCGTATAAAACAGCGCATTTCTCGTGTTTTACTTCCAAACCAGCTTGGGCCATAATTTCTTCCCCTGCATCAAAGATCAGTTGAGAAATTTCTGAGTTATACTGTACGACAACAATATCATCAGCAAACGCTTGCAGGGGTATGGGATTGACCATTCTTTCATTCTGAATGGCCATACAACTTATAGCAGTAGCAACCATATAATAA
Source organism: Aurelia sp. 4 Dawson et al 2005 (assembly GCA_964019985.1). NCBI lineage: Eukaryota > Metazoa > Cnidaria > Scyphozoa > Semaeostomeae > Ulmaridae > Aurelia > Aurelia sp. 4 Dawson et al 2005. The sequence continues at coordinate 7,946,301 of OZ026505.1, forward strand.
TAATAATAATAATAATAATAATAATAATAATAATAATAATAATAATAATAATAATAATAATAATAATAATAATAATAATAATAATAATAATAATAATAATAATAATAATAATAATAATAATAATAATAATAATAATAATAATAATAGCATTTCCTTGTATTTATTTCTTATTTCTGGCTTTATGTTCTTATGTGCTTATCCAATTCGTTATCAGCAATCGACGCCAGATTATTAGAATCAAGAATTCCACGGAAATCTTTAGAACTCTTAAATCGAATTTATAATTCTTCCCTTTATCGTTATAGTACACTCTTGTAATTTACTCACATTGTGACTGAAGAAGATCTACATAAGATCGAAATATTTCACTGAAAAGTTCTTGTTTTTCTTGAATCTATTACACTTAGACAATCAAGACGAAAGAATCTTTACTTACAATTATTAATAATAATAATGATAATAATAATAATAATAATAATAATAATAATAATAATAATAATAATAATAATAATAATAATAATAATAATAATAATAATAATAATAATAATAATAATCTAACGCTACTTACAAACTACTTTCCTATACTACAAGGACGAATACCACGGAGAGCAAAAATGTATGGCAACTCCGCGGCCTTTTAACATAGAAAAAAATGTATGCATATAGAAAAAAAGACAAAAAAGAGCGTAAAGTCTACCTCAAATTAGAAGTCATAAATTTCAAAAAGAAACAGTTAAATTTGCACCCTTGTGACAAGTTTGCCTTGCCCTTGAAAACTGTCATTTGAAAAATAATTTTGGCGATACACCTAAGTATATCTTATTATTGAATTAGAAGTGTGTTGATACTCTGCGCATACTAACCGGTTTTGTGTTGTGCAGGAAAATATACAGCCCGATGTCTTAACAAGTCCGAGGTTGACAAAATTATTGCTAAAAAGCAACCTTACCAACTGCTAAACACCAGTCATGAGTTCTTTCCAGGTGTTCATGCTTCGAACTTTAAAAAATTCGACGATTATTGTCCGTAAGTTAGGCCAAATATCGTCGCCATTTTGTACTTTGTACGAGTGTGCGAAGGCGCGATAAGGAGGTTAGCAATGTGGGTGGTACAATATCAGTATATCAGCACATTTGGCAGCCTTGTTCAGGTCAACGTGAAGTGACGTGATATAAAATGATGTCATTTCGTACTTCTTAGCAGATTGAAATATATAGTTTCGCATATTAGTTAGAGAAAAAAATTGAAAAAATTATTACACACCATTCACAACAGTGTAATCTCTTGAATAATCAACAATTATACCAACCCCGGACTTGTCCATTAAAAGTACAGACCGAGCTTGCGAGGTCTGTGTAGAAAGGCCGAGGGCTTTATATTTTCCTGCACAACGACAAAACCGGTTAGTGTGAGCTTTATTACCTGATAGCTTCTAATTTTGCTTTGTATCATTTAGTCAAACACATTTTGTTACTGTCATATCGTTTCAGTCGCTTGTAAACCTCACAGGCCCAAAACAGTTGCTGTGGTGACAAATACGCGTCCTTGTATCGTATCATACAAGGCTACGGGAAACCCGCGGGAAAAGTGTGATTAACCAATAGGAGTAGCAGGATTCTGTATTGCCTTGCTTTTTTACCTTCAGTCACGTAATAAAGCCAATTATAACCAATCAATGCAGACTGTGACACTTTACGCACTGGTATCATGGGTTTAAGACACGAAGTTTACTGTTTATCGATCAAAGCAACTGACCATTGTTTTTAAGTCAAATTCGCCAAATTCATGGTGCTTCAAATTTTAGTAGTTCTAAACACTAACGTTTGTCTGATAAGAACATAGAAAGAACAGATAATGTAGGAAGAAAAGTTGCCATTCAAAAGCCTTCACCATCTGGAATGTATGCTGCGGCTGAAAGAATGAAAACTTAAAATAACCCATATTTCTTTCAAAAGAACTCAGGGCCACTGTCTAGGCAGTTTTAGGAACGGATAATAATATGTCTCAAACTTACCAATTGCTTAAATTTCTTTTTGCGTAAAAATGGTAACATATTCAAATCATAATTAGAGATGCATAGAATACATAAGATTTTGAGAACGTAGATGTTCCACAGCTCCTTCAATCTACTCCGGAAGATCCCGGTTGAGTCAGATACACGCATCTAATGTTTGAAAACTATTAGTACAAAAACTATAAAACTAATTTGAATTTCGATGACTGATTCATAAGTTACAACGCACACATTCAATCTCAAATGAAGGATTCCTGAAAACTATACTCCATGGGCTTAGTATAAAGCTATATGAGTGTTGCTCAATTTAATCCACATTTTAACCATCAAAATGGTAAAATAATGGTTTTGCTGCGAAGCAGCCACCTATTCTTGCGCAGCGGCTTCGCTAGGCGAGATCGATTCTCGATGCTTTTATGTTTTTCTGTCTGTTTTCAACAATTTTGCAGTGACTTCAGTCAGCGGCTTTTGAAATGGCATCGGAATGGCTGGAATTCTTTCATTGGCAACAAAAGAACATTTACGTCACATCTCTGTTCTCCTATTGTTAATTGAATCGAAGCCAATATACCGATTTGTCATGCATCACAATTCAATGAGTGTAAACTGGAGAATCAGGGAATGGACCGGCGCAAATGATACAATGCGCAGCACTCTCTGACAATCGTTATTTCTAGTTGTAGCGCATTGATTACCTCCAAACAATACGGAAACCGTTAATTGCTTGCTGTCTTTTGGCACAAAGAGAAAAAGAACCCTCAGCAAAATTCTCATTCCTGAGAGTAGTAATGCAACTATAATCACGAGCAAAATCTTACAAAATAAATTGAAACCTTAATTATTGGTATGAAGATCTTACAGAATGGTTATATAGCTTTGCCTATGCGATTTCTCAAAGGGTACGAATAAAGCTCTATTAAGCCCCGGGGGATTCAATTGTTTTCGGACACTCCAGAAGAGGGGCTAAATAGAGTGGACGGGGACTTCTTAGCGAGGGACGGCTTATTCACAATTCAAATGACGAGGATATTTATCATAGCTTTTCAGTTCTTTTGGTCCATGTTTTTGCAGATTCAACATTCGATTTTATGAGTTGAGAAAATAAATCAACATTTAAGCTTTTGGCCAAATGAATAGAAAATTTGTGGTAATTTCTGGAAATTGACATAGGGTGCTTTAAAGGTAGACATATATTTCTGAATCACCCCGTATGTTACAATGAAACTACATAAGAAATGATAAGAATTAATCATTGTTCCGCAAACTTTCGTTTTTGATTGGAACGTTTCAAAATTAGCAAAGACAGCCCCTCCACAAGGTTAGAAACGAGCTATAAGTTCTGAAATTCACAAAATTATGTCATGCAAACGAAACGTAAACGAACAAAATTGTTGATTTCCCGGTAATCCAAGATCTGCAAAATTCCTACAATCACTCTAAAACTTTCTAGAAAAACCTATTAATTCACTCCCCCCTCCCCAGTTCAGTCCTCCGTTTCTTTGAATTACAGGCAATTCAGGTTCCAATCAATTGACTGGACCTCCCCTTTTCTATCTGCTGAATCTCTCTACATTCAGTGTCTCTGTTTTCAATGTCTATAGCATACATAGACGGCAACACCTCTCCTTGACCAAAAATACTAAAAATTGCTGACTGGGACCAACTGAATGATGATAATTCCATGAAGAAGATAAAGACAACATAAATTACCTTTGAGGGTTTAGACAATACGTCATCGGTTGATCGTGATCTCGTGTGAACAGGTTGATGTAAGGTATCTTTGCTTGGGTCTGAAAAAAAGGAAATCATATTTAGATACTGTTTAAAAAAAGAATTCAATAACGAACCAGTTCACAACATTAAGATTGTCAGTGCGCGACTGCAAGTTTATATGTAATTAGATGTGCACGTAATTTGGGTACCAATCATGTTCTCCCATTTTGGAACCCATGTTGCTTTCGATTCTCTATTGTTTTGGATCTCCTTAACAGGCCCTCGCGCCTTTATATCTTTGTTGATGATGACTCTAGCCAAAGTCGAAACGTTCTTCGCAACAATTTGTTCATAAACATGGCTCAGTCGATTTTTGACATGAATATTCACTGGATTAATCTTTAGTTATTCATTGGACTTGCCTTTAATCATTTGCTGTAATCAATTTGAGTAATTTGAATGATGTCGATAGTTTTCGTCGTACTGGCTCCCAATTATATAATTCGGGAAGTTAGCTATTGTGTTTGCAACAACTTCTGGTATTTTCTTTTGCGCATGTATAAAATCAAATGCATGCTCATCATTTGCCCTGCCTTTCCAACCATGTGATCAAATCATTTTAAATGACGGCACGATCTTAGATCTTAGAACTTGAATGGGTATTTTACGGGGTTCAAACATTAGATACTTTGCTCATTTGTCAGCGAAGGCAGACATTAAACATGGAGACATTCGAAGGATTGAACGCGTATAACACATAGTTGAACTGAAAAATTATTGGTCAACGAATAAAATTTGTGGAAATAAATGCCTTTAATTTGCTATCCGGTTACCAAGCAACCTATTTTGCAAAATCCCTATATCACACCGAACAATAAAAATCAATGTTTCAGAAAGTCAATGTGTCATACATATCAGACTTTTCCTTCTTGAGAAATTGAGAAATTTAACCCGTAGCCTTTCCCGATACAGCCCATATAGATAAGAGCTACCTCATTTGAACTGTAAGAATTATCATTCTTGAAACAAATCTTGAAAGTTCCTAAAAACGCTGTCAAATTTTGAGTCATTAACATACTGATTTGGATTCTTGGGACAAGGCACCCATCCATTCCAACCTTACCCTAACTTTTTTTGCAAAATTCAAAGCTAAGTGAAGAAAAAGGTCTCTCGTATAAAGGCAAACAAAGTTTTACAGAAAATATTTCAGCTTCTTTATCGAAGAACCTAAGTTTGATGAAAACAGAGTGAAAAATTTTGCTGCTGCACCGAAGTCTGATGAGAACACAGTCTATAATTTTGCTGCTATTAATAGGTGAAACAAGAAAAGTAGCCTCAAGACTAAATACTTCTCCAAAAACCCTCTCTCTTAACGAAGATTTTGATGGAATTTAAATATCACTAAGTAAAACATAAAATGTAACCACTAATGTAAACTCAGGTCATGCAATAACATGGTAAGAGGAAACATTTTCCTGCAACTGACCTTTAGACAAGTTGGATTATTGTTTTTCATGGACTCGCATTCTTTTAGCAGTACCTTGTAATGCAATAATCATTTTCCCAACAAATGTGCAGGAAGAGGGGGAAACAATGCAATGAAAGGGTTGAGGAAAAGAATTAGTGTACAAAATGTCATCAAAACTTTGCATTCAGTAACTCTTCAGAATGTCTTAAAATTTTAGATTATTTTTTGAGCCACACGCTATTTCTTTGACACAGGAGAACATCTTTATCCGCCACCAAGTAGCCTCTGCCTTTGTAAGTTCTTTCGGTAATTATTCAGGCCAAAGAAACTTGGTTTATTGTCTCAATATTTGGCAAATTATCGAGGGAGAATGTGAAAAGTGATACCTGTTGCTAAGCCTGTTGGAGGAAGCTCTCCTCCTTTTTGAAACTCTCGATACCAACTGGAGTGAACAGAATGGCGCTTTTCTCTTTTCTCCATAGTATTTCTTGTAGAATCGTCTAAAAAGCAACGAGACATTGAAATATCAGAGATGAGAAAACACAGAGTTCATTGAAAGGCATGATATCTATTTACTCTTACGACTCACTTCCGTCCTTTAAAAATCTCATAGATGAAACCGTTGTAGAATTCTACAGCAATACCAGGTTTAAGACTCTGTCAAATTGCAGATGAAAGAGGCACAAACCTGGCCTTCAGTATTCAAATATTTCCTTTTATTGCATTTCAATTCCAGAGCCAAAAAAAATTTAATGCTTAGTGTTAAGAAAGGGAATGCAATCTTCATTTTTCATTGAAGACATTTTCAGTATTTGAAATCAAACAAGAAGAAATATCAATAATTTCGAAGACCATTTTTGTTGTCTTCGTGCCTGCTACGACAAAAAGTTGTCTTCGTTGTGCGACAGCAGACTCAAATCAATCTCTAACATATCTTTTAGCCCATTGCTCTTGTATTACGTAAATGAATACATAGCAATCGTATCGTGACTACTTCTTGAAGATTTCTACTAATCAAGAAATTGTATTATTGTTCTTAATACTTGATTTACTGTAGATATTTTCAAGCGTTAACTATATTTGAAGTTTATTTCAAATTGTAATATAAATTGTTTGGCTAGACACAACGGCAATCGCGAGATGAATAAAATCCGGCTGTCACCCTAAATATATATGAATTTGGCACTCTGCTCTGAGTATCATACTTAATAGAACGAGGAAAGCATTCTAAACAATCAATGGTTTCAATGAATCTTTAACTCCATATCTTACAGCAACAGGTCACGAAATTTTGAAATCATTTTGCAACGTTGCTCTTCTTTTTCTCTCTTTGTTTCCAGCTACAGTCTAACGATGTCAAAAATGTTCCTTTAACCATTTAAGATAGCTTCATTCAATACACATTCTCGCAATTTGGAGAAAGGGACTAAGGAGAGCGCGTTCCATTCCGACAGCCTTGGCAACGGAAGGAAATCTCCCTACAAACTTGAGTTACTGTCGATTTATTTAGACCTTCCAAAAGTCACACGATACTTGTTTAGACTAGTGAGCGTTTTCTCAGGATTACTTAGCCATTTCTTCATCCTTTTACACGTTAGTGAGTGTTTTTGAGCCACTTCATTGCAGGAATTTACCCTTGACATTGAAACGGCTCAGTTTAGGCCTAACCGATCAATAGGCCTAACTTCAAACGTGAGAGAACATATGCAATAAGGCAGCTCAAAATGCACTCACTAATAGCCGGAAAGATGGCAAGACGACTACAAATCCAATGAAAACACTTACCATACTGAACAAGTGTCATGCAACTCTTAAAAGGTGCAAATGAATAAGAAAATAACTCGAGTTTGTAGAAAGATGCGACCAAAACGCAAGCCATACATACACGCTTATCACCGAAGAAGAGGGGATTCCCTAATTTCCTAATGTTGCTAAGGCTGTCAGAATGGGCGTCGCTCTTATTAGTCCCTTTCTCCAAATTGTGAAAAAGTCTTCTTTAACTTAAGATCTTAGTATCACATGGAACGCACCTCTAGAACTTCGAGCATCTTGCATCCCATCGCTGTAGAAATTAAGAAATACATGTCAAACCCAGCCTTCCAGTAGTCCAAGATTTATAAGTTTCTTTCTATTGTCGTAAACATCTACTAACAGTGACTAAGTTTAAGGCCGATAAAACGTTGAAGAATGATAACATATAAACAATTGCAAGAAACACAAAACAATCTACAATCTTGCAAGCCACAAATGCAGCAATTGCAATTACTGGGCTACAATTTCGTCACCTCGATTGCACACGTCAAAATGTCTGAAAAGGGAAGCACTTGCTGGGGGTTCGCTTTCAACATTCAAACAGCATGCTGTAAGAGTTGCCCCCTCCCCCCAGTCAAAACCAACGAGCGCAAATGATAATTAATTAGCATGATAACCAGACCCAAGTTCAAAAGAACTAGTAGTCTGTTAAACACCGCCACAAAGCTTGTTCAAGCCTCTTTTCAATAGTATCCTATTTCACTGGATATGCTACTCCTCCTGCCACGGCACCTTAGATATTGAGAGTGCGAAGGAGGGTTCGCTGTTTGCGTAGCAGGAGTAGCCTATCCTTACGAGCCGTCGCTGAGGGAGGTGGGTGGGTCGATTTTTGGCATCCTTCAGGCTGGTTGTTGGTGTAAGAAGGCAGAAAAACATGTGCCTTTGGCTATATAAAGGGATTTTGTCTCTTGGGACCATTTGTACAATAGAATATCTTTTGGGTCCCCTGGGATCCGGAGTTTCATACCAGTGAGAATAGTATCCTATTTCACTGGATATGCTACTCCTCCTGCCACGGCACCTTAGATATTGAGAGTGCTTCGGAGGGAGCTCTTTGCCACTGGGTATTCAAGTCACATAAAAAACAGAAACAAGCGCTAAAAGGTCAAATTGAGCTGTATGATTTGATACACTATCCAAAACTCAAGAACGGGCCGAGAAAATAGGCAACCACAGTGTTATGGGCCAGCGGAGTAAATAATGCTGTTACTGCGTTGTGTAGCAGAATCTCGAGGCTTCCAAATAACCCCTCGTCTAGTGTTTTAACTATAACTAAACTTCTGAAGAGTAGGATCAAACTGGCTTTCCGCATATCAAAATGAGGATCGTGACTTCTGTAGACTATTGCAAACATAACTCGAAAACATGGTTTGCCAGAGCTATAATAAGTTCCCATAGACAATGTAGAAATCAGGTAAAACACCCTAAATGTTGCTCTAAAGGCAATATTTCTCTGAAAAAATCTACAGCAGAAGGGTAACATGGAGCAATCTTGGGATAGTATCAATCAGTTACTCATTAAACGATCAAAGTCAATAAACATAGATTTAAAAGACTCTTGCCACCTTGGTCGACAAACAAAGAATTTCGAACGAAATGTTGTGGAGCAAATTACCCACTAATATTGATATTACCTCTAAACCGCTTCTGCTAGGAGAAAGTCGTCCAAAAAACAATGGCTAAGATCAAAATAAAGAAAGCTTTGGCAACGACAACGTATCTTAATATTTCTGATTATTGCATTCCCGGTAGTTTCTAGTAGCTTAGCGAAAATACCTAACGATTCCATTGAAACCATCACCTTTCTCCATACTTGTAAAATTGCCCAAAATCGAGATAATCATGTTTTTAAAAGAGGGAAAACTCAGAAAAATCGAACTGAAGGCCCAATTCTGTACTGCCTGTCATTTCTTGGCTATTTGAGAAACATATGTTTGACCAGTTGAAGTAGTACGTGAAGGAGAATGGATTTCCATTGCCAGGTCAGTCTGGTTTCAAGGCTCTAAATCTATATCTTGCTTGCTAAAATACACACATTATTGGTTTTATTGGCATGGATAAGAGGCTTTTGCCTGGCATGAACTTCATTGATTCCAAAAAAGCTTCTGATACGTTTGACCAGGAAATCTTTCGGCACAAAACCAGAGCGCTGTGTTGTACAAGGTTGAGAGCTATCATGGTTGAGTTCTATCATGCTGATAGAAAACACTATTGTCGACTATTTTAGACTGTCAAGGTGGGAGTTCCACAAGGCTCTTGTCTCGGTCTACTCTTATCTTTAGTCTACATAAATGATCCCCCCTGCATTAAAAAGAACTCAAAAGTATCTACATATACTGATGGTACAAATCTTATCAAGTTTTTAAAACCACTATTCAGTTGAACGAGGCTATCGATGAGGAACGACGGCAACTTGATACGTACCTAAAGGGGAACAAAATATCCCTTAACGTTACTAAAACTCACTCATTGTTGATTATTACCAAACAACGACTGAAGAATCTAAAAAATTTCAAATCAAACTTTCAAACCATCGGTTCAGGAGGCAGGGGTCGAAGTTGCAAGTAAAACATAGTACTTAGTTGCTCAAAATCGATAAAAAGCTGACATGGAACAAATAATCAAAACAGACACTGCGAAGGCTTCTCAAGCTATTAGCTTTTTTCTTTTAAATACGCGAAAACATTTCTTCCTGCTGCAGTTGTGAAAAATCTCTGCACTATCTTCGTTGAGCTTCATTTCCAATAATTTTGCTCTGTCTGGGGTTGGTGGATTCCAAGACATCTTACAATTACAAAGATGTCAAAGCAAAGCAGATTGTGCCACGACCAATAAACAGTTCGATGCTTCAAGTAAAACTTTGATATAAAGCTCAGGTTAGCAACGATAAAAGATAAACAGCCACAACTTAATGGTTTTTTTTTTCAGCCTCGACGATCTTGCTTCTAACTAGCTTCGCAATCTTTTTTTTAAAAATAGTTGTTTTGGGCCGCACACATCTTACGAAATACAAATACTGACTTACGGCTGCCTTAAAGAGGTTTGCTAACGGACAGAAAGGTTTTCTGTTAGGGGGTGCAAAAAACTGGAATAGTCTTTCGACTGAGTTAAACGGGCATCTTTGGTTAATGCCTTCAAGGGCCATTTTTAGCCTTCGCCGATTTGCAGATGATATATCTTAGATCATTGTATCCATACCTAGTAAACTGATTTTATCATTGGGAATTCCAGTAGATAAATTAGACTTTCCACGTATTGCAATTAGGTTTCTTTTCCTTTGTATCATATTACCGTTATTGTATCATGTCGTAGAAGGGGGCTATTTGAGATTCAGCATTTGCTGAAGAATTACCGTCCTTAAAAAATATGAAATCAAACCAAATCAAATAAAAATGCCCCCAAAACGAAATTCATGATAGTTTAAATCTTCCGCAACAATTGCATAATAAGGAATTTTCAAAATTTTTCGCCATTTAAATGTGACCCATCATGCTCTAGCACATGCAAAATATATCATCATGTTGCAATGTTTCTTATCGATTTTATGTATGTTGTGATTGATTGAGGTGCTTGAATAGAGTTCTACCATAAAGGTTTAACAACCACTTTGTGTTGGGCTTCATTTGCAAGTAAATATGTTAAGTATAAATAACTGTGCTATGAATAGAATTTTGTTGCAAACGACGTTTCGGACTTCTACCCGTTAGTTTGATAAACAAACCTTTGACATGAATAATCATAAAAACGATTAGTTTTCTTCTCTTTTTACTGAAGTTTGTAGGTACTGGAAAACAATCTTTATGCCATTCCTGAGGGTGCCTGAATCACTTCAGGCCACTGGAAAGCATGCATGGCTGCCAGTAAAACATAGCGGGACCAATAGCCTCTGATGCCATGAACTCTTTGTTCTATCAGAAATGTTTTCATATGTTCCTTAAAAAATTTCAGATTTGGGCACAGCATACTAAGAATGGCAGAAAAAAATTCCAAATTTGGGATTATGAAATCTATTTGGCATGAAAGTAAAATTACTATGTTTTGGTAAGGTATGCAGAAAGATTCTACTAATTATCTGCAATGCAGTTGGACAACCAAGACTCATAACAATCATTCTGCGAGTACCTAACTTGAACGGCCATATGTTCGGCTGTGAACATGACAGCTCCCTCATTTAAAAGTATACGGCTGGGTTGGAGAGTTTTCATCGATAATCACACGAAGAGATGTAAAATGATCTTTTTGTTCCTAATCCATCCTGGAATATCTGAATAATGCACAGGAATATGTGATGTGCAGTGGCATATAAGAATTGCAATAATAGTAATAATTCTTTTCAATTGAGGTTGGCTTCTTGTCTCGCTAACATGCTAGTTAATGCCAACTAAAATTGACAGGTTGAAGCTGAAGAAAATTAAAATCGAAATGTTAAGTTGAAAGACCGCGTATGGAATAAATTGTGAAAGCACCCTCCAACCCAGCCATAAAAGGAACATCAGCCGTGGGCCGAGTATTAAGGTCCTTAGTTAGACCCCCAATTATGGCTGTGAGGAGAAAGCAAGCACACCAACTTAAACGCAAAAAATAAGGTTGTCCAGTTTGTGCAGATGGTACCTAAATATAGCATGAAGATGGTTTATCCAGATGCTAATTAGAAACATCTATTATTATAAATCCTTTAGGTAAGAAAACGCGGATTGTTGTAATCCAGTGCTTACCATTCAAAGCTGATTAGCCTTTTTTATTATGTTGTTATGAATTCAGACTTGAGAACAATCTCACTGTTCCCAAACGTTGTTCTATAATTTCTTAGCCAATGATTAGCTATAAGGATAAACTTTGAAATACTTTATAAAACTAAACCGTGAATTATCTTTCCAAGTACATAGCAAAAAGGATCATAATGATAAAACTTGATAAAGATTTCATCACATTCATAGAAATAATCCAGCGATATAACATATCATGGAGATACAGCTTGCCAACTGAAAGCATTTCTCTTGTCTTTAACTGATGACTTGGTATGTAACGTTGATACTTGTTCCATTTTCCTGGTTGGCGAAAGACTTTTATGTTTAGTCCTTCCAACTAATAAAGTTTCAGAAAATAACTAGAACTGGAGATTTTGAATATTTTTGACTGAGACGCACTTCAAAATTATACAACATTGTCTGTAATTCTGCAAGTACAAATTTTACGGTTAGAAATTGACAGCAAATTAATGTAGCAAACAAACCTGAACCATTCAGGAAACAGATCATCTCAAAACCAAAGTCCCTGTTTCCTTATTTGTTTTTTTCAAAAAGGTGTAAAGATGGACTTTTACAAAACCAAAAAAGCTGATAAAATAGCCTATACCTCAGTGAAGATTGAAATAAGCAAGAACAGATCAAGAGGTTGGCATAAAACTTGTAATGTCAATGATTCACAAGAGGAGAAACTCACATCTAATTTTTGAGACGTAAATATATTTTGCCTTTCTTTTGTGAAAAACTTTCTTTAAATGACACCTCTGGAGGGACCATTATGGAAAAAGGTTACATTGACGTTTTAATGCTATTATCTTTGCCATCTTTTACTGTTTTTTAAATTTTAAACTTTAAAAATTTAATTTTAAACTTAATCCTTATCGCAATACCTGTAACCAGATTGCTCATCTTTTAATTTACACTTTACTCCGTAAATCGTGGATTAACTCCCCTGCGGCCCCCCAAACCCCTAAAGTCCAAACCGCAGATAGACTCAGAAACACCAGATATACTTTTTTGGCAGCTCTTGGGGTCGTATCAGGCATAAAATGTACTAAGCTATCGTTTGTAACTGTGATCCCCTGGGTCAGCATGAGAGGTACGTTTTGTCCTGCCATGAAGTACCCGAGGTATCGATGACCCCAACTTTTAATGCTAAATTCAGTTTTGGTCTCCCATTGCAGGTACTTGAGAGGCCAGCTGCAGGGGTTGCCTGCCCTCAGGTCCTCTGTAGTCCTGCACAGAAGGCTCTAAGACATGTCCCTATATAAAAAACTGCTTTAACGGTGGCGACTCCTCGAGAGCCACGAAAAACTACGGAAAATACAGAAACTGGCTTAAATTAGGTGATGAGATTCTCAGGCCTACATATTTCTAAACTACCTTTCGCCACCAGATTTGGTGGCCTAACCGCCCGGGTAGGCTAGGATAGAGACAGAACTGTTACCTGAAATTGGTGAAGCTGATTGTGGGGCCATGAAAAGTAACGGGGTAGGGAGTCGGGGCTTAATGTTTGTAGCAATAGCCAATACGACCCGTGCGGGCTTAGAGGGTAGATAGGGACCCGCTGTGGCGAGAAACCAACCCTAATAAAAGGGGTGGGCGGGAGGGAAGAACTTGTACGGCTGACTCCGAGCAGGAATGTGAACAAGTGAATAGCGTGACGCATGAGCGAGATCCCTGGACCTACATATGGCTGCTTTATTCAGACATAAGGGAGGGGGACTGGGCCTGGTACACTTGCTGCAGTGGGGCCTGGGGCGTTAATCTTTCATTTACTCCGTAAATCGTGGATTAACTCCCCTGCGGCCCCCCAAACCCCTAAAGTCCAAACCGCAGATAGACTCAGAAACACCAGATATACTTTTTTGGCAGCTCTTGGGGTCGTATCAGGCATAAAATGTACTAAGCTATCGTTTGTAACTGTGATCCCCTGGGTCAGCATGAGAGGTACGTTTTGTCCTGCCATGAAGTACCCGAGGTATCGATGACCCCAACTTTTAATGCTAAATTCAGTTTTGGTCTCCCATTGCAGGTACTTGAGAGGCCAGCTGCAGGGGTTGCCTGCCCTCAGGTCCTCTGTAGTCCTGCACAGAAGGCTCTAAGACATGTCCCTATATAAAAAAACTGCTTTAACGGTGGCGACTCCTCGAGAGCCACGAAAAACTACGGAAAATACAGAAACTGGCTTAAATTAGGTGATGAGATTCTCAGGCCTACATATTTCTAAACTACCTTTCGCCACCAGATTTGGTGGCCTAACCGCCAAGATACGCCAAGATACGCCCCGGAGCTGGCTAACCCTGTGTTAAAAGGGAGGTGGGCCCTATGTGACTTACGAACCTAACGATGAGCTAGAATATAAGGAACATTATCTATGATGTTTGTAGGGTTACGGATATAACGTTCGTAGCAGTTGCTTGACCAACGGCCAAGAGTTTTAATCAGCCAGTCTGGTAAGTCTGCTGCTGCTGCGGATGTTGCACCACCAATCCTGAAGCTGTGGGACGAATATCGATCGACATCAGGAAAACTTGGGCCTAATAGGCTTTGTAATGACTTCGTCACTCTTTGACGAGTGAGATACGTTGAGTCACTGAAGGCAAACAACGGGGCAGTTGGGCAAGAGCAAAACGTCATGTATTTATTGAGTGCTCGGAATGCACAGACAGATGACTGGGATGCTGCGAGGCGAACTTCGTGACCATTCCGGAAAGGATCGGCTTTTGAAACCTTAATTTGTATCTTTGCCACGTTTTCACTTAGGATAACGTCCCTTAGGAGTAGTGTTGAATTCGGGTTATAAGTGGATTTGCTTTCACAACAAAATTCAGAGGAACGCAATAGGCCAAAAAAGGCTGTTGTGAACGCAGCCCAGAGCATGAGTTTGTCTTGCACGCAAAGAGGTGTTTTTCTCAAATTCAACTTCAAGATTTTCATGATGTTTAACGTTATTGGCAGGCGGCTGGGCCTTAGTGATATGCCTTTGACGCGTTTAATCCCACGCAGTAGCATCTGCAAATTTTGCATGGGTTCGAAGTTTGAGTAGAAACCTAGTTCTATGTTTCGAAAGCGGACAGCAGCTAAGTATGTCCGGATTGTAGAGTAACTCAAAGTCCGGGCCAGGTAGGTGGTAAACAGGCACAAATTGTGTTGTGACAGAGGATAAGGTCGAATTTGCAAACCAGAACAGAATGAACTGAAGCTAGACTGACCTTGGGCATATACTCTTCTCGACGAATTGGCAATAGACATAAATTGAAGGAAGCGACTGTCTTGTTCTAAACTTTCCAGAGTTCGTCTGGGACTTCTGCTGGGTGGGATTTCGCCGAGGGCGCCAGTGTGAAAAATTTTCTTATCTGGGAACGAGAAAGGCAGTCTGCTAAGACATTGTTTACTCCTGGTATGTGTTTTATGTTAACAGTGAATTCATGTTGTGCTGCTATGTAGAAAAAGTTTTCTCAAAACAGCCATAATTTCTGGCGATTTGCATGACTGGGCGGACCAAATGTTCACGACAGCCAGGTTATCACAGTGAAAAAGTAAGCGTTTTCCGTGGAATTCTTTGCCCCACAAGTAACAACAAACGTAGACGGGAAAGATCTCTTTCCATTGGATAGATTTTTGTTTGTGTTCATTCGGCCATGTTTTAGATACCCATCGACCATTGTTATAGATCCCAAACCCTATTTCCCCTGAAGCGTCAGTATAAATATGTAACTGGTGGCAGGGGGTGGTTGATGAATCAAGAATTTTATACTTTCCGTTCCAGGTGGGTAGGAATTTCGCCCACCAAGAGATGTCCTTCTTTGCTTCAGAATTTAGGGAGATTCGATGGGACAATCTTTCGACAGTCGTTGATAAGTCTATGAGGCGTCTGATAAACATTCGACCGGATGGGATCACTTTAGAGGCGAACGAAAGTTTTCCAATCAATGAAAGCAGATCTCTTTTCGTACATTTTTTCAAATTCGACCATTTCTGTAGCATTGCCACGAGGGTGGATAGCTTGTCTTCTGGTAACCTCAGTGACATTGTTTGTGAGTCTATTTCTATCCCCAGGAATGTGAGCTTAGTTAGTGGGCCTACGATTTTTTCAGGAGCCAAGGGAACGCCCAAGTTGTTAAACAATGATATTGTCTTTTGCATTTCTTCATGACACTGGGGTGAAGACGGGGGTCCAGCCAAGAAAAAGTCGTCCAAATAATGAGTGCAGTTTACTATTTTGTGGTTGTTTTTCATGATCCAAAGAAGAGAGTCCGATAACTGTGTAAAGCGCTCCACAGAGGAGCGAAGGCCAAACGGTAGGCATAAGTCGACGAAATAGAGACCCATAAACGAGAAACCTAAATAATGCCAGTCCTCTTGTCTTACCGGACAGATACGAAATGCACTCTTTATGTCCAATTTGGCCATGAGTGCCCCCCTTCCCAGGCTGGACACGATGGAAACAGCTGAATCAAAATTGTTGAAAGCTACGGAAGCTTCGGAATCATTTATAAAGTCATTGATCGAAATGCCCTTTGGCGAGGACAGGTCAGTAATCATACGAAATTTATTGCTGTCTTTCTTGGGAACCACACCGATGGGTGACGTACGAAAGTTTGGCAATGGTGGGCTAGTAAAAGGGCCCGACATCCGTTTCTGCTTTAACTCCTCAGATATGCAATTGAAGATCGCTGTTGGATTTGAAGAGGCAGACTGCAAATTAGGTGCAATATTACAAAATTCCGGGCCTGAATAGCCAATTGAAAAACCGTGCTCGAAACTGATGATCAAATTGTCAACAAAGAATTGGTCAGGATAAGCAGTTAATTCCTTACGTAAAAGGTTTGCATTAACAGGAGTCTTTGAAAAGGCGGGTAATGGGTTGAAGTTATTGTTTAAGCCTTGGGCAATTTGTTGCTGGGTGAGGGCCGCGGCATCGATTGCAGATGTGGGGCCAGCGGCAGTTTTGGTCACGGCAATTGTTGGCGTTGAAATGCCGGCAAGGGGCTTGATAAAAGGGGTGTTTTGCACGAAAGGGCGGCTGGCCGTTGAAGGAATAGGCTTGGGTGGACATGCTTTGACCGGGGTGCGAAACATTATCCCGTGACTTGAGGGATGGGCAATCTGCAGCAAAATGGCCAGACATGTGACATCTGAAACATGCTAGGGGCTGGGAGGGTGGTGCACAACGCAAGAAACGGTTGAAAGCATATTCGTCGAGCCGCGACCAGGGCAGATACTGGTTCCTTGCCACATTCATTCGAAATGCTATGTCATATTTGTAGCAAGATTGGAACTGGTAATTGCGGCTTAGGGCGGAGAAGGATTCTTGGTATGCTAATAAATCGGGGGCGAGGTGAGGATGAAAGTGCACCATGCCTCTTATGAAAACGTTCCAGGCTTCCAGCCAGGATATGAAGTTGGTGATTTTTTGGGCGGTGCGGCGAGTTTGCATCAATGACACAGTTTCATCCCCAGTTGCCCCTGGTTGGACTTGAAGGCTGTAAGATTGGTTGGCAGTTGTGTCATATAAAGAGTTAGGTAGTAAAGTGTTTAAATCAATGTACTCTTTCGCTTTCATTGCTTTTATCAACTTTGGGGAGAGTGGGGGCAGAGAGCTAAGTGGTGAATGAAAAAGAGACTCAATGTTACCTTGATGTAATGTATTATGTGGGACTGCGGCGGCTGTTGTGGCGGCAGTGGCTGTTGGAGGCTCAAGGACGGCTGTTGGGGCAGGACGTGGCTGGGCAGTCGGCTGGGTGGCTGGCTGGACGGTTGGCTGGGGGGTTTCTGGGCCTTGTGGGTGGGAGATTGTGGATGTCGGCGAGAGCTGGAGAACACCAGGGTAAGGATCATTCCCTCCACGTGGCTGGTTAGCTTTTTCGGCTACTTCCTGCATCAACTTCTTCAAATCGTCGAGACTAAATGTAACCATTGAACTTCCTTGGTTCGGAGTTTGGGGCTGATTCGGTTGTAAACCCTCGCGTTCACCAGATGATGAAGGTCCCGCCACGGGATTTGCTTCAGGTTCATTCGATTCATTATCAGTTGCTACAACGTCAAAAAGGCTGTAAAGTCGCAAGGCGATCGTTTCTTTCTTTCCTGTCTGTTCGACGCCATACATTTGGGCCTTGGCTCTTAGCTCCGTCTTCGATAGGTTCTTCCAGCCTGCTAGCGTGCGACGAGCATCCCTGCGATCTCTTGGACGGGTGGCAGACGAACTCTTGTCGTGCGAAGCCATCATTATATAGCGAGTAAAGTAAATTTCCGATGAGGAAAACAAATACGAGTAAGAACTTGTACGGCTGACTCCGAGCAGGAATGTGAACAAGTGAATAGCGTGACGCATGAGCGAGATCCCTGGACCTACATATGGCTGCTTTATTCAGACATAAGGGAGGGGGACTGGGCCTGGTACACTTGCTGCAGTGGGGCCTGGGGCGTTAATCTTTCATTAGCAAAATTTTACATACATGCATACATATTTAAGCTCAGCCTTGAAAAAGCATGTAAGTAACCTTTGTAAAAGGGGCCTGGTAACAAACTATTTGTATTGTAACACATGCCCACCTAAGACCTGATCAAGGCAATTTTTCACACTAGCCAGCTTTAACAATACATCAGGAAAACAGGAATAATGTGCAATTGCTAGTGACTGAAAGTTCAAAACTATTAAATGATATGAGCCCCAGTTTTATGCACAAAATTCCACTGCCAACAAGTGTCAAAAACCATTTGAGAAAAACCAATACATTCTTAATTCCCATGGTACACGCAGTTAATCATGGTACTGAAATAATCCAGAACAGGGGGGGAGCAGGGGCAGTGTATATCTGGTAATCTCTTCCACAGGATATAGAGATTCAAATTCTGTGCAACAATTTAAGAATATGAGCTAAACTTTCTTGTAAATCCCTATTCCTTTGGTAGCATCATGAGCCCCTGAACCTTGAGAAAATAAACTCTCTTTAAACAGAAAAGTTCAAGATGGTCACAGCCAATAGTTTCCCCACATAATAGTTTGAATAATAATACATTTTGAAAAACATACATGTAAGTTTCTCAACACAATCACTTAGTTCCAAACATTCCCTGGGAAGGTGTCCTGGCAGTAGTGTATTTTGTATTTGAATCTTTTAATAATAAGCCAGATAAAATGAATGTGCTTGAGTGGCACAGTGGATTTTGGAGAGACTTTTGATATGAAGATCCGCAGTTTGATTCCACGCAGAAGCAGATTTTAATTCTCCAATTGTGGTAGCTTGCTTGTGCTGAATATAAAACTGATAAAATTAAAAATAGTTTTAAATCCCAATTTTCCAATCTGTAATGAATCCCACATTGGAAACAAAGTAATATTGAAATGAACTATCAATCAACATGTTTCGCAAGCTTGAGATAACTCATTACATGTATATCCCTTTAAAATCAAAATTCAATTACAATAATTCTGATCCACATTTCTAAATCTCCTGAACGTTCCCATCTCAAAATCAGTTGTTTTCATATCATTAATTCCTGAATTTCTGGGCATTAGAATTTAAAAATTAATCAACCTGTATCCAATGCTTAAAGTACTAATAATGTATTTCAAAATGTGTTCCATTCTTTAAAAAGAGGACTGCCCTTCAGCACCAGCCCAGGGGTCCTCCATTCATAATAATTCTTCAATAAATTAAACCTGGCTCCCATTCAATCACGTATCTATAATGTCATCATAGTATATTTTTCATATTTCATGACAATTCTCATTCATCATTTCAATCTCAGATGGACTGTCTTCATTCACTGATTACTAATTTCCAAATTCTGGGCATGGAAAGGTTAAAACATGAATTAACCAGGCTCACACTCAGTCAAGTAATAATAATTTCCTCATAATATATATTCATTTCATATTTCATAATAATTTCATTCATATTTCTGAAATTCAAATAACTTTCTTCATTCACTGATTGCTAATACCCAAAATTCTGGGCATTTAAAATTAAACAATATGAATTAACCTGGCTCACTTCCAATCAAGTAATTATAATTTTGTCATGATATATATTTTAAATGTCATGATAATTCTCATTCATATTTCTGAAATTCAATAGCTTTCTTCATTCACTGATTGCTAATACCCAAATTTCTGGGCATTTAAAATTAAACATGAATTAACTTGGCTCACTTTCAATCAAGTAATTACAATTTTGGCATGATATATATTTCAAATGTCATGATAATTCTCATTCACATTTCTGAAATTCAAATAGCTTTCTTCATTCACTGATTGCTAACACCCAAGTTTCTGGGCATTTAAAATTAAACATGAATTAACCTGGCTCACTTTCAATCAAATAATTATAATTTCAGCATGATATATATATATATATATTTCAAATGTCATGATAATTCTCATTCATATTTCTGAAGTTCAAATAGCTTTCTTCATTCACTGATTGCTAACACCCAAATTTCTGGGCATTTAAAATTAAACATAAATTAACCTGGCTCACTTTCAATCAAGTATCAATAATTTCATAATGATAAACATTTCATTTTGCGTGATAACTCTCATTCATACTACTGAAACTCAAACTGACTTCTTCATTCACTGATTACTAAAATCCCAAATTTCTGGGCATTCAAAATTGAACATAAATTAGCCTAGCTCACACTCAATCAAGTATCAAATTTCATAATGATATAGATTTTATGTTTCATAATGATTCTCATATATATTTCTGAATCTCAAATAAAATAACTTCCTTCATTCAAATCAATAAATAATTATCTCTGAAGTCCTGAGCATTTGACTTGGAGCCTGTATTTTACAAACAAATATCTAAAATCTCCAAACTGCATATCTCCCATAATAATCCCAACCATTATTTTCCTAAATCTTAAACGAAAAGTGTTCTGCTTTTCAATAAAAATCAAACTTGAATAAAATCCACAAAATTAACACACTGTACGTCCTTTTCATAACACCGTGATTGTGGAAGGCGATATAAAAACTCATTGTGGCCTAAAAAAGCAAGCCGATTCCGTTTAGTTAGGCCAAAACTTCTTGAAGACTCCGTTTAGGCCAAAACTTCTTGAAAGAAATAAAAACGAAAACCGTAAACCAATGTTTGGAAAACCATGCTTACATGTTCCCACGTGCTATGTTCCTTTCCCGCCAGATCAGCTCGAATTAGTTAGGCCTAGGCTGTCGAAGCGATGTGCCCCTCGGAAATGCAAACGCCCTCTTGCAAATACATTGAAAAAACGGTTTTTGCTGCTCTTGTTCTCAATTTCATCATCTGCAGAACAGCCATTAGAATTTATTTGGTTGTCAGCGACGGCGAGTGTCATCGATTTTTGAAGCTTCCTTCAGCCTGGTTGTTGGTGTAAGAAGGCAGAAAAACATGTGCCTTTGGCTATATAAAGGGATTTTGTCTCTTGGGACCATTTGTACAATAGAATATCTTTTGGGTCCCCTGGGATCCGGAGTTTCATACCAGTGAGAATAATGCTCAGAATCCAAGGTTTTGATGGAAATTTATGTGAATAATTTCACAATTTTTTTGGCAGCAAAAAAATAATCCTTGTAGCTCTTTGAATTTCTTTTGAATAAGGGATATTACAGCTTGAAGATGACATAATTACTTTTGTTCCACCTTGAATAGAAATTCAATCTCTGACCAAAGGGTCTCCTTTTCAAGTACCAATCATACAATCAAAGTGTCTGTCGAGATTAGATTTCTATTCAACGCAGGAACTGAGTAATCAAGTGGTATGCAAACTACAATGTTTCCTTTTCAGTAAAAATTAAAAATACGACTTGGATAATTGGCCTCTTAACAGAAAATCAACAAATAATTCGCATAAATTTTCATCGAATCCTTGGATTCTGAACAATATTTGAAACGAGGTTGGAACAACCTTTGTGCCGGTGTTTAACAGACCAGTAGTTCTTTGAACTTGGGTCTGGTTATCAGGCTTATAATTAATTAGATAATCGAAAAACCTGTAAGATAAATACATAATCATGAAAAATTCTCAACAAGAATGACTCACACGTCGAACTGAAAACGGTCGATATGAATAGATTTCGGCCTCTGTCTTCGTCTGGAAAGGTCGTTCGGTGATACGCTTCGAGGGGAACTAGCCCCACCATAGGTTCGAAATGCTCCTTTCGCAGCATCAGCTGTGAGAAGACGGCTTAAATGTGACTGACCTAGGCGGGATGAGATTGATAGAAATTATTTTTTGACTTTGCATTTTAGACTATCATGTATTTCAGCAAATCAATATCAATCATGCAGCTTAGCAATTCATAACCAAAATAAAAAAGTTTATTAGTCTCGAACTGACCTCCGATCATCTCTAATGGAGTTACTTAATTTTCTTGAAAGGCTACTAAAATTTCTTAAATGCAGTCTTTGCTGGACATATTCTTTACGCAGATTTCAAAGATTGATTGATGTGATGTAAAAAACAAGTTCCGTCTGCAAATGTCTCAACTTGCAAAATACTATACTTCATCTGATTCTACAAAAACAAATTAATTTCTCGTAAGATCTGGTCATAAACTTGAAATTGATACTTCAAAAATAACGAAAGAGGGTTCTTAGTGAAAACGTCTTTGATCTTTGGAGAATGGGGGCAAGATTGTTTTTGCACCATTTCGTCTTCAATTTTGAAATGAATGTAGATTTTATCTTCTTCAACTATTCGTGGGAGCGCGGCAAGGCTGAGTTTGTCAAACTTCTGTTGTGCAAACAGTTTTACTTATCATTACAAATTTTATCTATCATTAGACTTTTGTTTATCCAGTCTTGCTTCCATTCAATGAATCAAATTTGGGTGAGTTCAAACTTCTTTTCGTCCTTAAAAACATTTTATCATTCAGCCTCCTAGACTAAGGCCAACGTGATGAGGCTAAGCCACAATCAGGCAGAAATTTCAACGCCCAGACAATAATTACTGATAACATCTGGTTTTCAGAGATACTTTCAAATCGAAGAATGGTCGAAATTCTGCAATAATCTTTCACACTTCGAAGCTGTTTCATTTTCATTTCATTGGATTATCTCTCATCAAGCAAAGTGTGAAAATGAAATTAAAAACGAAGGAGAATCAAGGAGTATCTATTCTTGCAACAGCCTGTGATCCTCAGGATATTGAACCTAGATACTCGAATTCTTCCTTCTGTGGGGACCTATGTGTCACAAAGGATTGTAGAAAGAACTATTGATCTTCAGTAATCGAAGGCAGCATCTAAAATCATTATTTCAAAATATTTAAAAACAGCTGCCTAGCTCCGCAAATATTACCAGAAATACATTGATGGACTTCCAGTACCTGATATGAATCCATGTTGCGAAGCCCGCTTATAAGCTAGATTAACATATTTTATGCCAGGTTATTAATAATTCTCTCAGGTTGCAAAAGAACTTAATCCTTAAAATTCCCATTAAGAGTGTAGAGGGAAAAGACCTTATCTAAGCTATACAATTTGCAAATGCACAGACGACTTAGCATTTATATCTTGCATTCGTTACATGGAACCTCTGGAACGAAGAATGAAAGTTGCGATTCAAGGAAGGTCATCTAAGGGCTTGGCAGTGATCGCAAACGGACTTGGCAGTGATTGGGTAATGGCTAGCTAGGGAACCAACATGGCAAGTCATCGCGAGGGATTCCTTCAAACAAAACTGTTCAAAACAACTTAAGATCAAATTTCCTACATCAATACCTATTCAAGACATATTTTTTTCGGTTTTAACGGATCGCCGTTTATACTGCAGTCCCACGTGATAGGCCTGAAACGTGTAAAACAGATAATACATCAATAACGGTGCTGCTTCAAAGAATACCAAAATATGTCGTGACTAAATTATAAAAACGTCCAGAGCTTTCACCTTGATAAAAATTGAGAGAATGTAATAAGACCAACCTTCCATGCTCTTGTTTATTTCTCGATACATGTCTTTGTACCATGATGGTGTGATACTATGTTTCTTGCTGGGTTCACTCTGAAACATCAAATGAAAATTTTTAAAACACTTTAAGAAACTCTGAATTAATAATAAGCTGAAAGCTACATAACCTTCAATCTGGCCATTAAAAGACCGGGACAAACGAGAATAAATATGGATTCTCAATGCTGCTTGCGATGTGGATTTGGCGAGCAAACTTTTGATCCGCTAAAAAGTTGTTACCCTTCAAGAGCTTTTACTGTGCTCCAGAAAAATTCTTCCATAGACAGAAGGAATAAAATTGCTATTCCCTAGCAAGAGCAGTATAAACGGGAGGCTGATCAGTTACACTTTTGGAACGAATCTAAAGTTGCACAGGTACTATGCAAATGAGGTCATACTTTCAAATGTAACAAATGATGAATTCCATAGAAATAAGAATTATCTACGTACAGAAACGCAAATGCCCGCAAACTACCAAACATGAAGGGTTGATGAATGGGCTCTCTAAACTGAGTATACATTAAACTATCCTAGAAGGGGAGGCAATATTGCTTCTTATGGCAGTGGGTGAGGCGACATCCGTTGTGGAAACAAAGTTGCATCAAGGAAGCTAAAACTATTGTCTAAACGAAGCTAACAAAATTCTGTGCTTCTAATACGCACAAT
Source organism: Aurelia sp. 4 Dawson et al 2005 (assembly GCA_964019985.1). NCBI lineage: Eukaryota > Metazoa > Cnidaria > Scyphozoa > Semaeostomeae > Ulmaridae > Aurelia > Aurelia sp. 4 Dawson et al 2005. The sequence continues at coordinate 7,970,661 of OZ026505.1, forward strand.
TGCGTCACCAATATTTTTAGCATTAATGGGCACACGAAGGAAAATTTTTGTGCCATTCAAAGGCAATGATTGTTTCAGCAAGAAATGATTATCAACATTGCCGGCCTAACACTGTCCTTCAAAAAAGCGCGCTGGCCAAAAGCTTTGAAGGTGTTGTGGCGCAGTGGTGTAATCCTCGGACTTTGCAGTCAGAACAGTCTGGTGGAGTGGGATTGATACCTGGCAGGGCCCAACAACTTGAGCGCCATGACAAGGGGTCGTGGACTCGATTAGCGCTTAGCTACTTCTGCGATCCCAGCGCTTGGCGCTAAGAGCCGCAACTTCATCTTCATCATTCGATATTGGCTGTCGACGATCCCAAAAAAATGTGTCTGGCGTTTGAGAGGCCACTGAAAAGGAGCCTTGAATCCGATTCTTCTGATTTCAGATTTGTGAATAAACTTCAACTTACACTTAGATATCAAGTTTAAGTAAATCTGACTAACTCTGAATAAAAAGTCAAAACTACTGATTGCTTCAAAACCAGAGGATTTAATATTCTCTGACAATATGAAAATCAAATAAATTGAATTGACAAGCACCTAGAACGGTTTTCTAATTTCAATGGTTAAAACATATCGTCATTAATTAGATATGTGATAACCAAGAAAAACATATCTAGGGTTGCTAGAAATGGTGATGTGAATGTGCTGCAGGCCATGGTTTGTGTCCATCAGTCACTTTGCTTCTAGAAAATCATGAAATCTATTTAAAGTAATATCACCGCTTTCTGAAAACTTCCTGGTGGTTATTCTCTAGCTATTCATTAATCCTAAATGTGTTTTCTGGTCAGTGTTGTTGACTTTCGCGTTCCGTAAATCAGCAACTGCTTGCTAGATGTGCTCAAACTTGGCACCAAAACTCTAAATTTAACAGTCTCTTCCATCCCAAATATGAAAAACGGGCAGTTGGATTCACGGCCCCGTCACAGTAGCCACTTAAGCACACACATGCTTTGGGACACCCTGCAAATAAACAATTCCTAAAAGAAGTAAAGGGATTGGGTTAGCTCCAGAGATGTGGATTTAGCTTTAATCAATGGCATTTCACTCTCAAATATTCCTTGACAGTTACTGTGAACATAGATACCTCGCTTGTTGCTATTGGTCCTTTAATAGCACACATATTAACACTGAAAGCTGACATTTGAACCACCTGCAAACCAGAGCCTTGGCCTCTTGGCTTCAAAAAATTTTTGAGACAAAGCGAATAAATAAATCAGCGATAGCCTTGATCAAATTTGAACAATATCTGATCTTACAACATTCTGTTTGCAAGATGGTACCCGCCCCCCTCCCATCCCAGTCAATAATTATTTCACATTTTAATAGCAATGTCCTAAAAGAATTTGCTAAGGCCAAATGCTAAAGCTCTGGTTTGCAGGTGGATGTAAATTTGAAATTCATATTTCTGCCCTCAAAGCATCAATAGCAATGAACGAGGCATCTATATTAAAAATTACTATCAAGCAACATTATGAGAGTGATAAGCCACTGATTAAAGCTAAATTCACATCGCTGGACCAGCCAAATGTGCGTAAATTTTTGGACAACCACTGTCTTCATGCCGACATATCTTATAAAGCAAGAGCTTTTGGTACTGCTTACTAAATGCAATTACCATACAATTGTTAGTACTATATAGCAATTGCATGCAGCTATTCATCATCCTCGCAGCATGCCATTATGGCCAAAGAAGTTGAAAAGGCAAATATGAAGCACACACGGCTAAAAGACAATAATTGTCCTTAAGATACAGTCGTCGTTCAAGAGCACCATAAACTTCAACTTCAGAAATATCACAGTAGAAGTAAAGCTATAACAGTTGCAAAATTTGATCCAACGAAGGGTTCACCACAGGAAGCAATCCCTGCAAAAAATTAACGTCCAACGCAGATCTGTTCTGTTTCCCTCTCACTGAGCTTTTTGATAAACTCGTTGAGGAACCAGCTTCTCAGATGATAAAAAATGCAGACGTTTCTTCACTCTTCAAGCAAGATGATAATATGAGCAAAAAGAATCATAGACCAATAAGTCTCCTTCCTACAATCGCGAAAACATTTGAGCAAATAATGCATAGACAATCATCTCAATTTACTGCATCCTTTTTCCACCATTGCTAGGAGGGTTTAAACAAGGATATAACACAGCATGTCGTGCTAAACTTTTTGCAAAGAACAGCATTGATAACAAGGGAATTGCAGGAGCAATGTTCATGGATCTTTCAAAAAGGCTTTTGGTTGTGTAAACCATGGTCTTTTGACAGCAAAACTGAGTGCCTATGGACGTAATATGGATGCCCTTCAGGTCATAAGAAGATATCTATCAAATATACAACAGAGAGCAACGATCAACACCTCATTTAGTGATTGGAAAGAAATTACGATTGGATACCCCACGGGTCGGGCCTTTTCTGTTTAACATCTTTATAAATGACATATTCTGGTTCGCAAATCGTAAAAACATCTGTAACTATGCTGATGATACCATAATCTTTGCATGCCATCCGGATATTGATACTATTATCAAACAATTAGAAGAAGACAGCTCTGTGAGTAATAATAGAATGGTTTTCTGACAAATACCTCCTAATGATATTTGGTGGTAAAGGTACTGAAGCAGCAGTCAAAATTAGAAATTCAAAAATTAATGAAAGTGATTATGAAAAACTGTTAGGTGTGACTTTTGATAAGAAATTAAGTTTCAAGAAACATGTTGAAGATCTGCATAAAAGGCAAACCGAAAGCTTCACGCACTTGCTCGCTTGTCTAATTACATTGACCCTATCAAATCAGAAATTTTGATAGATTCTTTCATCAGATTGCAATTTAATCATCGTCCACTTGCAAGGATGTGTCATGACAGAGCAACTAATTCGACGTTAATTGCATTCACGAGAGAGGACTGTGAATGGTACGCAAAGATAGTGAATCAGAGCTGGAAAAGTTGAAGAAACAATATGGAACTATTCATCAGCACAATCTGCAACTTCTAATGATTGATATATTCAAAACGAAGAACAATCTAAATCCAACGTTTATGAAAAAAAAAAATTTACTAAGAGACATGTTCAATAAAGTTTGAAAAGTGAAAATCATTACGGAGGGTAATTAAAGATTCCAACACACTAGCTCAATTCAAACGGCAAATAGAATTATGTCATGTAAATATTTGCATCTGCAGATTGTGCAAAGTTTTCATTAAAGACTTAGGGTTTTTGCAGGTTTTATATGGAAAATATAAAAGTAGATTTTAAGTTATTTTGTTAGCGTTAATTAGCTCATTAGCTAAATGTATTTTTTTCTTTCTTGCCCACATAGAATAAATTGTTAATAATGATAATAATAATGATGCCAGTAATATAAGTGCAAATTAAACGTGGATACCGTAATAATGATGTGCAAACGTTTCACTCTATGCTGTAGGCCTGAATCGAACCCCAGTTTCAAAGGTCACAGCTCCCTGGATATCAAGGCAATGGGATGGCATGTATATAATTCGATGGTAGACAAGTTCAAAGCTACGCTGACTGAAATTGGTCACTCTGCTCTTTAATCATGAAGGATTTCTTCTGAAAAGCCTCTTCAAGGAAACCTTCAAAAAGAACCCAAAACTACAATCAAATATTCCTGACATTCCTGCCACACACAAATCACTTCTACACGCTGACTTATACACACTGATCACTTCTACACACTGACTTCTACACACTTTAACACATGTAATCCTCTTGGGAAAATGAAATCGCCTGGCAAAATGCTGTCATGCGCCCATGGATGATACTTTCATTTTCCCAAAGAGACGACCACACGCATATAAGTATGTAAGTACATCGCTGTAAGGCAGAAACATTGTTGGCGACTTCTGGCATGTTTTGAAGACTTTTCTAAGGGCTTTTCTTGCGAAACATCCTCATGATTTCAGATTGTAATGACCTTTTTCATTCAATTAGATTTCAAAGTGGATTTGAACATGTCCACCATAGAGTGATTTATTTGCCAGCATCATTGTGTTGATATACAGGGAGCAGAAACCTTTCAAACGAACATTGTTTTTACTAACTCACCCGGTACATAAATTCTCAATTATTTTGACTGCAAGCTACATAAACTTGCAGTTTTCCTTTTATATGTTTATGCTTACTGCAATAGCACCCGGCAAATATAAACTTTATTACCGATACAGTATGCGTCTTTTTCAGTGCAATACCGGGTGTCTCAAAAAAAAGTACCCCCTTTTGACTGGAAATAGGAACAAAGCGATAAGATATCATTACTCTCCGAGTAGTTAGCTAAATTTATCAATCTTCAACTTAGATTCATATACCTTGCATTTAAGAATCGTCCACCAAACACCAGAGATACAAGCATGCAAAGACAAAATTTACAGTGCACCCAAAACCTGAGGTTTTGTAAAAGGGCCTAGCCATGATTTGTATTATGGATCTTTTCCAAAGCACCTGTAAACTTTGACTTTCAGTTTTTTGCTTTCGAAAAGAATAAAAAATACTCGTGGAAATCGCCCTGATGAAAAAAATATAACAAAAATGTGTTAAGAATGATGAAGTCGTGCAACTTCTCCCAAATGAGCATGCATGTGTTCCTTTTCTTCTTCTTTGACACTTGGAGTAGAATGCAATGCACGGATTGATTCCTCAAAGGAATAACTATTTGTAGTTCAATTGAAGCATTTCAAGGTATAATTCTTTTCAATGGAAAAAGCTAAAGGTCAAAGTCGAAATTCCTGTGCAACATGCCTGTGATAGCAAATTATGGCTAGGTCCTTTTACAGAACCTCTGGTTTCGGGTGCACTGTAAATTTTGACTTTGCAAGCTTGTATCTCCAGTGTTTGGTGGCCAATTTTTAAATGCAAGGTATGTGGATCTAAGTTGAAGATTGATAAATTTAGCTGTCCTCTCGGAGAGTAATGATATCTTATGATTTCGTTCCTATTTCCAGTCAAAAAGGGGTACTTTTTTTGAGACACCCGGTAGTTTGTGAGTATGATGAAACGCATGCAAGTCTTGTGGCACTACTGTTTATTGCCTGCCTTATCTTTGGTTTTCAATTGATCTTAAAGCTCTGCTAATTTTGTCACACGGTCAGTCGAGAATATACTGCACTCATAATCATCTTCGTCATGAAGCAATTTTTCAGTGTACGGGAAATAAATCAAGAAAAATGTTACGCACTTTTTTACGAGGCAGTGTCATCGATTTCTGTTCTTTCGCTTGATTATGTTTCTTTCCAAGCGATCGTGGTAGCGAAGATGTGCGTGGAATATTGTAGTAAGGATCTATAAATACAAATCGATACATCAATGCAGCCCTTGGTCGTTATTATAAAACAATTGAATAACAGAAATAGAACATTAATGGGGGTGGGGTGGTTATGTTAAGGGACTTCTCCATAGAGAATTGATTTGTAATCATACGCAGTCCCAAGAAGAGAATACCATACATTTGCGACTGTGTAACAACAAAATAAAAATCTAACAAGGATTGTGCCGCTAATTAAAAATACCCCGAAATTTACTTCCTGTTCCTGTAATTACTTGAATTACTTGAAGTTTTTTCCGAAAAATCTTCATAATTTCATTCTGCATCGCACGCTTTCTTTCCACAAATCAACATGTCAGAAGGCAAATTGATCACTGAGTTATTGGTTTTCTAGCCGATTCGAATCTGTGAAATATGGCATTTCGTGTAATATCTGATCTTTCAAGGCTAGAGCTTACAAGAGCATTGAGCTTACCAGAGTCTGTCAAGACATCTGAAATTGTCAATTTCTACTGTTTGAAAGACATTTGATTTGACTGCATTTGCTAAATAGTTGAACATACGTCTATGGGTGATATATTTTCCAACAGAAACAGCATTGCAAAACATCGCAAAAATCTACTAGACTGGTATATACTTCTTTGTACCATTTTTTCGGTCTGTCATAGTGATAGATGCATTGATTGCCAACCAAGAAGCATCTAATAATGCGCGAAACAGCTATTAATACTCGAGGAGTAGGACAAAAATAAATAAAGGATTTATTGAATTGCGAGAGGCAAGATCAAGTCCGATGATGCAGGCAAGCCTACAGCTACCTTCAAAAGTATAAGAAATTTCAGCTTCTATATGTGGCGGCTATTCCCAACACCAATAAAAGGAATCCCAAACTTTGAAAGAACTGAGGCAAAAAACTAAAGCAGAGAAATTAAAGTAAAAAGGTTGTTTAACTACATTTATAAATGATACTGATTTAGATCAATTATACTATAATCCCATTTACATTAAACTATTGTTTAAAGCTGTTTACAATTCGTATTGACACTCTTTAATTATCGAAATATTATTCATTGCAATGATCTAACTGTTCAGAAATATTACTACGGCCCCGTTTACACCATCTCTTTCATATCGGACTAGGGTTCTGTTAACACGAAAATGATTCGTTGTGTGCTGCGTGGGATTCACCGTTATTTACACCCTTTGCGCAGTGCTCGGGATTAATTAATGAATTATGATTTCCCTTTAGTCATGTTTTTGTAAGCTGCTCCTACCACTCCCCAAATAACAATATTTGTTTCTCACGTGACTAGGTAGTTCAAAATCTTTACTTGGTTTTGATTTTGCTTTATCAATAGAGGTTTGCATGTGAGGGGTGGCTTTTAGCCACCCTTCCATGCATGATAGGATTGAGAGAAAAGGGTGATAGTAACGCTATGGTATTCCAACCAACTTGCGTGCCTACTTTACGAAAATAAGTAAAGTCTGCGTAATGAAGTCTCACTCATTGCCTTTCTTTGAAACGCATCGCTTAAGTGCTCCCTCCCCTTAGTGTGCCCAGTGACTCTTGTTGCCTCAGAGCCAATGAAAATGTGTTTTGCATTTCTCAAAAGTATTGTTCTGCAAAACAAATTGTTCCCAGTGTCGCCTCTATATCATTGATCGTACCTGAACTCTCGAAAGCATGATTCCCTTAGCTGTAGAAACTTGCAGGGGATTTTCTGTTGACTCTAACAAATAGCAAATTACGCAGACTTAACGTATTTCTATAAAGTCTGCATATGGGCAAAGACAAGTCCAAAAATTGCAAATATTGCAAAAAGGGGGGCTTTGGGTGGTCTTGAGCCAGAAGCATCTACAGATGTGTGGATCCCGACATTGCTCCTTGCCTGCTTCTGCTTTGTTATGTTGAAGATGTCGCAGAGCACTATTTGTTTTGACATGTGCTTCTTCTGAATCATGCATGCTGGGGAAGACTTCTTCTGTGTCTCCTTGTGTGTCATCGTCTACGTTTTTTTCTAAAGATGAGCTGCCACTGCTTGTCAATCTAAGAAATAGCAATGGATCGTTCTTCATTAAAGAAATACAGTTTCAATTTATGACACATTAGGAAGAAAAGGATTCCAGGTTAATTCCTAAAGAATTTCTTTAATTCTTGACATGAATGCAAATGAAGTTACTTATGAACCCTTGCCAAAGTTCAGGTTCGTTTCTCCTCATTAAGTACGCAACAGTTCTGTCATCAGAGGCAAATAGCTGCAAAAGCGTTTTTACATACATTCTATCATCTACCGTTTAATCCAGAAATGGTAACATTGGCAACCATACGCAAGCAATGTATACAAAATGATACATGTGATCACACGTACTTTTACAGGTAACGAGTCAGATAAAGCGTGAGGGTTGCGTCTTATTGTGCCATTTTCGTCTTGCTATTTATAAGAAGCTCGATCTGTATCCTGCAATATTTCAGGCCATAACTAAAATACTTTCCTAACTAAAATGCAACGTTCCTTGAATATCTACCTCACCAAGGGTACAAGGACTTTTGATAAACAAACAAGGCTGCTGGCAAAACAGACAAAAGGAAATGAATATCAAAGAAAACAAGTAGAGAGTACCTTCGTCTTCCTCTACCAGTCGGTCTAACTTTCTCGAATCCATGTGGTGACGTTGGCGCCTGTGGAGTCTTTCTTCTATTTTCGTCAAGATCTGAATAAAATTTGAAGGCATATAAAGGCTCACGGTGTGACTGGTGAATTCTTTCTGTTGCGAATTGATTAGCGGTTATAGTGCATGTGCATTTACTTACACCCGATGTGCTGGTGAATGACTCTTCTTCTTCCACTGGCGCGCTCAATTTGGTTTCAAAAAAGACCACCACCAATTTCCGCGCTGGCACAACTGAGCCTGCATCTCATGAAGAGGGATTGCATTTAAATGGAGATGAATGAAATAAAGGACTTCACCGAACTGTAAACGAGCGAGGATGGATCTTATAATGTTAGTAAAGTTGTGGAACACAGATAAAACTGAATGAAAAATGGCAATGACTGTTTGTGGCTGTGGAAATACAGGAGGCTCGTGAGAAATTCACTTAATAAATATGCTGTTGAGGAAAATTACCGTAACTGATGTCACGTGACGCCTCGGGCATCTGCCAAGTTGTATTTTGATCTCTGTTGATATTTATTGGGTCTGGTATTCTGGTGACATCATTTATGATGTCGGGTGACCACTCATCCATCTTTTCTTTCCCTACGATAAATCGATAAGGTGTACCAAAATATCAGATGTTACGTGATAAACATTAGAAGGTAAGTGCTACATGCAAACACAAACATGTGCAGACTATTTCGTCACCAAAATGTCTTGAGAATATTCCATTCCGGTAACTACTGTAAATAAATTTCAAACACCCTAGGGTCAGTGATGTCATCATACAAACAAACTCAAACTTCACGACTAGTATCATCGGCTTTCCGATCCTTACCTAACTGGTTAGATCAGATCTACCATACAAGACTATCCATACAAGAAAAGTAAATAACCTGCTCTACACTAAAATGCTTTCAGTCTAAGGCCAACATCGTCCAGTTGCACAATTTGTGCTCTATGCTGCACACAAATGTAATGATATCCCATCGCTGAGTAGATCTTATGACGAAAAAATGTACGTTCTTAACGGGGAGTTGACGTGTAAGCTCCTAATCCTAAAATTGAGTTGCCCACGGAAGTTGAAAGAAAGAGAACTTAAAAATTATCAACCTGAGATTTACTTCTTTGATGTTCATAAGCATCACTGAATCCAACAGACTTTACTTCAAGGCAATCAGTGATGAGTACAGTAACAGCCAAATGGGACAAATTTCAATTCTGAGCGGACTGACCAGCTTTCTAGATAGCACTGGGTTCCAGCATACGTTTGATACCTCTGCCAATCAAGTATAAATCCTGAATGTTTCACTGACAACGATTTTAAATAACAAAAGACTTGTTTTACCTCGGGCGAAAGAAAACGGGATGTTTATTCTTCAATAAAATGTATACGTAAATCATACCTGTGTCTTTATCATTGTTTCTTTCTGCCTTTCCTTGCTTTTCTTTGCAGCCCTACCTCAGCTCAACGGATTGATTCAAGTTCGCAATAACCAAATTTCAGTTTCCCTGCAAAACCAAGGCTGTCCTCGTCGCTTTTACAGAGAAACTAAATTAGGCCATTGCACACTAAAATCAACGAGTCGAGCTGAGATAGGGCAGCGAAGGAAAGCAAGAAAAGGCAGAGAGAAACAACGATAAGGACACAGGCATGACTTAAGCATACATTTTATTGAAGAATATACATCTTGTTTCCTTTCACCCATGATTTTACAAGAAATATGAACAGAAACTTAGGTAATCGACATAGCTATATCGAGTAGTCACTATAAAAATAAACCGAAAATGGCCCATAAAACCCACTGCATCTTTGGCTACACAATGAAAGGGCAAATGTCAAAATTGTCAAATACAATAGACTATCTACAATTCTATATTGGCTCGGGTCAGCTTTTGAATCTGTCAATTCCCTTTAACAAAGAAATCTAACGAAAAGTACCTTGATCATAGTCATTCCAAGCGACATCTCCTTCCTCATCGACATCATAGGGCACAGGAACCGAAGTTGGCGAGAGAGGCTTTACCGAAACGGTTGCCGCTGGTTTGTAGGCTTTGACCTTTATCATACTGTCTTCAGATGTTTCACTCTTCTGCTCAATAAATTGAGGACTACCTGCGCTTTCCCTGGGCTGTCCTTCATCTACTCTTTCTCTGTAAGGATAGTGATAAACATGACGTTCAACGCCCATAAAATTGATAACGAGGTTTCTACGTTGCTGTCTAAAAACACGTCAACTTTCGCGCAAAATTTCTGATGACAAAATGGAGGCTCAAATATCCCTCTCCAACAGAACAATGGATATCTGGGAACTCATTACAAAATGTGAAGAATTTGAAAGCAATAATTAAAGACTTTACATCAAATAATCTAAAACCAACAGTCATTAAGTCGCTTACAATGAACCATACACTGCGATAAATAGTCCAAACAACCAATGTTATCCTACTTTCATTTCTCACAGGAACGGCACACTCGAATTACTGAAAAAATTTCACCTTTACGCCTTGGAGAGTGAACAGTGACAGCGAGAAATCAGTACGGTAAATATAAATATAAAGTTGGTTAAGAGGCCGGGTGTCCCATAAATCGTTACCCCGTTTGAACAGTTCCAGAAAAACAAACATTGCCTCATTTCGAATGATGTAAACAGCAATCTCTTGGTTAAAGACTAACTTGAATCCACATGCTATTTTCCTATTACTGTGCTCATCAGAAGAAATTATAAAAAATCAATGCGCGCAGACACAGAAAGGAAACAAATACTCAGATCTAAGTTGGGCATTGCATAATAGATTTCTCTTCTAATTTTTTGAATTAACACGCACTTTTACTCAAACAACACCTCAAACTGGGACGGTTTTTTTGGAGCACCCGGTATAAATGACCAAATATGCTTCTCATTCCGACTAAGCCAGAAATATTTCCCATTTTTGAAAATTCATATCACCAAGAATATTTGATGAATTCGAATAACGAGGACAACGAGCGGTTAACGAGGACAACGAGCATTATCTCCTTTAATCAATTGCAAGAGGATCTCTTTGGCAATGTCACTCAAGTGTCGGGTATTGATATCGCAAACCTGGATACAGATACCTTGTGCAACTTGCCTCTCTATGGCAGTTTTACTATGAACAGTTACAGTTACAGTTATTTATTTTAAGTCCTCAACTATTGTATATACAATATTCTAGGGAATGTACAAAAGTAGGAAAAATTACAAGTTACAAATCATAAGCTAATCTAACAAAGTGCGTTTTCATCAATGATTTAAAACAGTTTATGTCCTTTGCACTCCTGATTTTCAACTGTAAGTCATTCCATAAAGTAGGTCCTGCGTGTCTAAAAGACCGAGTGCCAAGAGTGTTACATCTGCAGCGACGAACTTCTAGCAGCAATGCACTACTAGACCTCAGTGTCCTCCTAGGTACATGCCATTTAATCATCTCTTGCAAATAGGTTGGTGCCTCTCCTGATAAACACTTGAATACCAGTAAAAAAAATTTTGTACATGATCTGATACTTTACAGGAAACCAATGTAATTCTACCATCACAGGTGTAATATGTTCAAATTTAGGAACAAGCATAACCACACGTGCAGCAGCATTCTGAATTCGTTGTAATTTATCTAACAAGTACTGAGGCATGCCGTAAAATAGAGTTGCAATAATCTAAGTAGCTTGTAACAAATGCATGCACAAGTGTCTGAGTAGCTTGCGGCGTAAGAAACTTGCGAATTCTACGTAATCTATATAGATGGTAAAAAGACCTGGAACATAATGACGCAACATGTTTGTCCATCTTTAGGTGATTATCTTGGTTCACACCCAGGTTTCTAACTGCAGTCGCTGGTACAATGTTCTCACCTCCGACTTTAATTCCATCTAGAGTGATTTTTGGAAGCTGCTGTGGCGTACCGACTAACATTACTTCTGTCTTTCCATCATTTATCATAAGACCATTAGTGAGCATCCAGCGTCTAATATCACTAACACAGTCCTCCATGGCAGTAACACTGTCAGCTGTAGATTTAGTGTCTGGTCTAAATGATATGTAAACTGATTTTCATCAGCGTATCCATTGACCAGAGGAAGATGTCTGCTAATAAGATCGTAGAGAGAAGTTATGTACATAACAAGGAGTACGGGCCACAAGCAGCTGCCCTGTGGTACCCCACTGGCCAAATTATTTGGTTCAGAACACACATTTTCGACAAGAACTTTTTGTCGTCGACCATCCAGGTAAGATTTGAACCATTTAAGCACAGTTCCAGATATTCCAAATTGACCTTCCAGTGCTGAAAATAAGACACTGTGTGAAACGGTGTCAAAAGCAGCACTCAGATCAAGAAGCACAAGCAAAGTAACACTTTGACTGTCCATACTATCAAACATATCAGACTGAACTTTAAGTAAAGCTGTTTCTGTGCTGTGATATTTCCTGTATGACGAAGCATGAGTTGGTATTAATCCATTCAACTAATTGTGGTCTCTCAATTGAGTGACAACTGCTCTTTCGGTGAGTTTCGACAAATAAGGAAAATTACTGACAGGCCTAAAATTCTTGAAAATCAGGTCCAGTCAGAGGTATAACCAGAGCACATTTTCAGGCACTGGGGAAGTATCCTAAGCGAAGAGACAGGTTGATAATTAATGTTATGATGGGAAGCAATAAGTCAAGACATTTTTGAGCAACCAGGTAGGGATGGGATCCAAACTACAACTCTTGCTGGCAGACTTTATGATTATTTTCTTGACCTCATCCTCAGTCAGCAAGTTAAATTCAGAGAAAGCGATGCTAGGCTCCTTCGTCTTCATCTCTTCAATGGACTCAATGGATTCATTTTCACAGATTTCATCAATTCTTTCTTGTATAGTCTCAATTTTATGTACAAAGAACTGGCCAAAATCATTAGCTAAGGCATGAGGATCTTGGTAATCTGGCAACGGACTGCACTTTTTTATCGCCTGTTAAGAAGGCAACAACTTTAAACAGCTTCTTTTGATCCCCAGCACAATCATTGACAAGATCAGTTAGATATTTACATCTTTGAGACTTGAGACAATTTGTAAATTTATTCCATGCTTTCTTGAAGGCCAATGGGTCAGCCTCAAGCCCTGTCTTTAGCCATTTCCGTTCACATTTTCTGCGTGCCCTCTTTAGGTTATCAAGATTGTCATGGAACCAAGGTTGCTTAGGCCTGACAACGACTCTTTTTGACTTCTCAGGGGCATGTTTATCAATTAAACGTGATAATGTATCTTGATAACATGAAACTAATTAATCTAGATCAGAGAAACTCTTATTGCACAGTTCTGACTCACTCAAGTCATGATTGAATGCATCTAGCTCTATAGCCTTATATTTGCGATATTTAATATCCTAGGCCTCCAGGTCAGGTTTGGAGACTAATAAGTCACATAGTACAAATGAATGGTCTAATGATATGTAATACTCTGCAACTGGCAATCCAAGTGAGAAATCGCAATCTTTCCTAGTAATAAATAAATCCAAAACATGACCTGACTCATGGGTTGAATAAGAACATGATTCTTGAGTCCCATACACTCTAGAATGCTGAGGAATTTCACTGTACCTGGATCATCAGGTACATCTATATGAATATTAAAATCTCCAGATATAATAATTGGATTCACTGAAACAACAACACTTTCCAAATAATCTGCAAACTCTTCAAAGAAAACACCAATATTGACAGGATGTCCTTCTGATATATATCTGATATATATTGACAGGAGGCCTATATATCATCGCATGGAGATGACATTTACGGTTATCGAGTTGAACACTGTATTCTGAGTGTTCAAAAGATCTTTTTTGGCCACCTGAGATTTTCTGTAGGCCTTAACTTGACCTGCAGAGAATTCCTGTGCCAACACCTATTTGACCGTTAATGAATATGATTGACAACAGGATAATAATTGAAGCAACGATTGAGTATATCGAGAAAACAAACAAGTTAAACTGATTGTGGGTGCTGGCGTGTTGCCTAGGTGAGGGGATGGGGTTTTCTTGCCCTTTCGCTTGGGTGACATGTTAGTATCTGTTGATCAGAACGAAATAAATTTGGCATAACACAATTATCTAGCAGCTCTCTTTCTATCTTCAAAACAATACATTTTCATACCAAACCATCCAAATGCTCCCATAGTGCTTACCTGCCATCGTCATTTTACCATCAGATTCGATGTGATGGTACAAAACTGATGTTAGACCTGTGATATAAGGGTTAGAACCATAGCATGGTTTGAGTTTGATGTGGAACTCCCAGTCCCTTTCTTTCTATCTATCTTTCTTTCTTTCTTTCTTACTTTCTTACTTTCTATCTTTCCTTCCTTCGTTCTTTAATTTTTCCTCTGCATTGCTGTTTTTCCTTACTTTTAAAGGTGTATTTGAAAATGTTAAATGTCGTTCTTGGTGTAGCCGACAGACCAGAAACTGCACACGCATGCGCGAAAACTCGTAACTTTGAGCCCCCCCCCCCTCTAGCTCCCTGCAACAGATCCTGATTTAGGCAACACTTGATATGTTCTTCCTAGGGCCTTAAACTCTTGATTTATCATTTCAAAAAGCTTATCTTTTCAAACACTTCCTTATCTCAGATTGGTCGATGACGTCATTTTACGCAGCTTCTGCTCCGTCGGTGTAGCCCAGATGACCTTGTGTCTTCCTACACCAAGAGCGATACAGTATTAAAGTATTTAAGTTTAATTTAATTTATCATGAATGGAAAAAAAGAATTCGAATAAGTAACATTTTGCTTGACAGCTAAAAGAAAGAAGTATTTTCGTAATTTTTTTTGCGTTCCTATTATCACCACCGGTAATATATATATATAAAGTTTGCTTTACAAGATCTAATGGTTGCGAAATGTCAGGAAAAGGGCAAAACACTAGATCAAATCAGAAAGAAGCTCCTTGCACGGAACAACAAAGAAAGTACCTGTTTTCAAGGGCAAAAGATATCGTCTGCACATTTATTGCCATGTGCTTTAAAAAAGTTAGCATTTGTTTGAAATTCCATTTCTTGTAACTCCTGAGAGAGGTAACATGCCCTTGTGCATTGGTCTGCGTAAGGAGATTCTTTGATCGAGTGTTTTAAGCTTTCTTTCACTGGCACTTCACATCAGGATGTCTCACAAAAAAGTTTCCAAGCTTTAAACTCGACTATCTCTCGACCTGCTGCTCCTAGCAACACGAATAAAGCATCTTCTAAAAGCATAATACTGCACTTAATAAATGAGTCCTTATCTTATGAAATTTAGCAACGGAAACAAAAACGGATGGCTTTCAAATCTGAATCAATTTTTCAGCAATTGTGAGCAACGTTTTCAACATCAACATGTGCAATTAGCAATTTCGTAATGATTGGCCCACATTTCTAATTCATCTCATCATCAATGACACCCCTGCTATGAATTACATCTGAAGTGTATCGAGCCCCGTTCCTTAATAAGAACGGGGATCATGTTGATATTGCAAGCACTGCCTAGGAATGCTAAAAAACGATGACGCAGATTTGACAACCGCCGGAGTCTTTTTTTATTTCCTTTGCTCAATCTTATTAAACTAGTGATCATTTGTAACTGCAGTACAACACTTTTAAGGAAATCCTTCT
Source organism: Aurelia sp. 4 Dawson et al 2005 (assembly GCA_964019985.1). Lineage (NCBI taxonomy): Eukaryota > Metazoa > Cnidaria > Scyphozoa > Semaeostomeae > Ulmaridae > Aurelia > Aurelia sp. 4 Dawson et al 2005. The sequence continues at coordinate 7,986,276 of OZ026505.1, forward strand.
TTGCTTTACAAGGATGAGCAGGCCCAGAGATATTCAAACAAATATTGGGAAGCCTTTTATGAGACTCCTTCTATACTATGACAATTTGACAGACATTAGCCATTGACTAAGAGCTAAATTCGTTTCACTGGACCCAAAACTGCATACCTTCTTCTGGAACACCGGGTACAAATTCCAAACAGCAATGTTCGTCGAAAAAGTGCAGTAACTACCTGCCATTGCATGTACATTTTCGGATGAGGGGGATAATTCTTTCCAGAACGGTGGCTATATGATGCTTTGCTTTTGAATTCTAGAGGATTCACTTGAAAAACCATAGAAAACCAATTCAGAATTTCTAAGAGAGTCATCGAACAATTGAAGTTGAAATCCAACCGATCATGTGATCTGAACTGAACGATGTGATTTGAACGATATTATCTCATCTGTTCATGTGATTTGAACGATGCAGATATGAGGCAGCGCATTCTATCGTGTGGGTGATAAACTATCGATTGATACAGGGTCCTACTGTATGCTCCCTATTTTGCAACGCATCATCATAACCTTTCTTCGTTACAAAGACGTGACACCGCCATAAGAAAATCGCAATGACCAAATTGCAAAGCACAAAGGAAATGTCAAATTTTGCCACCATCACATTGGCTCCACAAAGTATTTTGCCCCCATGTAAGTCAAACGCACAAGATATCAGCGCAGGATTTACGTGATTTGCCTTTGATGGAGCAGTTGCTGCAAGATTTCCCAAATCGGTTCATTTGTTCCTACGAACTCTACTGCATCTATCTGATTGCAGAACTTGTTCTGTTTACTTCAAATTATCATGAAATTTGCCTAACTTATCTGGTATACATCATATTCACATGAAATACAGTCGGCCCAAGCAGATCAGCAATCACTGCACTGCACGTCTCAAACCAGAGTCCATTGAAAAGAAGGAAAAGCAGGGCCTAAGAAAGAGAACTTACCAAATATCCTCGATAGTAACATGATGTTATTCCATCCAAAAGTCGAATAAAGACCAAATCTCGCTTTACAAATACCGAAGTCACTCGAACGTTGACCGAACGGCAGATACACAATGTGTTTACATGATATTCAATTTGTGAAGGAATTTCCTCAACCTTTGTTTCATGGTTTCACATAACGGCAGAAGAAGAACTTTTAACACAGTTATTCTTTTTGTGGTTTTTGACAAAATAGGGCAACAGGGGAACGCAATAGAGATGAAAGCAACTTTGTCGACCACAGCAATGTCATCCTTTGAAATAAAGTAATATGACAAGAAAAGAAGCAGTGCTAATATAAAGAGCACCAAGACATCTAGAACTGCGCTTATAATCCTTTAATAACACCCGCCAAGTTTGAACAAAAGGGTGATGTTTCATTTAACAGTTGTAACAAAAACCAAACCAAACCGCCCAAACCAAAAATGCGAACTTGGAATGTTGCACTATGATACTTGAAACTTTATTAAAGCCATGACTAATGCACTCCACAGTTCGGCGCAGAAGGTTAGGACAAATGTAAAGAATTAAGTGGGTGGAAATCAAACCTGGGTGAACCCGAGTTAGAATGAGCCAATGGGTCAACCTGGGTTCCGTAACGCAGGGCATCTGGGCTTAAGCGAATTACCTCCTTGTGCCAGACGAGCATAAATGAGCCCAGTCAGCGATGGCATAGAGGTTACGTTGCACATATTGTTGTTCTGCCCTCCTTTTGATCTTCAACGACAAGATCTTTTCGCCGGAATCGTTGAAGAATCTTTTCGGTCATTGGCGTTTTCTGCCAATGATTGAAGAATCATTATGATCATTTGTTCAAATTACTACTTTTTCAAATGATGGTCCAACGTTGCTTCTATCATACGGCGAAGTTTCTTATGACTTGAACAGAATATCCTTAAATCGACCTTGTGATAATTCCATAAGACTATTCATTTGACAAAGGTCTTTTAAAATTTGCAGCCACCAGATCTTGCTCTTTGCAAAGTCTGCTTCAGAGCAGACGTCAGGCGCTATATGCATTGTCAAACGGCAAATGAGTTGTGCTCCCAGCAACATTAGTTTGATTTGGAACGACTAAAATCAATAATGCCGTGCAAGAAAACCCCTTCCTGGAAGCATGGGTGCGGTTTCTGGAACGATGGGACCCTGGGCAGGGAGCATTAACGATGCCAGTTGTTGTCCCTGTTGTTCTCTCGGCTGGGGTCTCGGAAGTTCACCCATCGCCTACACTAGCCTGGCATCCAAAACGAAACCGGCTTCAGCTATGATCAGTTAGTTAAAATATTCTATGCGAGAGCGTGACCTTCTGCAATCGTATATTTGGTTCCAATTTAAAAGCATAGTCATCATGTAATTGTTACGGGGCAGTTATGATGCTTTGTTCCTTTGCACCTTCCTCGTAGCGTTGCACGTCTCAGTTCGTTTTTGTAAAGTTTTTGCATAGAATACAAAAAATGATGGACCTTGGAATTTGTCTGGAACGTTCGTTTTAGCTAATCAAATTATAGCTTGGCCACTTGTAACAAGGATTTGTCGTTATCATAACAGTATACTCTTAGACTATCTCATGGTTTTATTGTAATATAATACTCTGGACTGTCAAAAGTGGCATCGGAGATAGGTTGACAATATCACTGCACGGTCTTATTCGCATCTCAGCCAAGGACTGCATGGTCTTATTCGCACCTCATACGTCATTGTGTCATCATGACTTCCTGAAAACTATACAAGCAGCAAACACCGCCTCGGCTGAATAGCAGAATCGAGGAATAGATTTTAAAAACTCTTTGAAGTATCTACAGTGTGCGCCAAAGAAACTATTCATTTTTGGCAGGTCATGATAAATCATACACTGGCCAGAATTTGAAGGATTACCACTCAATCTTTGGCCCAAATCCTTAATCTAGAGCGTCAGTTTGCGGATTCTCGCTCCCCCAAACCTTCCCTCTTCAATATGTAAGTCCATTCTTCCAACAAATTTTGTCAAGTGCAAAGACTGACACTGAGTTAGCAATAAAAGCCAACAAGCAGTAGTATCAATGAGCAGAAATGTCTGTCATTAATTCCACAAGAAAAAGTGATTCGAAAACAAACCATCCCGAAAAATAATAAAAAAAAACATCACTGAAGACTCAGCACATTACAAAATGATTTATTGATTAACCTAATTAATTGAATCTTCTAAATATCACGAAAGCTAATTGGAAAGATGAAACTTGTAAACTGGTGAGACGAACAAACATTGCCAGCAAAATGCATAAAGAAGTCATCATACTAACCTGATACAGACTAACAACCTGCCTCCAAATGCCTAAAAACATTACTGTTCGATGAATAGAACCTATTCGTAGACCATATTATAAGACTGGGTGAATATAGCGCATGGCAAGCAACAAGGATAAGTTCATACCAGAAGAGTTTGCCTTATTCAAAAACTTAATCACGGGTAAGACAACATCAACATTCTTTTGTCAATATGTCAAAATAGGAAATAAAAAAGGACTGCGATCTTTAAACATCATGCTTGCATGCAACAAGCAAAACAATGCGATCATTTACTTAAGCCAATCAACCAGCTGTGAGGCTTAAAGGAAGCTAAACAACTTAACGTCTTCGTGATCAAATCAATGAGTTCAAAAAAGTTGACAGATAATCTATATACCACACCACACATACTCGCTTGCAATGTATCGCGGTAACAAAAGCAACAGCAATGGTCAGTTTACTATCGGTAGCTGCAAGAAAATAAAGGCTCATACGAAAACAACCAAATTACCTGATAAAAGTGGAGTTGGTTAGATCTAAAAGGCATTGTAGTCACGCAGCGAATTCTATGTTAGACGATTTAACTCATTTATCGCGGAAACCATATAGCCTAAACAGTCCGTCGTACATCCTGAAATGGTGCCGCATATACCACACTGTGATCCACGCCATGTAATTTATGTGAAAAAATGAACTTTTTAGAATCCAACCAAATGTATTTTTTCTTTATAGAACCCATACTCCGAAGCATATAAAATTGCAAACGATTTTCAAATCAAGAAACAGGAGCCCCAGAAATCATTTTTTGAAGTTAGGCCTAAATTCATATCATTTTCATTTTTCATTTTTAAATATTTAAACAGGTTACAAATTTCAGTATTACATAACTGTTTTACAAATCGACCTATGCATAAACAGAAAAGCCTAAGTTAAAGATAATTATAATATAATATACAAAAGAGCATAACAAAACTAAAAATGAAAGTAAAATGTACCTCTCATATAGATTTTTTGAAGGTAGCCAGGGACGGTGCCAATTTAGTTTCCTTATTCAGCTCATTCCATAATTTTGCTCCACGATAAGAAAATGCTTTTTGGCCTGTGCTCGTTCTTAGCAGTGGTATCTGCAAGTTTGTTTCGGTAGAGCGAAGGATGCGATCACTGCCCTCTGAGCATTTACTGAAAAGCTCCCCTAAATATTGAGGAGCAAGTGAGTTCAATGCCTTATAGGTCAGCGTCGCTGTTTCTTTTCTGATAAGATCTTTAATTGATGACCAGCCAAGATTTTGGAGCAGAGGGACAGCAGAAGCATCGTAAGGACTATTTGTAGTTATTCTTGCCGCTCTATTCTGGATCTTTTGGAGCGAATTAAGTTTGGTTTCACTACAACAACCCCAAACTGAGCAGCAATAACTGAAATGTGGCACAACAATTTCCCTATACATCTTCTGCAGATCACCTGATGGAAGAAATTTCTTGGCATGCTTAATAAGACGGAGAGCTCGCAGTGCCTTAGCCTAAACATGTTCAATATGGCGATCCCATTGGAGTTTGTCATCAATTTGAACTCCCAGATACTTAGTATCGGTTATCATATTGATCTTTTGATCACCTATTTCAAAACTAGGCTTAGCTTCAGTCTGCTTTTCGATCTTTTGAATATTTGGTCTGGAACCAATAATCAAAGACTGTGTTTTTACAACGTTTAAGGACAATTTGTTGCCATGTAGCCAGTTCTGTAAATTCACAAGATCCTGGTTTAGATCATCCTGCAGTTTAGAAAGGCATCTCGAGGAGTGTGAAATCGCAGTATCATCAGCGTACATGGTGACCTTTCCTTTGTTTAGGCAGAATGGTAGATCATTTACGTAAACAAGGAACAGACGTGGGCCAAGACAGGAGCCTAGGGGGACACCACAACTTATAGCGTGAATACTAGAAGAGGTGGAATTTACTTTGCAGAACTGCTTTCTCTCCTGCAAATAGGAAGTAAACCAGTCAAGCTCTAGTCCACTTATTCCGTATTTTTCTAGCTTCTTTAGTAAGATATCATGATTTACATTATCAAACGCCATTTTTAGGTCAATGAAAATCAAACCAGCGTACTTGCCCCTATCTATATTCAAATACCAGCCATTTGTGCCAGCCATAAGGCTGGTAACGACTGAGTGTAAAGATCGAAAACCAGACTGATGCTTGTATATTAGCCTATTACAATCTAAGTAGTCATACAGTTGATTATATACTACTTTTTCGAATGCACGAGACAATACAGGCAACACAGAAATCGGTCTGTAGTTAGAACAATCATCTCTCGCTCCACTCTTGTGTCGGGAATTAGATTCTGTTAACCACGACAATAAACTCACGATTAGGATTATCACAACAGAAAAGACGCTTTTTCTGCGTAGTAACTCTCACAGCGTTGATAATTCTCTATAAACTCTCAAAACTCTATCAAGAACTACCACTAAATTCTACTGTTTTAGCTTATATACTTTTTAAGGGGAATTTTCTAGTAACTACTTTCTAATATCATTATTACTAAGCACGATTATTATTTCATACGATTACGTCATATAGAGTCAGCTGTTGCTATATTTAGAATACCTAGAATGTTCGCGGGTAAACGAGATTATTCTTTAATACGAAAACGAGGCTAGCTACTTCCTGTTCTAATTGCTTTCAAAATGGCGGTGCAAGAACTAACTACGATTGTGCTAAATCATGTTTAAAGAATGTTCTGGCTACAATGTCACTATGAATTAGCTATGAGGTAATTACTAATCTTACTAATTCTAGAAAGTGCTCTAAATCGTCACACACTCCCCCTATTTGGTCCACCGAGTGGAGCAAATATTTTCTCTGCATTGTTTAAAACTCGTCTTCTTCATCTTCCATAAGGATATCGTTGATAGCCTCTGCATCAACAGCTGCTGTTCTTCTTGGTCGGAATTCTCTTGCTGCCGGATTCATCTGTGCTTGTTGTGGCCTCTCCCAATTGTCGCAGGATAACTCCAGGGGATAGAGATGTTGAATCGCTCTCTCCAAGTACGATTTTCCGGCTCTCAATCTGGCTGCTCTAATGATTCCATCTCTGCCTTTGATCAATTTCTCTACGATTCCAATGTTCCATTTTGCTCTGTTCTTACTGTCGCTTTTGACAAGAACCACATCGCCAACTTTCAACAATGGAGTTTTCGATTTATACTTTAAATCGTGTCTTTCTCGTAATGCAGTGATATACTCCTTCGTCCATCGAGACCAAAGTGCATCCTTGCATCTTCGGAGGTATCTGGCTCGTTTTCTGAGGTCGACGTTTTCCAAGGAATCTGGGTCCTCTTCTGGTAGACCGTTGGGCAATCCAAATTGCAATGCATTAGGAGTCAGCAGTGGTAATTGTACATCATCTTCAACATATCCGAGTGGACGATTATTCAAAGCGATTTCGATATCAAGCATAACTTCCTGCAACTCTTCCCATTTTAGATTGGCTTTTCCAACTGACTTGTACAGTGACTGTTTTACCAACCCCACCATTCTCTCAAACTGGCCGCCCCACCAGGGCGCCCTGCTTAAATTGAATTGCCATTTCAAGTTGCTCCTTGCCAAGTAGTTGCTGACTTGCTCGTCTCTTGTGATTTTCTTGAGCCATTTCGACGCCGCAATAAACGTTCTGCCATTGTCAAAGTATATTTTCTCGGGTCTCCCTTTTCTTGCAAAGAATCTCTTTAGACTGCGGATGAATTCTTCTACTCCTTGATCTGGTACTAGCTCCAAGTAAATAGCTCTCGTCAGACTGCATGAGAACAAGAGAATGTATGCTTTACCAGTTTTGTTCTTCCCTCTCGCATATGTCAGTGGGCCAGCATAATCCACGCCTATCACTTGGAAAGCCGTACTTCCTACTGTCCTGTCAGTCGGCAGATTTCCTTCTTGTGGACTCTTCAATGCTGTTGCTTGAAATCTCTTGCATCCATGGCAGGCTCTGATTGTTCTTTTCGCTAGCTGCCTGAGCCTAGGAATCCAGTACTGAGATCGTACCTTAGCCATTGTCAACCCAACTCCCCCATGGAAGGTCAATAAATGAGCATCCATAACCAGTTTCTCAGTAAATACTCTGTTCGGCGGCAAGTAGATTGGGTATGAACCTTGAATTCTGCCATGACATTCATATATTCCATCAGCATTCTTTACGAGGTTTAGTCTCATTAAGTCTTCTTTGAATGCATCTGTGTCTGCAACGACATGCTGTTCTCTCCTCACCCATTCTTGAATTTCTCCTTGTGTTTCTTCGGTTGTTAGTGGTCCTTTGAGCCTTGTTGATTCGGCTGCTCTGCAGTTCCGAAGGAATCTCCGTATCCAGCATGTGATTCTAACTGCTTTCCAGAAACTGTGTTTGTTAATGATTTGATCGTAATCAGACTCAGCATTGACACTTGCTCCTAAAAATTGCTTGATTATCTTGGCTTCAGCTTCTGTGTCGTCGTTTGGAGTAGTTTCCTTGTCTTCCGGCCATTCATCTTGCTTTGACAACCATGTTGGCCCATTCCACCAGCTTTGGTCTACCTTATCAGCGGCAGCTCCTCTGCTGGCTACATCTGCTGGATTCTCAGCTGTGTTAATGTATCTCCATTGGATAAACTTCTTGTCTGCAATTTTTCTGACCCGGTTGGCAACGAACTGCTTATAATTTCCTTGACCCTTAATCCAGTGTAGCGCTACGGTGCTATCCAGCCAACCATATACATTCCTGACGGGAAGGCCCTCTAGAGCATCCACTACATTTTGTCCCAGATTAGCTGCCATGTGTGCCGAAACAAGCTCCAGTCTTGGGATGGTTAACCCCTTCTTCGCCAATCGGCTCCTTGCTGCAACAAGCCCTTGAGTGACTCCTGACTGCTGGTACACTACTGCATAAATAACTGCTGCTGTCCCATGACCACTTGTGTCGCCAAATAGGTGCAGATCGATCGCCTCTATTTCCTCTCTGAATCCTGCAAGACTTCTTGGTACTTCGACAGATGTTGGTAGATTTTTCTCAGCCTTCAACCATTGTTTGTTAACTTGATCGGGTAGCGGTTCGTCCCATGACATCTTCTCTTCACATGCAGCTCTGTACAGGAGTTTCCCTTGTAATGTTATTGGCGATGCAAATCCAAGAGGATCATAGATTGATGCCATGAATCGCAATATTCCTCTTTTTGTTGTTTGTGCTTTCTCCTCAGGGAAAGTAATGCTCAATGTATCCTTTCCTTTGTTCCAACTCAACCCGAGCATCTTTGTATCGTTGGATTTAATTGCAAACTGTTGTTTTGCGTACGTTTGTTCTTCATCAGATGTTGCTGTCCCGTCTTCTAGTTCAGGAGCATTAGAGTGCCATTTGTGTAACTGAAACTTTGCTTTGTCGAAGATAGCTATTGCACTGTCCTTCAGATGTTGTAAATTTTGTACTGTATTCGCTCCCGTGATTACATCGTCAACGGAAAGACTCTTTGCGACCTCCTTCACTTCCAAAGGATATTCATCTTGGCAACTCTTTAAGTGTTCTTCGATTGTCCCTCCTAAAAGAAACGGACTTTGAACAAGTCCGAAAAGAGCTCTTGTAAAGCGAAACGTTTCCACTTGTGATGGATCTTTATCGTTAATCCAATGGAATCTCAAGGCATCCCTGTCGTCCTCACGTATTCTCACTTGTAGAAATGCCTGCTTCATATCTCCTGTTAATGCCACAGGCATGAATCGATTTCTAACCAATACGTTCCACATTAAATTTTGAAGTGGTGGTCCCGTTTCTAAACAATCGTTTAATGATGGGCTCTTCTCACTTCCTTTTGCTGATGCATCGTACACTATGCGAGTTTTTGTGCTTTCTGCGAGCCTTCTGACAACCGGTTTGTGTGGGATATAGAACTCACGACCTTTTGGATCTGCTGTCACCCTTTCGATGATTCCTTGTTCTAACTGTTGTTGAATGATATTGTCGTATTCGTCGAAGAGTTCAGGATCTCTTTGTAATTTTCTCACGAGTGACGCCAGCCTTCCTAAACTCCCGCTTTTGTTGTTGTCCAAGTTTGGGTGTGCATTCTTCCAGAGCAGTCCTGTCTCATACCATCCTTCAGTGTTACGTGTGAGCTGTTCCTTAAAGTCTTCGTAAACTGAGCTTTGATCTCCAGTAGGTTTATCTGCAAGTCCCAAAACATCTAAGTTGCAAAGCTTCTCGTAATCTGCAGTTGAACTTTGAGTTAAGTAGACATTGTTTAAAGTGGACTCCGCGCCAGGTGACATTATTGTCCAACCAAATGCAGTCATTTCAGCAACAGGCTCTCCAGGGTTCCCGATTCTAGGCTTGGTATCCGTCTTTATCTTCGTGTATTCACTCGCTCCCAAAATCATATGAATAGGCAACTCAGGTTTGGTGTCAACGTCATCCATTGAAACTCCTTCTATGTATCTGTATTTTCTCATCATTTCTGAGTACCTTGGATTAGGCAGAGACAAAAGAACTTCCTTGTCAACTTTACTTGTATTTACTGCCAAACTAAAATCACCTTTCAGGCTTGCGACGGTCACTTCATAGATATCAATCCGTTGGTTGGTGGAACACATCATCATGTCAATCCTCCTGTACTCCTTGCGGATCGGCTTCTTGTTTATCTTAGTAGCAAGAGTTGTTGAAATGTAAGAGCTGCCCGCTCCAGTATCCAACAAAGCTCTGCATTTAACTCCGTCTACTTTGACTACTACAACAGGATATGTAACTGTTCCCTCGCCAGTTGCCAACATCACTTGGTTTGACTCCTTGTCACAAATAGATGTATGGTGTTTTCCTTTGCATTTCTGACAGGTTGCTTTACTGTGACACTCTGCTGCTCTATGTCGTCCACCCGTACAGTTAAAGCAAAGCTTCTTGAGACTCAGCTGCTTCTTTCTCTCCGTAACACTCGTTACTTTGTTGCAGTCGCTTGATCGATGGTCTGTCGCTTCACAGTAAACGCATGATCTGGGTTTCCATTCTCTTTGCTTCACTTGATAAATCCTCTCTCTCCGTTGCTGGTTAGAACTTCTCTCGTTTGGACAATCATCATGCTTGCTGCCAGATGACTGCACGGGATTCCGCTCACACAATTTTCTCAAAGCCTCTATGAGTTGACTGAATCCCCATTCTTGCCAGTCGTCATCCATTCTCACTAAATCGGCTCTTATTCCAGGTAATTTGTCCAAAGTGATTCTAACATAGCCAGCTATTTCGTTCAGTTTTCCCATTGTTTCCAGGATCTGGACATGAGTAACCAGTTTCTCATAGAACTCGTGGATCTTTACTGGGTTTGCTTCATTCACTGATTGTAAACTCCTCAAGTTCTGTACGTGAGCGTTGACGACCTCACTTGGCTTTCCATAGTTAGTCTTCAATATCTGTTTTGCTCGTTCATACCCTTCTGTGGTGAAAGGTAGGCCATCAATTGTCTGCCTGACTTTGGGAACCAATAATTCTTTAAGGTATGAGAATTTTGCTACTTTTCCAAGTTCAGCTTGGTCAATTTCTGCTTCAAATTGACTCCAGAAACGCAGCCAATCAACATGGGTTCCCTGGAACTTTGTAATCTCGAGCTTTGGTAGTTTTGCTTTCAACTTCTGATCTTTGCTCCCCTGATACTTTTCTCTTTCTTCCTCGAGTTTCTTCTCTATTTCTCTCTTCATTTGGAGTTTAGCTTCTTCCAGCTTGATATCGTGTTCAAATTGTCGGCGCCTCTTCTCTTCTTCAAGCTCTTGTTCTCGTTGTCTCTCCTCTGCTGTAGCTCTTTCATGCAGCTCTTTGATATTGTTTTCTAGTTCTTCGATAATTCTTTCGTACTGCAGTACAGTGTCTTCTGTTTCTTGACTCCACTCTCTTATTTTGCTTGGTTCTTCGCCTTCTACGATCATCAGCTTTTGCATCTTAGTTTTCAAATTATGAACGTCATCCAAATGCTCCTCAATGGTTCTCACATGACGCTGCATCGGTTTCAAAGCTCTCCTCTCTAAAATCTTTGGCGTTTCTTCGCGTAATAGCCTTAGCACTTGAATAGTTGCATCGAGAAATTTCTTAACATCTTTGGTAGTTTCCATCTTGACTACTCACAGTTATCTCTTTGCTCACAGTTCAGCATATACTCCCATCTGGGGTGCCACTTTGTCGGGAATTAGATTCTGTTAACCACGACAATAAACTCACGATTAGGATTATCACAACAGAAAAGACGCTTTTTCTGCGTAGTAACTCTCACAGCGTTGATAATTCTCTATAAACTCTCAAAACTCTATCAAGAACTACCACTAAATTCTACTGTTTTAGCTTATATACTTTTTAAGGGGAATTTTCTAGTAACTACTTTCTAATATCATTATTACTAAGCACGATTATTATTTCATACGATTACGTCATATAGAGTCAGCTGTTGCTATATTTAGAATACCTAGAATGTTCGCGGGTAAACGAGATTATTCTTTAATACGAAAACGAGGCTAGCTACTTCCTGTTCTAATTGCTTTCAAAATGGCGGTGCAAGAACTAACTACGATTGTGCTAAATCATGTTTAAAGAATGTTCTGGCTACAATGTCACTATGAATTAGCTATGAGGTAATTACTAATCTTACTAATTCTAGAAAGTGCTCTAAATCGTCACACTTGTAAATTGGGGCAACACGTGCTATTTTCCAATCTGTAGGAAATTTTCCAGAGAACAAAGACAAATTAAAAAGATCACATAATGAACCAGAGATTAGAGGCAAAGCAATCTTTATAAAGAAGCTTGCGATGCCATCACAACCAGAGCCATGCGATGTCTTCATTTTCTTCATAACTTTCGTTACGTCATTCTTTGAAACAGCTTTGAAAGAGAAATTTCCCGCAGCGTTACCCAATTCATACTCATTGGATAAAATTGGGTAGTGTAAGCTTCTTGCTAGACTGGACAAAGTCACAAAGTAGCATGAATTTTCAAAAAATGATTTCTCGGGCTCCTGTTCCTTGATTTGAAAATCATTTGCAATTTTATATGCTTCAGAGCATGGGGAATAAGGAAAAAATACATTTGGTTGGATTCTAAAAAGTTCATTTTTTCACATTAATTACACAAAACGTGAAATCTGGATCACAGTGTACCACATAGCCTAAACAGCCCGTCGTACATCATAAATAACTGCTTTCTAAGCCAAGAGCATAGGCTTTTACAGATCGGTTATAAGAGTAAATAATCCGCACTGGAGCGTCGCATTGGATGCGTCTGTCAATTCCAAGGCAATATGGTGCCGCATATACCATAAAGCCTAAACAGCCCGTCGTACATCATAAATAACTGCTTTCTAAGCCAAGAGCATAGGCTTTTACAAATCGGTTACAAGAGTAAGTAATCCGCACTGGGTCGTTGCATTGGATGCGTCTGTCAATTCCAAGGCAATATGGTGCCGCATATACCATATAGCCTAAACAGCCCGTCGTACATCATAAATAACTGCTTTCTAAGCCAAGAGCATTACAAGAGTAAGTAATCCGCACTGGAGCGTCGCATTGGATGCGTCTGTCAATTCCAGGTCAATATGGTGCCGCATATACCATATAGCCTAAACAGCCCGTCGTACATCATAAATGACTGCTTTCTAAGCCAAGAGCATAGGCTTTTACAAATCGGTTACAAGAGTAAGTAAACCGCACTGGGTCGTTGCATTGGATGCGTCTGTCAATTCCAAGGCAATATGGTGCCGCATATACCATATAGCCTAAACAGCCCGTCGTACATCATAAATAACTGCTTTCTAAGCCAAGAGCATTACAAGAGTAAGTAATCCGCACTGGAGCGTCGCATTGGATGCGTCTGTCAATTCCAGGGCAATATGGTGCCGCATATACCATATAGCCTAAACAGCCCGTCGTACATCATAAATAACTGCTTTCTAAGCCAAGAGCATAGGCTTTTACAAATCGGTTACAAGAGTAAGTAATCCGCACTGGGTCGTTGCATTGGATGCGTCTGTCAATTCCAAGGCAATATGGTGCCGCATATACCATATAGCCTAAACAGCCCGTCGTACATCATAAATAACTGCTTTCTAAGCCAAGAGCATTACAAGAGTAAGTAATCCGCACTGGAGCGTCGCATTGGATGCGTCTGTCAATTCCAGGGCAATATGGTGCCGCATATACCATATAGCCTAAACAGGCCGTCGTACATCATAAATAACTGCTTTCTAAGCCAAGAGCATAGGCTTTTACAAATCGGTTACAAGAGTAAGTAATCCGCACTGGGTCGTTGCATTGGATGCGTCTGTCAATTCCAAGGCAATATGGTGCCGCATGATAAATATGTAGAGGACCTTATATAAAGGTCCCAGTTTTGCCACCTTCCTAGATTTTCTCCGTGAAACGGCCAGTAAGAAACTTCCTGAAATGGTGCAGCTATCACAGTTTATCGGTACAGACAGAATATTACTGATGATGAGCATATTTATCACATCCTAACTCTGCCATTGTCCTCAGATCTGGCTCTTTTATGATGGACATATTAATGATGAAACCAATACGATTCATCAATGAGGGGCTCAATGAATTGGATACAAAGATAGTCACTCTAATTTTTAATTCCCTTAGTATGGAATAATTCTATGTCCCTTCATCAGAAAGATCTACAGCTGTTGTTGGCTGAGACTTGTTGGACTAAGGCAAATCAAGATCCAAGGCGCATGAATGATATCTCTGTTGAAAGAACAGACGCATACAATGTAAGAAGCCGGAATGCCTTGCAGTTGCCAAAAGCCGGAACAGCAATATAACGAATCGAAGTTGCATGCTTATGGGGCCAAAGGCTTTCGCATGCATTACCTGAAAGTTTGACAAGATCAGACAATGTCGTGATTGTCCAAAAGAAATCAGGAACAAAAGAGGACTAGACCACTATCGACCTACAAAAGTGAATTACAGAATTAGGGAATTTATCGTTGATTCTCGCTGTTTACTTTCAGTGTTTGATACTGAATAAGTAGGCAAATGTTTGGATTTAATTAGCAGTAGTTAGCAATGCGTCCTACCTGCCAAGTGTTGGTAAACGATTCAGCATGATCATTATACTCGTAATGCAGCTTGCCTCTCTAACCCTCTTACTAAACTCATCTCCCCGAAATGACCACTTTTGAAACTCTGAAAAAAAACGACCCTTTCAAGATTCCTTGATTCTCCCACTCCCACAACGTAATTCCGTTCATTCCAAAGCATTTGATAGGAGAAGCTTTTGTTGCCTTTGACAAAGTGTGTCCTGTGGTATGTCTATGGCGCACTTTTAAATCCTAAGGAGTTAAAATAGACTGATGGCGATGATCTAAAGCAACTAGTACTGGGGGTCTCAAAAATGCACTCTCCTTTGACTAAGCAAGGGAACAGAAGGGTAACATTTTGGGACTTGCTGATCATAAAACTAGATTTGTTAATCTTCAACTTAAATATGCATACCGTGCATTTTGTCAATCGTTTACCAAACTTCGGAGATATGAGTTCACAAAGTCAAGATTTGGAGTGCACTTAAACTAGAGACTTTGCGAAAGAGATTAGCCATTGGATATCAGAGGCTTTTTTCCAAAGAACTCTCAACTTTGACCTATTGCTTTCATCTTTGAGAAGAATTACACTTTGGAATGCTTCAATTATTCTTGAAATGACTTTTCTTTTGAGGAATTGGCCCTTACACTGCATTCCATCCCAAGTGCTATTTGCATCAAAGAAGAGGAAATGGAGCAAATGCACGCCTAATTTGGATATGTGGCACAACTTCATTCTAATCACATTTTTCTTACATTTGTCTAACCAGGGCGTATCCATGACTCCTTTATTCTTTTCAAAAACGAAAAACTGAAGATTGAACTTTACAGGTGTTTTGGAAAATGTCCATGATACAAATCATGGCTAGGCATTTTTCAAAACTTCTTTTTTCGGGTGAACTGTCGGTTTTGAATTTGCATGCTTGTATCTCCGGTGTTTGGTGGACGATTGCTAAATGCAAGGCATGTGCATTTAAGTTGAGGATTTAGCTGCGCATTCGGAGGGTAATGATATCTTATCATTTTGCTCCTATTTCCAGTAAAAAGGGGTACTTTTTTCTGAGAAACTCGACGGTTAATCACAAAGTTCTGCTCTAAAATTCAGCAATTTCCCAATAGATTTTGATAACATTAAGGTAACGCAATGAGCATTTAAAACATTCGCTATTCTTTAGAGTTAACTGCAACCGATTCATTCAAAGATCAAATCTAGACCTGCAAGGTCCTTAACATAAAAAATCGTTCCGGCATAGCACAAACTGCCAAAAATCTGGCCACAAAGAATGCAAACTCTACTTTGCATCTTGTAAACATTTCTGATTGCTTCCAAAAGACCAGCCATACATCCTATGGCACAATTGGCTAGTTTTTACGACTTTACAATGCCTCATTGCTAAGTTTACGACAGAAGAGACTAAATAATTGGTTGCATGCATTAGATGCTAAGTGTGCAATCTGGTGTATATATGCATAATAGCGAAATTATTACCACAAAAAAGTTTTCAAATGTTTGTTTTTCTTAGCTGACACGTGTCTACTCTTCTGAAATATACTAATTTTTCCAGTAACTAATTTGTTGCTAGAAATGACAAATTGTTGTATTATATGATAAAGTTCAATTCAACACAAAACTGGAATCCTCATCATGTGCTAAATAATATTGACTGGTCTTTTGTCAACAATTACTGGATGACATGATTTGTTGCAATCCTGATGATAAAGTTCATAGTTAAGTTGCAATACCTGAAATTCTTGTTAAAACTTTCTTAAAAGTAAATCCAAAAGAAATAAAAACATACCTGCTGACCATCATTTTAAGCTCATCTGTTGCCCTCTTTACTAGTACTAGTGCTTCCGTATGATATAAATTCTGCACATCTTTACCATTTATTTCTATTACTTTGTCACCAAGTCTGACACCTGCACCATATGCTTTCCCATTTACCTCTACCTACATAAGATAATGGGAAACAGTCATCAAAAGAAACAGTCACTAAGGGCGTTCTCCAAGGATCTGTTCTAGGCCCAGCCTTATTTACTCTGTGTCAATGGCATGGCTAATGCTTTGAACCTAAAGCCAAGATCATTTCCCGATGATACCAATATCTTCAGCTTTGATAGGACCTTTGCAACGAAGTAGAAGCTTCACATTTGGTTCTTTTCTTTACATTACCAAAGTTTGTTAAGGTGCCTTCAAATATATTTTATTGTAGATAAATAGCAGTATAGAAATGTTCTAATGATAAGAATAATGATAAACTAAATGGTTAAAAGTAGCAAAATTCACAAAATGTGCATTTAAACCAAATAGGAAAACAGCTACCTGAGTTGATATAGAAATCAACTGCGTAATGTACTTAAGCAAGCAGACAGTGTGAAATGTCTACAACCCTGGACAAAATACGTTGAGAAAATCTGCACCCCCTCCCCCGCTCAATGTTGGTTATTACTAGCTGATGTTTGCTGCCTCGCTCCAAAAAATCATCCAACACTGAATGGCCCAAAAGCAAGGCATTGGTTCTATGTGCATTCACAAGGCATTCATTCAAACTCCATGAAAAATCAATTCTTTTCAATAATTTTGTCCAGGATAGCGTCTGTGCAGTAGTGCAGGGGTTATTCAGTAAAGTAGAGGCGGTTCAGTGCTATAGAGGGATACGGTAAATCCCCGCATATCAGAACCTACCAAAATAAGAACCTGGAGGCTGTTTCTCCTAGATTATGCACCTTGTAATTAAGAACCAGTTTCAGTTTGATAAAAAATAGGCTCTTATTGCAGGGGTAGCAAAGTTGATATTTAGTTGTTGGTATGAAGTTCATTTTGGTGCCAACTGGTTGTTTAAGTGTGATTCTCCTTCCCAATTAGTTATTAGGTCCATAAAAACCCCTCCCAGAACCAATAATGGGGCTGAAAATCCTTTGTAAGACTGTGAAGAGGCCTACAAAAGGAATACTTAAAATAAGAGCCTCTATACTTCAAATTGGTGTTAGTGCCTCTGAAATAAAAACCTATCGCAGCCTCTCCCTTAAAAGAATTGGTTCTTATATGCGGGGATTTACTATAGCATGATGTCGTTGGAGGGATAACATGCAGTAGATTTGAGGTTATTCAGTTATTTAGAGGGATAACATACAGTAAGGTGAAGGTGAAGTTGCGATTTTCAGCGCCAAGCGCTGGGATCGCAGACATAGCTAAGCGCCAATCGAGTCCGCGACCCCTTGTCATGACGCTCAAAGATGCTGGTGGGATTTGAACCCCGTCCGCCTGACTGTTCTAGCTGCAAAGTCAGTGGATTACAACACGGCGCAGCAACACCTTCCAGTAAGTTAGAGGGCAACAGCACGTCGTTGGAGGGAGATAATATCGTGTCGTTGGAGGGCTTACATCAGTAAGAGAGAGGGGTTTTTCAATTACCGAGGGGGATAACAAACACTGAGATAGAGGGATAACATCGTGTCGATAGAGCGATAACATCAGATATTTCACGAACTTGCATTAAGTTACAGGGATGAATATTTTTAGCTTCGGGACTTAGCTATTCTTAGAGTGCCCTCACATGAGCAAACTCAGACCGGTCTGAGTTTCAGATAGGTTTGAAACTCATTTTCGGTCTACGGTCAAAGCCCTTGGCGCGTTCACATGACACAGGCGAAATGAAACTCAGGTCGGCCTGAAACTCATTCCGCTTTCTCAGGTCGGTCTGAGTTTTCAGGTCGACCTGAAATTTTCATGTGAGCAGAAAAAATTTTCATTTCGGG
Organism: Aurelia sp. 4 Dawson et al 2005; assembly: GCA_964019985.1. NCBI lineage: Eukaryota > Metazoa > Cnidaria > Scyphozoa > Semaeostomeae > Ulmaridae > Aurelia > Aurelia sp. 4 Dawson et al 2005. Next base: position 8,004,376 of record OZ026505.1, read on the forward strand.
GCGAAATGACTTTTCAAAGCAAGTGTGACTGGCATTCCACACGTTCCTTTGGCAATCAAAACAATAAAGATTTCATTCAAAGTCAACCAGGTAAATCTAAATGTAATGAAACAATCATAAAACAATCACAATTGATCGCATTGTTTAATATGCTCAAACCGGTCTGAAATTGTTCATATGAGAGAGAGGCAAATTAGCAGACATAGCCAAATCTCAAACCGATCTGAAACTGAGATCGGTCTCTCAATCCTTCTATCGCATTTTTTGTTATCCCTCTGTGAGACTGAATTTTAGAATCGACGAAGCAAAGAGATGCCATGGAAATTTCAATATTAAAGACATGGGTGCCATATTTGGAACAAATTAGCTTAGCTGCTAAGGACCACTTCTTCTCAAAAGAATTTTATCAAAAAGGAAAGATATATAGACATGCTGTCTAAAAATTTATCATTTATCAGTTTCAGTTTCATTTCATCATCAATCTATACTACATACAATACTATACAATTACATTACAAATAATACAATACCAAATCAATAACATCTAATACAAAACTATAACTAAGCAAAAGGGAAGGACATTACATGATTGTATATAGTATAGATTGATTAAGGAGGAGCTCTCTTAGTAGGTATACTAATCGAGAGAGAGCCCTCTCTCCTACAAAAACAAAGAAACTAAAGAAAAAACATTACTTATATAAAAGTAAACACAAAGAACCAGATGTGCCCCAAGGAAATGACGGGTCTTGGTAATGCGGAGGAAGAGAGACAGACAGATTAGACATGGGAGTCAATATAATAAGCTTTCAATTTAGACCGAAAAAGTGAAATAGAGCCAGCTACTCGAATGAAAAGTGGAAGAGTATTCCATAATTTAGAGCCAAAATATCTGACAGTTTGGAGTCCGTAAAGGGTGGTCCTTTTCAGGGAGAGAAATAGATCACCTCTGGTGGACTGACGAGTTCCAATCCTATGAACTGAAGGCTGAAGATTGTTAGAAGATATCATATTAATGAATTCATTTGTAGGAGTATGATTTTCAAGATTTAACAAGTTGATATAAAAATCTCCCGTGACGAAGATAAGCTTATTGTCATTTTCTAATTTGGAAAAAGTCTCCTGAAAGTGGTCACTAAACTTTGAAATATCAGAACTGGGATGTCTATATGCACAACAGCATAGAATATTTTTTGCCTTTGAGTTATCTATTTCAATCCAAATTGTCTCAAAATCATCATTGGTAAATGAGAGGTCATCCCTTTTATTGGCTTTGAGGTCAGATTTTACATAGATGCCCAAACCACCAGCAGCACTATTAGAAGGAGTATGGTGGAATTTGCAACCAGGGAGTTCAATGTTATCACTAATTGGAGTATCTACAGATGCCTTAATTTCAGAACGATCAATTACTTTGAAATCAGTATTGAGGTTTGTCAAGAGAAAATGAAATTCATCGTGATGAAGCGAAAGACTTCGAATATTCATGTGGAATAGTGAGAGATCTTCTTGAGAAACTTGTTGGTTGGTAAGCTCCTCAATTGTGCAATAATGTGAATTTACATTAAGATTTAGATTTTCATCTATGTCGTAGTTAGATAAATTTGGAAGGTTAGTCAGCTTAAAAGAAATATCAAGAGAGGGCAAAGAGTCAGCAAGAGAGGGCAGATCAATACTATTCGTTCCTTGGAGAACATCATCATTTTCCAGGGTGAATGGAAAACCTTTAGAACTATTAAGGATGATACAAGTAATGCAGATATTCCCTTGTTCATATGTTGAGGTGGGAGTAAAATTGCATTTTGCATGTAGCATGTTGTTGCACTGGCTACAAGTGAAAGCCCTCTGAGTCCTGTTCACTTTTTTGTAACAAATTTTCCACAGCAGGATGTATTAGTTGCCTCCGTAGAAAAATCTGTCATATGTCTCATCCTCTCCACAATCCGATCCGCCAATATCCTTGATGGCAACATCTGGTTCGAAGTTAAAAGTAATAATTGCAAAACAAATAAATAAATAAATAAATGAATAAATATATCAGAATGGATTTATCTCACCTCTAAACAACAACAATAGTAGCAGACAGCAGTCCATAATGCAGCTAATAGAAATGTTTTGTTTCTGTTCACTTAAAGTAGAAAAGTAAGCTTCAGCTTTATTCAAGTCATCCTCAAAGTACTTATAAATTTGATTTTTCCCATCACCGGAGTCAATGTGAAGTATCAATGGGTAAGTCACTTTGATTTTCCACCCATCATTCATTGACAAAAAATATCTTCGTATTTTTAACATCTTTTTGCGAAGGTCAAGGGTGGCTCCAAAATACAGTTGCTCAACTCTGATCTTTGATTCATTACCAGCGGAATCAGTGAATTTTGAGATCTTATCCTGATTCTGTAATACATGGTTAGCATCCTGCCATGAGAGGAATTCAGCAAAGATTGGCAAAGGTGATCTTGAGTTGCTTGACGCTTCATTTCTGCTATTGGCACTATGAGCTCGACCACTGCTTTTCAGATGCTTTTCAAGTATAATCTTGCAGTCATCCCAGGTCTCTCTTCTTCGCTGACCATTATGTTGAGGGAAACCATAGAATACCAGAGTTTTACGCATTTGTCTGTTTCGAACATCCTCCAGTTCAATTGTTAAGCTGTTAAACCTACCTTTCAGCATTTCAATTTCAGCACTGGTAGTGATCAGTTTATTCAGGTTTGATTGAGCTATGGATTCAGTGGCCTTGCTTAACTTCAATGTCACTAACATGTTTTTCAAGACTTGATAAGCGAATGCCCGGGTCATACTGAAGGGCATCTAATCTTATATTAAACTTCTCTTCGATATCTTCTGCTAGCTGGGCTCTGAATACCGATACCCACGCTGGAGGTTGCGAATCATTTTCAGTACTTTCTAGCGGGTCCAGCGAAGGAGCTGACAAGGTAGGCCGTTTAGGCCCATCTTGACAAGTCCGACCATTGGATTTCAATGCTGCATCTGGCTCTGACTTGGATTTATTTCGCGTCTTAGTGCTCATTGTGACCTTCGAGTGATTACTTCAAAGGTTTGATCAAGCTTTTGACTGGGAGAGTGCTGAATGATTTAAAAAGATACTTTCCTATCGGAGCTGCGAAAATTACATCATGCAACCGCCATGTCTACTTTTGTTGTTATCACATCTATCATAATCAAATTGCCTATTTGTACTTCAACATCTTTCATACAACAACTAAGATACAACAGAATAAGTTATGTGGCTTATTCTGTTCTATCTTAGTTTTAGTATGCCTTACTCAAGCTGAGCCAAACAAGCGACCTGACGAAATCCGTTGCAGAAAAATAAAGTAAGACGCCAATTGAAATACTTCCAACATTCTCCTTTCGCTAAGAGATTATCAATTGTAATCTTTTTCGGCATCTATGGTAAATTTCACCAAATTACACATTTGGAGGAAAAGGATGCTTGAAATCCTTAAAGAGTGGTCAAAAACAGGGGATCGACTTACAGCCACCTCAGATCTTTAAAAAAATGAGGACCGTGCTATTTTTTAGGCTGGGAGTAGGTACTGTAACTCAAATGAAAGCTTTTAGAGTAAGTTTATACTCCCTAAAGTACGACGAAAAACTATGTAGTGTAAAAACGTTTTTAGATACAATTTTGGCTCAATTTGCTTAATAGTAAAAGTTAAGGTCTCTTTCGAAAGAGGAAGAGAAGCGTAATATCTTTACGAAGCATTTTTGAAAGTTAAACTTACAGAAGGGGTTGAAATCAAGCCTCAAAAAGGCAACAATTGGCCAATACTATCTGTCTCTTGGAACACAAGTTCATGGTGATGAAGTTCACTTTGTCATGATGCACGATGTGCCCACAGTTTCAAGAGGACAAGAAACGTCTCGAAATCAAAATAATAAATTTGTTCCCAAATGTAATCAAACTCAGTGTGTGGAATAAATTCATCTGGTTACTGAGCCCAGAGGGCACAAATTGTCTGAATTTGGTACTAAATTTCTTATCAAAATGTTCAGACTGAAATCTGAATCTTCCTTGCAATAAACACGCACCACTTAATGTTTGCTATCCATAATTAATACCATGTAGATTATCGTTATTTTATCTTTATCAGGACAATTGACATTTTCCTTGTTACTAATTTCATACTGTTGTAATTTAGTTGATCTTGTAATTATGTTCACTGCTACTAGGTTAGAGGCCGTCTTGGCCTAGATACCTTCTAATAAAAAAACAAATGAGGTATAAAGATAAAGATTTCAGTGATTACCCATACTGACTTTAGCAATAACTTAACTCATTCACCTCTATCATGTCTCAAAATCTGAGGCGATTTTCAATGATTTCTGGCAGAGATATTATTTAGGCATACAGTACGTTTTTCCTACCTTAAAATCGGTTCTTGAATTGAAAAACTATTGGTAAAATCCTTGAGCTCAATAATTCACTTATGACCCAGGCGTCAGTTTGACATTGTTTGCCTTTTGCAATGCAGCAAAATTTTATAAGAAACAACCATTTGTTGGTGAATCATGAATCCTTCGGTCCACACTTTTCTCTTTCCGCACGAAACTAGAGGGCCATACAGAGCAAAAACCAGGCCATATTGCAACTTTCTTGGCAAGGGTCTTGCAAAAATGTTGGGTTGGTGCAAGGCTTTACTCGGGGCCTTATCGGGGCTTGTTAGGTTTGTTGTTGACACCTGTTGGCAACAGCGTTCTTTTGTTCGTAATCAAAATCGTTCATGCCATGCTCTTGTTGGGGTTGTGTTAAGGCTTCCCTCCTATGGGAAAACTTAGATAAAAGTGTTTATTGTGCAAATACGTTGTATTTATATTTGAAAAAATAGGAACCCTATGGGGATGTGCGAAGAATTCCGGTGCATGTGAAACATTGTGGCAAGAATGGGAAATTTCTGTGTTGGCCATCAAGTGGTGTTGCCAAAGAGGACATTGCCATTGCATTTTGTATTCTTGCGAAAATCAATGATGAAGAGGAAGAAGTCTAAAATGTGCAAACTATGAATCTGAGCAATGGACGTGGGTGTATTGGAGTATGTGAAATTCTTCAGCACCAGGTGCACTTGTTACTTCCAATCATCATGTTTACCATTAAGATGTGAGACAATTAATTGGTAAATATTTGTTTCTGTCGCAGCTGATCACTTATCTCTGTACATTGGGGAATCAAACTCCCCCCCCCCCAAAATATCAGTTTTTCTAAACATACAATTTGCGGAGAATCATTTACTTTGACGCGTTTCAACACCTAAAACCCTCCTTTCAACATATAAATGATCTTACATTTCCTCTCCCTTCTTTCCCTATCTTTCGACCTTTCAAATGGGGGGGGGGCGGATCAAATTTCACAAAAGCACCAAACATGATGTAGTGTTTTGTAAAAATGCTTGCTGAATCTAGAGGGAAAATAACTGAACTTGCCAAATGTTTTAAGTGAGAAGAATCATTCCAATTCCTGGTGAATGGTAGTGCCTACAGGTTGGCAGGCAATAGTCTCTTCTATCCTGCTCTTGAGCTGCACCCGCTTAACTTTATAAACTGCTAATTTCCATCATAAATGTGCCTGTCAAGTTGCCAGATAAAAGTTCGAGCGAAATCATCAAGCCTAATTGCACCTAATGACAACTTCAATAGTTTGTTTGTTTTTTTTTTCAATCTGTTTTGAGTGGGCTTGTCAGGATTTCTAGCTACTGAAAGCTAATTTAGGGCCACTGTACATGCCGCATCCAGGCATGGGACCCCTAATTTAAAGTCCCTTCCGAAGGACGACGAGGTGAGTTGCGAGGTCAGGCCTCAGAGGTCACCCATCTGAAATCTGACCTCACTCGACCAAGCTTAACTTCAGTGTATAAGCCACTCGGCCAATCACCCCGCAAACCAGAACAGCTATGGTCAAACTAGAATAGCTGTGCCTGATCTATTGTTACACTTTCGGCATGAAAAGCGTATGTAGGCTAAGTAAAGACTAACTACCTCGCTCTTTTCCTTCTTTCCTTCTTTCCTTCTTTCCTTCCTTCCTTCCTTCCTTCCTTCCAATACAGAAATCTGCTCCATCACGCAATGTGCTCATTCTTCGCACATTAAAAGGATGAAGCGCCAGGTGTAAGACAACAAGAGTCCAGCCAAATGTAAGTTTCGTCAAAGATTTTCCAAAAGATTCTCTTCAAGAAGCTAAACGCGCTAACTATGCACCAATAGACCTTTTCACAATTTGGGGAAAGGGGCTCGGAGAGCGAGGCCCATTCTGATAGCCTTGGCAACAATAGGAATGGGGGAATCCCCTCCCCTTTGGTGATAAAGGTTTAGCTTGTATCTCAGTCGCATCACACAGTGGGGCATTTGTACAGGGCATCATGACATTCACAATCTAAGAAGAATTTGCCGTGCATTCTTATTAATTCATGGTTAAAATCTTCCTGCAAACATTTAATAATATGTCTATCAGTCGCTAAGGGTGAAAATCGTGACAGAGTGGAACAAAGCGCCAAACTTTCCAGGGTGATACCTAGGGGTAAAGAGAAAATTCCCAGAAGGGGTGCCACTTCCTATCGATTCCAGGGCCTAACCTATAGACAAAACTCTTATGACGTCACACGAAGATTTCCAGAAAACCTTTTTGGGGGTATTGAAAGTCTGATTCCGACGATGTAGATGGTTTCTATTAATCATTTATCCTTGTTAATGAACTACCTGTGAATCTTTTTCAGCTTTTAAAAAAGTACACTTGAAATTTCTCAAAACCGGGGGGGGGCTACACATAACTTGTTTCGCTAAATTTGAGGCGTAACGAGCGTAAGGAGCGTAAAACATCTCTACATGTAGATGTCTCAAGTAAAACGTAAGTACTTTTCCAAACAATAAGGCATGCTCAGGCTAAGGTGTCTAGTGACACCAAGTGAAATAGTCCAGAGCATTATTTTCTACAGGCAAAATTATACCAAGAGTCAAGTCAGTCTAGTCATCCGACATTTGCATGAAATCGATATAGAGATGGCGAACTGTATGTTGTTGCCACAAGTCGGTATATTGAAAAGTTAAGGAAAACAGTACAAGGAACTTATTAAAGACTGCTTTATCACTATGGATGAGATTTCCACAAAGATCTCCATTCCGCTTTTCAGTGGGCCCATTATATGTTTTGTGAATATTGAGAATATGCCTAAATTTGAGTGCGGTTAGCGGATATTTTGCACATTTTAGTTCGGTTAACGGTTATGGATTTTTGCGGAATCGCTACGGTTACGGTTATGGCCGACACAATTGTTCGGTTAACGGGTATCAGAGTTAAAACGCGTGGTTATGCGGATATCGAACACCCTATGATGGACCCCTTTTCAAGAGACAGAAGCTCACGAAGATCTCAAAATGTAAAGAAGTGGTGATTAATTCGAAGGGTGAATATAATTTAAGTAGTCGCCTCTACTTCGCCAGCTGCTTCCAAAAAGGAGATACAGACAAACAATTTGCACAAGAAATCAAGCTTAGAATCCCTCTCTTTTTGAGCAAAGAAGGCTCCCTCTGCCAACGAAGAAGTCAGATTCATTGCAGGTTTTCCGGACTACAGATGTATCATAGAGCTATGCATGCGATGCTAAAGTTGTTGAATGTTGATGGCAAAGTGGTGGGTACATTTAATTCAAGTCAACGGTCCTTCTACTTTTAATGAATACGCAGAGGAGATATTTATACTATGGCTAAAGAAACCGATTCAAAACTGACCAGAGAACAGACATAGTATGGGGTGTAACCAGGCAGTATCCAAGAATTTAAAATCCGAAGAAATTAGGAAGAGGTAGCCTGCATGCAGATTCTACTGATCTCTCTTCAGAGAGGTTTCCCCCCCCCCCCCGTAGAGTGTGCGCATCAGCGACCAAATCCTTGTTCTCAGTTCAAGAGAACCGAGGATCCTTTGCTGATTGGCTGACATATCATATTCTTTCTGCAGCGTCTCTATCCTCGTTCGAGTCTGCATGTATTTAATTAGCACTTCGATGGACAAAGTTGGCCAAAGAAACATTGTGGGTGTTATGCCTTCCTTTTATATGGGCCGCTCTATTGAATCCAATTCATTGACTTGGCTTTTCAAGCGAGGGAACCTTGCGTGGATCAGAACAAAGATGTGCTTGTCGTTGCGCAAAACCTGAAAAGAATCAGTAAAGAGTCTGCATGCAGGCTAGGAATAGGCGATTTCTTCAAGAAAGAACTGTTGAGACGACGTTCTTCTAAATAGTTGGAAATACTCTTTTCACATCCCTTAATTGTACAAATAGTCCTTCTAACTACCTTTTTTACAACTTGCTCTTTATTTTAAAAGTTTTGCGTTTGTTTCAATGTCTATCGAATCCCTACGCACGCTTTGCCAAGAGAAATACACATAGACTACCAAAGAATTGTCACAAATTAGAAAATGGTCTTGTTTGGACTTCAAACAACATTAGTGTACATGCCAACACCGTGGAAAAGGATGGATATAAGGTAATTGCGAACAAGTTTTGCATTTGCAAAAGTATTAAGGTACCAGTATTTTGTTTTGAGACCACTGATTCTAAATTTTTAGACCCCATGTCAAGAACAGTGGTTTTGAAAATGGGAAAGGAAGTTTAGAATTCTACGAATTGTGTACAAGACCACACTAAAAAAGGCACTGGCTGGAAAGCCTAATAAGGAATTGCCAAAGACATTCTCATAGACCTAAGGAACAAAGAAAAACTTTTCAACCTGCGTTGAACGAAACGAATGTATCGCCAGCACAGTATGCCCCTGAGAAAAACCGGTAAGGATAAACAAAAGTGTTTCAGTGTTAAAGTAAAAGTGATGCTAGACTGAGATCACGAGGAAGCAGACACGAGCATATGTATGGATGTCCAACCAGATGGAAAACGGTAGCGCCAAAAATGCCTCATTCGAACTGCGGATGCCTTGTTGTATTCTTCAAACTCTTCGGTGCACAGGTAAGAAATTGACCGGTGCCTTTAGTATAGGCAAGAACTTCAACCATGACAGCATCAATAAGCTCTTTGACAAACTAGAGAAGACAAAATGCGACGAAATTTTGCTCTTCTTTCATACATTTTCAGGATGCAAATTACAATCACAGTTCGATGATGAAGGGGACGACGGAAGCCTGGCAACAATGGTTGTTGTTCACCCTTGTCACTAAAACCTTTCTGCATAACGCACCATTTAATTTAATCAAGGTGAATCTCAAACATTCAGGTTACTGAAGAAATTTACCAAAACTCTGTACCCATAAGTACCCACCAGGTCAACCGTGAATGGGTTCAGACAGGATCTGTTTTCAGAGAAGGTACCTTCAATGCAAATTTGTCCACCAATTCATGTGCTTACGTGCAGCAACTAATATCGATGAACGAAAACGATACATGGTCAAAGAGGAATGACAGAAATGTTCAACTTTCATGATGTCCTGCCATGAAAAACAAACTGAAGGTCATAACCTCGAGAACAAGGGGGGTACCTTGGGTTACTGGTTTAAATTCATGACGCACCCTTTTATAGAGGCTGAGCATTTCATAGAAAGTGAGACACGGCACCTTTCAATACAGCCAGTTTCTCATAAATACGACTTATACAATGATAGTAACGAACAAAGTCTCTATCTATAGACTCAATTGCAAGATGTTACTAAAGAACACTTTAATCTGTGCGGCTGTTTTCAATGGTTGTTTTCCTGAAATGAAACTTTCTTTTCAGTTTTATCGGCCTCTGATTACTCTCTACAAATATGGTCATCAAGCTGGTGTGTAACTGACAGGGGCCATCAAACGTTCAGTCACGTTTTCAGCCAGAGGAAAGCGAAGCATACAAAGAGCTGATCAGATGTGGTTGTAGGACCCCTTCCTGTTTGCTTGCAGAGATGTAAATGTTGACTTGCAGGGTTGTCTCGTACAAGTTTATGTTGATGCAATGCAACGTGAAAATTCCGATCACTATGCTATCATCGACTGTTCGTTTAGTCTTTTCTGTGGAAAATGATGCTGCGCACTTTTTATTTCTTGATGGCACTAGACAACTTAGTTTGCGCATGCTTTAATGCTTGGAAGAGTTCCTACTTTCTAAATTTGAGACATCTAGCTTTAGCGTTGAGTTTTACGCGCGTTACGCTGCAAATTTAGAGAGTTAAGTAATGTGTTGACCCCCAGTTTTGAGAAATTTTAAATTCATTTCGTTGAAACGCTGGCAAAGACTCGCATACGTTTGATGTAGAATGGTGAATGATTAGTACAAACTCTCTAAATTGATGGAATCAGACTTAAAGTACCCCCAAAAAAGGTTTCCTGTAAATTTTCATGTGACGTCACCAGATTTTTGTAGGTTACTCACCGGTAGGTTACCCCCCGGAATCGATAGGAAGCGGCACCCCTTCTGGTAATGCTCTCCATTCCCCTAGGTATCACCTTGGAAAGTTTGGTGCTTTGTTCCAATCTGTCACGATCTCAACAAAAATTTGAGTTAAGCGACTGGACTATTAGAGAAAGTGCAAATTAATTTCCTTAATTTTCTTTGCCAAATTGCAGTTGTGATTATGATGATTATTACGATTGCTTGAAGGTTTAACACCAAACAAAGGGATAATAACTGCCAAAAATAATTATGGGTCATGACATTTTCAGTTGCTGTGGATAAGATGGAAGCTCGTTATGGAACTTCAATTATTTCATAAAAACTGAGTGAGGTAGTGTGACAGAGTTTTCTTGAAACCCGCAAATTTCCACAAAAAATCCTTTCTAACATGCTATCGTCAACACTTTACGTACAACTTAAGCATTTTCTGTTTTGCCTGCTCTTGTATGCAAGTTTAAACTCGAAATGTGAGCGTCTTGCAAAGAATGGCGTAAAATAGTGCATTCCATGGTACGCAATTAAAAATATTAGCGAAACAAATCTGAAAAAAGTCTTTTGTGCTGCAAGATCATTGATATTCAATCCACTAATGGTTAGAGATCAAAAGGATTTGGAGGTTTAGTCGGTAGGATGGACTGAAGGCGCTACAAGAAGCAGATAAGATAGCTTAATTTTCTGTGATCAACTGCAATGAAGTTTTCGTCTTCCAGTTTGAAACAAAGTTATCACTTAGAAGGTTAAAAATTCTTTCAGAAAAGCAGTAGAAAGAAAATTTAAGGGGGTTTGAAATCCCCAACCATTTTTCAAAATAGCTATGCTTGGAAGCAATTGAAGGAAGTCAAATTTTTGGCCTATGTCATGATGATGCCCCACTGTGATCTTGATTTATTTGCAGCTTTCAAAAGCTTCATGATAATTGCTTGGTATGGTACAGTATGGTGTTTTCTCCAGGTTATTGACACATCTTGCAATCCTTCCATCCATTTTTGAGCTTATTTTGAGGCACTTTATTGCTTCTGTTCACTCAAGTTTGAAGTTAGACCTGTTGATTGTTTGGACCTAACCTGAGCCGCTTCACAGATGAGGTCAAATGCCTGCAATGAAGTGGCTCAAAATACAGTACACTCACCAATAGGTGAAAGGCCAGATGGCTAAACAATCTGGAGAAAACACTTACCGGTCCAATCAACTATTGTGTAACTCTTGAAGGGTGCCAATAAATAAAAAACAACTCAAGTTTGAATGAAAGGCAACCGAGCCACAAGGAGGTGACTTCCCTTACTTCCTGCTGTTGCCAAGGCTGCCAGAATGGGCCACACACTCCCTAGCCCTTTCTTCAAATTGTGGAAAGTTCTATTGGCCAATACAAAGGCCTTGCAGCCCCAGATTTCTGCAAGGCTGAAATGTAAAGCCAATTTACCATCCATGTATAGTATGCTGCAAGGCAGCCTGCCTTTATTCAAATGTGAGCCTCATGCCAGTGTTAAATGTGGCTAAGGTTGCAAGACCCTGCTTAGGCTGATGCAAGTCCCTGTACAGGCCTTTTTGTAAGGAGCTTTACACCACAGCGTCTTATCACCAGTATTCTTGCACTTAATGCGTGCTTTGTTTTACTGACTGCCAATTAAATCTTTAAAAGGCTTGTTCTCTCAATGAGGACTTCCTCGTATGAACACTAAGTGAAGATTGAATGAACAATTTAAATCAAGAGGGCTTCAGTTTCAGAGTCCATAACAAATTAACATTTTTTCTGAGCACCAGGCAAAATACATTTTGGCAAGGGTGATTAATAGCCCATGTAAGTAATTTTGCAAAGGCACTGGTAAGGGCAATCAACTGCGTGAAATGAAAAGGTGCCCTTGTATCTTCATATGGGTTGTACTCTTCTCTCCACTTACACAACAAACGGTGAACATTGACATGTCCCAAAATCTTGGATCACAGAACATGTTTAGAAAATAATTTTATGCACTTAAACAAAACATTGAGAAATATTTTCACACATTTGATTCACACTATAAAATGCAAAAAATGAGAGAGTAAAACCATGATAGAGCAATAGCGAACCAAAAGAGAAGATTTGTCCTTTTAATACAAAATTTGCTTTGATTGAAAACCGAAGGAAACTTCAAATTTGTTAAAACAATTTACAAGGCCTTTGTTCAATTGCATGAAGTCAATCTATAGAGATGTTCTGTAATGCAAAACTTTTGTGATGCAATTTCAAAGCTAACCAGCACCTCTAATGGGACCATTATGGAAATAAGGTCTCAGCTGGACCCTTTCATGCTATCCCTGCCACTGTAATGAGGGGTGTTTTCCTTTTACAATTTTAGCCTTAAAAGTGTATATTATATTGTACTGTATTTATTCTTTATATGTATTAGAAAAATGTGTATCTTTATTAATTGTGGCATAAAGATACATGCATACACACATACATAAACATTTGTTGTAGCTGCTGCGAAGGCGCAGTTGTTGCTGTTGTTGTTGCTGTTTACGACTTTTGAAACTTTGAATTGAACAAATAGCGTGACAAGAAACGGAGCAGAAGAGGGGGCGTGTCGATGAAGAAAATCGAGTCGTGAAGCCACAAAAATGGGACTTTGAGCAAGAAACAGGCCAAACTGGTACGATATTTGTATGCTAATATTGCAGTTTTCATCGTTTTGTTATATGCAACTGGATTAGGCCAGATAGATATGTAATTTGTTTGTTTTTGTTTTTCGTACCGGGTGTCCCAAAAAAAAGGTAACAGATTTGATCAAGGATAGCGTAAAGAGTTGAGCTCAAATCAATCGGAAATCATCTTTGAACTATTCCTTGATAGTTAACTTGAAGATAGATACCTTGTTTGTTGATAATAATAATAATAATAATAATAAGAGCAATATTTATACAGGGTAACCTTGTCAATACTATGAGTATTGTTATCAATAAGTTATCAATTAGAACATTGAGAGAAGATATTTTTGTCTTGAAAGCACAGACTTGCTTCGATCTCGAAACCAGAGCTTTTAGGTTTTGGCCTAAACTACAAACGCGCTGTTTTGGGGAATCTCCTCAAGGACAGACATAGCGTAGAAATTCTATACAAGGACCGGTGAGCTTAGGTAGAAATTTGAATGGAAATGTAAAAACTAAAGACTGACAAACTTATCAATGAATATAATCACCAAGGAATATCTTTCTTCAGTCAAGATGAATTTCCAGAATAAAAACAATTTAAGCACGAGTGAGCATTTTCAAGGATCTTATCCTTGTTAATTTTTATCCTTTGGGTATACGCGATTGCCTGTTTCGTAATAATTCCAATGATAACAAAAATGCAGTTTATTCAAACAAGGAAAATTTTTTCACACCCAAGGGAATTATTTCGCTCATGAAAAACTTTTATTCGGCAGGTGCAATTCCAAGGTTTTGTTGAATGAAAGGAGATGTCTCTTTGGGGAAAAAATTCGTGAATTTGATTTCAAGTTCGATTTGGATTCGCGTCAAGAATTTTTCCGAAAGCACGAGGTTTCTTGTTTGTACTTCGCTCCAATTCAGGAGATTCCACAACAAGCACGTCAAAAACTTAGGCCAAAACCCAAAAGCTCTGGTTTAGGGGTGGAGGGAAATCTGGACTTTCCTGATGAAAATTTCTTCTCTCAATGCTCCTATTTCAGCAAACAAGGTATCTTTCTTCAAGTTAACTATCGAGGAATAGTTTAAAGATTATTTCCGATTGATTCAAGCTAAATCCTTAGCGCTAGCCATGAACAAATCTGTTACCTTTTTCTGGGACACCCGGTAGATGGTTATCTTATTTATCAGCTAATGTTGAGTTGATGCGAATATGAATAACAAAATGGCCGAAGTCGTCCTTATTGCTCGTCTCGCTGCATGAATACTCCACAGCGTTACAATAACAATCAGTGGTGTCAAGTCTCAAAGTGGTGATCGTGATGATTGATGCTCAGGGAAGTACCCTTGTATTCTTTTCTGAAAATGAAGTTGGATTGAAGTTGAACTTTGTTTGCTGAAAATTTGTTACCAGCGTGCTTTTAAGTTTTGTGTCTGCGGGCATGGGCCTTAAACTGCAGATGAGCAGCACAGTAACACATAAATTTTGTAAACAGCATTGACATAAGGATAAAAATTTGTTACAAATTATTTTGAAATGTGTCTTTTCTACTGTATCATAAATTAAGTCTTTGAAAAGCTTTGATAGCTTCAGTATCTTTGAATTTGGAGTGACCCTGCCTTTTGTAAGATGTGAACCGAAAAAAAATTAATTCATTACTGCCTGCTTTGCATTTGTTTTTCTGCTGTGCCATGTGTTTTGCAACATATTTTGCAGCGCATTTTTAGTGTGTATTTTGCAGCAATTATTTTTGCCTTTTTTGTGCTTTTTGTGTCTTTTCTTTGTTTTTGTCCCTTGATGTAATTTATTCAAAATGGAAGATTACTTTGAAAGACAAGAAACATTTAGTAATAGGTCAGAACCTATATTTAATCCACAAAGACTGCCTGAATAATATTTATCTATGGAAACAAGGAAAAGACAGCCTACAGAAAAGGGGTTACAGTATCAAATTGAGTTGAAGCAAAAGTCATTAGCGTCCAAGAAAACTCAGGCAACCAAGCACATGAGACAAGTCTTATTAAACATTAGCAAAACTAATGATGCTAATTTTTGGAAGCAAGAATACAGCAAGGCTCAAGTTAAATGGGCTGAATTTGGAGACCTATATTTGGAACTGAAAGAACTTATAACAGATGATGGGCAAATTAATCATACAGAGAGGATTCAAAGCCACTTTCAAAGTGAATGGACCAATTAGGATGCTGTAACATCAGAAATTGAGATGAATAAATTAATTATGCTGGAAAATGCTTCAAAATCATCAAGGTCAAGGCGGTCAAAACATTTAACATCAGAATTCTCTTGCACTGGCTCATCAAACTCTGAGATGGAAAAGAGGAGCTTACAGAAGCAAAGTGAATGCATTAAGGCAGAAATAAAGCTTGCGGATGAGGAAAAAAAGATTGGGAATATCAAAACTTGAACAAGAAGAAGAACTTTCAATTTTGAAATTGAAGAAGCAATTAGCACAAAATGAAACAAAATTAGCTGCATGTACCAAGGAAGGAGAGTACTGCCTTACAGAGAATGGCTTGCATTCTCTTCCAGCTGAAGACAAACAGAAAGATGTTAATGATTATGTTAAAACCATGAATTGAATCCATCAGCCAAGCCCTGGTTTCAAAGTGAGGGAATTCAACCCTTTGAAAAGCAAGATAATATTGGTGGAAGTTTGGACAAAATCGCTTCAACTTTAGACATGTGTATGAGTAACATTGCCAAGACCAATAGTAGATTGGTAGAAGCAAGTTTGAAACAAGCAAAAGCTACAGACCAATTAGCTTTATCAAGTCAGATGCCAAAAATATCAGTTCCTGTGTTCACTGGTGATCCATTGGAGTATCCAATCTGGAATAACACCTTTTATGCTTTGGTACATCCAAAGAAAATGGATGTGCAGTCCAAAATGAATCTTCTGAGTCAGTATGTCACCGGTAAACCAAAGCAAATTGTTGACTATTACATTTTAATTGGGACAAATGAAGCATACCACAAAGCAAGGCAATTGTTACATGAGAGATATAGCAACCAGAAAGTTGTAAGTTCATTATTCATCAGTAAGTTAGACAGTTGGACAAAGATTAATCCAAGAGATCCAAATTCCATCAGAGTGTTTTCTGATTTTCTACTAAAAGTGGTAGCTGGAAAGAAAACAATTCAAAGTCTAGAAGTGCTTGACTTTGCAAAGGAAAATGTGAAGTTATTGGAAAAATTACCAATATAGTTTACAGAGTAAATGGAGAGATCAGGTTTCTTACTGGGAGTCCAGGGAAGGACCAGATAGGTATCCTCCATTTACAAGATTTGCAGTTTTTGTGAAGGAAGCTGCTGACAAAGCCTGTATCCCAGAGCTTGAAAGAACGTATAAACCTAAGCAGGAAATAGAGAGTTCCAAACCTGGCAAGAAGTTTGCTGTCAAAACATATACAACATCAGTTTCAGATAAGGAAGACCCTACAGTAAATGCTACAGATATTAAGTCAGAAAGTTCTAAAGGAAACAGTGAAAGCAAAAGAAACTGTTTGTTTTGTAAAGAAAATCACACTTTGGACATGTGCAAAAAGTTTTCAGAAAAGCCACATAAGGAGAAAAAGTCATTCTTCTTTTCAAATTATCTGGATGTGGTGTTAGCTCCAATCATAAAGTTAAAGATTGCAGATATAAAAAGTCATGCAAAGTGTGCTCTGGACATCATCTGACATGTTTTCATAAGAAGGGAATGGGAAAAGTGGCGACAAGAAATAATGGATCTAGAAAAGGTGGAAATCAAGCGTTGCTACAAGCCTGAGGATTTTGGGCAAAATAAGCTTGCAGAGTTGCATCATTTTTCCGATGCCAGTCAATATGGTTATGGTCAGAGTTCATACTTGCGATCAGTTTATGAAAGTGGAAAAGTTAGTTGTTCCTTTGTAATTGGCAAGGCAAGAGTTGCTCCTTTAAAGAAACTTACAATTCCAAGGCTTGAGCTGACAGCAGCCACAGTATCTGTCAAGATGAGTGAATTCGTGCTATCAGAGATTTCGTACCAGAATGTCAAAGAGTTTTTCTGGACGGATAGCAAAGTTGTATTAGGATACGTAAAGAATGAATCTAGGAGATTTCACACATACGTGGCAAACAGAGTGCAGCAAATTCGAAATGTTACAGATCCAGACTTGTGGTTCTACGTTGAATCAAATGAAAATCCAGTTGACATTGCAACCAGAGGAATATCTGCAAAAGAACTATCGCATTCAAGCTGGTTAAATTGCCCTGAATTCCTGAAAAAAGATGGTTCATTTACTGTGGACACAAACGTTACATATAAGATAGCTGAAGATGACCTTGAGGTGAAAATAGGGACCATCTTGAAATCAACTGTCATCAAACCATCCAGTTTCCTTGAAGTTAGCCGTCTGGAACACATGTCTAATTGGAAATCAGCACATAGAGCTATTGCATTGTGCATGGATTTAAAAGAAAAACTGAAAAGCCAGACTCACAGGAGCTCAAACAAACAACAGGACAAGGGAAACCAATCATCAAGGATGCAAATCTCTCTGGAAAAGCTTCAAGCAGCTGAGAAAGTCATTTTCAAAGGAGTTCAATATGAAGCCTTTAACAAAGAGCATGAAGTACTGCGTGTCGTTAGCAAGCAAGGAGAAGAGTTAAGTCGAGATCAAGCTGGAAAAAGGAAAGATGAAATAAAGAAAACAAGTTCATTGTATCGCCTTGACCCTTTTTTAGATGAGGACGGCATTCTACCTGTTGGTGGAAGAATCAAGAGAGGCAATGTACCACTTGAATTAAAGAATCCAGTCATTCTTCCTAGAAAGGGTCATGTTACAGAAATGATAATAAGATATTATCACAATAAAGTCAACCACATGGGCAGAGGAATAACACATAACAAAATTAGGCAGAGAGGCTATTGGATAATTGGTGGTAGCTCCGCAGTTTCACATGCCATTAGCAAATGCGTTGAGTGTAAAAGAAAAAGAGGTCACTTGCTGGATCAGAAGATGGAAGATTTGCCTAAAGACCGTTTAGAGGAGGCTCCCCCATTTACGTATTGTGGAGTCAATTTCTTTGGGCCATTTGCCATCAAGGAGAAAAGAAGTATTGTAAAACGTTATGGTGTCATCTTTACCTGCCTTGGTTTAGGTGTCCATCTAGAAACAGCAAACACACTTTCTTCATCTTCCTTCATAAATGCATTGAGTAGATTTGTCAATTGCTGTGGTCCAGTTAGGAACATCCGTTCAGATCAAGGCACAAATTTTGTTGGTGCGAGCAATGAGTTGAAGAATGCATTGAAAGAGATGGACGAAGAGAAAATAAGTGCATATTTGCACGAGAATAGCTGTGAGTGGATACCTTTTCAGTTTAACATCCCACATGCTAGTCACATGGGAGGGGTATGGGAACGCCAAATACGAACAGTACGAGAAGCCATTCAAACAACTTTGATGAAAGCAGGAGAGCAGTTAGACGATGAGGCATTCAGGAAATTCATCACAGAAGCTGAGAATATCGTTAATTCCCGACCATTATCTGTTAGTAATCTTTGTTCACCAGATGCTCCTGAACCACTTACGCCAAAACATTTACTCACCATGAAATCAAAGATTGTGCTGCCTCCGCCTGGAAACTTTCAACGAGAAGATTTATGTATGCTGTCGGAAACAGTGGAGGAGAGTTCAATTCTTAACAAATGAATTCTGGTCAAGATGGAGACAAGAGTTCTTGCAAAATCTCCAAACACGACAGAAGTGGACCCATCCAAAGAGAAATTTAAAGATCAAGGACATAGTAACTTCTAAAGAAGCTAGTGGATGTCGAAATCAGTGGCCACTAGCTAGAGTCTATTAGGTATACCCGAGTGAAGATGGACAAATCAGAAAATGTAAAATTCTCATGAGTGATAAATCATTAGATAACCAAGGAAGACGGCAGTCAAAGCCAGTTTATTTGCAACGACCAGTTCACAAGTTGGTGCTTCTGTTAGCGGTCGAGGACCAAGAGGAACAGAATTTAAAGGAATGACAAGGGATTCCCCGTCGAAGAGCAAAAAAGACAGTTGTTTTTAAGTAACTATAATAAATATACTGTAGTTAGAGGAGCCATGTAGCTGCTGCGAAGGCGCAGTTGTTGCTGTTGTTGTTGCTGTTTACGAATTTTGAAACTTTGAATTGAACAAATAGCGTGACAAGAAACGGAGCAGAAGAGGGGGCGTGTCAATGAAGAAAATCAAGTCGTGAAGCCACAAAAATGGGACTTTGAGCAAGAAACAGGCCAAACTGGTACAGTATTTGTATGCTAATATTGTAGTTTTCATCGTTTTGTTATATGCAACTGGATTAGGCCAGATAGATATGTAATTTGTTTGTTTTTGTTTTCCGTAGATTGTTATCTTATTTATCAGCTAATGTTGAGTTGACAGCAAGTGTAAAACGCAGGTTTGCAGGTTGGTAAAACGCAGGCTTGCAGGTTGGTAAAATGCAGGTTTCAGGACAAAGGGCTCTGGCTGGAGGCGAGGAGCCTACTCTAGTAACCACTTGTGTAAATGAGTTTTGTATAACAATCGAGTTGAAGCTAATGCCTATTCTGATGCAACGTGAGGTGGGCGGGCGTTGTTTTATTGTAAAAGATAAAGAATGGCAGCTAATTTAAAAGTTTGACGTCAAAGCAAGGGGCGTATCACTTCTGACTAAAATTTCAGAAGTGTGATAAACCCCTCGCTTTAAAACGTAGGGCAAAACGGGATTTTGCAAATAAAAGAAATTAGCATCTGGATGATACGAAACTGGACCATTTATTTTAAATGCTATCAGACATGGGGAAGAAAAATTTCAGGTCAAAAAACAAGAAGTTTTCTGAGTCCAGAACACTTATCTGGAATCCAGAACATATTTAGCCTTCCAAGAGGAAATATTAATGGAGACATCGCTGCAGAGATATTCGTGAATTTGGTTCATGGGTGTCATTTTCTGTCTTTCGTTGCATAAAATAAAATGGTACGATGTCCTAGAAGCCGCACACATTCTCGCATATTTTTATATAAGAAACTGCTTATAAGAAACTCAACTCTCTGATAGTCAAAAAGTTTAGAAACTCCAGGGCTGGGTCTCACACTTTTCTTGAATCATATACTCAGACAGAAAGTACTTGAGTAATGTCCAAACATTGGAAAGGCTTCAAAAAAAAGTGTTTGAAATGTTAACAAGGGCACAAAATCAAATCATTATGGAGCCCTAAAGAAACTCATAAGAAACTCTGAGTACTCAAAGTCTGATAATTCTAAGAAACTTTCAGTGCTGGCCATAATTCTTAGTTTTTTAAAGAAAATACATTAGTATCTTCGCTGAAAGGAGCATGTGCTTGCAGCGGCCACTTCAAGGAATCAGTTCATGGGATTCTATGTGATCGCTCATTACATTTCTTTGGCCTTAGTTTTCTATGCTTGTGGAACTGCCAGTGGTGCCTTGCTAATTGTGTGTATTGAAGAAGGCTTGTTTTAAGAGAAATCTGATTAGGTCATATGCAAAATTCCGATGGCCTCTATGCGACAAATGCAAAGGAATCCAGGTAACAACAATGAACAAATTTTTTACGAGGATGTGACTCAGTGAGTTTGGAAAATTGTGAAAAATTGTATGCGACGCATTATCACCAAGGAGACATAAACACAACGCCTCAAATTTGCAGTTTCACTTCAATTTTCAGTTATCTAGTCATAAGCAAACTAAAAGTAGAGAGTCAAGCGAGGGGTATTTCACTCCCAACAGATCTCATACGCTTTTGGCAAAAGCCCTTTTGTTTTCAAAGATCCATGAAAAATCTTACTATCCTAAAAAATCTTGTACGCTTTTCAAAAGAGTGAAATGCCCCTCGAGTTGAGAGTAGATGTCTGGTTTCTCATGCAAAATCCCAGAAAGATATGCGCATTCTCGATTTCTGTTTCTAAGAAGCTTGAAATTGTCTCCAAAAGGCCAATTCACACCCAAAAATCTCGTACATCTTTGGAAATCCACAAAAATTCTTTTGCTTCCAAGAGAAATCCTTCAAATTCCGTAAAATCCTTTCGTTCTGAAAAGCTCTCGCACACTTTTTTGAATAAGTGAAATGCCCCTGGCTTGACTCAGTGCCGAAGTTTCTCAAGTTTTTTTCATGAGTTTTCAAGCTTTCGGAAGAGTTTCACAGGACTTTTTATAAAATTCTATGCTCTTATGAGATAGTTTACAACAAAGTTTCTTGGGGCAATGCAACTTTCAACACACCAAGTACCTTTTGCAAGTAATTCAATACAGGGAAAATCTGTTGTTATCAATGTCTTGTTTTTCTTACTCATTTAGAACAACAGGGGACCATCGATCCTTCAAAAGCTGATCCTTTGTTTCAACCATCCCAATACAAAGTCTTGCGTAATGTGGAAGTCATGAGACAAGTGGTTTTGAATAGTGGGCTCCTCGCCTCCAGCCAGAGCCCTTTGGCCTGAAACCTTCGTTTTACCAACCTGCAAGCCTGCGTTTTACCAACCTGCAAACCTGCGTTTTACACTTGCCGTTCAGTTGATGCAAATATGAATAAGAAAATGGCTGAAGTAGTCCTTATTGCTCGTCCTGCTGCATGAATACTCCACAGCGTTACATTTGTTGTTTGAAGCGGAGAGACTGCAACAGAAAAATATGGACTGAAGGAAAGTTCTTGCAATTCACCAACGCACTTTTTATTTCCTATAAAATTTTGCGGCATTGCAAAAGGCAAACAATGTCAAACTGATGCTTGGGTCATTAATAAGTGAATTTACTGAGCTAAGGAATTTTACCAGAACTTTTTCAGTGCACTGAAACCGTTATAAATGAGGAAAAGCTGGAATGAGCGTGGGTTATTGCTTAAGTCAGTATGAATAATCTCTAGTCAGTATGAATAATTTTAGTCAGTATGAATAATTTGATGACTATTCGATGATGATTCGTCAGTATGACTACTAGTCAGTATGAATAATTTTAGACTAAACATACTGGAAGCAGATTTATGAACTTTCCATATGACTAGTAGATTAGGGAGGTTTGTTTTTTGGAGGATGGGATGTAAGAGACTTTAATATTTTGTTAGTAGTTATTGATAATTATATGATAATATATTTACGATTTTATATATTTTCATGCAAAATGCATATGAAGCATAGGGTGCAAAATTAAATAAGTATGTTAATATCCTGGGACTATTATACTGTAATAATAAATTGAGGTATGAATGTTACGTTTGTAGAAATAACTTTTGGATGTATATACTGTATCGTATTATCTCTGATCATGGGCTACAGAAAGTATGAATAATCTCTGAAATTCTTTGCTCTATATCTCATTTGTAGCAAGTTCTATCAATATTTCAACAAAGGTCAAACTTCTTTGACTGGCAAATGAATGAAGCTCCAGCCCCAAACAAGCTTTGTGCCTAAACATTAAACAACTCTGTACAGATATCTCTGCAATCAATTCATCAAAAACATTTATTTTTTGTAAGGGCACTGGAAATTCATCTCAAACTAAGGATTTTTTCTCAAGGGGCTAGAAAGCAGCGATGTCATTGGCCAATATTCGTGATGACTGGATGATTTCTGCGTTTTCTGAGAACCAGAATGGAGCCTCATCTTCCCTATGCTACGTCTCTACGACTCAAATAGATGGGTTTTAAAGATCTGTTGTGACCCCAACTATCGTCCGTTACGCCATAGTCATTGCTACGCTACTGGTGACTCATTTGGGGCTCGCTTTGTTTATCAAAATAACGTTGCTTTGTCTAAGCTTCAAGTCAAGCTTTCGTCATCAGGTCTTTTAGGCCCAGTTTATTTAGGCCCATTCTTACCTTGATGTTTGGAGATTGACACCCAGTGAAATATCAATCTGGCTTACGCAGGTCATTCTTAATCAATATCACTCAATTTACCTTCAATTTCTGTCGTTATTATCAAAGCCATCTTTGATGAAAGCTAGACAAAGTCCTGGGCTGCCTACAACAGTGGGCCTAGTGGCAATGGAAATGGGTGGATCATGATCAAAACATAATCTTCCACGTTACCTTTGCAATGCGTAGAGGTGCTCTGAATTCTTTTCCGCCATGAAGTCGAAATCCCCAAGGTGCACCTCCCGTTAAACAAACTTGAAAACCTGTAGACATAATTATCACATCAATGTTTGATGTACTTGTGAAGCGTTTACACTTGCTTGCTCCTTTGTGTCTCTCCCGTTTGTGATTCAATTTACAACAGGAAACAACCATCCCAGGCCTGCGCGGCTCTGCGCCCACCTGGCGTTTAAAATCAGCGGCAAGTGTAAAACGCAGGTTTGTATAGTTGGTAAAACGCAGGCTTGCAGGTTGGTAAAACGCAGGTTTCAGGCCGAAGGGCTCTGGCTGGAGGCGAGGAGCCTACTCTAGTAACCTCTTGTGTAAATGAGTTTTGTATAACAATCAATTAGAAGCTAATGCCTATTCTGATGTAACGTGAGGTGGGCGGGCGTTGTTTTATTGTAAAAGATAAAGAATGGCAGCTAATTTAAAAGTTTGACGTCAAAGCAAGGGGCTTATCACTTCTGACTAAAATTTCAGAAGTGTGATACACCCCTCGCTTTGAAACGTAGCGCCCGCCCGTCAGAGCTTCAACCCCAAAACGCTACTGCGCATGAGCTATAACCCACTGCACGGGGGGAAACATAAGATTCCTCGGACAAAGCATATCTCGTCTCCCCAACAAGGATGATACTAAACTGGACCATTTATTTTAAATGCTATCAAACATGGGGAAGAAAAATTTCAGGTCGAGAAACAAGAAGTTTTTTTGAGTCCAGAACACTTATCTGGAATCACTGGAATCCAGAACATATTTATCCTTCCAAGAGGAAATATTAATGAAGACATCGCTGCAGAGATATTCGCGAATTTGGTTCATGGGTGTTATTTTCTGTCTTTCGTTGCATAAAATAAAATGGTACGATGTCCTAGAAGCCGCACACATTCTCGCATATTTTTCATATAAGAAACTGCTTATAAGAAACTCAACTCTCTGATAGTCAAAAAGTTTAGAACCTCCAGGGCTGGGTCTCACACTTTTCTTGAATCATATACTCAGACAGAAAATACTTGAGTAATGTCTAAACATTGGAAAGGCTTCAAAAAATAGTGTTTGAAATGTTAACAAGGGCACGAAATCAAATCATTATGGAGCCTTAAAGAAACTCATAAGAAACTCTGAGTACTCAAAGTCTGATAATTCTAAGAAACTTTCAGTGCTGGCCATAATTCTTAGTTTTTTAAAGAAAATATATGAGTATCTTCGTTGAAAGGAGCATGTGCTTGCAGCGGCCACTGCAAGGAATCAGTTCATGGGATTTTATATGATCGCTCATTACATTTCTTTGGCCTTAGTTTTCTATGCTTGTAGAACTGCCAGTGGTGTGTTGCTATAATTGTGTGTATTGAAGAGGGCTTGTTTTAGGAGAAATCTAATTATGTCATATGCAAAATTCCGATGGCTTCTATGCGACACATTCAAAGGAATCCAGGTAACAACAATGAATAACTTTTTTACGAGGATGTGACTCAGTGAGTTTGGAAAATTGTGAAAACTTGTATGCGACGCATTATCACCAAGGAGACATAAACACAACGCCTCAAATTTGCAGTTTCACTTCAATTTTCAGTTATCTAGTCATAAGCAAACTAAACGTAGAGAGTCAAGCGAGGGGTATTTCACTCCCAAAGGATCTCATACGCTTTTGGCAAAAGCCCTTTTGTTTTCAAAGATCTATGAAAAATCCTATTATCCTAAAAAATCTCGTGCGCTCTTCAAAAGAGTGAAATGCCCCTCGAGTCGAAAGTAGATGACTGGTTTCTCACGCAAAATCTCAGAAAGATATGCAAATTCTCGATTTCTGTTTCTAAGAAGCTTGAACTTGTCTCCAAAGGGCCACTTCACACCCAAAAATCTCGTACATCTTTGGAAATCCACAAAAATTCTTTTGCTTCCAAGAGAAATCCTTCAAATTCCGTAAAATCCTTTCGTTCTGAAAAGCTCTCGCCCACTTTTTTGAATAAGTGAAATGCCCCTGGCTTGACTCAGTGCCGAAGTTTCTTAAGATTTGTTTCATGAGTTTTCAAGCTTTCGGAAGAGTTTCATAGAATTTTTTTATCAAGTTCTATGCTCTTATGAGATATTTTACAGCAAAGTTGCTTGGGGCAATGCAACTTTTGACACACCCAAGTACCTTTTCCAAGTAATTCAATACTGGGAAAGAATCTGTTGTTATCAATGCCTTGTTTTTCTTACTCATTTAGAACAACAGGGGACCATCGATCCTTCAAAAGCTGATCCTTTGTTTCCACCATTCCAATACAAAGTCTTTGGTAACGAGGAAGTCGTGAGACAAGTGGTTTTGAATAGTGGGCTCCTCGCCTCCAGCCAGAGCCCTTTGGCCTGTAACCTGCGTTTTACCAACCTGCAAGCCTGCGTTTTACCAACCTGCAAACCTGCGTTTTACACTTGCCGTAAAATCAGCGGAGCCAAATCGCACATTTCATTTTTCATTTTGACCATGTTTTGACCATTTGCCATTTGTGACCATCTCATTTCAAACACATTTTACCTGCCAACAATCAACGTAGTGAAGGTTAAGGGATCTTAATTAAGCAATAATTTCCAATTTACGCAGCACAAATTACCCCGGGTACCAGAGCCTTAAGTTTTTGTTACTTGTTAGGGTCGTAGGGTCTGGTTTTTCCGGTATGCCAATGTTTGAAATTAATTGAGTATTGATTTTACGAGACGTCTTGATATTTGACTGGCGAAATAGGAAATCTTTTAGGCTGATTTTAGGATAGAGGTTTGGGACTGAGGATATCTTTATGTTTTATTTCAAAGAGAGTAAACCAAACGTACAAATATTCGTTAGGTGTCGGCTTAGGATTTTACTTTGGAGATCGCTTTATTTCCTTCTGCCCTCGATTGCAAAAATTTTTTCAGCCTGTGTCCCAGATGCTTCACACCATTGGAGGGCTGGAACACACGCTAAAGTTCATTTTTTAAGATATATTACAGGCCCGTCGGAAGCGGGGGGCTGGGGGGCTTCAGCCCCCAATAATTTGCTGAAGTTTGTTGATTTTGTAAGTGAAAAAGGTTGAAAAACCAAGGTCGTAGGAGTGAAGATTCAAACTCGTATATATCAGAGGAAGCTGCAATAATACAATTTTTTATGTCAAACATGTCAAAAATTTCAGAATTTTCATGAAATAGCTCTCATTAGTCGTGATCCTTTGCTTCCGTCAAAAGGACATTTTCCACAAATGGGGCGTTTTCCAACGATCTAAAGGACGTGGTCATGAAAAATTTTCCCGGGGGTAAACCCACGGACCCCCGTTTTTGCTCGCTTCTCTGGCACCTCTTTTCAGCCCCCCAATATGAATGTCGTTCCGACGGGCCTGTATTAATTAAAGACTTAAAGTGCCCATAGTTCTGTTTGCTTCATATCTCACGTCTTACGGACGCTCTCAGATATGTGATTTCGCTAAACTTCACTCTCGATTGTAAAAATGAACTTAGAAAGGAATATGTGAACTCTGATAGCTAATGGGAAGGCTTGATTAAGACAAGACATAGATAATTATCTATGGACAAGACGACTGGAAAATAAACGGCAGGATCAGCAACAAATAAAGTAACATATGTTCTGATTTTTAATGTATGGTAGTATGCCGACCCGAATACCACAAAGCCAAGAATATATAGAAAAGGTAACGACTTTCAGCGCAGCAAGTTTATGTACAAGCTATGTACACAATGAATGGCCTAAGGTGGTCGAAGTCTCGATCTCCACTATTATGCATCTACTAAAGCTACTGCCTAAGTTGGTGCAAACCATTTCTAGAGAGTAGAAGAGGCGATCACCCCACGAGCAACGCCTAACAAATCAAACTTTGAAATTAGGCACCTTTCACTCTTGATAGGTCAGCGCTATGCGTCATTCTATATCAAAGAGGACATGGTGGCCAAATGCGCGCCAAGATAAGGATGCAAACCTATGGTCCCAGGATTTACGCAAGACAAGTAAACAGCGGCTGAGCCAGTACTAAAAGGATGAGAGGTCTGGGGCGTAGCCCAAAAAAATTTTTGCATGGCCACAACCTTGAGTTGGCTAATTTTGCATTGGCTAACTCCAAATATCTGCCCAGGCATACCTTAAGCGAATTCTACAAGCTGTATGTTCGATCACATTTAGATTATGGGGATGTTATTTATCACAGTCTTGAAAAAATATCCGAATTTAGTCATAGCGTCATTTTGCCGAGCCAAATGGAAAAGTTAGAGTCCGTTCAATATTCTGCTGCTCTAGCTGTATTTGGCGCATGGAGGGGGACATCACAAGAGAAGGTATACGCTGAGCTTGGTTGGGAATCGCTAAGTCTACGAAGGTGGATTAGACGACTTACTCTGTTTTACAAATTCATGAATAATCTCTCTCCTGGGTATACTAAGGATCCGATCCCGCCACATCGGCAGTTGCAGTATTCTTTTCGTAACCAGGATGTGGTCGGACAAATAATGGCAAGGACAGAAAAGTTTCAATCTAGTTTTTATCCAAATTGCTTAACTGAATGGAAAAAACTGGATCCCGAGATTAGACTTGCACCATCAGTTGAGAAAGAGACTCAATCGCTCGTTTTAGAACAGGTCTTAGAGATTATCTTTTGAACCTTTCACAGGACCCAAACACGACCCCTTCGTAGAGAAGCAATATTCCAATTTTTTTTCTTTTCTGACATTATTTTATAGAAATATTGTTAATAGGATATTAATTTGCTGAAAGGATCTCGTGTGTTTTAAACAATGATAAAATGAAAAATGAAAATGAAATGCTGTTTTTAAGAAAAAGCTACTCGCGAAAATCCGGTCGGTTTGATTGAGGTCATTTTAATCTTTGTCAAACGCCAAGTAACCATCAAGTCACTTTACTTACTTTTTCTTCGTCCTCTGTTTCTTCTGTCATTTCTTCTGTCAACTACATTGTATTATTTTACTTAATGAAAATGAACGATTGCGCAAAAGACAGTGGTATTATCCTCCGAAGAAAACCCTGGCTTTCTACATTAAATCCATCGATCAATTTGACATAATTCGGTAGAAAGCAGGTACATTGTTCTATATACCTGTCCCACAGCCTTTATGCCGCAAACGTTCATTGTGATTGAGTTAGGTCGTAGTTAGCGTATAGTGATTAGTTTACACGTATTCTGTGTTTCTTTTTTGTGTATCGTCCTAGTAGCGTTCGTTGTTTCATGTTATATGTAAGAACATGGGGTAGCCATGCGATTTTGCTCCTCTCTATTGTCCCTGTAGAGTTGTGCAGTTGTATAATGTTTATAGGTAGAGTAGCTAAACATGTATTGTAAGAATTTTATGGGGATGAAAAAAACACCCTTGAGACTCTCGGAAAACGCAGGCAGCGCCCTTTTTGCAAAATTTAGAGCATACATTTGCCAAGAGTATTAATTAGATCGTTAAATTACAAGACAAAAACATTTGATCCTACTTACCCCTTCTGAGAGACCAATTCTTTTGCGTTTTTAATCTCAGAAACCATCTTCTAGAACAGTGGGGAGTCCGGACCCACTGTAGTAAACATTGCATTCTATTCATTGCCTTTCTTCGACACTTATCGCCTTCATTTGAGCATTTGTTTGTCACTATAACTTGGCCTGACAAGTAGACTGGTATAAAATTTTTAACTTTTTACCATCAAATTTCTGGGGGGCGGGAACCAGTGCCAATGTTTATTTCAAATTGAATCTCAAATTTCTCAAAATTCTTAAGATTTTTCAGAATCCCTCAATTTTGAAGGAATTCTTGAGTCAAATGAGAAAGACAAATAGCAGAATTTTAAGAAGAATTGGGAAGTAATTAAGAATATCCTTAACAATTCTCTCAAGACAAAAAGTATGATAATCTCCGCAGGCCTTGTATCATTGATGTTCATATGCAGATTGACAGTTGAGGAGAATCACAACCAGTTCTGACAAGCAATGTAGCAGGAAAATATTGCTGCTTTGTGAATCAGACAGCATAACTTTGATTTTGTAAAACAGAAGTGGGTATCATAATCATGCTACTCAATAAAAGACTGCACAAAACTTTGCGCTGTAGCAAAAAAGGATGCATGACATGCTCTGTAACTTCTTGCCATCCTATCCACCGACAGCCATTTAGGTTTCCTTCTCCTACAGAATCTGCTCCTGTACATTCCATGTCAATTATTATGTGTCGGTAAGCTCTCTGCAGGAGCTGGGAATGTTGAAGCGCAAGCGAAGCGAGTCACTTCCTAGTATGATCATAGGATCATATGAAATAAGTATTGTATTGCCTGTTGTCAGTTGAGCTTGGAAGCATGCAACTGCTGCTACTTCAGTTAAAATTGCATTTGCATATGTAAATGGTTTTCTATTGGATTTGATTAACTTTTTTGTGATCCATTACCATCCTGTGAAAAGTACGTTTGATCCCCTTGTTGCTAGACTTGCAAGACATGCCCCAAGTCTATTTCGTGTTCGTTGTCTGTAGTCTACCTTTTTTCGAATACACTTAGCAAAGTCGGAGGTCACTCAGTATTTCAGTAGCAACTTGCAGATGCGGAATGATTTATTTTGAATTTTCTTCTCGGAAAGCAGTAGGAAAAGGGAGGAGATGACCGTTTCCAAAGATGGCCGTTCATGTTTGCAAGCAAAATTTATCATCATTTCGCTTTGTGAATTGGGGGTATTTAGTGCTGAAGAAGATTTTTATCGAAATGTCCGAATTTAACAGTTGTGTTTTCTTATTATTATTATTATTATTATTATTATTATTATTATTATTATTATTATTATTATTATTATTATTATTATTATTATTATTATTATTATTATTATTATTATTATTATTATTATTATTATTATTATTATTATTATTATTACTATTAGAAGAGAAGAAAAGAAAAACGAGACTGCTAAAATTCCAAACTTTTTGATCTAAAATCTTCCTCAGTTAAAATTGCATTTGCATTATTATTACTATTATTACTATTATTATTATTTGTTTCTGCAGTAATTTGTTTGTGGACTTACCGAGTTTTGCTTCTCCGTGTATCATAACTGGTGAACAAGAAAGGCCCGATATTGTCATAGTCCAACAGAAAGCCGTTATGCTATTAGAGCTTACAATAGGTTTTTGAAACTAATATGGAGCTTAATAGCACAAGGAAACGTGAAAAATACAAGGCTCTAGTTGACAGATTAAAGAAATCATATGACGATGTTGTGTACGCCAACATTTCAATGGGTGCCTGCGGTTTTATTGAAAAAGACAGCAAGAAGTTTCTCGACATTATTACAAAACTAAAGATTCCAGAGACAGAAATTCAATATCTAACTAAAAGCATTATTAACGTTTGTATTCGTACTTCCTATTTCATTTTTTGTCGCAGAAATAAAGAATGGACCAAACCCGAACTTTTATCCTTTTGAACAATAATTTTCAGAACTTTTATCACTTTTTATTAGCCTGTGTGAGTATGTAGTTAATGCCCTGTAATGGAGAGTTTACTACATAGCTTAGTTATACTTATTATTCTACTTTGTATGTATTTTAGGATATATGAATGACAGTTTCCATTATTATTATTAGTATTATTATTATCATTATTATTATTATTATTATTATTACTATTATTATTTTTATTGTTGCTGAACGTAGTGAAGCAGCTTTCTAGATAAGTTTCACAAGAAATCTCGGAGAATGGTAGGAGTATCACCATGGTTACCAGAGAACAAAAGGATAATCTGTAGACTAATCGATGCTTGTGATTGGATATAAAAGCAAAGAAAAAACAGCTAATGAGCAACAGCAACAACAACAGAATGGCAGTTTCACATCAATGATAGCACATATTTCAACACAGGAAGTCCAACTCGCCAAATAGATATCGTTTTCAATTCGTCTCCTCATCTGATGAAAATTCGCTGCAGCACGAATGACTCTCATCAACCACTGATATCTCTTTCAGGATGAAATCAACAGTCATCATTTACAATTTCAAAGCATATCTTATTACACTAAAATAAGCCGCCTACCAAGTTGAGAAAGCCGAAGTTAAGAAGCACATTAATTAAGCCTGAATGCTATGAAGTTGTGAAAAATGTGTACAATAACTTAAGGCGCACATTTGTCAAGTATATTCGAAAACTATGAAAGGGTAAATTCGACTTTCCAATGCTATGTTTTTAGTGCCTTTTCAACCTGATAGACAAATTCGCCAAGGTATAAAAGCAATTGAGGCAGAGGAAACTGTTTCTGACGATGATATAGAAACAAATGATGATGTTGATGGTTTAGTTTTTGAACTCGAAGCTACATGTGAGCTCAAGAAAAGGGAGACATTTGAATGCAACATTTTTATCAAGTGCCAACATGATTACAAAGCGAGGATGGTGAGGAATGATTGTAAGCAGTCTGAGGAAGCTCATCAGAACTGCTATTGCAAGTAACTAAAAACATGTCGTATCAAAAGTCCTTTAGGAGCAAGAAAACATTGCTGAAAAAAACCCCTTACAGATGAAGTCTGGGCACATAAATTTTCGCAAAAAATGCCATTATCACAACAATGGCTTTTGGCGATAAAATCTCAATTATTCAATGATTCTGCTTTGTGGTGGAAGGTATTTCTCTCTTTGTGAGGAAGGAAAGCTTGTCCAAAAATTGCACCATATGGAATGAACGCTGACCATGTCAACATGAAGCAGGGGGCTCGACCTTCCCAAACAATTTCGAAAGCAATGATGCCACGTCCCAAACATAAATTAGATTTTGTTCTCTATTGTAACAAATTGCTGGGTCAAGCAAAAGTTTCCCTGCTAGCAACACTTCCTCTAACAATATCAACAACTATTTTTAGTGTAATTAGGTAAATCTTGTTTTCTTTCCGTATCTGACGCTGCTATTGTAAAGCAGAGCATTGTAAGACGAAGCGGTTTTCTCTTCACACTGACCTCCTCCATACTCGATGTGAAGTTGAGGCAACTATATTACGTATTATAACATTAGTGAACTGTCGCTGTGTACTGCACTACCATTTCCACTACTGCTATCGATGTAACAAGTAACTTGCAGAAATAGTAGTATCATGTACTCTAAAGCTTTCAGCAGCACTTACCTAGCTTCATTAACAGCTAGTTGTTATTATTCATAGGGATAAGAATGAAATTTTGTATCCCAGTTAATTCGCGGAAGACGCTGTAAGCGTTTTGTTTGAAAAGGTGTCCAGCCTTGCTTGTTTACGATTTGTTTTGTCTGTGTCATACGCACAACGCGTATCACTCAGTTCTCAGCAGATTATTTTTTTTTCATATTTCTGGTGATTCAGCACACTGCTTGCTTCACCTCCTTGTTGCTTTGCAGAGAAAAACTTTCGTTCGTGATCAGTCAGGAGCTCAGTGTTTTCTCAACGTTTTAACCCTTACGTGTATAGCAACATGTATCATTCAATTTCCCGCAGATTGCTTGTTCACTTTTTCGAAAGTTTTGGAGCATTGCCTAACTCGCATTTCATTGTTTCGAAAGGAATCTTTTTCTGCTGGAGCATTGAGATATGTTATTCTGCTTTCAACGTTTTGCGACTTCAATTTTTCTTAGACAATATGTCTGGAAATCTTTCGACTTAAGGCTGCTCTCCATATTCAGCGTTTTGAGCACGCGGGCGCTGCGACCAAGATTGATTCCTTCGGTAGCGATCGCAAGCGCCTGCAATGGGAGTTGAACTTGTTCCTACTCCCAAAGCGCCCAAAAATTGGTCGCTTGCGATCAGATTGACCGCTAAAATTCATCAACTGCGCATGCTCCTATTTGGTCGCAGCGCCCGTGCGCTCAAAACGCTGGATATGGAGAGCAGCCTTTAGTTTTTTTGCCGCTGTTTAAAACTAAAACTTTGACACGTTGTATTCGTATTTGGTCGCAGCAAGCAGCAAAGGCGTGGTGAAGACTTTTCGTTTGGCTCACAATTTCTTTCAAGACTACGGTGAGATCTGTCCTTATTTTATTTGTTGCAATGGATGGAAATTCCAATGATTCTGGTACAAGTCAAGATATTTTGAGTGGGCAAAGCGTTGATTCAAGGCTCTCTGCTCTCGACATTTCCATGATTAACATTCAACAGGGCCTAAATGCAATTTTACAAGCTCAAAACGTCAGTAATCAGCCTGCAACCTCAGGTACATCAACGTCTCCTGTTTCTGGGGGAAGTGCAATCCATGCCCCTCCTTTGTTTCGGTATTTTCATCTCAAATTGCCACGCCGGCTGTGACATTGCCTACTCAAAGCGGTCCGTCTGGCTTGTCTTTAATCAGCTCTAGCCAGCCATTCCTAGATTTTACGAAAAATTTGATGTCTTTGTGCCCACAAAATTTTTTGTCAAACCAGGATGCTTCTCCTGGACTAGCCGTGTCCGGTGTTTTTGGTCCTGTTCCTGGTTATTTGGTTAACATTATCAAGAAAAATTTGTTCATTGATTTCACCATGCTACGTCCATGTAACTTGGATAAGTTGCCAGCTAACAAAATTATTGAAGTGTGATAAAAACTCTGATTTAAGGCCAATTGAAACTTTCACAGATTGGGCTGAAGCATGGAGCGTTCATGCTGGGGTAATGAGCAAGCATGGTCCGGCAAAACTGAGTGATTTAATTGGATACTTTCTCCTTATTGCGAAGACCAGCAGGGACACGTCGAGTCAGGGTTGGTTATCCTATGACAGAGTAAGCGGCAGATGATCTCAGTCTATCCTGGTCTACAGTTGACCTCTCCTTGTATATTTCTTCAGTTCTGAAGCCGGAGGGCGTGGATAGGAGGCAAGTTATGTTGGCTAAGCGTAATGATTCTGAAGATCTTAACGTGTGCTTAAAATTCAACTATTCTCAATGCCTATTCACCCCTTGCAGGTTCCAGCATGTTTTTTTGCATTGTAAAGGCCAGCACTCAGCTTTTAATTGCTCACAGAAGCCAAGGGATCAAAGCGAGTCCGAGTCTAGATCAAAGCGTGAACGTTCACCATCCCCGGAAGGATCTTCAAATCGTAAATCTAAGTGATCCATTCCGGATTTTCCAGCGACTGATGCTTTGCTGCCATATCCATTTTATGTAACCCCTTTGAGTGTTAGTGCTTGGATTTCATATTTAGACATGTTTCCCCATGCCAATAAAGCATGGTTGCTGAATGGATTGATATTTGGCTTTAAGTTAGAGATTCAATGTGCTGTTGTTGTTTCCACAGAGTCAAACTGTCGTTCTGCAAGGGTTCATGGCAATATGATTAACAATTATCTCAAAGAGGAAATAGACAAGGGTTCAATTGCTGGTCCATTTGCTAGTTCACCCATTCATGAATTGCATATAAACCGTTTTGGAGTTATTCCAAAATCTACACCAGGGAAATGGCGACTCATTACTAATCTTTCATTTCCAGTTGATGGCAGCGTACCAGATGCTAAAGCTTCTGTCTCTTATGAGGGTATAACGGAGGCGATTTCAAAAATGGTTAAACTTGGGCCAGGTACACTTATGGCTAAATTTGACATTAATCAGGCTCACAGGCTTTTGCCAGTAAATTGTGAGGATCGTAAATTTCTTGGAATGAAACGGGATGGAAAATTCTATGTAGACCTGGCCCTGCCTTTTGGTTTGCGATCCGCACCTCTAATACTTACAAAATTTGCCGATATATTGTAAACATTGATGGAAAGAGCAGGCCCCATTCACTACATACAACATTATCTTGATGATTTCTTTATTGCAGGAGAGCCGAAGTCAGATGAGTGCCAAGTTGCCTTAAATAATTGTTTCAAAGTTTGCCAATATTTAGTTGTACCTTTAGCAGAAGAGAAAGCTGGGGGCCCTTCAACTTGCATCACTTTTCTTGGCTTTGAACTTGATTCAGTAGCTATGGAGTTGCGTCTCGCAGCTAGCAAGTTAGAGAAGATTAAGGCTAAGCTAAAGTTTTGGGAGTCACGTCATTCGGGAACCAAACGTACATTGTTATCCTTAGTTTGCAGTTTACAGCACTGCTGTCAAGCAATTGTTTTGGGAAGGCCATTTTTGAGGAAACTTATTGATCGTGCTTATTAAGTTTCAGAGCTGCATCATTCTGTTCATTTGTCTGCGTGAGAGAAAGAAGATTTGGATTGGTGGACCACGCTGCTACAAGAATGGAATGGCAGGACTTTATTTTTGTTTCCAAAATGGGAAAAAGCTCCTGGCATGTTTGTGACCTCAGACGTAGCCAGTAACATTGGCTTTGGAGCTTATCATAATGACGAATCTTTTGCGCAAAAATGGCCTGAGGAGGCAGCTTCTTTGAACATTGCGATAAAAGAGATGATTCCAATCGTGGTAGCAGCGAATATGTGGGGAAATTCATGGCAGCGCAAACGCATTGCCTTTAAATGTGATATGTTGGTCATTGTTGTTTAAGAAATGGGTCTTGCAACGAAAGGCATCTAGCCTTTCTGTTACGAGAACTTTCACTTTTGGCCGTTAAAAACAATTTCACTTTTACGGCTATTCATGTTCCAGGTTACGAAAACAGTAAAGCTGATGCTTTATCTCGCTTCAATTTTCAGGCCTTCCACAAGGATGCACCTTTAACCAAAATTCAGTCTGTGTCTCGAGATTTGCTTCTACGTCTGATGTCTCTACCTTAGACGGTAAATGGCAGCAACTGCTGAGTAATGGTTTGTCCTGTAACACTAAAAGAACATACTCATCTGTTCAAAAAAGATTTATAAACTTTTGCGAAAAATTTGGCCTGCTAAACGAAAATGGCTCGGCCATTCCTGCTTCTGAATTGACTTTGTTGAGATTTGTGGCCAGTTTAAGTAGTACATGCCAAGCTTCAAGCATTAGAGTTTACCTTTCGGCAGTTAGATCGTTGCATGTTCAAAATGGAGCTGAAGGTTCACTTTTGGGTTGCTTGAGAATTCCCCTAGTTTTGAAAGGCTTACGTCGTGTACAACCTTCGAACAGGCCATCAAAAATTCCTTTCGTTCTTTGTGCCATAAGGGCTTACTTGAATTTGGAAGAAATCAATGACTGCATGCTATGGGCCGCTTCTTGTACAGCATTCTTTGGTTTTTTAAGAGCTGCGGAATTTACTACGACTCCTGAATCTTTGAAGGAGAAGAGGTTCCTAGCTGTTAGCGACGTAGCTCTTGATAGACGATCAAACCCAGACATCGTTTTCATAAGGTTGAGGTATTTAAAAATTGACCAATTCGGTGAGGGCTGTACCATACCCCTTGCATCCTCGGAGTCCCCAATCTGTCCAGTTACAGGAATAATTAAGTATTTGTGGTATCGGGGTCCTTTTCAAGGCCCACTGTTTATTTGCAAAGATTTAAGGCCCTTGACTAAGCAAATGTTGAACTATAGGCTTCAAAAGGCTCTAAACTCGGCAGGGCTCAAAAGATCCTATACTCTACATAGTTCTCGTGTGGGGCGGCATCAACGGCAGCTGCTCTTGGCTTCCTGGATCATCTTATTCAAGCAATGGACGATGGTCTAGCGATGCTTATAAAGTTTACATAAAATTACCCGTAGATTGGCTTATCACCTCTTCTCGCTGTTTGGGATCTTCCTCAAAGTTCTAAATTTGACTTTGACTGTATTATCTGTTTTTCAGTGACAGTCGTTAAACCTGCAGACTGTTTGTTGTTACTTTATTTTGTGGCTATTGTCTACGTTTGATTGTTAATGGGGCAGACACTATTGTTGCTCAGTTGCGCTGGATTTCAAATAAAACGCGTGCTTTTTCTTTCTTTTTCTTGCTGAGATAAAAAGAGACCGTTGAGTATACCCTTAAGCCTGGTTTTCATTAAATCGTAATTAATCGCCGATCATTGTCTTACAGCATCGCCGATGATCGCCGATGCTCTAAGACAATGATCGGCGATGAATTACGATTTAATGAAAACCAGGCTTTATGCTATAATGTTGTGAGATGGTTTCGATCAGGTTCCCTTAATGGTTAGCGATTTATTTATATATCTTTTTTAGAAGAAGTTAATGGGAGCTTGCCTCCAAACTAAAATTCATTATTTTGTGCTTTATTTTATTTTTTCTTTCGTCAGCCGTTGAGATGAGACGGTTGCCTGCGTTATGTTAATTATGGTAATCATCGACTTAGATGGTTGCCCTGAGCTAATAAGGTAGCCATTGAGATGAGATGGTTACCTGGTAAGCATTGAGATGAGATGTTTACCGGAAGATAATGTAATAAGCCATCAAGATGTGATGGTTAATTGTTCATGGGTTTTGGAGATAATCATTGAAATTGGATGTTTTTGCCTTGAAAAGGTTTGGATCTGATACTTGCAGCACTATAAAACAAGATCGATTTTTTGTACACGTCCATTGCTTCGTTGAAGTGGGAGCAAATTCTAGGAGGAGCTAAGCCAAGCCAAACAAGAGTTGCCTACAGGGGTTTTTTTCTCATTTATGGCATTGATTTAGGGGTTATATTCACTTTCTCTGGTATTTGGGGGTTGGGGGAACACATGTGTTCTGTGGTGGAGAAAATATCTTAACATTTTTCTCTAACCCCCAACTATTTCGGTTGCTGTGGGAGTGCACCTTTGGCCAGTGCATTTAAAATCCCAAATTTTGGACCTCGATGATGAGAGAACACCGCCCTTGAGCGATGGCAAATTTTATATTTGTGACAGTTCATAATAATTGTTTGTTTACGATTTGTTTTGTCTGTGTCATACGCACAACACGTATCACTCAATTCTCAGCAGATTATTTTGTTCATATTTCTGGTAATTCAGCACACTGCTAGCCTCACCTCCTTGTTGTTTTGCAGAGAAAAACTTTCGTTCGTGATCGGTCAGGAGCTCAGTGTTTTCGCAACGTTTTAGCCCTTACGTGTATAGCAACATGCATCATTCAATTCCCCGCAGATTGCTTGTTCACTTTTTCGAATGTTTTGGAGCACTGCCTAGCTTGCATTTCATTGTTTCGAAGGGAATGTTTTTCGGCTGGAGCATTGAGATATGTTATTCTGCTTTCAACCTTTTGCGACTTTAATTTTTCTTAGACAATATGTCTGGAAATCTTTCGACTTAGTTTGCCGCTGTTTAAAACTAAAGCTTTGACACGTTGTA
Organism: Aurelia sp. 4 Dawson et al 2005; assembly: GCA_964019985.1. Lineage (NCBI taxonomy): Eukaryota > Metazoa > Cnidaria > Scyphozoa > Semaeostomeae > Ulmaridae > Aurelia > Aurelia sp. 4 Dawson et al 2005. Next base: position 8,042,605 of record OZ026505.1, read on the forward strand.
TTCGTATTTGGTCGCAGCAAGCAGCAAAGGCGTGGTGAAGACTTTTCGTTTGGCTCGCAATTTCTTTCACCCGCCCATCCACAACCTAACTTGTACCACTCTTCTTCATTTCATGACGGGGCTTTTTTCTGTCTCTGTCATGGACATAAGTGCACTGGTTGGTGGAGAAAATATCTAAACATTTTTCTCTAACCCCAACTATTTCGGTTGCTGTGGGAGGGCACCTTTGGCCAGTGCATTTAAAATCCCAAATTTAAGCCCCCCCATGATGAGAGAACACCGCCCTTGGGCAATGGCAAATTTTATACTTGTGACAGTTCATAATTCTGAGGGGCCCCGTTAATTTTTTCTGAAGCTAGAATTAATTATTAAATGGGAGCCTGATGAAGATTTTTAAATCGAAACGTACGAAATTTTAACAGTGCGGTTTTATTTCTTATTTTTTCTGTTAATTTGAGAAGGATGGTTTAGTTTTAATATTATTATTATTATTATTATTATTATTACTATCATTATTATTATTATTATTATTATTATTATTATTATTATTATTATTATTATTATTATTATTATTATTATTATTATCATTACTATTATTATTATTATTATCATTATAATGTCTCTTAAAGTCTTTGTTTTCCTTCTTGCACATCCAGATCTAATCCATAGTCCTTAGGACATACAAGGTCTCATAGGTCAATTGACAGAACTTTTCTGAGGATATGAGCAGTGCCAAGCAATGTGATGTTTTGAAGTTCTTCTAAGCTTATTTTGCCAGGTATCTTTTCAATGTTTGATCGCATTCCTTTCTTTATAACTCCAAGTGCACCTATAACAACAGGAATTATAATTGTTTTCATTTTCCACATCTTACTTATTTCAATTTCTAGGTCTTTGTATTTTGAAAACTTTTCGACTTCCTTTATCAATACATTTCTGTCCGATGGTATCGTCATATCAATCAATTGACACATGTTGTTGATGTGGTCTTTGATAATGATGTCCTGTTTATTGGCCTTTATTTCTTTATCTGTGTGCACTTGCATATCCCATATTAAGGTAACGTGACCGTTACTGATGACGGTTTCTGGGTTGTGATTATACCATTTATCCGCTACAGGTAGGCTGAATGCCTTACAAATCTTCCAGTGCATGTATGATGCAGCTTGGTCATGCCTCTGCATGAACTCTGATTTCCCTAACACTGGAATCCACTTACAATGTGATCAATGGTTTCATTATACTCATTACACTGCCGACATTTGGGGTTTGCTCCATTTTTTATTATTTCACTTTGATATTGTTTCGTCATTAAACTTTGGTCTTGTGCCGCTATGATTAGGCCTTCTGTTTCTGATTTTAGTCCTGAGCTTTTCAACCACTTATGTGTTTCCGTTTCATCGATGTTTGGTTTCTTCACTCTTTTCAGGTACTGACCGTGCAACGGTATCTGTTCCTTTCCTTGTTTTTTTACTAGGTCCTTCACTTTTTTGGCTTTCTTCGTGACACTATTGGTTTCCATGTGCTCTGTTTGGTCGATTCCTAGCTCTTGACGAAATTTAGCAGCTTCCTTCGTGACAGAATACAACTTCTTTTTCTTCTCGTGCTCTAAGACCAGTTTCATCATTCTGTCCTTGCTTTCTCTCAAGTATCTTTCGAGACCAGCAGTTGTTACCTTGTAAGTCAGATCTATTTGTATCAGTCCTCTCCCTCCTTTGTTTCTTGGTAGGTAAAGTCGATCTACGTCTGTTTTCGGGTGGTGCATTCCATGCATTGTTAAAAATTTCCTTGTCTTAGTGTCTAGCTTCTTGATATCATTAATTTGCCAATTGATTATATTCATACTACATGTGATGATGGGGATCACAAGCGAGTTGATGGCTGAAATACTATTAACTGCGTTGAGTTCACTCTCGAGTATCAGCCTAACTCTCCTATAATACTCCTTTCTTACCTTTTCTTTCATCGTTGCATGTTGAATGCCTTCAGCTTAATTGATTCCCTTCATTGAATATCTTCAGCTTCAGCTTCAGCTTCATTGATGATGATGATGATGATGATTATTATTATTATTATTATAAATATTATTCTTATTAATTATTATTATAATTATAATAATATTAATTATCATAATTATAATTATAATTATTATATCATTATATAACATTATAATAATTATAGAACTTCAATAATTATCATAATTATTATAATTATTATAATCATAATGTTTTCAAAGACAAAATTTTCGTTTCGTTTCGGAGGGCTAAAAATCTAAAAGACAAACTGGTTAGGGCAAAACTTCCAGATCTTGATGAAGAGATGATGGAAAAAGGCACATTCAGGTGTAATGGTAGAAAAAGTTGCCAAATTTGTCCCCTAATGAGGGAGGGAGATACTTTCCAGAATTTTAATTCTACAAGGTCGTTCAAAACGTTTTCTGGAAAGTATGACTGTAATTCTGAGCACGTGGTTTATCTTTTGCAATGTGAATGTTGTAATAAAAAATATGTGGGAAGTACTAAGACAAAATTTCGACAAAGATTTAATGTGTACAAATCGTATTTTAGGTCTTACTCGCGCAAACATAACGAAGGCTCCCTTGACAAGGGTAAGCCTATTCCACAAGCCAGCTTCTTTGGGCATTTTTTTGAAAATGGACACAATGGGAAATTTACGGTTGGGATCAAAATTATCGATGGGGCAGAGGACGTTTATTCACTTCGGAGAAAAGAGCTTTATTGGCAATATCGGCTTGAAATGTTCTCTCCCAAGGGTCTTAATGAAAGAGCGGCAGATGTGGAATTAGATATGTTTGCATGTGGAACAGCTTAGACTCTGCCATTACACTTGAATGGGGTGTAGGGAGGCCCTGCTAGCGTTATTTTCTGTGTTTTCCTCTGGTAACTTCGTGCCTTTCTGCACGTGGTGGTGGGGTGGAATTCCCTATCGGGCTGTCCCGGATTCAGCATTTGCTATGATTGTTTAGCAGCTAGCGAATCTATGGAAAGTTACCCTTGGGATTCACAGAAAAGTTAGCATAGCCTCAAGGGGTTCGTTAAGCTCCAGTTCCTCTTTACATTATAGTTCTGGCTCCCACTGGGTCCTTTGGCTCGTTGGGTCGTTTTTGGGGGGACCCCCGGGGACGGGAACTCTGTGTGGGTTCTTGTCTTTTGGGTCTTTCTTGGCGGCTTGATTGGCCCGAGGGACCTGGTATAAATTGCAAATTTAATGAAATAATGAAAAATCTCTCAGGAGTACGATGGTCTCGTAGGCATTGATTTTAGGTTCACTGAGGTTGTTTATGTATCGCACATTCAATTGTAAATTAGATTTCATCTTTTTAAAAAGTCTTTATAATGTAAGTAAACATGTCTTTGCTATAAATATTTGGCTGCCCTGTGAAAAGTTTTACACTGAAGAAGATTTTAATCGAAACGTATGTCGGCAACAGTTGTGTTTTTATATTATAATTATTATTATTTTTATTAAGAAACAAAAAGCACCATCTAAAAATAACAGAAAACTAAAATAAAGAAACACAACTGCAATTTTGCTAAAAACAGGCAAGTGGTAATCTTCCTCTTCAATCAGGCAAGTGGTAATCTTCCTCCTCCTCATCAAAGCGTCTAAGTGGTAATCTTCATACGGGTAAGCCTGTCCCACAGGCAAGTTTTTTCTCTCACTTTTTTGAACAAGATCATCGGGGTGAATTTTCTGTAAAAATAAGCATCATCGATGGTGCAGGTGACGTGTATTCGCTTCGCAGAAAGGAGCTTTTTTGGCAATATAAATTGGGTGTATTTTCCCCTAAGGGCCTAAATGAAAGGGTGGCGGATATCGAGTTGGATTTGTTTGCTTGTGGGAGCGCTTAATCCTTCTACCTTTGCACTTAGATCTCGAGGGAGTGGAAGGATATGCTGGTCGGCTAACTTCGTGCATTTTGCACGAGGTGTTGGGGTGGAATTCCCCATCGGGCTATTCGGGATTTAGCAAATTAAGCAAATCCTTGGAGGGTTACTGGCTAGCGTCTCTTTTTCTGTTCCCTTGGAAATTAGGATTCTGGTACGGAGGACACTCTCAATCCCATGTGGGTAAAGAAACCAAAAAGATAGGCTGTATTATTATTATTGTAACTCTATGGTTTGGAAGGTGTAGTATTTTATTCTTGTTTTTATCTTAAAGCCTGGTTCGCGCTGGGTCTTTTGGGTCTGTTGGGGTCGTGCGGGGGGACCCGAGAGACAGAGACTTAAACTCCAGTTCTTTGTCTTTCGGGTTTTTTTGCGCTGCCCTGGTGGCCCGGGAGACCCGGTGTGAATCAGGCCTAGGTTTCTGTTAATTTTGTTTACGTTGTAATGTATTTTATGATCATAATTCGAGTTGTATCAAGGGTATTCTAATTTTGATTTTATGTAAATTTTATGTTCATTTTAATTTTGTTTACAACGTATAAAACCTGGCTTGTCCCCAATTGTAAGTAAACTGAGGAAGATTTTAAATCGAAACGTTTTTAGCAAAATTGCAGTTGTGTTTCTTTATTATTTTTATTATTATTACTATTAGTATTACTAGTAACTTGTAAATTACAACATGCGGCCGGGTAGCAGAATCATAGTATTGTTGGATATAAAATGATTTCGAATCAGGAAAGATTGCCCCCAGAAGAGTAGACTTGCTTTAAGTCTTTCAGGTAGACTTACCGATGACGAAATAAACTTGGGACAAGTCTAGTGTTGTTTCACTACAAGGGGCTCCTTCAACTGGATTGCCTCTGCGGAGGATTTGAAATGATGGAACGAGCATTTGATAGAGACAAACAATTTGCCTTGAGTACTTTGACCGTGCAACCATGGAAATGAATTACACTGTTATTCAAATTTGTTTTCATTGACTTGCGTTGAAAGGAAGGAATCTATAAACACAGATTAGTAAGCGACCTTCGGCCGCAATTATTATTGTTATTATTATGATTATTATTATTATTATTATTATTATTATTATTATTATTATTGAAAGACAACGCACATTGTTCTAGTCAATGGATTGTTCTTCTTGGGGTTTGATGTCAACAAGACTCATCAAACCTCAAGGACCTTTCTAAGGATCCTTGCTGTATGCAGGATAACAGTTTTCTGCAATTCACCGATTCTGGTCTCAATGCCAATGTCCTGCATTCTTTTCTGCAATGTCTTTGGGGTAGTTCCAAGTGCCCCCAATACTATAGAGTGACCACCACCTTCATGTCCCACAGCCTCTTTAGTTCTCGTACGAGATCTTGGTACTTCTCAATTTTCTCCATCTCTTTACTGTCCACCCTGCTGTCATATGGGATAGCAAAGTCTATTACCTGCGCCTTGTTTGTCTCTTTATCAATGACTATCATATCTGGACGCCTTGCTTGGATGATATGGTCTGTCTGCACTGTAAAATCCCATAAAATCTTACATTTGTCATTCTCTATCACTGAAACTGGCTCTTGTTGATACCATTTATCATTTACTTCGATGCCATACTTTTTACAAACATCCCAGTGCACCCTCCTACCAACCCAATCGTGTCTTCTCTTGTACTCCCCCTGTGCCATCTTACTACACTCACTTATTAAGTGGTTCACCGTCTCGTCCTTTTCTCCGCACATTCTGCACTTACTTTGTTCCTGAGTATTATCAATTTTGGCCTTGATCACATTTGTACGGACTGCTTGCTCTTGTGCAGCAAGTATTAGAGATTCTGTTTCCCTCTTCAAGTTTCCCTGCTTTAGCCATAGCCACCTGTCCTCACCAGCGATGTCATCAGTTTGCCTCAGAAATTGTCCATGCAGTGTCTTTTCTTTCCAGTTTTCTTTCCTTTCCGTTCTCTTTCTTTTCTTTACATCAGCTTCCGACTCAATAACTTCACCCTCTTCTGTGATTCTCAATGAACTTAGTAACCTTTCTGTACAATTGTTGACATACCTTTTCAATGAAACTTTTGCTATATTGACTGTATCCTCTACTCCTAAAAGTCCTCTTCCCCCATCCTTCCGTGGTAAATATAACCTATCAACGTTGCTCTTCGGATGTAAGGCATTGTGCATTGTCATCAGTTTCCTTGTTTGTCTATCTAGCTGTTCCATCTCAAATTTTGTCCAGTCTAGAAATGCAGCTGAAAATCTGAGCAGCGATACTGCCCAGGTGTTGATACCTTATTATTATTATTATTATTATTATTATTATTATTATTATTATTATTATTATTATTATTATTATTATTATTATTACTATTATCATTATTATTATTATTATTATTATTATTATTGTTATTATTATTATTCTTTTCTTATTACATTTATTTGTTAATGCAGGTCAGTTAGAATGGCAGCACACCTATTGCCGATGTGGACCTGCTCTCTAAAATAAAAATAAATAAATGATATAAATGAAAATTACAATTTGTAGAAATATATACTAAAGCAAAACTTACAACGTATTTTTGGTGGCGCATAAAATCGAAAATAGAAACAAAAAAAGTCACTAGAAATAAAAGTAATCAGAATTTCTATTTGTCCCAACTGCTGTCTCTTTGTCATAGCTGATATTTTCAAGTTTGCAGGTTTTCAATTTATTCTTGAAGCTGTCTATATTTGTAATGCTTCGTACTTCTGATGGTAAGTTATTCCATGTCAAAGGACCACGATATCTGACAGAATTTCTTCCGTGTGTGTAACTGTCTAGTTCTGCTACCCTTGCTACCCTTGCTACTGATATTTGGAATGTGTGTGTGTGTGTGTGTGTGTGTACTTGTCTGGTTCTGCTGCCTTTGCTACTCTTGCTACCCTTGCAACCGATATTTGAAGTGTGTGTGCACTTCCAAGTGCGCAAAATCATACCCCCTCTGAAGGATCGAAGGGGAAAGGAAAGATTCACATTATCATAAAGTTATTCCACAAATAATATTCACATCATGATGGGTGATGATAGATATTTTTATATTATCATTAAGCCACAGGAAGAAATGTTGTTATGGGGATTATCTACGTCATTTATCATGACGTATACTATATTGTATACACATCTTATAAATATGCTTTATCTTGCGGGAACATTTCAAAATGCTGGTCCTTCCTTGCTTATTTATCATAGTAGCATTAAGTCGCAAAGTATCTTTAAACAAAGGATTCGCCTAGTAACAACAACAAAAGCATTGTCCATTGTCATGCAAATGAGAAATTTGAATTTATCCAATCACAGTGAAAAGAGATCAATCAACAATATTATTGCAAGTTACGAGTTAAGAACCATGTTAAAACAAAGCTTACTGAGCTGTGAGAAGACATTTTGAAATCCGTTGGTCGCTCTGCCGTTGGCTGTCATAGCTCAGATGTGATTGGCTGGGATAAAATAGGCTACACTATAACCAATAACCATCCGCTTTCTACGAAATGATACCCTTCTTGTAACCAATCAGAAGCTTGCGACCTTTGCTACCGAGAGGAATCTACAGTTCACAATTGACCAATCACAGGAGACGTTGTTAAAACCTCTACCTTGTTGATCAACCTACTTGCTACAGCCCTATCACAAAGCCTGACCTATACAAGTGAGTCATACAGGGTTAGAAAGCATTCCTTAGGCCAGTTTTCCACAAGACGAATTTTTTTGCATGAAGCGAATTTTTTCCGCGGCGAGGAGGTAGCAACTAATCGAACTCAGTCATTCGAAGAAGTCAGAATGGAGCCAGCGAAGATTTGGCACCTGCAGGAATCAAATTGCCCATATGAATGAACTCAAAAACTTTCGCTTCATTTCAAGTATCAATCTTAATTTAACAAATACTAAAACGAATTTGACGATATCAGTTCTAATCTCGTTTTTGCGAGATTCCCAAGTATCTAGTGTATCAAGTATCTGTTTATTCAGGGGGTTTCTATATTCTATTCCAAAGCGATTCGATTGGCTACAAATAGCCCTGAACCGCCATAGTGTGTGATAGCCGTCTTGCGTTGTGAATACCAGGGAGCACCTTACCGACTTCTCCTTTTGCCTCTGGACGACCTTATGAATAAATTCAGGTGGGAAATGATATTTTGATTCCAGGAAAACATTTCTGACATTGTTGTACTTTTGTGCATTTGGGAGAAGCATTTTTAGAATACTATTATGCTGGTAGTACATAAATGAGGGAGTTCAATGAATGTTAAAGTACGCAGGGTGACCCTAATAGATGAGCTTTTCCAACAGTACAGTACACTTTGCTTTCCAGATTACTGATTGCCGTAAAATGAAAGGTGACGGTTGAGGACGACATAATTTATTTAGGCTGACTTTTTCCGTTGTTCCTTTGAATTGTGACTGTACTTCAAAACGTGGGAAGATTAAATTGATAAAAGTGATACAGTAAACACTATGAACGGAAAAATCTTTTGATGGCAATTTTCTCAAATTCCCATCATACCGCACATGATATGTGTTTATCTCAAAGGTGACGGTTCATGGCAATGGTACTCTAGTGGCGTGATCACAGAGGGAAATAGAATGGGGGGGGGGAATTTATCCCAGCTGCTGGTGAAGGTGAAGGTGAAGCCGCTATTGTTAGCGCCAAGCACTTCACAGAAGTAGTAAGCTAAGCGCTCATCGAGTCTGCGACCCCTTGTTATGACGCACAGTGGTGGGGCTCTACCAAGTATGGAAACTTGTTTGCCTTATTGATCTGGTTACAAAGTCAGAGGATTACACTACTGCATCACCACACATTCGACACATTGGGTCAAAAGCAAGCCCGTCAAAAGCAAGCCTATTAGATTCTTTAAGAATGGGGAGAAATAGAAAGTATTTGATTATAGATTGGGAGAGGTAGGATCATTCTCAGAAATACTGCATGGTGACTGGGAGAGTCGATCTAAGCTTAAGTAAAGGCTGCCTTTTCAAAGAGTTTTCCCAGGCAAGCGATCACGAAATCGTTCTGTGAGAGTCGTTCATGATCCAGAAAAGGTAGAATACATGTGCGCAAGGATTCGCCTTGCATTGCGCTTCTTAGAAAAGTGGTTCAATTTTCCTGGGGATGCCCAGTCGTAAAGTAAAACTGTTACAAAATGGGTAAAAAATGCAAGGAATTCTTCTTTAGGACAGCTAATATCGGATTGCTAAAAGCATTCTAAGCCAAGGTAGAGGGCGTGTCCTCAAAGATTTTCCTTGAGCGAAACTCCCAGACCTAATTTTCCTACTTATATTCCTGTATGATGTTTCACATACAAGAAAAATATCTGTATTAGTGCTACATTGATAACTCATGCACTCAAAAACTAACGGGCCAGAACAAAGTTCCCACTTTTGAAAATCTATAACACCAAGACTACTTCAAGGATTTGAATTATTCAAATTCTAGTTAAAAGCTGAAATATCAAAGTATTTTAGTGATTTTCCTCGCTGTCCTACCAGCACTACAAATATTGGTTAATTCAATTTTAAAAAAATTTCATGGTTGCAAAATGACTGAAAAATGGCCCAAAACATCGATCAATTCATAAATAACTTCTCGCACAGAACAATGAAGAAAATGCAACTTCTCATGGGTGAGAGATATCCTCTGTACATTAATTGCCATGGGATTGAAAATCTTTCGTATCTGTTTGAAAATCGGTGTCTTATAACTCTTGAGAGAGGTGAAACGCCCATGGCCTATTTTTCGGTGTGAATCGAGTCCTTACGATTTGATCAGTGTTTTTAGGCCCTTTTTCCGTCATTTTGCAACCAAGAAATTTTTATAAAGTTGCATTTACCAATACTTCTAGTGATGTTAGGACAGCGAGAAAAATTACTAAAATACTTTGATCTTTCGACTTTTAACTAGAATTTGAATGATTTAAATCCGTGTAGTAGTCTTGGTGTTATAAATTTTCAAAATTGTGACCTTTTTTCTGGCTCACGCGGTAGGATACAAATCAATATACCTTTAAAAATAAAATGGATAAACTTTCATGCTGAACTGAAAAACTTTTAGTACTTTGGCCTGATCCAAGTTTCTTATTAAAAAACGTATACTAGAGTAAGCAACCGAATGCAGTTGCCGTACTCTTCTTTCCCAAAAAGCTATTACGAAATATACATTTAACGATCTAGAAGGTAAATTTGTTATGCTAGCAATTTCAATCAAGTCGATTAGTATTCATGAAATTTTGAGTTTGAATTACAAAAGGGTAATTCCATATAACATCATCAGATGGATGTCAAGTCATGTTTTCGAAATCTTCCCAAATTTTTTCTCTAGCTAGTTAATCAGGAGCTGATTTCAAACATTGAACTTTTGGCCCATTTGTCAGTAAGGTGTTACTTTTCACGAGGCAGCATGTTTGAGACCTGATGGAACTAAAATAACATCTTTTTAGAACCGTTTCCACTTTGCTGTTGCTTTACATAATTGAAAGCTTTACAAAAAAGTCAAATTTGACGGAACTATCGAAATCGCTTGCATGTATCGCTGCTTTAAAATCACACAAATGTCATGCCTTGATGTGTTAGAAATGAAGCACTCACATTTTTTGGTAATTATGTCTTTTAAAACATAAATGCTGGAAATTCGGTAGCTAGTACCATGAAACTGTGCCCATCGAAGAATTGAATAAAAATGAAACTGCAGTGTTTCACATATCAGTGTGTCCAGTTAAGGCCAATGCAATGTTGATTAGACACCTCTGACCACATTTTTTGGGGGACTTTGTTAACTTTCAAAAAATATTTTCGAAATTTCTGTTCAATCGAAAATTTCCGAACTTGGTTCTTGATAATGTGCACTTATAAAAGTATGCTTAAGCGTTGAAAAAATCAATTTTATACTTTCACAAGATACACATTTCGCCCTTTGAAATGGCTCGAAATCCAAAATGGCGGATATATGCCATGTTCAGCTGCCTGAAACCATATGGTCCGGAATAATCATTGCAATAGGAAACATTGTGGTGATTGTCTACGTTGAGTTCTCATCATGAGGCAATTCCAGAGATCTAACGAGAATTGGAAGTCTGTTAATTTCAATTATGAAGTAGGTGTTGCTGACAAAATTGACTTGTGTAGCTTTATGTATGATACACATGTAATATTCTTTGTTGATTAAAGATTCCACCGTAACACTATAGTCACAACACCATGGACGTAAGATCCAGTTTTTGCATCACATGTATCTCTACATTTTACCATCCTTGCTTGATCCATCATTCCTAATCGCAATGGGAGGGTACAAGCAGCGGCATTTTGCCATTTGCATCAAAAGTATCTCAAGTTTTGGAGGCGTTTACAGCATCAGTTATAATTACCAAATGATTGCCCTCCATGCTTGATCACTTATTTCGAATGTCAGAGTACAAGCAGTGGCATTTTGAATCTATTCACATCAATTGCATCTCAAGATTTACTTCCACATAAGTAGCAGTTATGATTATCAAATGGTTGTCCTCTATGCTTGATGTATTATTTCTGATGTCAGGGTTTAAACATTGGCATTTTTAATGTTTCATATGCATCTCAAGATTAAGAACCATTTATGGTATCATTTACAGTATGATTATCAAATGGTTGCCCGTTGTGCTTTTCTGTTATGTCTAATACTAGGGTGCAAACAGTGCTTGGTCCATTACCTGGCTCAATGCCACTGTTTGTACCCTGACATTCAAAATAACAGATCCAGCATGGAGTACAACCATTTGGTAGTCACAACTGTTACAAAATATGGCTCTAAATCTCGAGATGCTTTGGATGCAAATGGATTCAAAATGCCACTGCTTGTACCCTCCCATTAGGAATGATAGATCAAGCACGGACGATAATCTTTGGAAATCACTATTGATCATAAATTTGTTTAAAAATCTAGAGAAACATGTGATGCAAAAACTGGATCTTACATCCATGGTGTTGTGACTATAGTGTTACGGTGGAATCTTTAATCAACAAAGAATATTACATGTGTATCATACATAAAGCCACACAAGTCACTTTTGTCAACAACGCCTACTTCATAATTGAAATTAACAGACTTCCAATTCTCGTTAGATCTCTGGAATTGCCTCATGATGAGAACTCGACGTAGACAATCAACACAATTTTTCCTATTGCAATGATTATTCCGGACCATATGGTTTCAGACAGCTGAACATGGCATATATCCGCCATTTTGGATTTCGAGCCATTTCAAAGGGCGAAATGTGTATCTTGTGAAAGTATAAAATTGATTTTTTCAACACTTAAGCATACTTTTATAAGTGCACATTATCAAGAACCAAGTTCGGAAATTTTCGATTGAACAAAAATTTCGAAAATATTTTTTGAAAGTTAACAAAGTCCCCCAAAAAATGTGGTCAGAGGTGTCTAATCAACATTGCATTGGCCTTAACTGGACACATTGATATGTGAAACACTGCAGTTTCATTTTTATTCAATTCTTCGATGGGCACAGTTTCATGGTACTAGCTACCGAATTTCCAGCATTTATGTTTTAAAAGAAATAATTACCAAAAAATCTGAATGCTTCATTTCTAACACATCAAGGCATGACATTTGTGTGATTTTAAAGCAGCGATACATGCAAACGATTTCGATAGTTCCGTCAAATTTGACTTTTTTGTGAAGCTTTCAACTATGTAAAGCAACAGCAAAGTAGAAACGGTTCTAAAAAGATGTTTTTTTTAGTGCCATCAGGTCTCAAACATGCTGCCTCGTGAAAAGTAACACCTTACTGACAAATGGGCCAAAAGTTCAATGAATTATTGCTTGTCAACCAAATGAGATATTGAGCTGAAATTAAATATTTGAAATCAGCTCCTGATTAACTAGCTAGAGAAAAAATTTTGGAAGATTTCGAAAACATGACTTGACATCCAACTGATGAGGTTATATGGAATTACCCAAAAACGCTTTTTCACATATAACACATATGAAGTATAAGACATCACATATAACATTAGTTATGGAAATGCTTGCGTGTATGGAGATACATTACCCAGGGGGCGCCAAAATTGACTTGGCCACCCCAAGAAAATCACAGCCACGCCACCAGTGTGTTCGTGGCAAAGCTGAATATGAATCTGTCGTTTGCAAATAGTCTTGGCTTGGCGTTGATAGCATTAGCCATATCTTGTAAATATGGTTAGTCCTAGTACGGATACTTGTGGGGCTCCTTTGTAATGAGGCTAAGAGTAGATTTTTCTCCTTTGACGCAAGTGAATTGTTCATTGTTTTGCAAGTAACTTGAAAGCCATTCATTGATTTTTCCTCGAAATCAATAGCAGCATAGTTTGTTGAGAAAAATCGAGTGGTCTATCATGTCAAAGGCTATTGATAGGTCTAAGACAACGCCTAATTAGTTAGCAAGGCTGAGGTGTTGAGCGTTGTCAAAATTGAGGTAAGTGTTCTCAAGAAGTTCCAGGCAGAAGCGGACTAGCCCAACCTGGAAATTTCCCGGTGTACCCTTTGCCTAAGTTATTCAAAAAGCCTCGTTATTCAAAAAAATTGTGTCAAGGATAAAAAGAAATTGCCTTTAAAAATTATGGAATTTGACTGGGAGAGTCGTTCTTGCCAAAGCAGAGGCAGCATCATTAAAGTTTTCCAAAACAAATTATCACAGAATTGACAAGGCTTCCAATTTGAAGGTAGACAAACATTAGATTGTGAGGAAGCTTCTAAGACGACGTAGCAGGTTTTTGCATGAAAAATCCCCAAAGGTCAGGTCATGGTTTATGGAAATCGTCACAAAAATGTCAAGGCTTCCAATTTGAGGGTAGACAAACATTAGATTGTGAGGAAGCTTCTAAGACGACGTAGCAGGTTTTTGCATGAAAAGTCCCCAAAGGTCAGGTCATGGTTTATAGAAATCGTCACAAAAATGTCAAGGCTTCCAATTTGAGGGTAGACAAACATTAGATTGTGAGGAAGCTTCTAAGACGACGTAGCAGGTTTTTGCATGAAAAATCCCCAAAGGTCAGGTCATGGTTTATGGAAATCGTCACAAAAATGTCAAGGCTTCCAATTTGAGGGTAGACAAACATTAGATTGTGAGGAAGCTTCTAAGACGACGTAGCAGGTTTTTGTATGAAAAATCCCCAAAGGTCAGGTCATGGTTCATGGAAATCGTCACAAAAATGTCAAGGCTTCCAAGTTGAGGGTAGACAAACATTAGATTGTGAGGAAGCTTCTAAGACGACGTAGCAGGTTTTTGTATGAAAAATCCCCAAAGGTCAGGTCATGGTTCATGGAAATCGTCACAAAAATGTCAAGGCTTCCAATTTGAGGGTAGACAAACATTAGATTGCGAGGAAGCTTCTAAGACGACGTAGCAGGTTTTTGCATGAAAAATCCCCAAAGGTCAGGTCATGGTTCATGGAAATCGTCACAAAAATGTCAAGGTTACCAATTGGTCCATGCTTGGTAAGCATGGATCAAGAGAGGCATTCTGAGCCAACAGAATGACATCTGCTCGCAAAGTTTACTGGGAATGCTGGTTCATAAAGAAAAAAGTTACAAAATTGTCAAAAATCCAATCACTGGGAAAGACTTGGGAAATTGAGAGCTCTTCAGGGTCAAAGTAGAGGGCAAGTCCTGCATGGAGGCAATTTACCAAAAGCACTTTTGACCTTATCTCAATCAAACCCCTCTAATATAGACCTAAATTTCAGGGGACAAAGTATTCAAGCACGCTGCACCAACAGCGCAGAAGAAACTAGTTCTAGTTAGGTTCCTTTTGGATTTCGTTCCTTGTTAGATTTCTAATTTGGTAAGTGAAATTTTCCGTGCGCTTTACAGTTTTAGAATGAAGTCACGCATAAATTGATATAATGTTCGAAAATAGACACATACGCTCTCAGCCTGGGTCTATTCCCATGGGTCAATGCCCAGAGGCGGGATGGGACAAGACATCAAGCAACAATGCTAACGAAGACCTTGCCAAAAGAAAAATTAATGAGAGAGACAGCTCAATTTTCAGCGTGCTACGTAACTAAGGTTGCTAATTAGACTAAGTTCGTGCCAATTCAGGTTAAAGAGGCTGCACTTTTTAACCTGCGTAAACAAATGAATTATGATTGATTGATGATTGATGGGATAAAGTTGCTTTTCTATCGGTGGAAACATAATTGCCATATGTCAATCTTATGGTGTAAAATCTGTTTAACATGAAACAAGCCGACGTCAAATTTTGCAATAGGATCGCAGGAAACTTCTGTGTTATATGCGCTTCTGCGGGCTTTCTTTATTTCAGTGCCACTTAGCGCAGATAAATGGTTAATCAATTGCATTAACGAGCGTTGGTACTGAGGGGTTGGTACTGAGGAGAAATGTTTTCTAGTTCAAACAGTTTTCTTAACCAACTGAATAGGTGAACAAAAAAGATCTACCCAACAATTCTCAGGTTGAAAAAAATTTTACCCCACTCCCACTTATGGATATTATTTCTATGTCAAAACTGTCAAGCTCCAGTCAAGTTTGCAGGAAATAACACAAGTAATAAACGAGCTTCAATTAGTAGTTCTCCATTTCCCAACTCTCGCACTTTATCACAACAGAACTCAGGCGCATGCCCAACAAAACACTAAACGAGGATAATAACGTCACAACTTTCCTCCAACAAAAGAAATAAACAAAAAGAACAGAAATATAACAAAATTTAATTGTCCATAAAGTCTGTTGATTAATTATTGTGTCCAGCAAGGTAGTCAAGCCGTATTATTCTTCTACCAATCCTTGTCGTGATAGGTCGGTAAAGTTTAATTGCTTGTGATCAAATCTTATATCAGCAGGTCTGGCGGCCACAGTCTCGGCGTCGACATCATCAGGTTGTACTTGAAGTGGCTCTTGCGGGTCTAGTGGTTGGCGGTCTTCAGGTTGGCGGTCTTCAGGATTTTCGGTCGTTGCTTCTTGCTCCTTTGTGGGGAAAGCGATTGAATCTTCTTCATCAACATTGAATGGTTAATTGGTATGGCGTAGGAACTTTCGATTTCGTCTGAGGATTCTTCCATCTTCTGTTTTTTCATTATAAGATCTTACACTGACTTGCTCTATGACGCAGCCTTTGGTCCAGCGGCCTGCTCTGTCATTATTCTCTGGCTTGATCGGCACCACATCATCCTTCCTTAATGTGTTTAGCTCCTTTGTGCCTCTGTTATAATACTTTGACTGAATCTGTTTCCTCGTGCGAAGTTTCTCTTGAACACCTGTGACGACCTTTGGTTGAAGGAGCCTCTTGGACATGGGAAGCAGAGTTTTGGCTCATATGCTGAACATACGCTGGGAAGGAGAGCTGTCCATCCCCTCAGAGGGCGTGTTTTACCATTCGAGCAGCATGAGATAGAAGTCATTACCAGATTCAGCAGCTTTTTTCATGAGCCTCCTTGCAGTTTGACTGCATTTTCTGCTTTGCCATTACTTTGAGCGTACTCTGGCGAACTTGGCTCGGTCGTAAATTCGTATTCCTTGGCGCAATCCGGGAATTCTTTGGACGAGAAAGGCACATTGTCACTCATGAGCTTATCTGGTATGCCATGCGTAGAAAAGTGTCTTTTAAGCTTCTTCTTGACTTCCCAGCAGTATTGTGGAACAGGAGATCTATCTCGAAGTAGTTGGAGTAGAAATCCACAGTACAGAGAAAATCTTTATTGTTGACTGTAAAAATGTCGGCTGCTATGATTTGCCAGGGGCTCTTTGGCCTGATTGTTTTGAAATGTGTTGCAGATTTCACATTTGGAGATGATGTCGGTCAGATCTTTGTTCATGCTTGGCCAATAGACTGCTTCTCTTGCTCTCCTGAGGCAACTCTGTATTCCTGTGTGCGCAACATGTAGCTTCTCTCGGATCTTTTGGCGTAATGACTCATATTACATCATCGTGTGTTGCTAGCTCATCCCTAATTGAGAAGTAGGAATGAATACATTGAGGTATTTTCTCTTTGTTCGCTGGCCATCCTTTCAAAATTGTTTCCTTCAACGATTGCAGAGTGGTGTCACGTGTGGTTTCTCTTTGGATTTCTTTTATTATCATTATTATTATTATCTGCGAGTTCACTCCTAAAGTTCATAGTCTGGAGGAATGGTTCATCAAATGTCAAGCTGCAACAAGCAGCCTCAGACACTCAATACTTTTCTTAGTATCCCAGCTGTTCCAAGGAGGGCTGACTTCTGGATGCAGTGAATATCACCTGGTAATCCTAAACTCAACAAATGTTCTTTTAACTTTTTGGGAATGGAACCAAGGGCCCCAACCACTATTGGAATCACTTTTGCTTTAACATTCCATAATCTCATTATTTCCAGCTTTAGTTCACTGTATTTGCTGATCTTCTCCCATTCTTTGTCTGCAATATTTTGGTCAGCAGGAATGGCTACATCAATGACAATGCATTCTTTTTCTTCCCAATCGACGATGACAATGTCCGGTCTTCTGTGCTCTATGACTCGATCAGTTTGGATGGAGAAATCCCACAAGAGTTTGTATCTCTTGTTTTCTACAACAGGACTTGGCTGATGTTGATACCATTTGTCTGTATGCTCCAGGTCATATTTCTTGCATAAGAGCCAATGGATGAAGCATGCAACTTTGTCATGTCTACGCTTATACTCCTGTTGGGCAAGTTTTTTGCAGCCACTAACAATGTGCGTGACATTCTCGGCCGCACCGCCACACAATCTACATGTATCATTTTCCTGTAAGTGGTAAATTCTTGCCTTTACAGAGTTTTTATTCAGCGCTTGTTCCTGAGCTGCCAGTATTAGAGATTCTGTTTCACGTTTTAATTCCCCTTTGCACAGCCAATTGAATGACTCATTTGTTTTGATGTCATCAGTATCTTTTGCAAACTGCCCATGCAGTTTCTTTTCTTTCCAAGATGAAAGCTTTTCCGTCTCCTTTCTCTTCTTAAATTCTAATTTTGATTCGTTCTCCGTTGGCAGCTTCAGCTCTTTCCTTGCAAACTTCAACAATTCTTCCTGGTTCTGCGACAAGTACATGGCAATGCTTCGCCTTTCTTCTTCAACACAGTCTTCTATCGAACATATTCCTCGACCTCCTAGCTTCCTTGGCAGATAAAGTCTATCGACATCGCTCTTCGGGTGAAATCCACCATGCATGGTTAGTAATTTTCTTGTTTTACGATCAAACTGTCGCAGCTCCTCCTTTGTCCAGTCAACAATTATTATTATTATTATTATTATTATTATTATTATTATTATTATTATTATTATTATTATTATTATTATTATTATTATTATTATTATTATTATTATTATTATTATTATTATTATTATTATTATTATTATTACTCTTTGTCAAGTGACTTTCCGTAAATGTCTGAAAAACTCCATAAATGATGACATTCGATATCTGCATAATACAACATCAGAAAAGACTAACATCCAATATGACTCGTTCCATACAACAAAACTTGCGCTAAAAAAGATCCGGGAAGACAAAAAATCGAAGGTAGAGTCATTACAGGTTCAGAGTACAGTAATTATAGAGTTATGGAAAACAGCACTCCCGAAGGCAAAAGATTTTTGGTTTAAAGTGCAACATCGTCTTCTTAGAAACATCTTTAATTTTACCATAAGATATATGAACAACTCTCTTGCTTGTTTTTCTAATTTAGCAAGATGGGGCATAAACGTCAGTGCAAGCTGTTCATTCTGTAGGGAGGTTCAGACCACAAAGCATATTGTAGCTGGCTGTGCATCATGTTTAAATCGCTACACATGGCGACATAACTCGGTGCTGTTAAATTTAGCTACATTTTTGCAACCAATGGTCAAAAAGCTTTACTGTGACATTCCATCGTTTTTATCACCCGAAATTGTGACTGGTACTGCTGCACGACCGGATCTACTCGTTGTGGACAGGATGAACACTCTGTTTATAATTGAGCTAACAGTAGGCCACGAATCTAACACGGCGGCGAATGCTACAAGAAAGGCAAAGAAATACGAACATCTCTTGAATGATGGTGACCTAAAACGTTCGTATCGAAAAATCTGTTTTGTGAATCTCGTGATGACTACTATCGGCATCTATTCAAAACATTCAGAGGATTTCTTCAAATTGCTGAAAGATTTAAACATTGACAACACAGCAGCAACGTACATTTCTACAAAGCTAACAGAAATTTGTATACGTTCGTCTTATTATATCTTTTGTATGAGAACGAAGGAGTGGACGGAAGTGGATCTAATGAACTTCTAAGTTGAACCTTACCTTACTTTTGTTAACTATTTTGAAGCACCTATGCGAATGCAGGCAGACTATGCCTACACCGTAGTGAGTTGTCTGATTCTGTTACTGTTTTTAAGTTGTATGTAATTAGTTGGATTTTATCATGAAAAGTTTCCATTATTATTATTATTATTATTATTATTATTATTATTATTATTATTATTATTATTATTATTATTATTATTATTATTATTATTATTATTATTATCATTATTATTTTTATTATTATTATTATTATCTATTTATTTAAAGTAGGCGTATAAAGGATAGCTATAAAATAAAAGCTAATTCAAGCCTACTACAAAGCAAAATTGTTTCAAAATAAAAGAAAAATACATATATATCTAAAATAAGGATTAATTCAGTATAATACATATATACAGATTTTTGCAATGTTTTTACAGAAATTTTTAGTATTTACAATGCAACCCATTTATCCTTTTAAGAACCCAACCTGAGCCACGAAAGGTCTACACAGTCTACAGTTACATCCCTCTCCTTTCCAGGTTTTTATTCTCTTTTTAAAGGTGGAGAGGGTATCTGATTGTTTCATGTCATTGGGAAGTGCCTGCCATAATCTACTCCCTAGGAGCGAGATCGTCTCTAAGCCATAGCAAGTAGCGCGCGCTTGTGGCAGCAGTAGAATATGGCAGCTTCTTCGTAAGTATTGTGCTTTTCAACAAAGATCTCCTTCATGAAAGTAGGATTGAGTTCCCATTTTGTTTTATAAATTTAAGTCATCAGCAACTGTAAATTTCTTGCGTGGATTGTGACCGCATTTTCTCTGAGTAACATTGTGTCAAAATCTGATCTCATATCTTTGTAAATTATCCGCAATGCCCGTTCGTCAATACGATTGAATTTGCTGTCATGTGTTCTATTGCGGAACATCAAAACAAGAGGACAGTACTTGAACTGGGACAAGATGAATGCCCTCACTATTCTCTTTAGTTGTTCAGTGTCAAGAAAATGAGAGATTCTCGAGAGAGCATGTAGCTTTTGCCCAGCCTTTTTGCAAATGGACTTTACTTGCTGTTTAAAGCATAATGTTTTGTCCAAAATCACTCCAACTTTTCTTCCTTGCTCTCTTTAATCCTCACACTTCCGATATTTAAAGAAATATCATTACTCTTATCTCCAAAGATCATCAGATGGCATTTGTCCTCATTCAACTTCATACAGTTGTTCGGAAACCATTCTGCAATTTTAAGGGCATCACTCTCTAATGTTTCAATGATACCTTCAACATTGTTGTCACAAGCATAGATAGTCGTATCATCGGCATAGTTACATATTTCAGCATCATTCACAAATATGAAGAGATCATTGAGGTATATGTTAAACAGAAGAGGTCCCAAGACCGAACCCTGTGGCACACTTCAAAATTTGATGAAACTTCATCAAATGCGGTTAATAGTCTCCTGCAGCCACTGTGTAAGGCCTTAGAAACCTCGTTCCGCACCTCTCGCATTAGAGTGAGTTGGAAACCTAAAAGACCTGAAGCTCTTACCCAGACCCTCACTGCGGGGAATTTAACAGAGATCTGCAATCTACAGACCATCTCTTTTCGCCAAATATTATGAATTCCCCGAGGAAAGACTAAGGACACTGAGATCACTCTCAATGGGGATTATAGGACCAAATCAACACACAACTAGCGAATGGCTAACAACCCAAGAGCGGTTTGGTCGGGGCAATTAACGCGGTCTCCTGCGAATAAACGAGGTGCGATTTTGTGTAGCTAGGAGAACAAGGGCATTAGGTAACGGTCTTTCAAAGCGCGGATTACAAACGATACAAGTGACAGTAGAAGCGTTAATTGCATATGTTATTTATAACGACAGCTAGGAAAAATGCCGTGGGAAAGTACTGCCAAGAAAGTCAGGTGACCTTACCGCGCCAAAATAGGATGCGAGACAGCCAATGGGATCAATTTTCTTACCAACGTGACTTTAGTCGGCCAATAACACAAAAAGTCATTGTATGTCTTCACCCAATCAGGGGAAGCGAGAGTAAGCGATATGATCGCATGAAAACAACCAGCCCCACCTCATTCTTTTACAAGAGAGTTGAGACGGGAATGAACAGATTTCGGTATGAGCTCTGAAACGAGGCTTTGGCAGCCTCAGAAGCGAGGCAAGCCACCCTCGACCGTTAGGAAATTTCATCAAATTCGAAGGGGGGATAA
The DNA here is from genome assembly GCA_964019985.1 of Aurelia sp. 4 Dawson et al 2005. NCBI lineage: Eukaryota > Metazoa > Cnidaria > Scyphozoa > Semaeostomeae > Ulmaridae > Aurelia > Aurelia sp. 4 Dawson et al 2005. Next base: position 8,064,004 of record OZ026505.1, read on the forward strand.
GAACTCCGTTAAATCTGTAAACTTAGGTTCATTTTCCATTTTTCATTTTATCATTATTTGAAACACACGAGATCCTTTCAGCAAATTAATATCCTATTAACAATATTTCTATAAAATAATATAAAAAAGAAAAAGAAAAAGTTGGAACATTGCTGCTCTACCAAGGGGTCGTGTTTGGGTCCTGTGAAAGGTTCAAAAGATAATCTCTAAGACCTATTCTAAAACGAGCGATTGAGTCTCTTTCTCCAATGTTGTCAGGGATATCATTCCAGTTTTTGACACCAGAGAAGTAGAAACTTCGCTTTGCATATTCTAACCTAACTTTAGGAATTTGCAGATCTCCATGGTTTCTGGTTCTATACTCTGAAATCATGGATCTTTCAGTGAACTTATGGCGAAGATCTTCGGGACAGAGGTCATGCAAGATTATATATGTCATGACTCCTTGGAAAAAAGAGCGATTCTACCACCCCCCCCAAGAATGAAACAATGAGATCTAAAGAACGAAACAATAATATTTAAGAACGAAAAAATGCGAGCTAAGAACGAAACATGAGAAGGGAGGGTATTCTAGAATCTAGCAAAAAAAAAAAAATACTTTGTTTTCGGAAAAGATCTGCCGAAAGTCGCTACAAATCCTTTCGTTTTCGGGAGGCGCGTACACCTTTCGGAAGAGTGATATACCCATCGCCTAAATTGTCAAGCAATCAGTTGCTCTCATTATAATTAAATGGGAGCATTTCTATTGATCTGACTCAACAGCTTGTTGCTTTAAAAACATTAAAAAAAAAAAAAATCAGCTTTATCTAACCTTGCATAAGGACAGCATGCCCATAACTGATTTGGTAAAGGAAGGATCCTTTAAAGAATAGATTTAAGAAATGTTTGAGTTTAATAGCCAGTTGCTGTTGATGATCTCCTTCAAACATATAACCAATCATAGCTGCAACAGCGTACCTCAGCTTACTCAGAATACATTAGACTTGTAACTTACTACGAACTATGATATAATGCTTGCTTTCTTGGCCACTTGTAACTCCAATACAGCAAAGTCAAACAGACAAAAAAAAACATAAAAAGTCAACGCTACAGGCTGACTCGCGACTACTACCTAAACCTATTATCTTTATAGGTATCCCATCGAATGCGGCCAAAATGGTAGGATATTCGCTTCGAAATGAGATCTGATCGCATGAAAGCAATTCGGATGCACGTGGAAGTGGATTGCAGAGCTGTTATACATGCTGTTCTGGCTGTTTGGCGGAATAACACGAACTCGTAATGCAACCTGTGTGTTTAATAATCTGTTACCGAATACTCCGCAGGGGGAGGGGTACCTCGTTAAGTCATAATGGACGTAATACTCATATTGGTGGGTCAAATTTCATATTTAGTAGAGGTCTATTTTTCTATCCCTCTTTGGTTACAGCCACATCAGTCAGTATCAACATTACAACGTCCAAAAAGGACCCATTCAGAAAAGGAATACAAATAATCTCGAGTGCAGCAGACGCCGAAATTTGCCCCGTAAAAGCTCTCCAGATTTACTTCGATAAAGAACTCGCCAATCAATAGCCCGCTCTTTTCGTACCAAAACGGCAAACCTTTCAGCCGCAAATAATTTACGAAAAATGTGCGCAACCTTCGGTCAATAGGTGGATTGGACCCAACCCACTATGCCGGCCACAGCTTTTGAATAGGAGCTGCAACGGGGCTGCCAAGCTCCCAGCTTGGCTCATCAAGACATAAAGGCGTTGGTCCTCAGACTGCATTGAAAAATACATTCGCACGCCAACAGAAACACTCATTCAAGCCTCGCAAAGATTAGCGAGGCAAATTTGATTCGTCTATGGGGAATCACACCATGGTGTAATTTGTGGCGTAAGTGTCCTTCGCAGCACACCTTTCCCATAGACTCTCTAAATGTCACAGTATATTCAATAGACTAAACTCCAGATTTGAAAAATATAGATTCGCAATTTCCCGATACTTACCTAACTCCTGTCTGGGTCGCTTGCCTGGATCGGTAGGAGTTAGGCTTTAAATAGTACAGGCTAGGAAAAATTCACTGTTTCCTTTTTCCAAGTTGCTCAACTTCTGTCTGGGTCGTTTGCCTGGATCGGTGGGAGTTGGGTTTAGGAAAAATTCACTGTTTCCTTTTTCCAAGTTGCTCAACTTCTGTCTGGGTCGTTTGCCTGGATCGGTGGGAGTTGGGTTTCAAAACTACAGTCTATGGAAATTTCACTGAGGCCGGGCTCGCTCCTGTCTGCGTCGCTTGCGTGGATCGTTTAGGAGCCCCCGTGTTTCAGTTACGACTCCGACGCGTAGGAGCTCGTTTTCAAAAGCACTTGAGGACATTCCTTACGCCACAAGATACATCTCCATTCCCCATTTATCTTTATGTTTGATAGTAGATGTATGTAACGTCATTTTGTTCGTTCGGGCTTTTGTGTGATAGAAGCTTGATGTCCAGTTTTACGAATGTCTTTCATTGGCCTAAGAATTCTGTCTTTGAAAGACCGAGCAAAATAACAGACTCTCGCATTTTGGGCCTAAACAACCTGAGAGCCCCTGATCATTCTCAGCACATGAATACGAGGGGGTGCTTCACAAAAACAACAAAAACATCAAACAAGAAAAAAAAATGTCATGCACCTTTTGCAAAAATCCTTCTATTTTGATGAAAAACCTACCACAATCCGTAAGAATCCTTGTTTGTTCTGAAAATCTCGTAAGGTTTTCGAATTAGTGATATAAAAATATCTCCAAAAGCCAATGTTCGGTATAAAAGCGGAATGGAGAGTATTAACTATCGTTGTTTCTCTCCATGTGCTGAAGGACCCATTCATCTCTACCCTCTGCTTCCTCTCATTGAGATAGCTATGGATCAACCGCAATGCACTTATACTGAAACCGGAAGCACTTAATTTTGCAATCAAAAGCTCATGATTTAAGCAATCAAAAGCCTTTGAGAGATCCATGAGCAGTGCTCCAGCGACACCCCCTTTATCTAAGGTCTTTTTGCAGGTTTCTATGAGTCGTAAAAGTGCATGTTGGGTTCCATAGCCCTCTCGAAATCCACACAGAAGAGGAGAGAGGAAGCTAAGGGCATGAGATTTATTTGACTCTCCAGGACTCTCTTATAAATTTTGGACACAGACGATAAAACCGTTATAAGGTCTATAATTTTTCTTGATAAAAGCATCAAGACTTTTGAACAGGGACAAGACCTCACCAGCTTTCAGTTCCTTTGGAAAATAGCATTCCGACAAATTCGAATTGAAGATTTTCTGGATGAGGACAGCAAAAATATCTGCATTCTGTTTGAGGATCTTAGCTGGAATGCTGTTTAAGGGAGACGCCTTTTTTGAGTTCAGTTTTTGAATCTGTAAAAGTATCTCATTAATAGTCACTGGTTTGAATTCAAATTGACTCAGTTCGCAGCATTCTTTGATCTTTTTAATGCTGGGATGATTAGCATATTTTGTGATAGCTTTTTCCACTGGATCATTTATCCCATTAGTTGGTGAGAGCAGTGTCTGGTCTTCGGAAATTCCCAAACTCTCTGTTATGTTTGTGAAATAATGATTAAAAATTTCTGCTATCTTTAAGTCCTCAGTTATTGTAGGGATGCACCCCCGTGACTGAACAATAATAGACATATTCTTACTCTTATTCCGCTGCGCTGTATGTTTTGTTATTGTGTAATAGATCTTCTCTAGGCCACAAGAAGTATTCTCTCTCGGGTTTCGACTACGGCTACATTTCTATTACACAATCCAAAATGGAAAACAAAATTAAGGTATTCAACGGCGAAGGAAACGTGAAGGAATTTATTGTCAAGGTCGAGCTACATTCATCACTGAAAGGGTACACTGAAGAGAAATGTGAGCAGGATTTAGCAAGCAGATTAGATGGCCCTGCTTTCGACGTTTACATGCGTCTGTCTACTGAGGATCGAAAGAAAGCTGACAAAATTAAAGAAGAGCTACTGAAAGAGTTTGAAAAAGGCCAGTTGAATCGCGAAGAAGCCATTTTCGAACTTTCAAACCGCCCTCGAAAGCAAGGTGAGTCGCCACATACGTATGCATATAAGTTGATCGAATTGGTGAAATTAGCTTACCCAACTTTTAACGACGAAACTCGAGCGACCTTAGCAAAAGACTATTTCGTCCGTGGTTTGCATCCACAAATGCAAATAGCATTAAAATCTATGGAGAAATTTGCAACTAATGATATCCAAGCCCTGGCTGAGGAAACAACACGACTCCAATTAGCGGGGGTTAAGTCCAATATGGGCATAAGTAGTTCCGTTAATGAGATTAGTGCCAACACAAATAAAGGTTCAAGAGAAATTCCAGACGACATTGTTGATGCAATCGCAGATAAGGTCGTTGACAAGATTAATTCCATCAAAGTTGCTTCAGGGGGTCACGAAAATGTTGAAAATGATGTAAGCTTCACAACAAATCCACCCTTTGTCGGTCAAAGAGCATTTTCAGGCAGAAATTTCAGAGGTCGTGGTCGAGGTCGCCAAGCTCGAGGAAGAGAAAATTTTCGCGGCGGCTATAGGGCCCCTAATAGCCAGCTGAAATGCAGATCATGTCAGAGTACCGACCATTTAGTGGCTAGTTGCCCGACAAGATTTTGCAAAGCATGTGGCCAACGAGGCCATGACAGCTGGAACTCTGTGTGTCCAAAATACCAATGACTAGCCGCCTCCGCAGAAGCATACTCCACTGAAGATCCCTGCACGGTTGTTGTTGTTGCAAAGCTCCAAAAGCTGAATACCCACGCAATAATGGATACTGGATCTGGGTGTTCGATAATTGATGTAGGAACATTACAAAGAATAGGCCTTGACAACTGTATCGATAAAAGCTTCCCTAAAGCATTAATAAATGCTTCTGGGGACACCATGAAAATCTTGGGCACTGTGAAGATTGACGTAACGATTGCTGGTAGCCAACCTCGTAATCATGTTTTTCAAGTACTTGATTCAGTGACGTACTCAAATGTGTTACTCGGCAGAGATTTTATGCGCCATTTTGGTTCTGTTCAGTTTGATTTCGCAAGAAACAGCATCCAGTTTGGAAAACTCTCGCTCTCCGGGTTATCCCCCAACACAGCAAGAGTCAGATTATGTGAAAACGTTACCATTCCTCCTCGTTCAGAAGCAGTTCTTTTAGTTAAATCCTCAACGAAGAACTCTCTGTTACCAGGTGATTTTGAGCCCAAGATTGGTCCAAAGATAAAGGGTCTGTATGCTACACGATCCCGTGTGATACCGAACATTGATGGAGTATTTCAAATAACAGTCCTCAACGTTAACTCATCAGACATTACATTGAAATCACGAACCTCGATGGGTTTTATCCAACCAGCTGATGAGATAGTCATGAGTGTTGCCCCTGATGAAAACCTCACTTCCACCTATCGTGACGTTTTGTTGTTGTTGTTAATTTAGAGACCACGCTTCGCTGAGCTAGTTATGTTGATTGACATTTTTGATGATTAACGACTTTATGATTGTAGGCGTAGTTAGAGCATGAGTTGACAGAGAGCGTTGTAGAGTTCGGTCGATAGTTCCAACATGCGATAGATTTGCCCCATGGTCCATATACGATAGAGATAGGATCGTTTTGCCTGAGATTCGAGAGTATTTACGACATAAATTGGCGCCCAACGTGGGGCGGAACGAACCTAAACACGAACGAAGAGATACATATTCGCGATACCATGGGCAAAGAAACTGACGAGAAACTACAACGATTGAAAGCGTCGAGAAAGGCACATCGAGGAAAGATAACACAGTATATCAACGAAGTTAACGATGTAATAGATGGAGGAACTTTATCGAACGAAGGCCAATTTACGATCAAGAATTTGAAAACACGATTGGAACAGAAGAAAGGAACTTTAGATATTATCGATAACGAAATCTTGGCAATATGCGACGTTACAACTATAGAGAAAGAAATAGACGAAAGCGAAGAAATCAACTACAAGATAACAGAAGCACTGAACAAGATGGAACACATTTTAACTCGAAATCAGAGACGAAACGAACGAGAGATGAGTCCAAACTCAAGCATGCATTCGACAGCAAGTACAACCAGAAGCCACGCCCGACTACCGAAATTAGATCTGCGAAAATACAACGGAGATTTGCTGAAATTTGCTGGATTTTGGGACAGATTTGAAACTGCGATTGACAGTAACGATGAAATCCCAACAATTGAGAAGTTCAATTATTTACAGTATTATCTGGAGGGGCCAGCAGCAAGGGTCATTGAAGGGTTGCAAATCACCGAGGCCAATTACGAAGAGGCAAAGCAAAGAATAAGGAAACGATTCGGCAGAAAACAATTGACGATTTCGACCATTACCGATGAGCTGATCAAGCTTAAACCATGCAGTGGCGACAAACCAGGACAACTGAGGTATTTATATGATAAGATCAGCATAAGTGTTAGAGGGCTCGAAAATATGGGACTATCTAGCGAAACACATGGAGCGACATGGATCCCAATTGTGATGGGAAAACTTCCGACCGACGTACGAGTGCAAGTATCACGATTGATATCCCGAGAAATTTGGTCAATGAATGAACTGTTGGAATTGCTGGAACGAGAAGTGGAAGCGAGAGAAATCGGAGAAGCAGCGAAAATTAGTGAAACGACAACGAGTCAAACGAGATCACATGTATCTAACCCGAACAATTGGAACCAAAACACGAGATCTACAGCCTCTGTGCTGTTTAATGAAAGCGAAAGAAGAAATTCGAATATCTGGTGCATTTATTGTAAAGGTGAACACTATTCAGCCTCATGCAGCAAAGTGGAGAATATTAATGAGCGAAAGCAGATTCTTAAAACACAAGGACGGTGCTTTTTGTGTCTACGACCAAATCACCGAGTACGAAATTGTAATTACACAACGAGAAATTGTCGACGATGCAACAAGCGACACCACCAATCGATTTGCGATGAGATAACGAAGTCTGATAACGAAACAAGAAGAGATGCGACTACGAGCAATGCGAGCAATACGAGAAACGAACCGAGACAGGCTTCGAGCGAAAACACAACGACGAGTGCTTCTGCATCATCACGAAATGAATCACGAAGAGTCTTACTGCAGACAGCGAAAACGATGGCATATAAGGAAGGAGAATCGACGGGAGTTCCTGTACGCATACTGTTTGATAATGGAAGTCAGCGAACATACATAACTGAAAATTTGAGAAGAAAGCTGAATCTGAAACCGATGAAGAAAGAGACGGTTCATTTGAACACGTTTGGTGGCGAGAAATTCACGAAGAGTGTTTGCAGTTTAGTTAAGCTTAGCTTAAAAGGGGTTAGTGATAAGAAGGTTGAATTAACAGCCTTGAGTTTTCCCACCCTTTGCACAAATTTACCCGCGAGGGTAGATTTAACACAATACCCACATCTAGAAAACCTAGAGTTTGCCGACACCCTCAATTCAGAAAACGAAAATGAACCCGTAGACATTTTGATTGGATCCGACAGATACTGGGACTTGGTATCTGGAGACGTAATTAAGGGAACAGAAGGGCCCATAGCAGTAAAGAGCAAATTTGGTTGGCTTTTGTCAGGCCCTGTGAAAGCCCCCACTAATGATGAAGTAAACAACACAATATCGAATTTGTGCATAGAAGAACGTCCCCCCTTGGAAACCGAAAACGACATTTTGGCGAATGAATTAAAACGATTTTGGGATACCGAATCTTTGGGTATTTACGAAGAAAAAGAGAACAAAACACATCCGTTTTTGAAAGAAATCAGTCACGATGGTGAAAGATATGAAGTAGAGCTTCCCAGAAAAGGTTCAGAGCCTGAGCCCTTACCCGCTGACCTCGATCAAGCATTGAATAGGTTAAATTTGTTGTATTCACGTCTCGAAAGAGACAAAGAGGTTTTACAAGAGTATGATAAAATCATTGATGAGCAATTGAAGTTAGGCATAATTGAACTAGTGCCAGAAGCTGAACAAACAAGCGAATTCGTCGAGCAAAATGAGACACATTATCTTCCTCATTTTGGCGTAACGAGGAAAGACAGAGAAACAACTAAATTGAGAATTGTTTTCGATGGATCTGCAAAATCGCAGGAAAATGATTTATCGTTGAATGATTATCTTGAAAATGGACCTAACTTCATACCGCCCATTTTTGATGTGTTAGCCAAATTTCGATCGAAACCAATCGCCATGGTTGCAGATATTGAGAAAGCCTTTCTGCAAATTTCTATTGCCGAAAAGGACCGTGATGCCTTGCGGTTCCTATGGTACAAAGCTTCTGATGATGAAAAGGCTCCGAAATTGTTACATCTCAGGTTCCGGCGTTTAGTTTTCGGCTTAAAATCAAGTCCGAGCACTTTAGGCTACGTAATCAACGAGCATTTGAGCAAATTCGAAAACAGCAATCCCGATGTCGTTAAATTGCTGAAAAATCAATTATTTGTGGATGATTTGGCGGGCGGAGCAAATTCAGTCGAAGAAGCCTTTGAAATTTTCAAGTCTTCCAAAGAAATTATGAAACGTGGAGGTTTTAATCTAAGAAAGTGGAAATCGAATTCCCCCGATCTGATGAAATTGATTCAAAACGAAGAAACCAAATCGAAAACAGATTCTAAAACCGACGAAATAAGTATGCCAGTGAGAGAAGATGATGAATCGTTTGCGAAGAAAACTTTAGGCCCACAAACAGCAGATGAGGTAAATGACAAAGCGAAAGTTTTAGGCCTAAATTGGGACACGAAATCCGACGAATTTTATTTCGATTTTCAAGAACTGATCAAATTTGCGAATACGCTGCCCCCGACGAAAAGATCAGTGCTCAGTTTAACAGCCAAAATATTTGATCCTTTGGGATTTCTGACACCGGTCACTATCAAGTTGAAAGAAATGTTTCAGATTTTGTGCGTCGAAAATATTAATTGGAACGATGAACTTGAAGGTGACATGCGAAACAAATTCAATTCGATAATTTTTGATCTCCAAAGGCTTCAAGACGTGAAATTGCCTCGTTGTTTGTTTGAAACGAAAGCGGCCAAACCGACGGAGTTTGAAGTCCACGGCTTTTCAGATGCGAGCTCAACCGCTTATGCAGCTTGTGTGTATCTGCTCACAAGATACGATGATGGATCTGTTTGTGTCAATTTGATTGCCTCTAAATCGAGAGTTTCACCCATCAAAAAACAGACAATACCCAGATTAGAGCTTCTTGGTGCACTGATTTTGTCTAGACTCATGCAAAGTGTTTGTCAGTCATTAGAAAGCGCGATGAATGTCAAATTAATGCGTTATTTCTGGGTCGATTCAAACGTCGTGCTCTGTTGGCTAAGAAATGACAGAATTTGGACAACTTATGTTCAAAACCGAGTAAACGAGATTCGAGCACAATCTTTAATTGAGGAATGGGGTTACTGTCCTGGAACGATGAATCCTGCAGATTTGCCCTCTCGAGGCATCAAATCGAATGAGTTAGTCAAAAGCAGTCTTTGGTGGACTGGACCCGAATTTTTGAAATCGAAACCAGAATTTTGGCCTAAACCTCCCTCGAACTCAAATTCACCAAAAATTGCATATGGGGAGGCCTTGAAACAACGCGATACCGAAACACATGCCCTTTCAGTCAATGAAAAGGAACATTCTGAAATTATTGCAATTGAAAGATTCAGTTCGAAAACGAAATTATTACGCACAATGGCCTGGGTACTTAGATTCATAGCGAAATTGAAAGCAAAAGTTTCGAAATCAAATTTGAATATTGAACACGAATCGGATACGCTTACTTCAAACGAAATAGAACACGCTGAGAAGACAATTTTGAAACAAGTTCAAAACGAATCTTTTGTAGAAGAAATCGAATATTTGAAAGAAAGAAAAGGTAAACCGCCTAAGCTCGTACACGATTTTGATTTATTTCTTGCTGATGAAGGGATATTACGATGCAAAACTCGCTTGCAAAATGCACCCGTAATTGATACAAGTAAACGACCGATTTTGCTGCCAAAAAGGCACCATTTTACGACTTTAGTTATTCGAGAAATACACGATTCTATTGCGCATAGTGGTGTACGCATGACCTTGTCAGTTGTTCGTGAACGTTACTGGATTCTGCGTGGAAGAGAAAGCGTAAAGCGAGTTGTTAGAAATTGCTTGTTATGCAAATGGTTCTCAGAAAGAGCGTTTGCAACAGCACCTTCGTTATCGTTACCAGAATTTAGAACTGACGAAGGACCCCCTTTTGTAAATATAGGATTGGATTTTGCTGGACCTTTATATATACGAGGTGCACAAGGAAATACGTCGAAAAGTTACATTTGTTTATTTACATGTGCATCAACACGCGCAGTACACCTCGAACTTACAGAAAGTTTAGATACTGAGTCATTTTTACGAGCATTTCGACGATTTACGGCTCGTAGAGGATTACCAAAATTGATTCTGAGCGATAATGCGAAAACTTTCAAATCTGCGAGTATCGAAATTCGAAAAATAGTCAGATCAAAGGCCGTTTTGAATTATTTAGCGAATCGAAATATCGAGTGGAGATTCATACCGGAGAGGGCGGCCTGGTTCGGCTCTATATACGAACGCATGGTTGGTTCTGTCAAGAAATGTTTGCGAAAAGTAATCGGCAGATCAATTCTTCGTTACGACGAGCTGAACACGTTATTGATTGAAGTAGAAGGCATAGTAAATTCAAGGCCTATTAGTTATGTTTACGACGATTCAGAAGGTGTTTCGTACGCTTTAACACCAGCACATTTGATATATGGTCGTCGAATTACGACAGTACCATCTGACACGCATTTCGAGATTGTTAGCACGAATCAGTCCTTAACACGAAGAGCGAAACATCATCGACGATTACTCGAAATGTTTACGAAGTTATGGAGAAGAGATTACTTGTTGAGTTTGCGAGAAAGAGTTACAAAGAATGATAAGTTGAGTTCAAAATCTCAAATCAAATGTGGAGATATCGTATTGTTGTTGAATGAAAAGACACGACGAGCTTTTTGGAGACTGGCGAGAGTCGAAGAAATTTTAGCGGGAAACGATGGAGTCGTACGTGTTGCAAAGATACGAGTGTTAAGCAATGACAATCGAGTTACAATATTGAGACGCAGTGTGAAGCATTTGATACCTTTGGAAGTTCCAAGCGATGATGATGTGCAGACAACAATAGCAAACAATGAAGATCAGGTGGAGAGGAAGCAGACTGCGAAGGAGAGTGAAGAACAGCAAGAGACGACAAGATCGAAGAGGACTGCAGCAATCATGGGAGAACTAGTAAGACGACTTCAACAAACGTGAGTTTATCTTTTACATTAATTTTCGTAGTTTTAGATGTTTGATCATAGGTATTTGATCAACCCGGGGGAGTATATCGTGACGTTTTGTTGTTGTTGTTAATTTAGAGACCACGCTTCGCTGAGCTAGTTATGTTGATTGACATTTTTGATGATTAACGACTTTATGATTGTAGGCGTAGTTAGAGCATGAGTTGACAGAGAGCGTTGTAGAGTTCGGTCGATAGTTCCAACATGCGATAGATTTGCCCCATGGTCCATATACGATAGAGATAGGATCGTTTTGCCTGAGATTCGAGAGTATTTACGACACCACCCTTGCGGATATCAAGATTAGTGACAGATTATCACGTGATGAAAAGTCAGAAGTAATCAGATTGATCAAAGAATATCAGGACATTTTCACCGCAAATCCTAAAAAGCCAAAACAAACAACGCTGCTAGAGCATCGAATAATCACCAACGATGCCCTGCCTGTGAGTCACAAGCCCCGCAGGGTTCCCGTTGCATGGGAGAAAGACATGGATCAACAGGTCTCCGAAATGCTATCAAATGACATTATCCGTCCTTCTTCATCCCCTTGGAATGCCCCCGTAATACTGATGAAGAAGAAGGATAACAGTACACGATTTGTGTGCGATTTTCGAGGAGTTAACGATGTAACAAAGCGAGACACATACCCTTTGCCCCATATCAAAGACGTGATCGACAAGATGGCAGGAGCAAGATATTGGACGACATTGGACGCTGCCTCAGCATACTGGTCTATCCCTCTCGCAGAGAGTGACAAGGAAAAGACAGAATTTTCTGTGCCCCATGGCAAATACGAATTTAATGTTACCCCATATGGCCTTTCGAATGCTGGTTCTTCCTACCAAAGGATGATAGACATGTGCTTATCTGGTCTTTCAACTGAAAGAGTTTTAGCATACATGGATGATATTGTCATTTTTAACTCTACGTTCCAAGAACATATTCAAGACTTAGCAGCAGTCTTTGACCGTTTGCGACTCGCGAATGTAACTCTAAAAGGATCAAAGTGTGTATTTGCCGCAGAATCAGTCGATTTTCTAGGATATGAGCTTTCAAGCCAAGGTATCAAACCACAACATCGTTTGACACAAGCTATTGATCAATTTTCCCCACCGGAGTCAAGGAAAGAACTGAAGCGTTTTTTAGGATTATCAGGGTTCTATCGGAGCTTTATTCAAGATTATGCAGTGATCAGTGAACCCCTTAACAAACTTACCTGTGACAATGTGCCATTTCTGTGGACCAATCAATGTGAATCTGCATTCAAAGAACTAAAACGACGATTAACGTCACAACCAGTTCTAGCATTCCCAAAGCTCAATAAAACATTTACTGTTGAAGTCGACGCGAGCGATTACGCTGCGGGTGGTCTGTTATCACAAACTGGAGAGGATGGCCTTTTGCATCCTATTGCTTATTTCTCAACAGCATTTAAAGGTTCACAACGTCAATGGGCACCGATAACCAAAGAAGCATTTGCCCTTGTCTTAGCGGTGAGGCATTGGCACGTATATTTAGCGGGTACCGAATTTATCCTGAACACGGACCATAACCCGCTCGTTCATCTTCATAAACAAAAAGACCCAAGAGGAAAATTCGGAAGGTGGATAGCCGAACTTGAAGAGTATGACTATACGGTCAAATACATCCGTGGAAAGGACAATGTCAAAGCCGATTCCCTTTCTCGAGATCGATGCGCAAACAACAATCAACCGATATCTTCATTCGAAGACAAAGTGTACGCTACTGTGGTAGAGAACTCTACATTTTTGGCCCAGTTACGGCAAGAGCAAAACACAGACCCATTGATCAGCAGAGCAAAACGACTTGTAGCAGCTGGAGAAGTCATTTTACAAGGCCGATTTAAACGTGTGCAAAATCAACTCCGAGTAGAAGATGACGTCTTAACCAAGTCTGGCCGACCAATCGTCCCAGCATCATTACGAAGGTTTGTGTTATCCGAAATACATAATGTAGCACATTTTGGAACAGACAAAGCATATGCCCTCATCAAAGAGCGTTTCTTTTGGCCAAACATGTATGGACACGTCAAACGTTTCGTTACTAATTGCACTCCTTGCCAACAAACGAAATGCGACACGTCACCACCTAAAGCGCCTTTATTTCCAATGGTGATTCCAGATGCCCCCATGCAATTCATCGCACTTGATGTCTCGTATATGCCAAAGAACAATAAAGGATTCGAATACTTTCTGATTATTGGCGATCTATTCTCCAAGTACATTGAAGCAGTGCCAATGAAAGACCAGACCGCACCCACAATAATCAATGCTTTGATGACCCGTTGGATAATATACACCCATGGCACTCCACATTTTATTCTTAGTGATCAAGGCTCAAATGTTGACGGAGAAACAGTCAAAGAAATCTGCAATACGCTGGGAATCGAAAAGCGACGATCATCCGCTTACCATTCCCAAGGCAATGGGTTTGCAGAGCGCAACATTCGCAACGTCAAGGATATGTTACGAACAGTGTTGTTACAAAGAAAACTGAATCAATCGAAATGGGCCTCGTTGCTTCCAGAGTTGGTGTTTGCACTGAACACAAGCGAGAGCAAAGCAACCAAATGCATCCCATTCAATGTTGTTTTTGGCAGGGATGCTCGTTTGCCAATTGATGTCCTATTCGATCATGACCGACTCGATTGCCCCAGAGATATAAACACTGCTGCGGAATATGCTGAAGATCGTAATTTCGCCTTGAAGGATGTTTATGACACAGTTATCACTAACTTGAAACTTAGCAAAGAAAAAATGCAAGCTCAGTACAACAAGAACATCCGTTTCATCGATCACAAAGCCGGAGACAAAGTATGGCTGAAAGTAAAGTATTACAAAACCGGCGAGAATAGAAAACTCGCTCCACGTCGTCGGGGACCCTGGACAGTCATAAAGAAATTGCCGAATGGTGTTAACTTTGAGATTGTGAATGACCAAACAAGGGACAAGAAAATAGTCCACCATGACCGATTGTCACCCATAAGGGAGGGGACAGAGGAAGAAGGCGAAGCCCGACATATCACAATTAATCGAAGAACATCCATCAAAGGACGTAAACCCGATAATTCCGATGCAAGTGACTCGACAGACAGTGAAAGTAGTGATAGTGACGATAGCAATGATTACAGCCCTGATACAGATGATGATAATCAAGTCCAGCATAGACAATATCCATTAAGAAACCGGATAGCGCGTCAAATCCCAAATAACATTCCGCGGTCTGCGATTCAAATATAGGAAGGGGGAAATGTAGGGATGCACCCCCGTGACTGAACAATGATAGACATATTCTTACTCTTATTCCGCTGCGCTGTATGTTTTGTTATTGTGTAATAGATCTTCTCTAGGCCACAAGAAGTATTCTCTCTCGGGTTTCGACTACGGCTACATTATCATTTTTCTATCTTGCATTAGAGTCTCAGATAAATTTTTTTGTACTTCATTTGAGAAAACTGGTTTGACAGTTTTCCAAAATTTACGGTTATCTGCAAGGTCTCCAAGGTCAAGGTTCCGACAGTAATCAGATTTCGTCTTGCGCAGGAGTTTCACACAAAAATTTCTTTGCTTTTTAAAAGCTTTAAGATTATCCTCAGTTCTACTCTTGACGTATCTATTGCGTAATTTCTTGCGATGCATCATCGCTTTTCGTAAGGCCTTTGTCATAAAAGGGCCATCATTTGCACGCAAATATTTTTTCTTCAGAGGAGCATGTTTATTAAGTGTATTTGCAATTACAGCATCAAAAGCGCCGTAGTCCTCGTTATCCTGCAGTTCAGACGTTATCGGATCACAAAAATCCTTCCCTGAAGTCCTCAGCAGAGAAGTTGGTGTAATTTCTATGTGTAATGATCTTGGGCCCTTTTTCCCTATATCCACCCTTAAGTACTGTGACTATCATGGCATGAAAATCAGACAGCCCTGTGTGCACCGTTACCGTATTCTGAAAACTTCTCCTCCTGTTCGTCAGGATCAGATCAATACATCTAGGGCAGTCAGACCTAAAACAGGTTGGGCTATTGACCAGATTAGATAAATCATAGTTATCCATGAAATCACTGATAGCACTTTCTTTGGGCTCACAATTAAAATCACCTATCAAACAGAAACTTTCATATTTGCTACTGTAAAAGTCCAGCCCCTTTCCTATCTCATCAAAGAAATATCTTTCAGATTGAGCTGGAGGTCGGTAAATGCAGAAAAGTAGCTATTTTTGCTTCTTGAGAGTTACTTCGATTATGCCACATTCAATGTCATTTGGTGTTTTGTAGACAGATATCTCTTTGAAGGGAACACCCTCTCTGACATAAATCAGTAAACCACCACCATGTTGATTCCGATCAAACCTGACGGGCTTTGAAAAGCCATCTAGTAGAAACTGACCGGTCGTAAAGGTTTCGTCAATTTTTGTCTCTGTAATAGCTATTACATCAACATTATCAGCTATGAGGGGTTTTAGAAATTCAAATTTGTTTCTGATTGAGTTAATATTTATGTAGGCAATGATCAGGCCTTTGTGGTTCTTTGCCCTGATAGCTTCCAAAGAACTATCATTAGAGGCCTCATTCGCAGACGTATCGCTATCAGTGGTTTCGTGGGATTCTACAATAGCGCAATTATTTTTATCGTTAATATGATCATGATTTAAGTTAGACTGGAAGGACGCGGGAGAGGCGCCACAGGATTCCCCCGCCTTGCCAGCCTCGATCTCGTCTCCCATTCCAACACACGAGTCAGACCTGGGGGACGAGAGAAGGACGCTGCCACAGAAAACTGTGACTTTGTCAACCTCAATCTCATCCCCCATTCCAACACATGAGCCAGACTTCTGAGAAGAGAGAGGGGCATTGGCAGAAGAAGCTGCGGCTGTGCCAACCCCAATTTCATCCTTCTCATACCTCTTCTTGCTAATGTTCTCAGTCAGTCATAGCCTTGAAGCTTTGAATAAGTTCTCCGTCAAAACTTTATCTCCATGAGAGTTAAGATGCAACTTACTTCGATTCAGGTGTATTGCAGAGTCAATGTTTGGTTGATCGATGTATCGAAGTTGCTTTCGAAGCACATATCAGCCAGAATGAGATTAACCCTTCTTCTTCTTTCTTCGAATGGGTCGCTTCTTGCGATGAGGCCAGAAACTGTGATCGATATTTTCTCTTGCTCGATTGACTTGGCAAGACCAATAATCTCCTCTGATATTTGGACTTCGCTTTTCTTCTTCCGCAGTTCGTTTGTACCAACGTGCAAAATGATAGCATCTAGTTTATCTTCGATGGTTGGTTTGACATAATGTTTCATCTGATCAACATTCGCTCCACTGAAAGATATTACATAAATCCTCTCATTCTTCTCACAACGATGTTTTAGCTCCCAAGGTTTAACGTTCTTTATCATGGAGTCTCCGATGATAACAGTTGTGTGTTTTTGCTTGGCATCTTTTGTTGTTTCCTTTTCAGTATCATGCTTCGTGTCTTTCTCTTTTGGGACTACCTTGTTTCTTTGGTATTATTTGCGTTGCCATTTTCATTGTCTAGTACGATACGCTCTTCTTGTTCACCATTCTCCCGGGAGTTGCCAGGCTGCACTTTGCTGTCTTCAGTGGGATCTGATGCTGCAGCATTCTCTTTGGAGTTACAAGGCTGCCCTTTGCTATCGGGAAATCCTTTTGTTTTCCTCTTTCTCTTTTTACTTTTCCTTTTCCTGGTCGTTCTTTCCAGTGTCTCATTTTGGCTGTTTAAAATACTTTCGTGTGCAATAGGAAGTCCTTTTGTTGCATTGTTGTCATCATTGTTAGTATTGTTATGCTTTTGTTCCGTTTTTCATTGTCCTAATTTGAGTCACCTCCGCCGTCTGAATACCCCCTCCAACTAGGCTGAGTTTCCTCCTGAAGCTAAGATTTTCCTCTTGCAGCTTTTTATTAATTTCTCTTTCCTTGAAAATTATGCGATGCAATTATGCGACACAATTTGGTAACTGCGAGAAACTTTGATAAATGCCAAACTCAGGCAATGCTGTATAGCTGGCATCTGGGACTTCAGCTACGGAGGCTCAAAAATGACGAAGGGGCGTGGAAGATAAGTTCTGTTTACCTTCGGATGACTTTGGTGAGGTTTTAATTGAGTTTACTTCGGTTTCTTCTTCATCATCTTCAGACTGGTGTGCATTCTCGCTCGGTGAATTAACCACATAATAAGATCCACCTTTTGAATAGAGCTTGCCGTTAGAAACCATCTGTCCAAGCATGGACGTCGTGCATGTCTTGCTTAGGCCGTGCTTGGCAGCTTCTCGCACGATGAACTTCTTGTCGGGTTTCTTCTTTAACAAGGCGGATGTCATTCACGATTGTGGAAATCATATCTTCGGTCACTGATTTATTCGATGTTGCCATGATTCACGCGAAGAAAGAAGCATACAGAAAAACCAAAACGAAAACGAGAGACACGACCCTGACGTGACCTACCGTGACGCGGAGCTGGACTAAAAGGTCTATTCTTTCGGCTGTGGCTCAGAGATTGGGAGATGATTTATCATATGGATAGTTTCCACTCCTTCTTCGGTTTCTGACTTCTGTCTCTGACTTGTTGGCAGGCATGCTCGAGAGCGTGTATCTGCTATCGTCTGCTAAAACCATCTCCTTCCCTGGTTTATAGCAGATTTTGACATCGTAGAATTGCAATCTCAGTAATAGCCTTTCCAGTCTCTTTGGTGCAGAGGCGAGTGGCTTGCTAATGATTGAGACAAGTGGCTTGTGATCCATCCAAAGTGTAATCTTTCTGCCATATATGTAGGTATGATGGTGCTCTACTCCAAATAATTGTGCAAGCAGCTCTTTCTCTATTTGGTTGTAATTTTGCTCTGCAGGAGTGAGTGCTCTGCTAGCATAGGAGACTGGACGCCCCTCTTGCATGAGTACAAAACCAAGCCCTTTTGATGATGCATCACCTTGGCCTTCTGTTGCCGCTTTATGGTCAAAATACTTCAGAACTGGCGCCTCGCATATCGCTCTTTGTATGTCTTGGAATGCCTTATCGTGAGTTTCTCCCCATTCCCATGGTGCATCTTTGTGGGTCAAACTTCTCAGAGGCTCGCATACTTCTGAGAGTCTGGGGAGAAACTTGGCCAGGGATTTGACAATTCCAATGAACCTTTGTACGCCAGAAACATCTCGAGGCTTTTCCATCTTTGTTATGGCTTCCACTTTTGCAGGGTCTACCTTCTGACCATTCTGTGTTAGGGTGTGACCAATGAAGGAAACTTCCTTGCACTTGAACTTGAATTTATCTTTATTCAGCTTGATATTTTTCTCTTGGCATCTTTTCAAGAGTGCCAGCACATTCTAGTCATGATTTTGACAGCTTCTTCATATGTTGCCCCTTTTCCTGTGACGAGTGCATCATCAGCGACTGCATACACACCAGAAAGGCCTTCAATGCATTGATCAAATCTGTGCTGGAAGTTCTTTCCGCTGGTTTAATTCCAAAGGGCATTCTCAGGTACCTGCAACGCCCCCATAATGTTTAGAACGTTGTAAGTATGCTTGATTCGTCATCGAGCTCAATTTGACGATACCCTTTCTTCAGGTCAAGTTTGCTGAATACTTTGACATCTTCTAGCTCTGGCAAGTCATCGTCGATTAAAGGGTAGTGGCTTCGTTTCAATACTTTGTTGAGGTGTTGTGGATCGATGCACACCCGTAGTTTCCCGTTTGGCTTTTCTGCAATGACAAGGTTTGATACCCAATCTGTGGGGCTTGTAACTTTCTGAGTGACACCAAGATCTTCTAACCTTTCCAGCTCAGCCTTGAGCTTGGCTTTGAGAGCGATGGGGACCCTGCTTGGTGGCATGACAACAGGGTTTTGTGACTCATCAATGTCTAAGTGCAACTTGCCAGGCATGTGACTAAGTCCTTGAAAGACAGACCCAAAACGATTCTCTATATCCGCTGCGGTGAGTGGAGCCTCTGCGGTGGCTGACATAACTGTTTCTGGAACAGCACCTTGTTGTGTTCGCTGAGATGGGCTGCTTGAAGCAATACTGTTATAGCTAATACTTTCTACATTTGCATCAAAAATGTTAGCAAAATTTACAGTCAATAGCCCATCTTCTGCGAAGCATTGGCTCCTAATAATGTTACGTAGTCCCCTTTCACAATAATAAATCTCACAGTGTACTCAGTCTGTGTCTTGGGGCTTCCTACCTTAAGTCTACAAATGCCTCTCATAGGTAATAATGCTTTACTGTACAGGCGTAAAGAGTGATCAGATTTTTCCTCCATAGTGTCTGGAGGTAGTAAGTGTTCTGGAAGAACATTACAGGTGGCACCTAAGTCAAGTTGAAAAGAAATTTGCTTGCCTTTTACAAACATAGAGGCAAACATTTTGTTCTTAGGAGGGGCCTGGAACACAGAATTGATTTCCAATTTGTTTTGGGGTGAAATTTCAACAATGAGAATTTCTTCATCACTGGAAGTTGTTTCTTCTTTCACTGCATGTATCTTGGCTTTAGAAAATATATCTCTCTTGTTTCCTCTTTCACTGCATGTATCTTGGCTTTAGAAAATATATCTCTCTTGTTTCCTCTTTCATTGCATGTATCTTGGCTTTAGAAAATATATCTCTCTTGTTTCCTCTTTCACTGCATGTATCTTGGCTTTAGAAAATATATCTCTCTTGTTTCCTCTTTCACTGCATGTATCTTGGCTTTAGAAAATATATCTCTCTTACCTGGTTTTTTCTGCATACACCTCTCAACAAAATGGCTTCTCTTACCACAACCAGAACAAAATTTACCACAGGC
Organism: Aurelia sp. 4 Dawson et al 2005; assembly: GCA_964019985.1. Lineage (NCBI taxonomy): Eukaryota > Metazoa > Cnidaria > Scyphozoa > Semaeostomeae > Ulmaridae > Aurelia > Aurelia sp. 4 Dawson et al 2005. The sequence goes on from OZ026505.1 coordinate 8,084,192, forward strand.
TGGGCAAGACTCTTTGTTCCTCTTATGACTACGTCCACAAAATTTGCAGTCTGAGGTAAGGCCTCATGTATCTCCAGTGGGTCTTCTTGGGTTAATTTGTTTTCCAACATAATTTGCCATAAGATCATGATTATCAGCTTGGCCTTCCATTGCTTTCACTTGAGCAGTTGTTGTTTCTGTTGCCCTGCGTAAGTCTATGCATCTAGGTGGTGATGGCTTGGGTTCCTGCAGCAGCTTACGTCGCACAGCAATATTGTGAATTCCACAAACAATTCGGTCACGTATCAGCTCATCATTCAGGGCTCCTAATACACAGGTTGCTGCGAGGGCACCCAATGAAAGCATAAGTTTCAATTGATTCTGAAGGTTCTTGATTGCGATTATTAAATTTATAACGCTCGTAAATTACATTTATTTCACCAATACAGTGAGCATTCCATAATGCAAAGATTCTCTCAATGTTTTGACGTTCACTCTCACCCTGATATGGAAGTGAATTGTGTATATTGAGAGCTTTCCGTCCTATGCAGGTGATGAAAGCAGCCACTCGAAAATTGTCAGGCTTAGACTTCAAATTCGTTACAGTTTCATAAGCATCATATATTTGTTTCCATTGTTTCCAATTCTCTGATAAATTACCTCTTAAGTGTAGTCTTGGTGGTAATGGTCATTGGATATAAACGATGATGATGTTGCTCCACTTCCTTCTGAGGGAGCGCTAGGCCCAGGCGCATTTGGATCCGGATCGGTCATCACTTCTAATTGAGACGCAAATATCGTATGAACAACAACAAAAAATTAACCAGGAAAGTCTTCACTTGTTACACATGAAAGATGGGTCTTTCACTCTGACGCCATGCCAAGTTTCCAGTCAAGTTTGTAGGAAATAACACGAGGAATAAACGAGCTTCAATTAGTAGTTCTCCATTTTCCAACTGTCGTACTTCATCACAACAGAACTCAGGCGCATGTCCAACAAAACACTAAACGAGGCTAATAACATTACAAAAACTGTAGATTCTAAAAATTGAATACTGTAAATATCGGAAATATTCATGACAACGATGGCAACAAAGTAAAAGTTACATGTGAAATGGAAAGTGCTGATGATTTTGATGATAAAACTGACAATTTTGGACTTTAAAATTTAGCATTAGCTAATTGGAAAATTTTGTTTACCCAGCCTTGAATCTTCATGAAAACCATTAACCCAGCCTTTTATGTCAGAAAATTTACAAATTTACAAATTTACAAAGTTGGACTTTGTAATAGAAAGTGAATGAATACATGAAATGAATTCAATCCATCCTTTTCTGAGGCTACGTTCACACTGCTTCGTTTTCATTTCTATATATTTTTGTTGATGAAAACGCTGCCCGTTAACATTGCTCCGTTTTCAAATAGATACGCTATGAAAACGATAGGCGATCACATTGCTCCAGCAAAACGGTGTTGTTAATCCGCTTTTCAAAACAAAGGCTTTTGTTAATAGCTGTCAACAAGGCGCCAATCGCAACTTTGAATGCCATTGTAATCAAAAGTCTATTAACAAAGGAATGTGCAGCGTTTTCAAATGTCTCCGTTTTTAGTGTTCACATTGAACATCAGTGGCGGAAATTATTGGGGTGGGGGGACGGGGTTGGGGGCAACTGCCCCCCAACTCAATAAGACTCGGAAATTTTCTGTAGAAGTTGGAAATTTCGAAGGTGGGATCGAAACTGCAATGAAGGAACGAGTCGCCGTTGAGAAGGAAAGAGTTTCTATTTTGAGTGAGCAAACAAAATGCTCACGCTCTATCTGCATCATATTTTCAAGTTTTTATGCACTAACATTCATTTCAAAAACGAGAAGAAAGTGATTGGGTATAGGTTGGTTACAGTATCGTTATTTCCGAGAGGTGTTGGAGCGTGATTGGGAGAGGCGTTCTAAGTCAATGTAGAGGCTGGAGTTTTCAAAATTTTCCTTGGGACGCTTACTACAAGACGAACGATCCAAGAATTGTCAAATTTTCCATGTCTATGTTTGGGGCAGGCAATAATTGGCTGGAGAGGAGCATTCTAAGACAAAGTAGAGGTTCTTTACGTAAACTTTCTTAAAGAAGTTGCTACCAATACTCTTCAAATATTCAAGTCGGTCAATGGCAGATAAGGGATCCAAGGAGTCTTCTTAGCCAAAGTAAATTGTGTTTGCTCAAGCTCAAAGAATTTCGTGGGGCTGCTACTCTGCAAAAAATTGCTACAGAATTGTAAAATCCAAATTCAATACCGGTAAAAATTTGGTCGTGAGATGCATTCTAGGCGAAAGTAGAGGGCGTGTCCTCAAAAATTTTCCTGGGGGCTTCGCCCCCAGATTCCTGGACGCTATTCGACTTACCCTTATGGTACGTTTTTGTCTGTTTCTATCAACTTTTGCTGAATACAGATCGTTTATCTTAGCACATTTAAGGACCCTATTTACGTCACGTTTTCTAGCAAAATACGTCAAACAAAAGCATTTCTCCTGACTCGGAAAATTGATGGCCTTTGCCCCCCCCCCCACTCAAAACCTGAATTTCCGCCACTGCTGAACATGGATCGTTTTCAAAACGCACCGTTTTCAAATCTATCCGTTTTCATTAGCGTTTTCGAAAAGCCCCGTTTTCACAGCGGAGCAATGTGAACGCAAGGCAAAAACAGAGAAGTTTTACTCCATATTCCCATTTTCATATGAAAACGTACCTGTGTGCACGGGGCCTGAATCTCTGTCTGGATCGAATTTGCTATAGCAAAATATCAATCTATGTACGGACGAATAATCATCTGGATTTTCCATGGCTCGATCATCGTCCTATTCAACCATACAGACCTTGTTGTGAAACGCAGTAATGTTGTAAGACATTTCCGACCGCTGTTTTCTGTTAAAGGTATAATTTTCAGATGTTCTTTTCGTTATAAATGATATTTTACAGATCCCACTCGTACATGTTTAATTTAAAGTCGTGTTTTGATCTCAAAAGAGAGAAAGAAGATGTTTACTCCTTTACTCCTGGCGTCGTGTGGCGTTAATTTCGTGTTTCTGGGCTGCGGGTGGTTCCAGTTGATATATCCGTACCCCTCCCTCCCTATGGAAGGGGGAATACATACATACATACATACATGCGATATTTGTTATTGCAGGTTAAGCTAAGGTCAGCTTATGCTGATGTGGACCTGCATACTAATACAAAGGAAGTTTACCTGAAAATGTACAAAAATGTTAAACTGTTCAATAATAATAATCCTTAAGCCTAGTTTTTAAAATGCACGTTTCAGATTTAAAGGAAAATTTATTTATAAAATCAATATGTAATTTGATGTTGTTCTTGAATTCTTGTGTGTCCTCTTTCTCTTTTAAACTGTTGTCAATTGCATTCCACAGAAGAGATCCTCTATATCTAAGACTATTTCTGCCAATCTCTCTTTTAAATCGCTTTATGTCCAATTGAAACTTATTCCGAGTTCTACTCTCTCGTTTTTCAAAAGGTGTTGAGAGTAGAGTAGGGCAGTTTCCATAAAAGATTTTGTGCATGTAGGTTAGCAGCCTTTTCTTATATATATAACTTATTGGCTGCCAATTTACTTTGTCTATTATCTCTTCATTTGTGAGGGTTCTATCTTTGATCTTGTGTATGAGTTTTGCCGCCCTGCTATGTAGATTTTCAATAGCATCCAAGATGACATTAGAACTTGTGCCCCAGACAGAAATACAGTATGTCATAGAACTAACCACAGTTTTGAAATATATCTCCTCTTGAATCTTGATAGGTAAATACCTCAGTCTCCTCATCTCTTTAAATTTGGTATTAAAACTATTTGTAACTTTTGTAAGATGACTCTTCCAGTTTAGTTTGTTGTCTATCTTGACTCCCAATGAAGTGCTCTCTGGGAGTCCGGAGGTAGGCAAAATTCCTCAAAATCTAGGGGCATGTTGCCGCCAAGATGCAAGTTCCTGGGGTAGCCAAGTGACAAAGATTCCCGTGGGGGGGGTCACTTGAACTTTTTATATACGGGGGTGTCCATCCGCCAAGTTCAAAATTAACCCAAAAGTATCAGCTAAAATTTCACAGACCCAAAAGTATCAGCTAAAAGTGTTTTAGGAGACCCAAAAATATCAAATACAAAATCTTTGAAACTGAGCAACTAAGAAACAAGTACCATGGTGAAGGTAATTTAGATTGATTCACATAAATTTACTTTTCAAATCCTTTATTTTGTAACTCCAGATCTTGGGACACAGATTCAGAATACCCAGATCCAATGTGATGCATTCTGAGCAGATGATAAAAACTATTTTCTCATAATAAATACTGAAAACAGGGTATCAAACTAAGAAATAAACAAGCAGAGTCATATTATAATTTTGTTCTTTTTTCCACAAAACCTACTTAGTGACTCCAAGATTTAGAAATGATTGACAGATGCCAAGAAAACCCAACGTGGAGCAATCTATGGCTGAAATTGAAACTCACCAGCAACAGCTGTTGCAATAAAAAGAATTATACCTATTGTAGTTGCAGGGGAAACAATGTTTTTTATGATAAAAGTTTTCTAATGACAGGTTTCATTGCTATCTTTCCTTGCTTCACGCATCTGAGGATTTAGATATTTCCCCAAAGATAACCCAGCTTAGAACTTCACTTCCTTAAACCTGATATGTGGAGACAGAACTCTTTACTTAAAAAATGTCAAATAATGTAGCAATCAAGATGATCCTGATGATCCAATATCTCCTGGAGTACCACAAGGGTCAGTCTTGGGTCCTTTGTTTTTCCATGTATACACTAACAACATTGTGGAAAACTCAAATTGTGATGTCAAAATTTTTGCGGATGACACATATCTTTTCTCTGTTGCGAAAGACAACAGGAAAACTGCTGATGAAATAAATAGTGATCTTGAAAGGGTTTGACTTTGGGCATGACAATGGAAGATGAAGTTCAGTGCTGATAAATCGGAAGTATTTTCTCTTCTAGGAGGCTCAAGCCTACTCACCCTCCTCTATTCCTAGGGTGCAATGAATTGACTTTGAAAGCAGAGCATAAGCATCTAGGCGTGATCTTCGATTCTACGCTAGATTTTCAGAGTCATAGCAAAGAGGCTATTGTCAAGGCAAGGTGAGGTATTGGTATGATAAGATATCTTTCCAAATATGTTTCTAGAGATGTACTGGATCAGGTTTATAAGTTGTACGTGAGGCCCCACTTGGACTATGGTGATATCATCTATCTCTTTTCATTTATTTAAATTAATAAGGTCTCGTTCACCCGAATATTTGTTTTCTGAAATCCCTCCAGAGTGTTTTTTTAATATTCACTTAAAAATACAATATAAATTTACAATTACACTACTCTACAAAATTACTATACCACTATACAATACTACTAGAAACGATACACGGAAGAGCAAAGAGGCTATGACTACCGCAAGGCCAATTTAACAAAGAAATAAAAGTTTGTGTCTGTCTCAAACTACATTTTGCATATCCAAATGGTCGTAATAAAGCAAAAACTCCATCAAGGAGATATCTGCGTAGTACTGCAAAGGAAGGGCAAAGCAGCGAAAAGTGCTCTGTCTTCTAGATACCATCGTTTGTAGGGCACATTGGGTTTATAGTATCCCTAAAATTATGATTGAATTTGTGAAAATTCAATTTGCTAAGACCAACCCTGAGCTGAGTGAGATAGGAAAGACCTTTTGGGTAATGAATGCCAAAGATAGATCATACAGGGGGTCTGATTATTGACAAAAGCTTCTTCTTAAAAATGGCAACAGACGGTGCAAGTCTAATCTCAGGATCAAGGTCATTCCATTCAGACAAGCAATGAGGATGGAAACCAGATCTTAGCAATGGTATAGACCCTGATAAAGTCACCTTCAATTATTCCAGCTATGAATTAAGTGATATAGAAAAGAAGGTTTTGTCTCGTGGCTTGTGCTTTGGTATACGACAGGATAAGTTAAATTACTGTCAGGTTTCATGCCCTTCAAAAATCTGGCCTTTAAACTTAAGAGGGAACCACTGAGTGATGCTGTTAATTTTGATTATAAAGACCAGGCTGAAAGCGATGGCTTACTCTTGCTATTATAGTTATACTCCAGAGAGCCGCCCCTTAAATATTAGTAAGGTTGAGCTTTTGGCACTTAGGAATTCATCTCAAAATAAGGAGATTGCGGTTTTACATCCTGATAAAGGAAATGGAGTTGTGATCTTAAACCAAACTGACTATGTTTCTAAAATTGAATCGCTGCTCGAAGATGCCACTGAATTTCGTCCACTGGATACTGATTTATTAGATCTGTGTATTAAACACGAAGGCAAATTGATTCGCTATTTAAGGGACACACTGCTTAAGAATGATATCATTTCTGAAAGTATTTATAAGGATTTATTTCCAACGGGTAGTAAACTGGGAATTCTGTATGGTTTACCCAAAGTCCATAAGGAAAACTGCCTGGCTTGGCCAATAATGTCAGCAATAGGAACCTACAATTACAGGCTGGCTAAATTTCTCATCCCAATTTTGCAACCTTTTAGTATCAACCGGTATTCCGTTCTCATTTTTCAAGGAAATTACCAACTTTAAGAGTGATACTAAATTATATATGGCTAGCTTTGATGTCAGTAGTTTGTTTACTAATATTCCTTTGGATGAAACTAGTGATTATGCAGTTAATTTAGTATTCAAAAACAGTGACACCTATGTTTATAATAATTGTTCGTTTACCAAGGAACAGCTTTGAAAATTGTTGCAATTAGCTGTAAAAGAGAATCATTTTTTGTTCAATAGATGGTTATATGATCAAATAGATGGGGTGGCAATGGGATCCCCACTGGAGTCCACATTGGCTAATATTTTCATATCAGTTCTCGCAACTAAATTTATGGTGAATTGCCTCTCTGAATTTGAGCCAATATTATACCATAGATATGTTGATGATACTTATTGTTTATTTGAAAAAGTAGAGCATGCTGAAAAGTTTCTGGCGTATCTTATTGGACAGCATCAGAATATTAAATTTCCTTATGAAAGTGAAGAAGAAAACTCACTGCCCTTCTTGGATGTTTTGGTCACTTGGGACTGTCCCGCTTTTGTTACTGATTTATTTCGTAAGAAAACATTCACTGGGCTCTATATGGACTCTGGCAGTTTGACACCAAGCAATTACAAAACCAAATCTTATTACGGTCTTGGTGTATTGTGCCTTTCATATATGCTCTACTTACATTAGCTTTCATAAGCAATTATTATTTATTAAGAAGTATAGCACGATAGTTGTTACCCTAAATATTTAGTTGACCGTTTTATTAAGAGGTTTTTGAATAAACATTTTGACCCAAGGCCTAAGCCTACTACGGTCCAGATAATGCCCTTTTGCTTTTATATGCCCTATTTAGGTCAAATCAGCCTTCAACCTAGGCGCAAGATCTCCAGATTATTACGCAAAGCTTACCCCTGTGTAGACTTTCGGGCTGTTTTTCGATCAGGAAAGATATATTGAACACTTTTTCCCATTTAAGGATCTTATTCCTAAGAATGTTTGCTCCCATGTGGCTTATGGGCATTTGTGCTCGGGCTGCCAGGCCTGTTACATGGACGAAACCTCTTGCCACTTGTTGATTTGGAGTGGGGAACATGTGGGAATGGGTAAAAAAGGTCAGCCTATCAAGAAATCACCTGCGGCCATTAATGAACACATTAAACAAACAGGCCATTGTGCGAATTTAGAAAATTTTACTATTCTGGTTGATTTTTGAGAGTTTATTATTTTTGCGTGATAGACAGTCCCCTAACGCTCAAAACTCACCAATACCCCTCATTTTGTTCTGATCCCTGGGGTATTTGACTTGTTTATCACTTACTTGTTTTTTCCTAGTTGTCTTGACTGACCAGTTAACCGTATTACTACGGGGGGGGGGGCACCAAGTGCCCGCGGCCCAGATTATTTGATGCAGTGTCGTCAGTTGGAAAGATACAGGGCTGAAACTTGGTGACTTTTCCTCAAATTCAGTGTACTAATTAAAAATCTAAAAAATTTTTCAAAATGGTAGACACTGATCACGTGACCAACATCTTTTCAACACGTGGTCAGCAGTAAAGAAAAGAAGGGACTCTTATTTTTTCCAGAATGATCACAGATCATGGAGAACACTACCATTCAATGGATCTTGATGAGAGCTTTCAGATGATATATCGTTTTATTCATTTTCGATGACATCAGCAATTTTAAACTTAATGACGTCATCAATGTTTATGATGTCATCTAAGTAATAATAAATGTATTAGAAAAATCTTGATGACCGAAAAGGATTCTCTTAATTACTGTACATCGTCTTGAGGCATTTCAGAGTATTTACATTGCCAATTAGGGGTTTAAATTAAACAATGAAAAACTGTTGTATATAAGTAATAAATATATAGTATATATATAATGAACTTAAATAGATGTTATACTATGGATTTTTACTTATTAATCCTTTTTGATACATGCTAGTCCATTTAAAAAAGGAATAGTCGGACAAAAACTTACGTATTGTCAATTTTGCCAAAACCATGCAAATACTGGAATTTTCCTCAATTATGACGTCATTGTGACGTCATGGATGTAATGAAAAAATAAAAAGTAGCCTATTGTGTAGATTTTGTTACTTTACACCATTTTATCAAATTTCGTTCTCATATCTGCAATATTGGCGACTTTACGGGGGAATAAAGCCCGGTATTAATAGAGTTAAACCGGTTTTATAATAAGTGCTATATAAACTGCACGTGTATTTTGATTTATTAGCTGAGGATGGCACGGGCTTGAGTGCCGAAACGTACTAAGTTACTTGATCGTGTCTTAATTTATTATATTTCTTAAAGGGTTTTTTCAAGGTTAAAAGCCTGCATTTGCACAGAGCAGAAAAATCTAAAAATAACTCATTGAAGTTGATGGCCAACACGTGTTGTTAATAATCGATAGCTAAAGAAACAGTGCTGTGTTTGCGCATTTTCTTTGTTCTGTTTATAGAGAAGCCTCTTTACCATTGCACACTCCCTTTAACTACTGGATTGTCTACTGGATATATCGTAACTACTGGATTGTCGCTACTGGATTTGTCTTTTCTATCATGTCATCCTGAGTATCCTGAGATTTAATAAAACGAAAACATGAAACTGTTCTTCGTGACACTTGCAATAAAATTTATATTCTGGCTGCGATTTCCTAAACAGAAACCAGATTTGAATTTTTCCGTTCTGGCCTTTATTCTCCTAATGACATCCTGATTGCGAAGAGAGTATGGTAACTGTTGAAAGCGGTGGGATGGGATCCTTGGTATAAATTGGAGTTAGATATTTAATGATCTTGTAGAACAAAGTAAGGCGTCTGCTCCATCTTCGGCCGCTTAGTGGTTTCCAGCCAAATTCTGCGTAGCATTTCTCGTGATATTCCTCTCCATGTTCCCGTAATTGCTCGCGCAGCAGAATACTGAACGGAATCTAATTTTTCCATCAAGCTCGTTAAAATTACGCTACCACTGAACTCACATGCTTTGGCTGGAATATGGTAAATGACATCCCCGTAGTCAAGATGCTGTTGTCGCGCATAGAGCTTATATAACTCGTTAAAGGTATGCCTCGGAAGATATTTGGAGAGATATTTCAACAAGCCAATACCCTTTCTTGATTTCGAGATAGCTGATTTGATATGGGCAGAAAAAGACAAATTTGAATCTGGTATGATTCCCAAATGTTTATGTTCATTTACTTTCATTATTGATGTGTCTTAAAAGAAAATTTCTGGATGATCAACTTTAATCTTTTTCCTTGAAAATATAAGTTCCACAGCTAATTTTTGTGGATCAGGATTAAACGAAATCCTCCAGTCATGTGCCCACTGTCTGATCAACTTCAAGTCATGGTTCATGTCGTTGGCAGCTGAATCAGAATCTTGGACGACCGTGAATAATGATGTATCGTCAGCGAAGAGCTTAACATTGCACTTCAAGTCTTCGGTTAGGTCATTTATATACACAAAGAAGAATAAGGGCCCTAGAATAGAGCCCTGGGTACTCCTGCCGAAATATCTCCCCAGGAAGAAGTTTGCCCATTTAAAGCAGTTCGCTGTTTTCTGTCCTTGAGAAAACGTTTGATGAGAGCGAGGAGAGTTTTTGACATGCCACAACGCTTCAATTTAAAGATAAGACGATCATGCCAAACCCTGTCAAATGCTGTTTGGAAATATCAAGATCACAGAGCGAACATCAAGAGGGGGTTACAATCAAATGCTTCAAAAATTGTGTGCCTTATGGAAATTAACTGGTTGACTGTTGAGTCACCTGGACGAAAACCTGATTGATTATCGTAAATGAGTTTTTCAAGTATTTGCCCAAAGATTGGAAGAAGTGAAATAGGACGGTAGTTTCCCTTCACATTTTTCTCATTCTTTTTATGGACAGGTACAACGTTTGCATGCTTCCATATTTGGGGAAACAGGCCATACATAAGGCAATTTGTGAATATTATCTTTAATGGAACAACTAATACTGCGTCACTTAGTTTTATCATTCTCACAGGTATTTCATCCCATCCATGTGCTTTATTAGGATTAAGTGATCGTATGATATTTAGTATCTTTTCCTCAGAGATAACAAAGGTATCTATTAGAGTAGAGTTTATGTGGTTATGTTCTGGAATTACACTGCCTGTGTCAATCTTCGCCAGAGTGTAATAATAATAATAATAATAATAATAATAATAATAATAATAATAATAATAATAATAATAATAATAATAATAATAATAATAATAATAATAATAATAATAATAATAATAATAATAATAATAATAATAATAATAATAATAATAATAATAATAATAATAATAATAATAATTGGTCCTGGGTATGACGATAAACTGCATCCGGTTGTGGAGTTTCGACGTGGGCGAATGAGGTTACCCTTTGCTGCAACTACCTCCAGGTCACCCTTGAGCAAGGTATAGTACCTGCCAGCTCTCCCCGAGACCTAGAAATACTGGGTTGGCGTCCAGCGGGGGCTAGTCTGTCTCATGGGTAGGGGGGACTCTTTAGTCTTGGTCGACAGCCCCCCTAGAGATGGTGTCTCGAAAAAAATACTAGTTGGCAGTAACTGAAAAATGCATCTCATACTAAGTATGATGTCTTCAAATATTAATGAAATAGATAACGGCGTGAATGAAACTGGAATCATTTTTGATGAAGGTTTTTCGCCCGGCAGAGTGACTTGTGTTGGTGAACAGGCAGTCCTCGGTCGTCAACCCACGACTGTTCACGACAAGATAGTGAAGAGAAAATGGAGCAAAGCTGATTATAAAGTCGCTATGGAATGCTTTTTAAGAGCACAAAAAGGCGGGAGAGGAGTAGGAAAGCGGACGCTAGATTTGTGGTTAGATAGAAGTATGTTTGATATTAGCGAAAATAACCTGATGAATCAAATCAGAGTCATTAAGAAGAAACAGTGGTTAACAAGTGTCGAGATTGAGGAAATGAAGCGGTTAATTGAAAATGGAAGTCAGGAAGGAGTCGAAACTGACGTGGGTGATGAAACTCCACAAAGCGATAGTGGAAATGCCAATGAACAGCATGATACAATTGAGAGGGAAGACCTAGATCAAGACAACAGCAACTTAACAGAAGAGGAGAATGCAATTGTAAATCGAATTAAAGAAGTCCGCATGCAAGGGAACATACGAACCGTCAAGAGCCTAAGGAACATCAATAAGCTTGAATTGAGAAGTGAAACTGCAAAGGTAAATGGAGTTTTGAAACATATCGAGACGAAAAACATCACGGAAACAAGAGATCTTTTAAAAGCAGCTGCAATTGTAATTTGTGAGAGATTAGGTGTGAAAGATACCACAGTAACGAGAGGAGAAAGACCTTGGTAGATGAGGAGAATTGAAGGTGATATCAGTAGCTTGAGAAAGGACTTAAGTAGACTTGATGCATGGAGTAAAGGGCTGTGGACTCGTCCAAAACAGGGAGTAAAACAGGATCTTGAAAGAAAGTATGGAATAAAACAGAAAGGAATACATACAGTAATAGAAATTGTCAAACAAAGAATCCTTGCAAAGGCGTCAAAACTAAAAAGATATAAGGGAAGGAAAGCACAATTTGATGATAATCACCTTTTCAACACGAATCAGAGACAATTCTATAGGAATTTAGAAGGGGGTGCTATTATGGCGGAAAACCCAAACCAAGAGGAAGTAATAAAATTTTGGAGTGACATCTGGAGCAAAGAAACCAAGCACAACGATAAGGCACAATGGATTGAAAATATCAGAGAAAAAGTCCGGAATACTGATCAGCAAGATAATATCACGATCTCATTAGAAGATACCAAAAGACAAGTTAACAGATTACCAAACTGGAAGGCACCAGGGCCAGACGGGATTAGTGGGTTTTGGATAAAAAATTGTACAGCTCTGCATGAGAAAATAAGCATTCATCTCAATGATTGTTTGGAAGCAGGTAGTGTACCTAACTGGATGGTTGAAGGAAAGACAACGTTACTTGTGAAAGACAAGATGAGAGGAACAGATGCTGCAAATTATAGACCCATAGCTTGTTTAAATCTTTTGTGGAAAGTTTTGACAGGAATTTTTGCAGAGAAAGCGTACAAACACCTTGACGACAACAGTTTACTAACTGATGAGCAAAAAGGGTGCAAAAAGAATACTAGAGGAACAAAGGATCACCTAATACTTGACAAAGAGATTTTGAGAAACTGTAGGCGGAGGCTAACCAATCTATCTATGGGCTGGTTAGATTTCAAAAAAGCATATGATATGGTTCCACATTCGTGGATCATTGAGGTCCTCAAAATGTTTGGCATCGCAGACAACCTGGTTAAACTAATAACAGCCAGTATGTCAGACTGGAAGACATGCATCTACGCTAATAATACGTTTTTAGGGAGAGTAAAGATATCACGTGGAATTTTTCAAGGTGATTCGTTTTCGCCACTGTTGTTTGTGTTGGCATTAAACCCAATTTCAATAGCTTTGAAAGATATCAAGATGGGATACAGCTTAGCTAAGGGAGGTCCGTTTATAAACCACATCCTTTTCATGGATGACATCAAATTGTTCGGGAAGACAGAAAATGAGATCGATTCACTTATCCAGACCGTCAGAATTTGCAGTCAAGATATCAAAATGGAATTTGGAGTAAACAAATGTGCTGTGTTGACAATGAAGAGAGGCAGGAAAATAGAAAGTAATGGTGTGCTTTTACCATCTGGAGATAAACTTGGTGACCCTGCAGGAGGTGGATATAAGTACCTGGGAATTTTGGAAAATGACAAGATCTTGACCAGGGAAATGAAAGAAAACGTGACGGCATTATACAAGAAAAGATTGAAGTTGCTGCTTAAAACAAAGCTTAATGCACGAAACTTAATCACAGCCATTAACTCATGGGCAGTGGCTGTGGTAAGATACAGTGCCGGCTTTCTTGACTGGACAAAAGAAGAAATAGATATGCTGGACAGAAAGACAAGGAAAGCGTTGACAATGAATGGTGGTGTACACCCGAAAGCGGATGTAGATCGTCTGTATCTCAGGAGAAAGGTTGGAGGAAGAGGACTTATAAGTATTGCTAAATGTGTAGAATTGGAGAGATTGAATCTTGAACAGTACTTAAGAAGTAGTGAAGAGGAGGTATTCAAGTTTATCAGTGACCAGAAGGGACTCGTTGCTGTTGCAACTGAGACAAAAGAAAGCTACAAGATAAGGGTTGAGAGGGAAACGCTTGCTGCAATTGAGAATAAACCGCTTCATGGTCAATTTGAGAGAGATACAAAGGAATGTAAGAAGAAAGATTTATCCTGGATGTGGCTAGCAAACGGAGACCTAAAGAGAGAAACAGAGAGCCTTATAATCGCTGCGCAAGACCAAGCGTTGAATACAAACTCAATTAAAAAGTCCATTTACAAGTTAGACGTTTCAGATAAATGCCGTTTATGTGGAAAAGAAACGGAAAACATCACACACATAGTCAGTTCTTGTGGAATGCTTGCACAGAAAGAATATAAAAGACGGCACGATAAGGTGTGCCAGAATATCCACTGGGCGTTGTGCATCAAATTCGGATTTGAGTGTAGTCAGAATTGGTGGGAACACAAACCAGAATTAACGTTAGAAAATGATAAAGCAAAAATCCTATGGGATTTCCTGTTTCAGACAGACAGACGAATTGAGCATAGAAAACCAGATATTGTTATACTTGACAAAACCAAAAATACATGCCTGATCGTAGATGTTGCTATACCAGGTGATCACCGCATAGCGTTGAAGGAGGTGGAGAAGATAATGAATTACGCGGAACTGAAGGTGGAACTGGAACGAATGTGGAAAACAAAGACTAAAGTCATCCCTATTGTTATTGGTGCGTTAGGTTCGATCACAAAGAAACTTGAAGAGAATCTAAAGGAGCTCGACGTCAAGCATAACATCAAAGTATTTCAAAAATCAGCATTACTCGGAACAGCTCATATCTTGAGGAAAGTGCTTGCTGTCTAAGACTCTTTGTTAGAGTTTGACATTTGGCATGTATGGTTCTGGCATTAGGCCATGTCGTATTTGAAATAATAATAATAATAATAATAATAATAATAATAATAATAATAATAATAATAATAATAATAATAATAATAATAATAATAATAATAATAATAATAATAATAATAATAATAATAATAATAATAATAATAATAATAATAATAATAATAATGATAATGATAATAATAATGGAAACTTCATATATTTTTAACAAAATTTAAAACTACTAATACAATATCAGTCGACCTCCTCTCTAATGACAGGCAGAGATACGACTGCTGGATACCAAGGAAAAGAAAGATGCCTAAAAGTTCAAATTACATGTTTAAAAGTTCAAATCGTTCTCTAAAAGAAAAGGAATTGTTCACTAGCAATTAAAATTGTCTAAAGCTGGAGTAATGACAGTTCTGTCCACTGCTTATTCCTGCGGCAAAAGATATAGTAACTACACCTTAAGGCTATATTAGCTGCCGTTTTCATTATATATGTTGAACTCTTTTCTCCTATACCAATGCTTGACATCATGGTTAAAAATGAATTACAAGACTTACCAAAAACTCCAATGCTACCCATTGACACATTCACAAAATTTACCTCATCATATTCATCGTTTAACTTGCGAGATAGTTCTTCATATTTGGCTTCCTTCCTTGCAGCATTCTTTTCAATATTTGCCTCGAATCCAACTGTCAACTCCATTATGTACAACGTTGCACCTTTGACAGCCAACAAATCAGGTCTTAGTTCCATACCAGTAATAACACATGGCGATTCCCAGCCATCCAAGTCTACATATAGCGATACATCCTTCACAGAGCTCAGCGTCCTAGCTATGAAACTAAGGACAGAATTGTGTCTCCAGGTGTAACGGCCTTGGTCCAAATATTCCTTACAGCCAGCAATAACATGTGACAATGTTTCATGTTCTTTACAAAATGTACAACGAGAATCATCCGTCTGTCCCCATAATACCATATTACTCCGATTGGCCAGAGTATTGTTTAGAAATCTAATAGCGAAGTTAAAGATATTTTTTGGCATCGAGTGATGAACATCTGACCAAAGCCTGATAAATTTTGGCTGTATATTGCTAACAAGAAAATTGAAAAGCATCCCTTGACTCACAAGTTTGTTCTCTATCCTCTGTTCTTTTTCGTTTCTGATCGATTTTAGCGCTTCCCGTGTACTATTGAATCTATCAAACTGGACATTTGTTCCTTTGTTAGACTCTTCATAGATTTTCTTAACGATATAGATTTTATAGATTTTTTTAATAATAATAATTATAATAATAATAATAATAATAATAATAATAATAATAATAATAATAATAATAATAATAATAATAATAATAATAATAATAATAATAATAATAATAATAATAATAATAATAATAATAATAATAATAATAATAATAATAATAATAATAGTAATAATAATAATAATAATAATGATAATAATAATAAGCTCTTTTCTCCTTAATAATATTTTTTCACAGAGGGATTGAAAGTGAAAAATTGCGGAAAGCTGTTAAGAAACTTGATGTGCTATTCGAAAAAATCAAAGTAGATGATATAACAAATGTGAATGACCTGATATATTGTGCTTCAGCTGTTGTTGTAGAAAATCTTGGAGTTAAGCGTGAATGGGGAAACAAGTCAAAGGAGCCATGGTGGAAAAGAAGACTAGAGGGTCAAGTTAAACAGCTAAATAAAGATCTTGGAAGGATTAATGCCATTATTGAAAAGAAGTCAGTAAAAGAGAAATACAAGGATGAGCTTGAGAGGAATTATAAAATAAAACGAAGAGGACCACAAGTTGCGAAAGAAGAAATACGTCAAAAAATCAAAGCTAAGACTGGTAAAATTACTAGGTACCAACAAAGAACAAGCCAGTATCAACAGAACAGACTTTTTAGAAATAATGAAGGCAGATTTTATCAACAACTGAATAATGAGAAAGAATATTTTGAGAATGAAGTACCTGATGCTGAGACGGCAAGAAATTTTTGGTCAGATATTTGGAGCAAAGAGGTCCAACATAATAAGGAGGCAAACTGGCTACACGAGTTTAGAAATGAAATAGAAAATATGTCAATTCAAAAAAGCATCGATATTACAGATGAGAAAGTAAACAATATGCTTAAGAGGATACCGAACTGGAAAGCTCCCGGACCTGATGGTGTTCAAGGATTTTGGTTAAAAAATTTCACAAGTATGCATAAGTATATTAGTTTGTACCTGATTGATTGTTTAGAAAACGGAGCACCAACATGGATGACAAAGGGGAGAACAGTACTTATACAGAAAGATAAAGATAAAGGAAGAGATGTAAGTATTATAGACCAATTACATGTTTACCCTTGATGTGGAAATTGCTCACCGGTATCACAGCAGATCAAATGTATAACTATCTGGAGACAAATAACCTGCTACCGGAGGAACAGAAGGGATGCAGAAAGCGCTCAGAAGGAACTGCTGATCTATTGTATATTGACAGAATGATCCTTAGAGAAGTTCGAGCGAGGAAAAAGAACTTAGGCGTTGGTTGGATAGACTATCAAAAAGCATACGATAATGTAGCTCATTCGTTGGTTTTGGAATGCCTGACAATACTCGGTATTGATGGGAAAGTAACCACCTTTTTAAAGAATTCGATGAAATCCTGGGAAGTGGAATTGAAATGTGGCAATGAATCATTAGGAAATGTGAAAATCCGCAGGGGAATATTTCAGGGAGACTCGCTGTCTCCATTGCTTTTCGTGATCGCATTAATACCTTTAACTTACATTTTGCGAAAGTGCAGACCTGGATATGAGTTTGCTAAGAACGGGGAGAAAATAAATCATCTACTGTACATGGATGACCTCAAGTTGTATGCCAGAAGTGAAAAAGACCTTGATTCTCTTATTCAGTCAGTGAGGGTCTTTAGCAAAGACATTGGTATGCAGTTTGGGGTAAAAAAATGTGCAGTGTTGATTATGAAGAGGGGTCGACAGATTAAATCTGATGGAGTAAAGATACCAGGAAGTAATGTCATCAGGTCACTTCAGGAGAATGATGGGTACAAGTATTTAGGGGTGTTGCAGAATGATGAGGTGAAAGAAAGGAGATGAAAGAGATCGTCACAAAGGAGTACAAAAGAAGGGTTAGAAAGGTGCTTGAAACTAAACTAAGTGGAGGTAATATCATAAAGGCCATTAACACGTGGGCGATTCCAGTACTGAGATACTCCGCTCCTATTTTGAAGTGGAGAAAGACCGAGCTACAAGAACTACAATCCTAGCCATAAGTGTTGAGAATGTTTGGAAAATCTCGAATTTTTTCATTTAGCAAACCCCCGCTCCCCCAATTCAATGTTGTTTGTGAAGATATCCTAAAATCTGATAACTGCCATATCTTCTGAAGACAAAAAAACAACATTGAGATGGGGGGTGGGGGGAAGTGGACATTTTGACGGTATTTTGGCTGTGAGGTCTAAAAAATAGGGGAAAGTCGATTTTTTCTCAACACCTTATGGCCAGGATTGTAGATCGAAGAACACGAAAACTTCTTACAATGCATAGCGCACACCACCCTAAGAGTAATGTTGAGAGGATCTACATACCAAGAAAGGAAGGAGGTAGAGGATTATTGAATGTAGAAGATACCGTAAACACAGCCATTTTGGCTTTGGAAGAATATGTTGTTGACAGCAATGAACGAATATTATCTGCAGCGAGAAACATCGAGGAAGTTACTGAAACAGCGAAAGGCTTCAAGAAAAGAAAGAAAAATGAAAGAAAAAACAACTGGAAAGAGAAGGAATTACATGGTCAGCATCTGAGACAAACTGAAGAGGTGGCAGGCCCTGAACGCTGGGTGTGGTTGAAAGACGGAAACTTGAAAAGGGAAGCTGAATCGTTAATAATATCCGCTCAGGAACAAGCTATCAGAACTAATGTCATAAAAGCAAAGATCGATAAGACCCAAATCGACAGCAAATGCAGAATGTCTGGAAAAGTGGACGAAAGTATCAGCTATGTACTTAATGAGTGTAGTAAATTAGTCCAAAAAGAGTACAAGCGCAGGCATGACTGTGTGGGTAAGAGAGTGCATTGGGATGTAAGCAAAGTCTGTGGATTTAAGGTCAAAGATAAGTGGTATGAACATGAACCTGAGGTTGTCATGGTGAATGATGACTATAGAATTTTATGAGATTTCTCCATAGAGACTGACCATGCTATCGAAGCAAGAACACCAGATATGATCGTCGAGGATAGAAGGAACAGACAGTGCAAGATCATCGACTTTGCAGTTCCGTATGACAATAGAGTTGACAACAAAGAAGCTGAGAAGATCGACAAGTACCAAGATTTAGCCAGAGCCAGAGAGATAAAGAGACTATGGAACACGCAAGTGAAAATCATCCCAGTTGTAGTTGGTGCACTTGGCACCACGCCAAGGCTGCTACGGAAGAGACTAAAAGACATCGGAATAGAGACCCGTATTGTGGACTTGCAAAAAGTGCCATTCTTTGCTCTGCAAGGATCCTAAGGAAAGTCCTTGAGGTTTGAGGAGACTTGGTGTCACCAAACCTCAAGGGAACATCTCTGCTAGATATATTAGTATGTATTAACCAATAATAATAATAATAATAATAATAATAATAATAATAATAATAATAATAATAATAATAATAATAATAATAATAATAATAATAATAATAATAATAATAATAATAATAATAATAATAATAATAATAATAATAATAATAATAATGATAATAATAATAATATAAGAAACAAAACCATCATCAAAAAATTAACAGAAAAAGAAAATAAAAAGATACACAACTGTTAAAAACTCCGTACGTTTCGATTAAAAATCTTCGTCAGCAAATATAATGTAATAATAATAATAATAATAATAATAATAATAATAATAATAATAATAATAATAATAATAATAATAATAATAATAATAATAATAATAATAATAATAATAATAATAATAATAATAATAATAATAATAATAATAATAATAATAATAATAATAATAATAATAATAATAGTAATAATAATAATATTAATAATAATAATAGTTACTACCTACCAAAGCATATTCAAAGTATAAGTTAAAGATGGAAACTGCAAATACAACATGCAGTCTATGTAAGCAAGCAGAAGAAACAGTCTTTCATTTGCTGTGCTCCTGTGCAGCACTAGCACAAACACTCTACAAAGCACGACACGATAGAATGTTAAGACCTATTTATCACCTAATGCGAGCAAAGTTTGAATTTGATGGAATTAATCGTGGAGTTCCATGGTACAAGCAACCATTACCTCTTGCAAGCATCGAAAATGATCATGCTAAGATTATGTGGGACATACCGATACCTTTAGACAAAAGACCAAGCAACAATGCCATTAAGCCCGATATGCTGATAATTGACAAAAAAGGAAAAAAGATCAGTTTGATAGAGGGGACAATATGTGCACCCGGATATATTGCCAAGAGAGAGAGAGAAAGAAAAACAGGACAAGTATTCTGAAATGAGAAAATCACTGGAACGGTTAAATCGTGGATACGAAATAGATCAAATCAATGTTGTATTCGACTTTCTAGGCTGTTACAGCAAGCAATTGGAGTGTCAAATCAAGAGACTATGTGAAGGAGAGGAGGCAAAATTAGTAATCGAACAATGTCAAAAATGGGTACTCAGCCAAAACTGCGAGATTGTTAAAACTTTTTACGAAAGAAAATAGAACTATGAAAAAAATTGAAATGACATCTTAGAAAAGAAAAAAAATTAGTAAAAGACACAATAACAACAAAAATAGTCTGCCTAGGCATTAGCCAGCAGTATAGAGGACTCAAGAAAAAGCAACGGAAACAATTTTGACAATAATGATAATAATAATAATAATGATGATGATGATAATAATAATAATGATAATAATAATAATAATAATAATAATAATAATAATAATAATAATAATAATAATAATAATAATAATAATAATAATAATAATAATAATAATATTAATGATAATAATAATAATAATAATAATAATAATAATAATAATAATAATAATAATAATAATAATAATAATAATAATAATAATAATAATAATAATAATAATAATAATAAGATGTTGAGCTGGATATGTTTGCCTGTGGGATTGCCTAAGTCGTGTCGATGAATTGAATAGTTTTGTTACTCAGGACATCGGACGAGTGGGTGTGTTCTCTGACATGCTTCGTATACGTAGTGGCAAGGTGGAATCCCCTGTCAAGCAATCCTGGATTTAGCAATTTACGAAAAGCAAATCTTTGGAGGGTATTCTAGTATTAGGCCTTCTGGGATTCAGCTGATGCTAAAAGAAGAGTTAAGCATCGTGCGAGTCCTGCGGAGGGTCTTTAGGGGGGTGACAGGATGGAACCCTTTGTCGAACCATCTTGGATTTAGCAATTTATGAAAAGCAGATCCCTGGAGGCATTTTGGAGTTTGTCTTGTTCGGTGTCCAGGTTTTAGCAACGTGGATTCTGGTCCCTTGTCGATTGGTGAAACGGTCTAAGCTTTGTGCAAACAACCTTTAGCAAACATTATAATTTTTCTTTTAAATTGTCGTGCATTTTCAATTTAAGATGCACTAAAGGTTTCAGTAAATATTTTGTTTTCATGTAATACCTTGGAGATTACTTATACAATGTTTATGTAAATATGTTTTTAGCTATAAATACTTGGCTGACTCTGGTTGTAAAGCACTGAGGAAGATTTTAGATCGAAACGTTTGGAATTTTAGCAGTCTCGTTTTTCTTTTCCGTTTTTCTGTTAAATTTTGATGAGGTTTTAATTTATTGATAATAATGATAATAATAATAATGATAATAATAATAATAATAATAATAATAATAATAATAATAATAATAATAATAATAATAATAATAATAATAATAATAATAATAATAATAATAATAATAATAATAATAATAATAATAATAATAATAATAATAATAATGATAATAATAATAATAATACGGAGGGCAAGCACGACGACAAAAAAAATCATATTTGTATTCTCAGCAAGTCAATTTTCAATTTTCAATTTCTCTGTTTTCCATTTTTAAAGATTTGACATTATACGGCAAGTCCATGTGATCAAGAATAAAGTTATGACAAATCCATGTTTTGAGTAAGCGGCTAAGCCATAATTAGCTATAATTAGCTAAAACGTACGTTTCGGACCAATTCCAAGGTCCATCGTCAGCGTGTGAAATAGGGCGTAAACAGCCATTAAATAGGGCAGTAACAATGGGTACCAAAAAAGGCAGAAAACATGCAAAAACGTGGGTAAGGGAAAAAAACATGTAAATCAAGAGGGTAAATCAAACCAGGGGGAAACATGGAAACAGCAAAAGCGAGTAAACAGCTAAATTAGAATAGCGCTAGGGGAATAGAGGACAATTGTGAATTAAGCATGGGCCTGTCCCGTAGGATTAGAAGGCTCTCATGGATAAGCAGGTCAAAAGAATTGTCAGTCCTACTGATGATTTCAAAGTTCTCAAGGGACGCATCATGGCCAGACTTAGAAATATGGTCCCCGATGGCAGAAGGACTGCTTTTTATCTTTTGGCCTGCTTTATTAATTCCCAAATGCTCTCTGCAGCGAACAACAAGATTACGGGTTGTTTTCCCGTAGTACGAGGCATGGCAGCCAGGACACCTATAACGGTAAACAACAGAGGAACAAATGAGAGATGGGAGCTTGTCCTTAAACCTAAACAGGGAAGATATACGTTTAGGGGAAGTAAAAATGACTTCCAACTTAAGTTTAGGATAGCATTGTTTGACCAACTTAATGAGTCTGGTTTTAACCTGTAAGCTATAGTGGCCTAAGTAAGGAAGGCAAAAGACAAGGGAAGTTTTGTCGTCCGCCTTCTTTGGGGGCCTCTTGCCGAACTTGTCATCCAAGAAAGACTTAATCACACGGTCGATGATGGACCTAGGAAAGCAGTTCTCAGTCAAAATTCTTTTAATGCGAATTAATTCATGATGAAAATTTATATAAGTCGAGCAAATATGAAAAGCGCGAAATACCAAAATACGAACTAAGTTGATCTTATATTTGTCAGGAGCAAGGCTAGCATAGTCAGTATAAAGTCCAGTGAAAGTTTTCTTGCGATATAGGCTGGTAGAAAAGCCAGTTTGTTCATGTGTGACATACACATCAAGAAATGGCAATTTATTATCTTCTTCTACTTCGACAGTAAATTTAATGTTAGGATGGAAATTATTAATATGTTCGAGAAACTTATCAACATGTTCTCTATGCCTGAATAAACAAAATGTATCATCAACATACCTGCGGTATAACACTGGTTTAAATTCAGAAGGACAACCATTCAGGTATTTCTGCTCTAAAGCACACATGAAAATATTTGCCATGGAAGGGCCCAAGGGTGATCCCATGGCAACACCATCAATTTGGTCATACAATTGTCCATTAAATACAAAATGATTGTCCTTCACGGCAAAATTAAGAAGTTTACGAAATTGGTCGCGATTAAATTTACAGTCCTTAAATACAAATGTATCACAGTCCTCAAACAGCAAGTCAACGCACAAGTCAACGCACTCATCGAGAGGAACATTAGTAAAAAGGCTAGAAACATCAAAACTAGCCATGACAAGATCACAGTCAGTTTTGTAGGCTGTAATCTCCGATACGAAAGCAAATGAGTCTTTGACTGTGTATTGACCCACAGCAAAGGGCTGTAGTATGGGAACAAGAAACTTGGCTAGATTGTAATTATAAGTACCAATTGCCGATAGGATAGGCCTTGCAGGGCAGTTGTCTTTATGAACCTTAGGTAAGCCATAGAGAACACCTGGAACGCTACCAGAAGGAAATAACTGACGATAAACCTCCTCCGTTATGATTTTCTGCTTAAGTAAGGTGTCCCGGAGAAAGCGAACGAGCCTGTTCTCCCTCCTCTGACAGATTTCAAGCGTGTCAATGTCCAATTTAGAGAACTTTGAGGCATCAGCCAAAAGAGCCTCCACTTTCTCGATGTAGTCAGAGCGATTTAGGATAACAACTCCGTTCCCCTTGTCCGGGCGAATAATTATTATGTTCCTATTCTTGCTTAAATTATTAAGGGCGGAAATTTCTGCTTTACTAATATTCAGTGGAAGCTGTGCAGAATCGTAGCCATAATAGGCAGAAAGGGCTAGACTTTTGAGTCTAGTTTTAACATAATCAAAGTTAAGATGTTCCTTGTCAATAGGCCTATTTTTAAGATTGATCGCAAGTTTTTCGAAAGGAGTGAGAAAACTGCAATAATCCAGTTTCTCCGGTCGCAAGCAGAATTTTAAGCCACGGGATAGAGCTTTTTTCTCGATATCATTAAGGTCATAACTAGAATAATTGAAAATGACCTTATTCGGATCTATTCCAGTGGCCAAATATTCACGCTTAAGAACATCAAGTTTACGACTCTGAACAGCTTCAGCGCGTTTAAGTGATTTAATATTATGAGAATGAACAAATGAAACTAAATGATTATAGTCAAACCAGGAGAAACAGGAGCGAAGATCTTGAAGAGAGGCCATGAGGTTGAAATGGCACACAAAAAGAAACACATTCAAAAGCTTCAAGAAAAACTCATGGCCTCTCTTCAAGATCTTCGCTCCTGTTTCTCCTGGTTTGACTATAATCATTTAGTTTCATTTGTTCATTCTCATAATATTAAATCACTTAAACGCGCTGAAGCTGTTCAGAGTCGTAAACTTGATGTTCTTAAGCGTGAATATTTGGCCACTGGAATAGATCCGAATAAGGTCATTTTCAATTATTCTAGTTATGACCTTAATGATATCGAGAAAAAAGCTCTATCCCGTGGCTTAAAATTCTGCTTGCGACCGGAGAAACTGGATTATTGCAGTTTTCTCACTCCTTTCGAAAAACTTGCGATCAATCTTAAAAATAGGCCTATTGACAAGGAACATCTTAACTTTGATTATGTTAAAACTAGACTCAAAAGTCTAGCCCTTTCTGCCTATTATGGCTACGATTCTGCACAGCTTCCACTGAATGTTAGTAAAGCAGAAATTTCCGCCCTTAATAATTTAAGCAAGAATAGGAACATAATAATTATTCGCCCGGACAAGGGGAACGGAGTTGTTATCCTAAATCGCTCTGACTACATCGAGAAAGTGGAGGCTCTTTTGGCTGATGCCTCAAAGTTCTCTAAATTGGACATTGACACGCTTGAAATCTGTCAGAGGAGGGAGAACAGGCTCGTTCGCTTTCTCCGGGACACCTTACTTAAGCAGAAAATCATAACGGAGGAGGTTTATCGTCAGTTATTTCCTTCTGGTAGCGTTCCAGGTGTTCTCTATGGCTTACCTAAGGTTCATAAGACAACTGCCCTGCAAGGCCTATCCTATCGGCAATTGGTACTTATAATTACAATCTAGCCAAGTTTCTTGTTCCCATACTACAGCCCTTTGCTGTGGGTCAATACACAGTCAAAGACTCATTTGCTTTCGTATCGGAGATTACAGCCTACAAAACTGACTGTGATCTTGTCATGGCTAGTTTTGATGTTTCTAGCCTTTTTACTAATGTTCCTCTCGATGAGTGCGTTGACTTGTGCGTTGACTTGCTGTTTGAGGACTGTGATACATTTGTATTTAAGGACTGTAAATTTAATCGCGACCAATTTCGTAAACTTCTTAATTTTGCCGTGAAGGACAATCATTTTGTATTTAATGGACAATTGTATGACCAAATTGATGGTGTTGCCATGGGATCACCCTTGGGCCCTTCCATGGCAAATATTTTCATGTGTGCTTTAGAGCAGAAATACCTGAATGGTTGTCCTTCTGAATTTAAATCAGTGTTATACCGCAGGTATGTTGATGATACATTTTGTTTATTCAGGCATAGAGAACATGTTGATAAGTTTCTCGAACATATTAATAATTTCCATCCTAACATTAAATTTACTGTCGAAGTAGAAGAAGATAATAAATTGCCATTTCTTGATGTGTATGTCACACATGAACAAACTGGCTTTTCTACCAGCCTATATCGCAAGAAAACTTTCACTGGACTTTATACTGACTATGCTAGCCTTGCTCCTGACAAATATAAGATCAACTTAGTTCGTATTTTGGTATTTCGCGCTTTTCATATTTGCTCGACTTATATAAATTTTCATCATGAATTAATTCGCATTAAAAGAATTTTGACTGAGAACTGCTTTCCTAGGTCCATCATCGACCGTGTGATTAAGTCTTTCTTGGATGACAAGTTCGGCAAGAGGCCCCCAAAGAAGGCGGACGACAAAACTTCCCTTGTCTTTTGCCTTCCTTACTTAGGCCACTATAGCTTACAGGTTAAAACCAGACTCATTAAGTTGGTCAAACAATGCTATCCTAAACTTAAGTTGGAAGTCATTTTTACTTCCCCTAAACGTATATCTTCCCTGTTTAGGTTTAAGGACAAGCTCCCATCTCTCATTTGTTCCTCTGTTGTTTACCGTTATAGGTGTCCTGGCTGCCATGCCTCGTACTACGGGAAAACAACCCGTAATCTTGTTGTTCGCTGCAGAGAGCATTTGGGAATTAATAAAGCAGGCCAAAAGATAAAAAGCAGTCCTTCTGCCATCGGGGACCATATTTCTAAGTCTGGCCATGATGCGTCCCTTGAGAACTTTGAAATCATCAGTAGGACTGACAATTCTTTTGACCTGCTTATCCATGAGAGCCTTCTAATCCTACGGGACAGGCCCATGCTTAATTCACAATTGTCCTCTATTCCCCTAGCGCTATTCTAATTTAGCTGTTTACTCGCTTTTGCTGTTTCCATGTTTCCCCCTGGTTTGATTTACCCTCTTGATTTACATGTTTTTTTCCCTTACCCACGTTTTTGCATGTTTTCTGCCTTTTTTGGTACCCATTGTTACTGCCCTATTTAATGGCTGTTTACGCCCTATTTCACACGCTGACGATGGACCTTGGAATTGGTCCGAAACGTACGTTTTAGCTAATTATAGCTAATTATGGCTTAGCCGCTTACTCAAAACATGGATTTGTCATAACTTTATTCTTGATCACATGGACTTGCCGTATAATGTCAAATCTTTAAAAATGGAAAACAGAGAAATTGAAAATTGAAAATTGACTTGCTGAGAATACAAATATGATTTTTTTTGTCGTCGTGCTTGCCCTCCGTTTTATTGTGAGACTGCGATTTCCAACTGAGGTTCCAATAATAATGATATTCATCGGAGAAAAATCATCGGAGAAAAATCTGGAGAAAGGCAACAAATAAGGAAAAGAAGATGTTGGAAAGTCTCAGAAGAATAACAAACAGTGATCTCTCCTCTCTGAGGGAGTTGCTAGCTGCAAAAGAAAAATGGTTAGACGAGCTGCGGTCAAAGAAGGTCAAATTAGATCAAATGGTTGCAAGGGATAAAGAATAAAGAATAACAATATGTTCGTTCGTAACGAAGGAAGCTTCTACAAGCAGACAAAAAAGTTGGAAAAACACATTGGAAGATTACCCAGCATCGATAAATTTACCGACTTTTGGGCAGGAATTTGGGAAGACGATAGCAAAACACCGGTCACTAAGTGGATGAAAGAAATTGAAAAGAGGCTGAGGGAGAAGGTTAAGACCATCAGTGAGTTCAAAGTGACAGAGCAAGATCTTCAAGATGTGGTAAAGAAAAGGAAGAACTGGTCCGCTCCAGGTATTGATGGGATAACCAATTATTGGTGGAAGACATTGACAGCTGCTAGGAAGCCACTTGCAAGAGCAATGCAAAAGTGGGTGGATGACAACACAACAATACCACAATGGATAGCACTTGGTAGAACGGTGTTGTTACCAAAAGCAAAGGATTTGTCATCAGAAGAAGAGTACCGCCCAATAACATGTTTGAACACATCCTACAAGCTGTTCACAGGAATATTAGCGAAGTTCATGAAAGAGCATGCGGAAGAGAATGATATTTGGGATAGAAATCAGATGGGGACATGCCAAGATGTCTTAGGGACAGTAGACCAACTATTGATTGATAATTGCATAATGGAGGAAGTCCGAACTCACAAAAGAAATTTAGCAGTTGCTTATTATGATTATCGTAAAGCATACGACATGGTCCACCATGATTGGATGCTTAGAGTATATGAATGGATGGGGATACCCAAGGCAATTTGCAAAGTTATAGAGCAACTAATTAAGAGATGGAAGACCAGACTGAAAGTCTTCGACCAAGGCAAGAAGGTTTTTAGTAGATGGATAGAAATCAAGAGAGGGTTCCTACAAGGAGATAGCTACTCCCCAGTGGGGTTTTGTCTCACAGAAATACCAATTGCTATGTTACTAGAAGGAACTGAAGGATACAAAATGGGCCCACCTGGAAATCGAGAAGTGATCCGAACACACAGCCTTTTTATAGATGATCTAAAGGTCTACCAAGAAAACCACGCCAAACTAGAAATTGCGAATGAGACCATAGTACAGGCAAGTCTAGACACAGGAGCTTGCTATGGCGTCAAGAAATGTGCTGAAATAGTGTTTAAGAGAGGTAAGATGATAAAGGGAGAAGGACTTAGTGTTCTCGAAGAAAAGATGAAAGCTTTAGATCCGGAGCAAAGAGAAATTTATAAATTTCTAGGATGTGAGCAAGCAGAAAAGATAGATATGGAAAGAGTAATGGAAAGGGTAAAGGCGGAAACAGAGAAAAGAACGAATGTTTTAGTTCAGCAAGAGCTATACGATAAGAATCTCATCAAGGCTATAAACAGAACTGTGATCCCAGTCGCTGGATATGTGATGAACGTTTGCACCTTCACTAAACAGAAGTTGGATGAGCTTGATAAGGCAATTAAAAAGATTTTGAGAGACAATAAAATACATGGAAAGCAAGCCAGTGACGAGCGGTTGTATATGAGAAGGGAAAATGGTGGAAGGGGTCTGAAAGTATGAAAGATCTCTATGAGGAAACAAAGGTAAGAGTTGCCTGTTACATGATTCACTCGGAAAGTACCTGGATAAAGACAGCTTGGAGAAGGGAATTCCAGAAAGAAGGCAAATCTATCAAAAGTGAAGCAGAGGATGCATTGAGAGAACTCGGAGAAGATGTTCAATTTCGCCTAGATCATGTAGAAATACAAGGCGTAACACAGGCAGGAGACTGGAGGAAAATTTGGAAAAGCTTGAAAAAGAAAATCAAGGGAAGGAGGGAAGAAATACGAATTGAAAAGTATAAGAGCAAGAATATGCAAAGTGAGCATTTCAAGGGATTTGACATGGAGAGTCATCAATGGTTAGAATGTAATATAGATGCAAGGAAGGTAAGTGCCATTATCAACATGCAAGAAAAAATGATCGAAACAAGAGGGTGGAAAGCAAGCAGAGGGCTGAATGTGACAACGGAAAATTGCAGACTCTGTGACGCACATAAGGAAACTGTAATGCACATTTTGTCTGGATGTAAGGTCCTGGCGGGAAGTGACTATCTAAAGCGACATAACAATGCATTAATGGTTCTCACAGTCGAATGGGCAAAGCAAGAGAGTCTGTTATCCAGAGATTCTGTATGGTATAAGCAAAAGTGGAGTAAAGGGACTGTGCTGGAGAAAAATGGTAAGAAGATCTGCTGGGACTTTGAGTTTACCATGAGAAAAACAATCAGTGCAAGAAGACCAGATTTAATGATTGAAAATGATGATGAAAAGAAGTTATGGATCGTGGATATGGCGTGCCCTAATGAAAAGAACATTGGCGAGAAGCATCGTGAAAAGCTCACTAAATATCAGCAATTGGCCTTCGAGATACGAGAGAAAAGACCAGAGTATAGAGTTGAAATATTACCCATTGTCATTGGCTGTTTGGGAGGAGGAATGAAGCAAGTGGAATGTCAGGTGAAAAAGATCTTAAGGGACGACGAAGGAGCAAGGTGGACATGTAATGAAATGCTGAAGGCCGTCCTATTCGAAAGTGAGAGTATGCTGAGAAAGACATTGTCCGGTATCATCCAGAAGGACTAAAATTAGAACGATTAGCATAGTAGATTAGCTTTTGTGAGCTTCTGTTGTAATCAGGGCTACCAAAACTTGTTAGCCTGACACCCTTGATCCTTGGCCAAATGTGACCCAAGCATCTAGTGTATTGAGACTCAGGATATATATTTTTTTTCCGATCTAGGCCACGTATCGCCAGGGATAAAGGTCAAAGGCCTGTTCATGACATTATTCAGGTTGCAATATTATATAATAATAATAATAATAATAATAATAATAATAATAATAATAATAATAATAATAATAATAATAATAATAATAATAATAATAATAATAATAATAATAATAATAATAATAATAATAATAATAATAATAATAATAATAATAATAATAATAGTAATAATAATAATAATAATAATAATAGTAATAGTAATAATAATAATGATAATAATAATAATAATGATGATGATGATAATAATGATAATAATACAATTTATTTACAGTTGGCTAGAAGAATAGCTAATAGATGCTAATAAAGGCCAACTCTACCCTATTTACATGCTCAAATTATGTTCTACCATTAAACCCTATTTAAACCATATATATGCGGCAGTTACATCCAGATCCCCTCCAACTTTTGATTTTCATTTTGAACTCATCACAGCTTTTTGCAGCTTTATATATGTCTGGAAGCCGATTCCAAACCATACTACCCCAAAATGAGAGAGACTCGTTTCCATATCTACTAGTCCTGGTTTTAGGAAGTTGGAGGAGATCATTTATTCTCAAGCTATATGGAAGCATCTTTCGATTGTCAAGTAATGTACAATCTTAGCAGGCCGAGGGTTTACGGTGAAACTTACAAACTGTTCGCTTTTCAAACATGTATTTCCAGAACGCACTTCATGAGTGGAATTTACTCAGCAACGAGATAGAAAATTCAAGGTCCATTTCCGAATTTAAGCAAGAACTTTTTCAGATTATAAAACCTGTGAAAAACTCCGTGACAACATTTCTAATATATATGGCATTGAATACCTGACTACAATTCGATTGAAGTTCAGTGCTCTTAATGAACACAAATTCAGACATAAATTTGATTGTTTAAACCCACGTTGCACCTTCGGTGAAGCGGTAGAGGATAGCAAACACTTTCTCCTGCACTGCCGTCGCTTTGAGATGATGCGCAGAGATCTCCTTGGTCAACTCTCGGACATTCCAGGGATTGATGTACACCTTTTCAACTAAGCGACCTCGTTTTGAAATTTTTCAAAATTTCTTTAGCTTGCGTCATATGAAATTTCGGACCCCATATTCAAATTTAGCATCCAAATTTTAGTCTAATTACAAATTTTCATGATCTTAGTGCTAACGAATTTAATTTTATGAGGATAACAAATTTGAAAATTTATAAGGGATTTGACCGTGAATAATGACCGAGGGTGTAAAGTTTCAGTTTCAGTTTTCATTTTAAAATTCTCAACATACAAGTTTCAATATGAATACATTAAATACAAGAATACAAATATAAAACAAAAAAAAACGATACAAACACCTAAAATTAAACTAAGAGAGAGAACATATGAAACCTGTATGTGGGGAATTCCTTAAAGGAGGAGCTCTCTCAGTAGATAAACTAATCGAGGAGAGAGCACCCCCTATGTTAAAAAATCCATATTTCAGTATATCAAATGATTCCAAAAGTTGCGTTATGTGCAAGAGACCCAGAGTGACCGCAGTGACCCCAGGCCCACGGAGCCCACTCCAGGCAAAAAGCCATCCACAGCTTTCGCCAAGGAAGGGTTCTATACCCAGAGCAGGCCCCAAAAGCAAGAGACCACCAAAACCACTCCAAGGTCATTATGCTTTAGAGAATTTTGAGATTTACAGTCTTGACTGAAAAGTGCAACCAGAATTATGAAATCAAATACTACAAATATTTAGTATTTTGTTGAGAACAAATGGACTTTCAATTGCTGGCGAAAGCTTAACTTTGAGGGGCATTGCTTGATGATGATAGGAAGGTCATTCCAGGATTTCGCACCTGTGTATCTGACAGATCTTATTCCATATTGCAATGTATTTCTACGATTTAAGAAAATGCCACCCATACGTGCCTGCCTGGTATCATATTGATGAACAGAAGGCAACAAAGTAAAATAATCATGAAAATGTGAGGGAGAAGTTTTGTTAACATATTCATACACAAAAGAAAGGAGCTTTAAATAAAATAAATCATATAATTTAAGAATTTTCAACTCTAAAAAGATTGGGGTAGAAGGAGCAGCAAAATTATCGAAAGTAATAGCTCTAACAACTTTCTTTTGTAAGATATAGATAGGCTTAGTGTGGATGTCATAGGTTAGACCCCACACAACAATCCCATACTGAATAAATGAGCCAAATAAGGAATGGTACAGGCAGACTAAAACACTAGAAGGGAGAAGATGCCTAATTTTGAAGAGCACACCGGATATTCTTGCTAGCTTTTTAGAGAGTTCATTCAAGTGATATTTCCAGGTGAGGTTTTCATCAAGCAGAAGACCAAGAAATTTAACATATTTAACCTGCTTGACATGCTTCTCTCCAATTTTAATGTTTACAGTTTCATGCAACAAATTCTTTAGAGAATGAAAAATTATAAAGTTAGTTTTTTCTACATTTAGGGCAAGTTTGTTAGCATCAAGCCACTTTTTTACAAGTTTAAGTTCCTTGTTAACTACCTTTTGTAATTTATATAAACAGTCTGATTCATAATAGATGTTAGTATCATCAGCAAAAAGATAAAAACTTAGTTTAGTTGATGAGTTAGGAAGATCATTGATATGTTGATATATATGAGGAAAAGTAGTGGGCCAAGGACAGATCCCAGTGGTACTCCACAAGTAATGTTGAGGCAGTTAGAGTTGTGGCCATTGACAGATACATATTGGCTTCTATTGCAAAGGTAGGAACTGAACCATGCCAAAGCTATACCACGAATAATGTTCAAGCTTGCTGAGGAGAATTTTATGATTTACCGTATCAAATGCTTTTTGTAAGTCATTGAAAATGCCACAGCCAAACTTCTTGTTATCCAAGGTATTCTTAATTGATTCAGTTAAACTAATCAAAGCATGATCTATCGAGTGAGAAGCACGAAAACCAAACTGGAGATTATACAAAACTTCATGTAGCTCTAAGAAATTATATAAGCGCTTATACATTAATTTTTCTATGATTTTACTGAAAACAGACAAAAGAGATATGGGCCTATAGTTTGAAGAAGTCACAGAACTACCCTTTTTGAACAAGGGTATAACTTTGGCTTACTTCATCTTGGTAGGAAAAACACCAGTCTGAAAAGACTCATTACTGATTAGAGATAAGGGAGAAAATACATAAGGAGACCGACTTTTTAAGTAAAGTTTCACCCCGAACGATTTTGACGGTCAAATCCCTTATAAATTCTCAAAGTTATTATCGCCATAAGATCGAAATCGCATACTCTAGGAATATGAAAATTTGGAATTAAACTAAACTTGGGGTGCTGAATCAAAATTCATGGTCAGAAATTTCGTATCAAGAGATTTTCAAAAATTTCCAAAACGAGGCCGTTAGTTAAAAAGGTGTATTACGTTAATGGATTCAAAATCCTTATGCTAATTGCTGCTGTTTGGAAGTACCAATTTAACCGTTGTTGAAAATCGTATCGTCTTAGAAGCGACGATGGCATACATGAAAGCAACGAAAGGATTTAGTTAGGGTGACTCTGCTTTCTGCTCTTGTGGGTGTGGGAGTCGTTTTTCCGGGGTGCTGTCTGGGGAATTGGTTCTTCGTTAACATCGAAAATTGACATCCAAAATGCGTAATTTGAAATTAAAAGTACCAAATAGAAAAATTAAGGAAAATATGTCTGCCAAACCTAGATTTTATTAAAGTACCACATTTCAGCAAGTAGTCTGCCAAAGCAATCATTCAGGATTGTGCAGGAAGCAAAATTATGTTATTTTGAATGTGTCCACTACCACTTTCTTGCTACTTTGGACCCCCCTCCCAATTATTTTGATGTTTCCCTTCGGACAAATGCAAGTCCTGCGATCCAGACTTAAGATTTACAACCTTGAATGGTTTTATCCTCTTTAACAAGTCTTCTGACATAAGTGAGAGAAATTTGAATTCACGGCCTCCTCTGCAGAGGTTTTTGTGGCTTTTTTAGTAGAACTGTCTTAAACCCAGGGAAAGCATGACCAAAAATGCAATTTTAGCCTTAAAAATGTACATCAGGGACATTTTGTACGCAACCAGCTTAAAGACAAGGGAATATTATGTGAAAAATGTTATTTCTGATGTTTTTGTGTGCAAGCAGATCATCATACTTCAGTAATTGCCATAAAATGAGTTGTTATTGTGTCAAAGTGATGAAACATCGCAGTTCTAACTCTAACATTTTCGAGGAGCCATTGCCAATGACATCTACAACTTTGTATGGATCATTTCTATTGATACGAGTCGAAAAAACAATAAATATATAATGTTGACAATGTTTTTTCAATCATATGCAGATAGGAGTCTAACTGTTTAAGAAAGTTCAACCAAAAATGCCACGAAAGGCCTCTGCGGAGGAGGCGGTGAGTTCAAATTTTCTCTAACTTATGTCAGAACACTTGTTAAAGAGGATAAAACTATTCAGGATTGTATATCTTAAGTCTGGGTTGCAGGATTTGCGTTTGTCTGAAGGTAAACATAAAAATAATAGGGGGTCCAAAGTAGCAAAAAAGTGGTAGTGGACACATTAAAAATAACACAGATTTGTTATCTGCACGATCCTGAATGCTTGCTTTGGCAGACTACCTGCTGAAATACGCTACCTAAATAAAACCTAGGTTTGGCAGACATGTTTTTCCTTAAATTTTTCTTTAGGTACTTTTAATTTCAAATTACGCATGTTGGTGTCAATTTCAGGAAAATAAGCGCATTTAAGAAAATAACAGGAAAATGAAAAAGTGCCTACCAGAAGAGATAATGACCAACTTCTTTGTAGGCTGACATATAGCTCTATCAATTAAAAGAAACAGAGCTAAAGTCGGATAATCCTGGGCATAGATATTAGCAAATGAATTTGTCGTTGAAATGAGCATTCTGTAGAAATCTACCAAAAATTGCATAAAAAAACGATGTCAATTTCATCCAACTTTGCAAGCAAATATCTCCGGACTCAGAAGTCACAGAAGTCTACTGTTTGCTTTACTTTAAACCTAAAGATATCCTCTTTCAGACCATATATCACGATAAAGGTTTTGACCAAATTTGATTTTTCCGAAAATTTGTTTTTTCTTCCCATATTTTCGCATTATGGATCACATGGTGGGGTTCTTCTGCCGTGACAAATAATCCATGCTCCGTAATAATCCTAAGAGGCTATTCTTGGCATCACCTGATGCATTTTGTAGCCGAACTAGCGAGAACCCTTGGAAAAAATTCAGGGTGACCCTTGCAATTCAGTGCTTCCACTTCCTTGCTAACGTACAGGTACGGTTTGCCCTGCCTATCACATCGAGCAAACAGTTCTAAGTTAGCCTGCAATTGCCCCAGCCCAGCATGATCTTCATTCCCCCTATGGTCATCCTAATTTTTTATTCATCGTTGGATTATAATAGATAGCTATAATAGATAGCTAATTGATTCCAACTCTGAAACTTTTAAATGCAAAATAAGCTTTTAAAATACAAATATTACTCAATGAAAACGTGGATGGAGTATTTGCGTGCCATGAAAAATATACAATGTAAAAACAGAAATCTATAATTGTTTATCATAGGATCCCAAAGTCGGAACAAAAGTTCGGCATAATCTGCATGGACAATATTCCCCGTACCAATTTCTTATCTTTGTTTTAAACTGACATAGTAATTTAGAATTTCGTATCATCGGTGGTAAAATTTGCCACAACTGCGGACCTTTAAATAAGACGCTTTCTGTCCCGTTGCTAGCAGATTTCACTCTAGGTTGTACATTAAAGTGAATAACCTAAGTTAAAAGATGAGATCGCATAAGTTTATAAATAAATATTGTATTTGATAATCCTGCTCGTGGCGAAAGAAAGCAGAGCCAACGAAAACAATGGAGGGATTAGGTGTTTCTTTGTCCTATTTATAGACAAACCCTATATATCTCAGGTCATTCACTTTAAGCCCGTTTTTAGCTTTATACATCTCGGTCATAAGTAATTGCAAGTTCTTTGTGTGAATAGCAACGGCACTGTCCTGCTCTCTTAGTTCACTATCAAGATTAGGCATCCTTGTAAGTAATTCTCAGAGCCCTTTCCCGTATTTTGTTTATCTTTTTGTTGAGCTGCCTGCTATGAATCATTCAGATTAAAGGGCAATATTGAAATTGACTGGTGATAAAAGCCCTCATGAGGGTTCTTGATATGTGCTAATCCATATATGGTGACATGCGAGCAAGTGCGTAAAGTTTATTGTTAGCCTTTTGGCACAATTTCGAGACATGATTGTCAAAGGAATGTATTTTATCAATTTGAACTCCAAGTAGCCTCTCTTCAGAGCTATTACAAATTCAGAATTTCCAATTCTAACAGTAACTGGATCATCACTGCTCTGCCCGAGAACCAAAAGATGGCATTTGTCTGCACAAAGATTCTGTTCAGGGCACCTTCCTCAGTTGGTACAGGTGCCTCACTTTCCATGCATCTATCTTTGTATGTTGGACCTTGTGGGACAGTTCTCTAATCATTCTAAGAATCCCTGGACTACATTCAGTATTAGCATTTACACTAACTGCGTAGGAAATTTTAGTGGGGTTAAACATACGCAGATCGTTCAGCTGTCTCACCAAATACACTTTTTCTGGCATATCAGCAGGTAATGGCTCTCAGGGGCGGGGGGGGGGGGGGTACTTGAGTTAGAGCTAGACTGGGGTCTGCTGCCCGATTTGCAGAATGGTACCCTACTCAAATAAAAAAGTTGCCTTTGTACCGACTTTGGTGATGACTTTTGGAGGAAGCCACCAGTTTCTAGCTATTTCTTGCAAAGTTCAGCCATACCCATCCATGTTTAAGGAAAATCTGCTGAAAACAAAGCCCCTGTTTAGAGAATTTTGGTCCCAAAACCCGCCCTTAGGGCGGCACATACCCACGCTCTCAACATTCCATGTAACTCCTCCGGGTAATGGCTCATGCACGATGGTATCTATACATTTTGCACATCAATACATTCAGGGATCATATTAACCAATCAGGACACGCCGCGTCGGTTAATGATTTCTCTATTTTGGACAGAGCCAATAATGAATTTGACTTGCTTATTCATGAAAGCCTTTTGATTTTACGAGATCGACCTGAACTCAATTCCCAATTCCTCTACCCCTTTAGTTCTCTTTTGATGTGCCTTTTTTATTCATTTGGGACTTAGGCCCCGGGTTCCCCCTCGCGTAGGAAATGTTACTCACGCTTGTTTACCTCAAATTACTTGTTTGTCTTAGGGTATAAATTACCGTTTAACGCCTGATTATTTGCTGAAGATGAACCAAGTATGGTTCGAAACGTACTGATTATGTCTTATTCTTGATTTTCTTAATTTCTTAATTTACCATGGATTTGTCGATCTCAATTTACTGGATCTGTCAAACATGATTAATGATGATTAAAAAATTCACAATGATTGTGGTCGCTTGCCTCATCCTGACATTTTGCACATGTTTCACTTTTGTGTAGGTTCTAGTCAAACACTCTATTCACAGCGAATGCTAACAACGGCATCAAAGTCATTCACATGCAAGCACCTATCCCCGTATTTTTTATTTCAAAGACAGAACATGTTGAGAAACGTACATTGGAGGATCAGCCAGACACTTTAAAAGAATGAATGAAAATTTAGGTTTGTATTTATACTGGAAGTCAATAACATTCTGAGTTCAATTTTTCTTTTTATGTTTTTTCTAGGAGCCAACGTTGTCAGTTAAGTGTGAAGCATGGAACATGAAGGAATGACTGCTTCGAATGTTGATAGCATTGCCAATCTTTCTGGAGAAGACATTTTTGATGACATTATGACTATGGCAGAAGAGCTCAAAGATTCTTTGTCATTATTTGACCAGGGAAATGCATCTGACAATGACTTGAATAATGACTCAGACATTACAAATGAAGTGAAATCAAATGATAGAGAAGAATTCAAAGAATTTTCAAGATCCTCACACACAGATCCAGCTGAGGACAGTGGATTAGAGAGTATGTATGAAATGAGAGAGGAGTTACAAGATGATGGTCCATCAACAGAGGATGTTCACGATAATGAAAAATGTATGTCAAGAGTATCAAGCAAATCCAGCTGTTCGGATTCAGCTTCTAGTGACACTCTAGACTCGTGGTATGTTTCTTTCACCCAGTTACCTAAAACACCCAGCCGTTTTGCTCATTTTTTCACCCTTTTACGGCCATGCCTGTAAGAGAAATTATGTTTCAAACAAGGTATTTTCCCTAATCTTTATCTATGTTTTGGATGAATTTTTAAAGGTATTTCGATGAAGGAATTTTGTACACTGATAGCTTGGATGATAATGTTATAAATAGATTATTTAAGCACCACATGTAGTTCAGATGTTCAAAAATACGACGTTTCGAGCGTATACTTGTATGATAACGAGTATACGCACAAAGCATCATGTTTTTGGACATCTACGCTACATTAGGTCCATAAATCATCTATTTATGATATCATCGTTTGATTTCTATGGTACCACAAGCAACACACATATTTTGATAGTTTGGATGTTTGCCATGTGCAGTGATATTGACGTCGAAATTTTTTCGCGTTTTATATGTTGTGCCAAAAAAGAAGACTTCACTTCGAACTAGGCCTGTCGATCAAACCCTCGACCTTCATTCATAATTGGTCCTGCGCTAACATTGTGCAGCTAATCGACATTCATTCATACGTTAACTGAGCAATCAAACATTGCCAACAGCCATTTTGGAAACAAAGTGGGTGCCCGCCTTACAGATAATATATTTATTCAATCATTCCGTGTACTGGATATTTCGTAGTGAAATGCTTTGTAGTTCTCTTCTCTCATTGGTTGTTTCTATGCAGATATTTCATTGTTGGTCTTTCCAGTTATTGCAGAAAGCAACTTATTTCGCCCATTTTCCTTCACAATCTTCGTTCACTTGACATCATGAAACTGCAATCCCCTTTCTTTATCCTTCACTCGAATTCATCCAGATTGTTTTGATCATGACTCTGCTGTGATTTACATAAAATTTTTAGATGAAATAATGATGTCATGATGACATCATATGTTGTACGATTAATCGATTAATCTAACATTTCGCTAGCGATTAATCAATTAGTAAAATATCAGTGGATGGACAAACAGTGGGTGTTTCTCTAAAATCTGTCTTTTCCATCCAGAAAGTGGCTTTTTCAATGACGTACGAAAGATGGGTATTGAAAACACAAAACAAAGTGGATGGAAATTTTACAGGCATTTCTGGTTGCAAAATAACTATACTTCCATTTTTAAATGATAATAAAGTCGTTATTTGTAGATAGTATTGATCTTGACTCTTTCCTTTAATTTCATGTTAATTTCAGTTTGTTTTCATTTTGATTTCATTTTGATTTTATTTTCATTTCATTTTCATACTCATTTCACTAGCATTATCATTTTCATTTTCATTTCATTTCTTAACTGCTAATCGAAGTCTTTCTAGTTGCGGATCCTGGTCCTTTTTTAATACAATGTCCAACTTTGTAATCTAAGAGGGGACTCAATGTCAGTAAGAAAGAAAGTCAATCACCCTCGAAAATGCAATGGATTAGCCATTTATTTGTGCTAATTAGCACTGAAATAAAGAAAGTGCACATAAAGCGCATACGACACAGAAGTTTCCTGCGATCTTATAGCAAAATTTGACGTTGCCTTATTTAATGTTCGACAGATTTGACACCATAAGATTGACATATAGCTATGATGATTTCATTGATAGAAAAACAACTTTAGCCTGAATCGGTACGAACTCAACCTAATTAGCAACAAAGGCCCGAGTTACACGACGTCGGATTGGTTTTCGCTTCGGATTGCCCACCCCAATCCGAAGCAGTTGCATTTTGCTTTTCGAAGTGATTACACGACTTCGGATTGACATTTGCTCCGTTTTGCGTCGCTGTTACACGATATCGGATTGCTATGTACTGCTTAGACAAAGACGTCTCCTTCGTGTTCTTGTGGAGGAGAATGTGTCAAAGCAAGGCATAGTAATTAGGAACGAGGTTTCGGAGTGGAAATCACTTTGGATTCAGTTATTACACGAGATGGAATGCGAAGCGAAATACTTCGGGTCGATTTTCACGTCACCTCCAAAGCGCAGTGACTTTCACTCCGGTTACGCCCACTAAGGT
This sequence comes from Aurelia sp. 4 Dawson et al 2005, assembly GCA_964019985.1. Classification (NCBI taxonomy): domain Eukaryota; kingdom Metazoa; phylum Cnidaria; class Scyphozoa; order Semaeostomeae; family Ulmaridae; genus Aurelia; species Aurelia sp. 4 Dawson et al 2005. Next base: position 8,124,224 of record OZ026505.1, read on the forward strand.
ACTTCGGATTGCCTCAGCGTCGTGTAACTGAAACCCATATCCGAATTATGTCTAAAGCACGTTGAAAATTGAGCGATCTTTCTCATTAGTGTTTCTTTTGACAATGTTTTCGTTAGCATGAGAGCTGAGAGGGTGTGTCTATTTTCGAACATTAAATTAATTTATGTGTGACTTCATTCTAAAACTATGACAGAAACTTTCGCTGGCCAGGATGCGAAAAATTGACATCATGGATCATTTGCGGCCTGCAGGCTTCGAGAAACTATTCTTATTCTTCACCCATGCAAATTAATCTGGCAGGCAAACTCGCAGAAGACGCAAATTCCCAATTGCTCAATAAGCTGAAGACGAACTGTGTAATCATCCAAAATGATCTTATGTTTCTAAATTGACTTTGAATGACCAACTTCTGAAAGAACGAATGAGAAACAAAGTTGTGTGTTTCTCATGTACTTTGATCGTTGTTGAAATATTATCTGATTGATATCTCTCTTAGTGCCAGCTCTGAATCAGGAAATCAAGGACTTGGAAGTTTCCAGGAAGATGACTCCAACTGTTCCAAAACGATTCAATCACCACTGTCACGTGCACAATCTTATTCGATTACATCAACGTTATCTGAGCAACAGTTCAGGGAAGAAGGAGCAATGGAATCACGGTCCAAAAAGTTGTCCCTTGATACAGATAAACGTAAGTTTTATCCATAGCTGCCTTGTTTATGTAAATTACAACCTAGTTCTGTAAAGATGAGGCAAGGTTTTGAGTGATGTACTCCCGCTGGGCTCATTTACGTTATTACCAAGATTTCAGGGCATTTGACTTCTGTAGTTCCTTATGAAAAGTAACCTACGTACCGGGTGAGTCAGAAAAAACCTGCGGCGTTTGTCGGACTGCGATGTTGCATTGCGTCACTCAATCATCATGAACTAATTTTATTCAAGCAGCCAACAGTCTAACTTAGATCATAAACCTTTCTCCATTGAAATCAATCTCTTAATGTTAATATTAAAAAGATTTTCTTCGTAGGACCTTGTTTGAAATTCTTGCAACCTGGTATTTTTTCAGTACCCCCTGACAATACTATTAGTGAGGTGAATGGCTAGCAGCCCTGCAGTTATAAAATCAAGACATGTCAAAGGGTGGATGAGCTACATTAGAAATCGACGGCTAGCTAGTTAGAGATAATGTCTCGATAAAAACACTATGCAGAAGGCCCAGGCAAACCACTGAATTACCGTCGCCAAGGAAACAGAAGATTATGCACATATCAACAGGGGGGAATTGGGTTCTGAGCCAATCAGTGACTTTGTTTATGTCGGAAACAACCAATCTTATTGCTTCATTAAACAATCGGAACAAGGTCTTGACGTCAGATGTAAACAAAACTCCTCGCAGCTTCTCGCTAGAAAAACCACTGACTCTGAAATCGACACGATGCACTACATTTTAGCGTACTACAAAGAGTATCATAACTTCTTTGCATTATTTATGAGTTGATCTAAGTTCTTACCGAGAACATTTTTGTTATCTGCTTCAAGAGCAGAGAAAGCGTCAACATTGAAATGGGCATTTTCAACTGTATTTGCTTAGCCCCATGGTCGCGCCTCAAGTGGCTATGGTCATTTTGAAATGCGTTCCTCGAACATATCTACATGAAATTTTCTGTGTTAAACACCATTCAAAAGGAAAGCATCTTCTTTGAAACAGAGCGTGGTATTGCATTCCTGAGCACCACAATTACCCTTAAAACAGCGAAATGTGTGGAGGCAAAGTCGATGAGAAACCCAAAGCCCTAATGTCACGAATTGGTGCTAAATATCAGAAGGTACTCACCTGTCCTCCATTTGCGATGATAAGCCTAAACCGGAGAAGTCTGCAAATCTACACGCTCCATGTGAAACAAACGAATTTAGCAAGGATGAATTAAACTATTTCTACAAATTTGCCAGTGCATTCCTTACTGCACCGTTGTATTGGTCTAAGGTCAATGTCACCCAAAACCTGAACTGAATGGCGGGAAATTGACTACGTCTACGAAAATAGTATTTCCTTGCAAAACAAATCGATTTCTGATCTTGAGATGATTCTTTTCAGTATTTTGTTTTAAAAGTTGGGAAATAGACGACTAGGTAACTTCTGACGAGGGGGTTCAGGTCAGATGTAATCGAGGAGTCTGCAGCTGTTGACTGTTGACATGTTTTTATTGTCCCACATCCTAAACTTGTTACATCTTGTTTGCTTGATTTTTGCAAGAAATCTGGATTGGAATATTGTGGGAGGGTCTCTTAACTTTGGTTGCGCCCAATTTTTATGGTGAAAGTTTCTTGCAAAGTTTCTTCATTTAATTTCATAAACTGAATTCAACAATTCATCACATGCCATATTTTGAGCTCATATCAGTGAAGAAGCAAATCATAAATGACAATTATATTGCCATTTGGTATCATTTGCTTGACAATGTATTTACTTTTGAGAAAACTTTGCAATTCAGGAGCTAAAATTGACACCGTTTCTTAACTTCGTTTATTAAACTCTGATAACTTTTAGGGAACGACTTTTCTGGGAGCGGCCAAAGTTTCTTTCAAGCGGTTTCTTATCAATAAAGGGAAATCTCGCCAAGAGGGTTCAACAGGCATTCAGGACTTGCCCAAGCTGTCTTGTAAAAGAAGAACTAGGTGGTTAATCCTTTAAGTCCAGGTCACTATCATCGAACCTTAGAACGGTCGATTAAAGGAGGGATCTAGTCCTTCGCTCTTGAAATAGACTCTCTCAACTTCCAGAAAAGACAGTGCTAGCCACTGTAGACCCATTATTCAAAAAGAATGATAATATTGTCCATTTGGATGATGATTTGTTCTCGTAGGCGACCTTTATGTAAGAAAGACTCCTGTAGAAAGTGGTATGCAATGTGAACTATTTGAGGTTCTGGCATGGGTATGGGAGCAAGGGAGAAGCAGCAAAGCAGAAATTATAACGGTTTAGGAGAGCACATGCCCCCAGTTCTTTCCAAAATGCAGAAACATCAAAAACCGTGGCTTTGTTGGAATGCAAGCTTGAGGCGGTTGTCTGTGCTCAAGGCCCTTATCACCCAAAGCAAAGTCTGAAAATTTAGCCATTCTTGTGATGGCTGCCCCCTTCCCCCCACTTGAAACCTGACTTTCTGCCGCTGCTCTAAGACGTACCGAGATTGGAAAAGATGGAGAAGCTGGCTGCTTTCAAAAAGAACCAAGTACGGAATGATCACCCTTTTCAACGTCATACTCTCACCACTGTAAAATTCTTGATCGCAACATATCACAACGCACCAGGAGGATAACTGAGTTGCACATTTCATCTGACCTGACCTGAACTCAACAAAAAACTGAAAAAGAATTCTCTCAAGATCAGAAATCTACTTGTCCTTCAAAGAAATACTATTTTCGTAGACGTAATGAATTTCTCGCCATTTCAGTTCAGACTTTGGAAGGCATAGACCTTAGATCAACACGATAGTGCAGTAAGGACTGCACTGGTGAAACTTGTGGAAATAGTTTATCAATTCATTCCGTACTAAATTTGTTTGTTTCATATGGAGCGCGTAGATTTGTAGACTTCTCCAGTTTTGGCTAATCGTCGCAAATGGAGAACTGGTGAGTACCTTCCGATATTTACGACCTACTTGTGACATTAGGGAAGACTCACAATCGATTTTGGTACGCCAAACGTCAATTTGACGTATTGGGGGGGGGGGGAGGTTCAACCCATGACGTTGAGAAACAATGAAAAAAGTAGATAAAATCGATTAGGCCTGTTAGCTAAAAACTACTTTAGTCTTTACCTGTTCTATCATTTTTCACATTCCAATGATAAACCTGGTCAATACAGAAATTATTTCGGTCGGCTCGAAGAATTCTCATTTCTCGATCAAAGGTCGGCACAAGCAGAGCTTGTCTGACTCAAGTGAACTAGAATTTCTTGACGAGAAAGAGGCACAGTAGCGGGTATTATATATCAATTATGTAATCGCAAACTATTCTTAAAGACTTGACTAAAAGAGCAACACAAATTGCTGCTTGAAAACTGCGAAAAACTAAATCATGAAACACGATGTGAACCTCAACAGCATTCAAATAGGCCAGGGCAAGGCTATGCACATATTCTGAAGCAGAAGCCGATAAAACTCAAAACCGTAAAAGCGCATTTATCGAAAATTTAGAGGAAAGTTCACCTGATGCTTAGAAGAAGGGGCAGGAGGTTGAATCCCAAACGTCAGATTGACGTTTAGAGTACCAAAATGGATTTGTGAATTTTCCCGTAGGGCTTTGGGTTTCTCATAGACTTTGCCTCAAAAACATTTCGCTGTTTTAAGTGTAATTTTTGTGCTCAAGAATGCAATACCACGCTCTTTTTCAAAGGGGAGGCTTGTCCGTTTGAATGGTTTTTAACACGGAAAATTTCATGTAGATATGTTCGAGGAACGCATTACAAAATGACCATAACAACCGGAGGCGCGACCATGGGGCTAAGCAAATACAGTTAAAAATGCCTATTTCAATGTTGACGCTTTCTCTGCTCTTGGGGCAGATAACAAAAATGTCCTCGGTAAGAACTTAGATCAACTCATAAATAATGCGAAGAAGTCATGATACTCTTTGTAGTACGCCAAAATGTAGTGCATCGTATCGATTTTAGAGTCAGTGGTTTTTCTAGCGAGAAGCTGCGAGGAGATTTCTTTGCATCTGTGTTCGTCATATGTGACGTTAAGACCTCTATTGTTCCTATTATTTAATGAAGCAATATGATTGGTTGTTTCCGACATAAACAAAGTCGCTGATTGGCTCAGAACAAAATTCCCCCTGTTGCACAAATCACATAGAAGAGAAAATAACGTGAAGGGGACCGTATCCTTAGGTACTTGTGCTTGGCCCGGTAAGGTTGCTCATGTGCAGCAGCTGGCACCGGGCCATCATCACACTACTGTGCGCAATACGGATACCATCAGAACTGGTACTTGGAATGTAAGAACTCGGTACCAATGCGGGAAGCTAGCAAATATGAAACAAGGAATGGCCAGAATGAATATCAATATACTCAAAATGTGTGAAATGAGATGGGACAATAAAGGTCAAGTTGATTTTCAGTCTAATGAGTGTAGAATTATACACTCGAGGAAACATATGAAAGCGGGTTTTGGATCATTCTCGACTAGGAAAAAGCTAATCGCTATGGAAGTCCCAAGAAATCTTCATCGTAATGGGAGATCTTAATGCTGAAGTTGGTCAGGAAGAAGATGGTTTAATAATCGGAAAACGTGGCCTAGAGAGCAAAATGAACGAGGGGAAAGATGGGCTTCATAGTGCAACGCCAATGGACAAGCAGTTATTAACACATGCTTCGAGCAGCACCCAAGGAGGGTGTGGGCATGGAAATGCCCCCTGGTGTGACAGACAGCACTAAGCACAAACATTGGGAAAGAGCATCATTTTCAAACTTGCCACATTTTACCCTGCTGCAATTAACTGAAAAATTTAATTGCTTATAGAAACATTCTCATATATTTCACTTTTTTCTACGCTAGCCCTTGTTTCATTATTTCAATTTCATTTTTGTAAGCTCCTGCCCGGCTGCTGCTTACACTTTTTATCCCTGTTGCGTCACTTTTTATTCCTGTTGTGCAATATTTGTAATATTTATATCTTTCATTTTGCGAAGTTTGGAATACGAGGGAGAAGTTTTGCGTACCCTGCATTTATCTGCCCTGTTTACTTTCTCGGTCTTTCCACTCGTCTTTAATGAAGTAATCTATGAAACCAATGATTATTAAACAAAATGAAATGTTTGCAGGCCTGTAGTTTGCAACCTATTCTTTATATTCCATAAATCAACCTTGAACGCAAGGGTAAAGGCTTATTTCCACTCCGTCGAATTTTCCATGCGGACGGAATTTTACACAGTAAATTGTTTGCCAAGGGTAACATTCTGTTTAAATTCAAAGGGACATTGTCTCACGAAAACAATTGATTTACAGTTCGCTTGGAAAATTCGACTGAGTGGAAATCAGCTTTAGCAATCAGCGGCCAGTTGCTACCCACGTGTGTTGGGTCAGTTCAAATATGGTTGTCCATGAATCTGATTATTATTGAGTAAGCAAAATATTAACTTCGATGTCAAAGTGTGTCATATCGTTCTCATTTCACAAGCGATTTTCCAAATGAATTTGTTTCATCTCAGAAGCCTTCAATAGGCCAAGCTGCTAGCAGTTCCAGATTTCAGATTTTCATAGAATGGTTGTTACTGTGCTTAAAACTACTTTCCCCAAACAAGGATCAACTGTAATTAACTATAGAAATTACAAAAAGTATAATGAGAATGTTTTCAAAATTGATCTTCAACAGGAGTTACAAAGGATAGACCCATCAGACTTGAATAACAGTTCATTTGAAACCGCCGTTGATAGAGTTTTGGACAAACATGCTCCGATTAAGGAGAAGTATTTCCGCGCAAATGATAAGCCATTTATGACCCGTGCTCTGCGTAAAGCGAGCATGCTGCGTTCTAGAATACGTAATAAATACAACGAAGATAGAACTGCTGAAAACTGGAAAAACTTTCGTAAACAGCGAAATTCTTGTGTTAAATTATTTCGAATAGAGAAAAGAAATTATTACAATAACTTAGACATCTCACTTGTCACGGATAATAGGAAATTCTGGAAGACCGTCAAGCCTTTCTTCTCTGACAAATCACAATCTCAGAATAAAATTGTTCTGACCGAAGGTGAAAGAATAATTTCCAACGATGTTGAAGTAGCAGAGAAAATGAATGAATTTTTTGTAACCGTTACTGACTCTCTTGGAATAAATGAAAACTTCAATGATGAAAATGCAACAGACGGAATCACAGACCCTGTTCAGATGGCAGTAAAAAGATTTTCGAATCGTCCTAGCAGGAAATCTTCCGTGAAAATACAACTCATTGCAATTTGCGAAATAATAACGAATTTACTCAACCCAGAGTGAGATCCGTCGGCAACGGGACAGAAAGCGTCCGATTTAAAGGTCCGCAACTGTGGCTAACGTTGCCACCAACCATACGGAATTCAAAAACCCTTTGTCGATTTAAAAAAGAGATTAAAAATTGGTACGGAGAAAATTGTCCCTGCAAATTATGCCGCATTTTTTTTTTTTACATGCCAATAAAAATTTACAATACGGATTTACTAGTTACACTACTTACAGAATACTTAACTACACTACAAGGACGATGCCACTGGGTGCAAAATGCTATGACTACTCCGTGGCATCACAAAAAACTAAGACGATTTACATATGAATTACAGAAAAAAAAAATTCAAGACATGAAAAAGAAGCAAAGAACACTACGCTCTGTCTCAAACTAGATATCAGGTGAAAAATGTCCGCGAAATAATAGCAGACAAGATGTTCGCTGCGTTATGGGTAATAGTATGAGTAATTTTGCATTCCCACAGATCTCACCTCATATATAATTTGAGACAGGCTCTACATATGATAATTAACTAAATTATTGTTGGCTTACTAAGGGGGATTGGGGCGACGTACTTTATTCAAATCGACCTGTACTATGTATAAAACGTATTGTTAACTCAAGGATGCTTCTATTGAGATTGTTTGGAAAATTCTTATCGCCGTACAATAAGATTTGCAACAGAATATCATTTGCAAGATTTACATATCCATATGGTCGTACAAGAGAGTATATTCCAGCGAGGAGATCAGTCCTTTGAACACCAAAAGAGGGGCAGAGCAACAAGAAGTGCTCCGTATCCTCGATTCCATCGTTACTTGGGCACATTGGGTTTATTGTGTCTCTAAAGTTGTGTTGAAATTTGTGAAAATTTAACTTGCTGAGACCAACCCTGAGTTGAGTAAGATGAGACAGGCCCTTCGGGTCATGAATGCCAAACACAGATTTTGTAGGGGGGCGGATTTTAGATAGTATCTTTGTCTTGAAAACAGCAACAGAAGATGACAATCTAATTTCAGGATCAAGTTTATTCCACTCGGACAAACAGTGAGGATAAAAACTAGATTTATATTTTTCTGTCCTTGCTCGTATTTGCCCGATCGTGTCACGTTCACGAAAAGAATATTGGACTTGGTGAAGTGGTGGCAATGGGTCCCTTGTGTAGTCAGGAGTTAAATTGTTTATGACTTTATAAAACAACGTAAGACGTCTACTCCATCTTCGGAGGCTTAGAGATTCCCACCCAAGGTCAAGGTAAAGCTTATCTCGAGACGTCCCCCTCCACGCTCCCGTTATAGCTAAGGCAGCGGAGTATTGAACAGATTCTAGCTTCTCCATTAAACTTGATAAGGTGGTACTGCCTGTGAAGTCACATACTTTTGGTGGATTGTGGTAAATAACATCATGCCGCATTTTCATTCCAAGCTTGGGCTATTTATGATGATTGCTTTTAGATATCCATTTTAATTGTATATTCTGATGACTTGTAAATACTTTTATCAGTTACTTTTTTATCTGATGTTGTATATACATCTTTCAACGTTGGAATTGATTAACTACTTTTTATTTTAGCTATTGTATTTGATTATCCAACGATAAATAAATTGATAATAAAGTAATGAATAATAATAATAAAATAATAGTAATAATAGCAATACTGAAAACTAGGTGAAAACGACTTATATAAATAGATTTCAATTTTCATCACTGCAGAGCTTGGCTTTATGAAATCGCTTGTAAGTGGAGGACCAAGCCAATTTTTTTAGTTGACATCTTAGGTACGCAGTAAAAATTAGAGTTTGGAGCAACTTGGTGAATGGATAGCATACCACAGGCTTGCAAACGCTTAAGATTGTTTCTAATCCTCAACAGCTTTAGTCGTCTTACTTAGCTAATCATATGTTTTTATGATTTCTTTATACTATAGATTCTGTTATTGTTACTAATTCAATTTACAGGTGTTACTAATTTAATTTACAGGCTCTCCAGTTTACAGTGGATATATGATAAAATTGGGTGGAACTGGATTAACACCAAAGAACTGGAGAAAGCGATGGTAAATATTGTTTGAATCATCTCATATACCGGGTGTCCCAGAAAAAACACAGCAGATTTGATCAGGGATAGCAACAAGAATTTAGATCGAATCAACCCAGAATAGTTTTTAAATAATCCTCGATAGCCAACTTGAAGATAAATACCTTGTTTGCTGATACTGGTGCATTGAGGATGGGAATATTGATATTGAAAGTCCAGTTTTGCGTCCACTTCCAAACCAGAGCTTTCGGATTTTGGCCTAACTGCAAATGCACTGTTTGTGGGAATCTCCTTAGTCATAGGCATACGGTAGTAATTATGAGCAAGAACCCATATCTTCTTTGAGAAAACATTTCAAAAGAAAGTCGAAAGACGAAAATGGAAAAACATCTTATTGCATGTATACACAGAGGAATATGTCTCCTCAAGTGCACCCGCAAAAAAGCCACCCACAAGTGAGCATTTTCAAGGACCTTATTCATGGATATTTTCCCGTGGGTACATTTGATTGTGCTTCGTAATAATGCTGAGACAGATTATACACAATGGCCTTCATTCAAACAATGAAAGTTGCAGAGCTAACTTATTTTTCACGCTCATTCAAGCAAAACTAGTTCTCCTGTTTAACAGATGCAATCCTAACTTCTTGAGACTTGTAGAATAAAGAAAGTTTTCTCTCTAGGGCGAAGCTAATGTATTTGGTTGTGAACTTAAGGTTTGGATTTCTATTAAATTATTTTCTTCAGCACGAGGCTTTATGTTCGTATTTCGCTGTAATTCCGCAGATTCCCTAAACAGCGCGTTTGCAGTTTAGGCCAAAACCCACAAGCTCTGGTTTTAACATGGCGGCAAAATTTTACTTTGAATATTAATCTTCCTACTGTCAATGCACCAGCATCAGCTAATAAGGTAACTGGAAACTTCAAACTTCAAGTTAACTATGGAAGATTATTTTAACAATCATTCTGAATTAATTAGATCTAAATTCTTGCTGAAATCCCGGATCAAAGCTGTTGCATTTATTCAGGGATATCCGGTACTTGCATGTAGTACATCACGCCTAGCACATCATGTCACGCTCCCCCCCCCCAGCATTATGCAGTAGCATTTTACCATCTAAAGTTTGGCTGGCATCAGTCGCTTTGTTATTGAACTCCATGGACAAGGACTGGAATAACTAATGACGAAAATAACTTTGAACAGGAATTGCTTTTTAGTCATGAAATAAACTTGATAATGATGATGATTTCTAAATTGAAACAGGTTGACTTGTTCTAAACTGAAAACGATCTGTTACATCGACGGAGCTGAAATGCTGAAGTGCTACCTGGTGAAAAATGCTGAGGTTAGATTAAGGTACAGACCCAGGGGGGACTCCCTGTTAGCAGGTGACGGGGGTCAGGAAGGTTAAATTAAGGTACAGGGGGGTAAAAAGTACAAAAGGAATAATACTGGTTTAACGTACTTTGAAAGGATGAAATGCAGTATCGTCAAATATGTTGTTTGTGGAAATCTATAGACTTTACCTGCCTTAGTTTCTTTTCAAGTCGTAAGAATGATGTTTCATCAATTTCATCAAGTCTGTTGAAAAAGTAGGATCCCATGGACGAAAATGACTTGTTTTGGTTTTGGTGTGATGCGCTTTAAACTGCGGTTGAAGTGGAAGTATCCTTCAAATCGCTGTTGCATGTTTCTTGGCTGCACATATTACTTGTTACTTTGTGACGTAGAACGAGCACCAAAATCTTCATATACCGTAAAAGCTCTATTAAGCCCCTGGGGGGCTTATTTAGTTTCGGACCTTCCAGAGGAGGGCTTAATAGAGAGGGAGCTTATTAGAGAGGGGGGGGGGCTTAATCAACATCAATCAACATACAATTTTACGGCTCAAATGCATAAATTCGACACAGTTTTTATCCGAAACCATGCCAAAGTTAGCATGCAAGGTCTTGTAGCTACATAAATGGTAAAATATTTGGTAACTTCTAGAATTTTGTATAAGTGGGGGGGGCTTAACAGAGAGGGGGACTTACTTCAAATTTTGATTCAGAGGGGACGGGCTTATTAGAGGGGGGGGCTTAATAGCGCTTTTATGGTACACTAGATATGTAGCGGTATGACCGATTTTCTGATTAAGGACATTTTTAACGAGCTCTCTTTTTCGAAAACTGATCATGCATTTGAGTAAACCGATTTATGGGTAGTATTTAGGATGTGAATAACTTGGCGAAATACTATGAGGGTACTGCCTTTCAAACAGGTAGGATTTCGTTTGACTTGCATGCTATTTGCTATCTTACCAACCATTATTCTCAATTTTTAGGTTTGTGCTCCGCAAGGACAAATGTCTTTACTACTACAAAACTCCGTCGGTATGTTGCTTTTTTCCATTTTTGACGTGCTCAAATATGAGAGTGAACGAACTTGCATAATACTGCGTGATACTCCATTTCAATCGAATAGACCATTAGCATAAACAAATTAGTAAGGGAATTCATTCTCTCAAAAGGGTAACGAAGGGGGGGGGGTAAGTGTGTTGGATGCTTGTAAATTTTGTTGTTGTGTAGACGGAGGGCCGAGGTGACAAAATTTAATCGTCGTGTTTGCAGTTTGAAGGGAACCTTTAACAAAAGCTCCCATAACCACGAAAAGGAATGAGTGATTAAGCTTGGTGAATTTGAAAATCTAATGAACCTGTAAGCTATGACACGAGACATTTCTCAGTCAACATTATTGTCTTGGTATTCGGGTAGCAGTATTTTATCAAACGCCGTCCGTTTAAGTTGACTTAGCCGGTACTGATATATTTCACTCGGAATTGATATACCAGGTGAATCAATGAAATTTATCAACAACTCAAAAGATGAAACTTGACGATCCATCAAACTTATCAAACGTGGAAATATAAAGCTCTTTCCCCGAATGAGCCCTGTAAAGCACCAAAAGCTGCTTTTTGTCAAATGTCAAAAGCACTTCCGGTCCTTCCGGTCCGCAGACACACAGCAAAACAAACAACTGCAAACTTTTATCAGAACTCGAAATGTGGTTTACGAAAATATATTGAACATACAATGAATATTTCTCAAAATTACGAGAGAAGGTTTCATGAAGGTAAAAAATAGGCCAACGGGTCATACAAAGTAATCGAAGGAAACAAACACTAAGAAATTAATACCTACTCGTGCATAAATCCATAGAAACGACATAGTATCAAGTAATAATTATATTCCAACAAATAAGAGAAATCTCTCATAAATACAGTTAATCTAATATCAATATGTTGAATGAGGTTATAGAAGAAAAGACTGTTAAACACAACTTAACAATCTATTTGCCTTCGTAGCTATAAAGCACAGTGATTTTAGCGAAACCACGCTTAATTGTAGGCCATGGGGCCTTCCGCTCCAACGACTTCTCCGCAGCATCCGCACAGCTCCTGAAACCTGGATGACCGGATTCACACGGCCCAGAAACACGTGAAAAGTATTTATAGCTACGGAGACTGAGCACCCAAATGATATATGGATAAAACACGAGAAACGGAAGTACAGGACATAGACAAAATAAGAAACTGTAACGCACAAGAAGGTCAAACGTCGACAAACAATTTAAAATCAAAGCAAACTTTTAAGCAAATAACATAACAGAAAAATCAGACAAAACCGTTCATTGACAATCGCTGTCCCTCAACCATAGCTGTCTCTTGACAAAAGCTTAAAATACTTTCCTAAAATTTGAACAAAAGAAATAGTTACCATGATTTTCTAGCAGTTTGTTTGTGATTTGATATCTAATGCTTCATAAATGATTCTTCTTTAGGAAGAAACCGATGTTTCATCATTTCATCTCAAAATTAAAGTTGTCAAAAATTAGGTCCTCTATATCTTAAGTTGAATGTTATGTTCTTGCCTGCTAGTTCTTAGTTCTGCATCTCTTGAAAAATATGTCGGAATTTTTAGAAAATGTTGTAAAATTAGCCAATAAATGCGTTGATATACTGGTGAAAGCTTTGATACAGGAACCACGTTTGGTATCCTTGTGTCAGCCTTTATGTTTCGTAACGCAGTTTGAATTAGATATCCGTTTTGAACTTCTGTTTAGCTTGATGGATTTGTCATTGCTCTTCCACTGAGAGATTTCTTACAAATTCTCTGTCATTCAGTGAAATTCCGAAAAAAGCTGGATAGTTGACCTGACATTCCAGTCTTTGATCGTCAAACTTCGAGTAGAAAGCTAAAGTTAGTGTCAACTGTCTTCAAAGTCGGTCTGTCATAGGTATGAATTGCTACAACTTCACGGAAGGAGCAATTGTCGACTGGGAAGTCCAATTTATAATGGCAGGAGCGGAGTTGATGTTAATCAACACTTCAGTATATCAGTCAGCAAGTAGGAGCGGAGCGGAGTTAGGAGCGGAGTTGCTGTTAGTCAACACTTCAGTACATCAGCAGCACTTCAGTACATCAGTCGATCAGGCAATATATTTTAATAATTGAGAGTAACCTTAGGAAATTTGTATTGTAATTAGTTTTTTTTGTATGCTGCAACTGAATGGATATCGTGGATAAAAAGATTAAAATGAAATGAAACGAATGAAGTATTGGAAAGCTGAAGTATTGTGTTCAGCAGCGAGAGCTGTCTTAGTTTAGGTCATACCTATCCAACAGTAAACAGTTCTGCAGGGTGAATGGTGTTGCCTCTGACATGCAGGATGTAGAAGTTGGTGTGCCACTAGGCTCATGTCTCGGCCCTCTTCTCTTCCTCATCTATATCAATGACCTTCCACTGGCCGTCCAGGGTTCAACTGTGTCCATGTATGCTGACGACACCAGTTTGTGTCACCAGGCATTGAATATGACTCAGCTGAATGGTGCTATTAATAATGATCTTAAGCGATTGGACACATGGCTTCAAGGCTATAAACTTTCTTTGAATGTTACAAAAACACACTCCATGCTTATTACAACCAAGCAAAAACGCAACGTTCTCAAAAGTACAAATCAGAATCTGGAAATGAACATACTTGGCAATGAGCTTGACATTGTCCAAAAAACAAAATACCTTGGTGTCCAAATTGATTGCTCTTTAGATTGGAAAGAGCAACTAAAGGCTGTCTCTGCCAAGCTGTCAAGGGCAATTGGCTTTTTAAAGCATGCAAAGAAGTTTCTACCAAGGGTAACGCTTGAGAATCTTTACACAGGTATTGTTGAGCCGCACTTTCAGTACTGTTGTTCTGTTTGGGGTTTTTGTGGTTCTACTGAAATCAACCAGCTACAAAAGCTTCAAATCCGAGCTGCTAGGATTGTTACCGGTAGCAGCTTTGACACCCCAAGCAGGCCACTCATCGAAAGGTTGGGCTGGAAGACCATTGAACAACTCATCAGCTATGAGTCGAAAATAGTGGTCTTCAAGTCACTCAATGAGCTGGCTCCGCAATACCTGAGTAGCCTCTTCAAAAGAAATTCACAATGCTCCACCCGCTGCCTTCGAAATACCGAGACTTACCTGAGGGTACCAAAGAAAACTTCTGTAAATGGTCAGAAATGTTTCTCTTTTAGGGGAGCAAAATTGTGGAATAGCCTTTCAGCTGAGTCAAAGCAGGCATCCTCCCTAAGTAGCTTCAAAAAGTCTGTTTAGGGATAACTGCGGGGGTGTGGCCTGCGGCGGTGGCGCTGGTTGGCCTTGGGTGGCGGGCCGGCTCGGGGCGAATGGCCGCGTCATGGTTTTGATCGCTGTTCGCTCTGGGTTGTCGCATCGCCTGGGGGCGGCTGGTGCTGGCGCTGCGGGGTCTGCCCCCGTTAGAGAATTCGGATTCATTTTATTTTTCTCTCTTTTATTTTATTTTCAATATGTATATAAATGATTAATTCTTGTAAATAGGTTTTTAATATTATTGTTTTCATTGTAATTAGCTTAGGGTAGTTTATTTGGTATTTTTAACTCTCTGCTTTATCCATAAAACTGGTCGCTTTGATTAGGAATTGAAAACTTTGCAATTCAACCATCAACGGCCCTTTTAATGTAAATGGTTTATTTTGTTTTGTTAACAGTTAGGATTAGTATGTGTACTATCTTTGTCTTTCATGTCGTTACGCATAGTGCTATGTTCGTGTTTTTCTGTTAAATGTTGCCATGAGGTAGACGTAGTTTTTTCGCTCCAAATGGTATTGTATTAGTTAGTAGGGTATAGTATTTTGTAAGTAGTGTAGTTAAGTATTATGTTTTGTAACTTTTTAGATTGAATGTATAAAAAAAATTTGGTATTTTTGTAATTAATGTTTTTATCGGAGGGCCCCTTGAAAAACGGCTTTTGCCGAAGGGCTACCCTCCTTAAATATATGAAATGAATGAATGAAAAAATGAATGAATGAAATGAAAATCGGGATCGGCAATAGACACATCTATATCTCGTATCCGCCATTATTAGCTTAAAGGAACGCCCACAGACCCATTGTTTATTAAGTTACACAATGGAACTGCACGTATCACAGTTGTCACATACAATAGATTATATTTGTAACTTGGTCCTGGGCAACCTTTTTTTCGGTGTACGTCAAGGGTGCTTGGGTTAATGATCATCTAGACAAAATTTGTAGTGATTTCGCGCAGATATTTAGCAATTTGTTTTGTGCTGGATTCATGTGAAACAAAGAGAGCTTTGATTAGGCTTCGTTGATATTTATGGTTATGGATCAGTTATTTTGGGTGAAGAAAACACCGATATTTACGCATCGTCATGTCTACCGTTGGTTGTTAATTCTCGCTCGTCTAATCGGCCTCGTTTTCCAGAAAACGCGCAAAAAGAGCAAATATGACCAGCAATATGATGTCTCGTTTTTTCGTCAGGTCAGGACACATTGTTGTTCCTGCTACTGGTAACATTGTAACCCAGTACAACCTGCTGCATGGACGGGTAGTCGGCGTCTAAACCGGCTCCCCCACTGGTCTTTCCAGTGAGGTGGGTGGCATGACACCCAGCAAGACGAAAAATAAGACCCTTCAAAGGGCGGATGAGCTCAACATGAGTCAACGGCCATCATGTACGGCTTTACTGATTAGTCAACACGGCATCAGTTCTGGCACCAAGCAACGAGTCGTTCCTGCGGCTATCTCAGCTATGCTGAATTGTCGATTAACAGGACTTCTCGCCAAGAGGGTATTGCATTGCGCTGAGCATTATTGTTATTATTATTTATTAACACTTTATTTTACAATGTTGGCATAAAAAAGGTATAAAATAGCTACACATGCATAAAAATATTTACAAGTATAGCTAATAAAAGCCAACTAATTCAAATAGCAAAAACAGAATGGATAGAAAATATCATGTTGAACAAACCTAAAACCTAAAACTTATATAAAACCTAAAAGTGGTATGAAATTTCGGCAGAGCCTACATTGGCATTGGCACTCATTTCCTTTCCAAGCTTTGATTTTGGTCTTAAATTCAATCAAGTTAGTTGAGTGTCTAATTGAAACTGGAAGTGCACACCATAACTGTGGACCCCTATATCGAACAGTTTATGAGCCATACATTACTGATCTCACTCTTGGTAAGTTAAAATCGCGATCATTTCTGAGGCTATACTGGTTGGTTTGTGGACAAAATATTTCTTTCATAAAAGGAGGATTTAAGCCATGCTTTGTTTTGAACATTTCTATCATTAATACTTGTAAGTTCCTCTGGTGAACAGATACACTGTTATCATGTCCTAAGAGATCTTCAAAACTAGACTCCTGATCTCTATACGTTATTCTAAGGGCTCGCTCGTGCAGTTTGTTGATTTTAGTATTTAGTTTCCTACTATGGAACATCCATGCCAAAGGACAGTATTGAAACTGGCTATTTATGAACGATGTCATCAACATCCTTAATTTAGCTTGGTCCATATAGTGTGCAATGCGTGACAGAGCATAGAGCTTGTTGGTGACCTTTTGACATAGATTATTTACATGTTGCTCAAATGTAAGTTTGCTGTCTAAGGTAACTCCTAGCAATTTTTCTTCAGTACTATTAGCAATAGTAGAACTGCCAATTTTAACCGAAACAGAATCACCACTCATATTTCCAAACGTTAATAGATGACATTTGTCTTCATTGAGCTTCATATAGTTGTCAGAGAACCATTTGATTGCATTGGCGGAATCTAGTTCTAACCTAGCAACAACATTATCAGTATCAATGTCACAAGCAAATAAAGTTGTGTCGTCGGCATAATTGCATACATCAGTATTATTTAAGGAAAGAAGCAAATCGTTGATATATATATTGAAGAGAGGAGGTCCAAGGACAGATCCTTGAGGCACTCCTAAAGTCAGTCGCTTCCATGAGCTAAAAGACCCATTGACCTTGACCCTTTGTTGTCTGTTATGTAAGTAACTATGAATTTGAGACAATGCATCGTGACTTAAGCCGTAGGCATGCAATTTGGCTATAAGGAGATCATGTCTCAGGCAGTCAAAAGCCTTAGAAAGATCCATCATGACAGCACCAACTTTCCCACCTACGTCAATACAAAGTTTAGTTTTTTCCAAAAAACGCACTAAGGCTTGTTGAGTGTTATATCCTTTGCGAAATCCACATAATAGTATGGACAAATACGGTTCTATGTGTTCTTCCACTTGTTTGACTAGAAGCCTCTCGAAGACTTTTGAAACAGTTGGCAGAACACTAATTGGCCTATAGTTTTTCTTAACTGTACCTTCTTTTTGTTTATGAAGTGGGGATACGTCTGCACACTTAAGCTCATCAGGAAAGTGGAGCTTCCAATGCAATCATTAAATATTTCCCGTAAAGGTTCGGAACATATATCAGAATTATTCTTAAGAATCTTTGGCGGTATATTCTTGAAAGTTGTGGCCTTCTTGGGACTGAGCCTTTTGATTTCAGTTTCCATTTCCTCTAATGAAACATGGTTGAAAGTGAATGATTCTACATTCAAAAAGTGGCTCTTAATTTTTAGTATGCTGGGATGATTAAATCAATAAACATCAAACGATCCATACAGTTGGAATTTGATCAAAAGTTATAGGGTTTCTACCTTAATGACCCTTGGGATAGTCATGGGTTCTTGCTTCCCGGGTTATCGTTCTTGTTATGTAGTTTAGTAGTTTGTAGTCCAGTAGTCATAAGTACCTCGTTTTGTAAAATTTTTATATTGAATAAAAAAAAAAATGATTAGAGTATCTTTGTACCGACTTTTCGATAGGATCTAATATGCCCTCAGTGTCTGAAATATTATCATTATTCTCTTTTATACCAAGGGACTCTGCTACCGTTACAAAGAAACGATTGAAAATCTCTGCAACTTCAATATCATCAGATATAATCTCATCATCTTCGACTAAAACTATCTTGTTATTGCTCTGACATTTGTCAGACAGAGCAGGCTTCACTGTTTTCCAGAATTTCCTATTATCGGTGACCAAATTGATATCTAACTTACTGTAGTAGTCTTTTTTAGCTTGCCTGAAAAGCTTAACGCAACGGTTACGTTGTTTACGATAGTTGTTCCAATTCTCAGCTGTCCTAGATTTGTTATGTTTATTTCTAAGTCTAGAACGCAACATAATTGCTTTGCGTAAAGCTCTCGTCATGAACGGGGCATGGTTTGCACGTACATATAGGGTTGGAATAATCAGTAGGGTTGGAATTACTCATAGCCTCACAAAGATCTCATTTGAAGTCTGATTCGTTGAAATTTTTGTAACTTCTATAGTTTATGACAGATGGACCTATCTTCTGATATTTTGTTTTTAAAACGGTAAGAATCAGAAAATCAGAGCAGTACCGTC
Source organism: Aurelia sp. 4 Dawson et al 2005 (assembly GCA_964019985.1). Taxonomy (NCBI): domain Eukaryota; kingdom Metazoa; phylum Cnidaria; class Scyphozoa; order Semaeostomeae; family Ulmaridae; genus Aurelia; species Aurelia sp. 4 Dawson et al 2005. The sequence goes on from OZ026505.1 coordinate 8,143,037, forward strand.
ATCTTTAGCGCAGCCTTGCAATTCATGAGATGAGTGATAATGAGTCTTCAGATAATACTACTGCGTTCGAGGTAACCGACGCGCCACTCTCTATGGCAGTGGTGGAAAATGAGAGAAGTCCATATGATAATGCTACCGCATCCGGGGGAGCCGATGAATTTGCTACCGCATCCGGGGGAGCCGATGATCTTACTAATAATCAGAAAAGCAGAATTTCCAGAAAAGACGCGCATCTACTTAATACTGGAGCGTGGAATGTTAGAACGACAAATGACAGTGCCACTTCCATCAGACCAGAGCGTGCAACAGCCATCATGTGCCGGGAACTCGAAAAAGCCAGCATATGCATTTGTGTATTAACTGAAGTAAGACGCCCAGGTTTTGGGAACATGAAGGAGAGAAGTTACAAAATCTTCTGGAGTGGAGGTGATGACAAGACAGCGAGGGTTGGCTTTGCCATCTCCAGCAAACTTAGCTGCATTAACCCAATTCCAGTTAACGACAGGCTTATGACTGTTCGTATGCAACTTAAAGATAGCACTTATGTCACCATCATTAGTGTAAATACACCTACAATGCAAAGAACTGAAGAAGAAAAAGAAGCTTTCTATGAAAAGCTCAGTGAATGTATTAGCAGAGCCAAAGGTGATTCTGCTATTGTCCTCGGAGATTTCAACGCTCGTGTGGGGAACGACTGGAGGTCTTGGCCATCAGTTGTAGGTAGACATGGAGTTGGAAAGATGAACTCTAACGGAATTCTGCACTCGCTTTCAGCTAACACTAATGGGCACCATGTTTCAATTCAAGAATCGTCTCAAGAATACTTGGCCACACTCCTTTGATACTTTTACATCGAATTATATTATAGAACAGACTTGTGATCATCTAGGATGATTTTACATTGTACTCTGCTAATACTTACAAAGATTTCTTCTTTTAATTGCAGGATAAACCAGTGGGTGCAGTAGTATTAACAAATTATATCGTCACCACGGCGACAGGAAACATCAAGAAGGATTTTGCATTCAACATAACGAAAGGAGGTGCAAGGACATACACGTTTGCTGCTTTTACGGATCAAGAAAGGAAGATGTAATTGTCTAATTCATCAACAATTTTCTTTTATGCTGCATTCACATGCACCAATCAACACCATTTAGATTAAACAAAGATATAAAGTGGATGGATCGAACAAGGTCTGGTTAAAACTGCAATCAGTAAAATTTTTGTAATCTACTACATTTTAACAGATTTGTTGTGGTAGATATGGTGAGCACGATTTGGTCAAAAGAAGATGACTTGCTGAAATGAAAACTTGAAGTCCTAAATTGTCAGAAAGGGATTAGAAAACTGCTTTTCTTGCATAGGATTAAGACGAGGATTTGATTTTGCATTGAAATCATTCTTAAACGATCTAAGCCAGTGTTGTGTATTTGGCAAGCTAAGAAAGGCAAATTTTGCGTGGCAGAGATAAAATAACATGCCAATCCTTTAACATCCCATGGTAATTGCTACCTAATTTAGAGCTCGATAGCTGAACACAAGTTCTATTTACAAACTTATTTGTTTTGTACGTCGTGATACTACCGAATGACCCAGACAAAGTGACCTAAGGAAAGTTCTTCAAAGGTTGTTCTGTCCCTAGAAGACTAGCCTACGATATGAATATTTGTTCGCAAAATTTTTCGGCATGGTAAATTTCCTGAATTAAGAATTTCGTGAAAAAGGACTAGTTTGACTTCTTCAAAAAGTCGTCAAAAACAGGGAATCCATTTAAAGCCATTTCAGATCTTTTTTTTACATTCAATCTAAACAGTTACAATACATATTACTTAATTACACTACTTACAAAAACTTATACCCTACTACTAGTACAATACCATGTGAAGCAAAAACTATGACTACCATCATGGCAACATAAAACAGGAAACACGAACATAGCACTACATGTAACGACGTTAAGAAGGGAATGGAAGGAGATTGAAGAAAACAGGACAATTTCTTGGGATAATATGAAAAATCTTTAATCAAGACGCTCTGTCTTGAGGATATACGTAATAGTCAAAGTTAGAATTGATCTGTTAACCTCATAAGACAGACTCTCGTCACCGTACAAAAGAAGTTGCAAAAAGCTATTGCTCAGATCTTCTAAGCAACGAGGAGCGTGTTCATTGTAGGTACCGACTCTCGAGTACTGAATAAACGGAGGGGATGAGAATAATCGGGGGGGCTGGAAATGGTCCGGTACATCAATAATAGGGGGCTGGAATAATCGGGGGGGAGGGTGTTTGGAGAAATGGAAAATATTCTTTTCTTAGTTAAACACGTATCTTTTCTATATTTATGTGAAGAGTGATCTTACTGATATATGCACTGATTAACTCTGGTTCTGTTGAATGCACTTCTTGAGACTTTTTCTTGCGTTTATTCAGAAATTATGTTTACTATCATTTCATTTTTCCAAAAATTAACAAAAGGTGGGGTCGGAATAAAATTGGGGGGTCGGAAAATGAGTCAGAAATTGATTAGCAGGGGGGGGACGATTATTCAGTACTCGAGAGTAGCAACTTTAATCTCTCTACGGACACTTGCAAATGAGTTTCCTATTCCGAGGGTGAAATAGAACATGCTCCTCGTTGTCTTGAACATCGAAAATGACTGTAAAGCTACCCCCTGTTTTTACGACTCTTTGAGAAAATCAACCAAGCCCCTTTCCACAAAATCTTCATTCGGGAAATTTATCGTGCTGACAAAGCGAGCTCTGATTGTTTTAACTTTATTGGGTATGAAAGTTGAATAAATGTTCAGAAGTATTTCATTGAGAAATATATTGGAGCATGCAATCCTATCAAGATGCTCATGCAAACGAAGCATTTCGATGCATAACGAGAAAATCTAGTTCGTCATGATACCATAATCCTGCAGCTGTACGATGGTAATGCAATGTTTGAAACGGATACCATTCCATAAACAATTCGATGCTTGCACCCAGCGTAGGAGACGGATGAGCACCCTTGCAAAATTGAAATCTAACCCGTTAAGCTATTCCGAATGATAAACTAAGTTCTATAGACAAAAATATTTTGTTCAATAAACTTAGCGGGTGTCTGACACATCTTTTATGGTTTCAGTGATCATAAACCCAAAAAGTCGTTGAAAACTGACGTGATGTTATTAATTTATTGTCTTTTACGAGTTATATTTTGTAAATGAATAACTTGTTACATATCAACTGACCATTAAAGTTATGCACTCGTTCTGGGAATAATTCAGAAATAAACTACGACTTTGTTAAATGTTTCGATTATCATCTTCTTCAGTAGCTATTCTTGCAACGACGTATTTCTTTTTAGATGGATGAAAGTAATATCGGAAGCAGCAAAATCGCCTTCACAAACAAACGTGAGTAGCCCCCCTCTGCTCTTCTTGCTAACTCTTGGAGACCCC